>JAQISU010000018.1:7290000-8545000 GCA_029339505.1 Unio delphinus | reverse complement strand
CCCTGCAATTTCAAAAATTTGTTATCAAGCCTATCCTCGTAGAGTGTCGGATTAGTTTTATCATTTGGAACATAATCTCCGTTACCGACAGCTCTGCAGTAGTCTTCTGGCAGTAGATTTGTATTCTGGTAACCATGTTCAGATAAAAACACAAATGCAGCTGGCTTTATCTCCTTCTGATCCTTGGTGTCTATGTCAGACTCAATGTCACTACATGCTGAATTCATATCATTACTTGAGATACAGTGGCCATAATTCTTGTGATCCTTGCCAAAAAAGGGCATATCTAGCAGCCTTAAATCCAACCTAGGACTGTTGCTGGAAGAATTGTTAGCCATGTGGAATTTAGCATCCAACGTTGCTATCAATGGTATTAGTCTGTTTAGTTCTTCACTCTCATCCATGTCTGGAATGGTTTCAGCTGATTGGTCATTCACTGTCACATTACCATTCATTTGTGGTACACTACAATTACATGTCTGGATCTGAAAATGGAAAATAACATATTAAATATATATTTAATAAATTAAAAATGCAAGAATAAAGCTGCTCTTGCAGTACTGTGTGTATCAAAACTAAAATGCAATATTCATAATATCTCTAATCCTCAGTTTAGTCCACTCCTGAAGTACAAGCGATGGCAAATGATCACCTAACAAGAGTTAGTGATTTTATCACTTTTCTGGGATTTTTTTTCGCAATCATTTCACACCAAAGCTGAGCCAACCAGCATCATATATATGCTTTAATATTTTGTATTACTAGGTTCAAACTCTAAGTTACAAAGTAGGAAACGAGTAATGCAATTTAAAGTGACAGTGTGTGTATATGTATGTGATTTGGATTTTTAAAGTAGCTTGAAACATTTTTCAATCATATCATATCACTATGATGTCTGCAGTGTGATATCTTATAGTGATGTCTAGCACTGGGGCATCATGCTGCAGACATGTAGCCTGATGCCCCACCCAGTCACATTATCCTAACACCACGCTGACCAGTCATAACAATAACTTCTTAATGCTGAGCGCAAAGTGAGGCAGCTGTTAGTACCATCTTTGTAAGTCATTGGTATGACTTGACTTGGGATCAAATCCACGACCTCCCGCATCCAAGGCGGACTTTCTCATCACTAGGCCACATGAGTGGCCTTAAAGTAACAGAAAAACCAGAGTGTACTCAATGACTACTGATAATATCTCCATGAAGTTTTAGTAGTCTCAAGTAGCCATTGTAAACACCTATTATCTTGCATATTGTAAATTCATACTAAGTGATTTTACAAACTAAATGATGGCCAAAGTAACAGGACATATTAGACATAATTTAAATATTGTTCGACCATAGAACCCTGAATTTAAAAGGTAGAAGTCACAGACTTGGAGTTGAAAGTTAGTATGGTCATGTTAAGGTTATTACCATGAGTAACCACTTTACCATGAGTAACCACTTTACCATGAGTAACCACAGTAATAAAGACCTCGTCCACTCAGCTGAGACCTAAACTCAGTCACATGTACAATTCAAAGCAAACCTGATGACAGTAAACAATAAACAATGTATAGTCATTAATATGGAATATGTCCTGTTTGTTTAGGAATATAGCATACAACATGAACAAATCTATATGGTGTGAATTGAACACAAACACTTGTCCTATGGTACTATTGCATAAAAGCTATGTGGTTATAAGTTGAACGCAAAAACTTGCCTTATGGTACCAAACTATAAAATCTATGTGGTTATGAGTTGAAGACAAATACCTACCCTATGCTATTAAAATGTAGGTTGTAGTGACTAGCTTTTAGTTGTGAGGGTATAGTACTATCCAAGTTTCATTATTCTAACATAAATAATATCCAAACAATGAACTTTAAACATACAATTTAAACAGAGTCACTGAATCATGAATTATACATCACAGATTTCATTTTTTACAATAGCATGGAGTACTTATAAAGATTTATCCTCTCACTTCCATAATTGTAACTATAATAGTATCCTTATCCCATGCCAAAACCCTGTGATCATTAGCAACTGTACTAAAGCCTGTAACGATGGAAATATAGGTCACAGTGACCTTCATTTGTTGTAGGGTATTAAGGGAGATGCAGATCATCATTATTTTAACAATTCTAGCAAGATCAGTGAACACTGAACACAAAATTTAACACAAGCCAGTGAAGTGTAAAGTATGGGTCATAATGACATATATCAGTTATGGAGTAGTTTTTATCAAGATGCATCCCTCTCAACAAGTTTCATGACTCTAGACAGGATAAGAAGTTCATAGCATGCCAGAAATTATTAAATGTATGTCTTCTGCATCAGTGCAATAGCAAGTGAGATGTATCCAGTCATCTAGTTAAATGGTTCTTTGATGAACAGTCGCTACACAAAATTACTAAAGTTAGTGAAGTGTGATCACATCTTCTGACAAGTGAAGACATTTCTTTAAGAATGTGAGGACCAAGACATGCTGATGTCAGCACATCACTGCATTGCAGTAACTGTACTTGGTATGAAACTGAGAGCCAAACATATGGAGAAGAGACAACACTCAAAAATAATTACAGCATGGTGCAAGACTGAATGACCCTGACATTCAAAAGAAGATAACACACGAGACTAAGTACAGCATGTTGCATGATGGAATGACCCATACATAAAAAAGAGTCAACGCTTAAAACTAAGTACAGCATGTTGCAAGACTGAATGACCGATACATAAAAAAGATAACCCTTAAAACTAAGTACAGCATGTTGCAAGACTGATAGACCCATACATCAGAGACAACCCTCAAGACAAAGTACAGCATGTTGCAAGACTGAACGGAGACAACCCTCAAGAATAAGTACTGCACCAGCATAATGCATGACTGAATGACTGTGGCATCAAATGGAGACAACCCTCAAGAATAAGTACTGCACCAGCATAATGCATGACTGAATGACTGTGGCATCAAATGGAGACAACCCTCAAGAATAAGTACAGCATGTTGCAAGACTGAATGACTGACATGACATGACTAAACATGACTTCAAGCAAGCAATGCAGAAAGCAAGAGAAACTGTCCATGGCTGTCAGAAAACATAAGAAGAAAAAGCGAATATATCAGTCATTCTGAAGGGTTATTGATGAAAGGAACAAGATAACAAAACACAAACTGGATGCCAAGTGGCAGTTTATAGTGATGTCTAGCACTGGGGCATCATGCCCCAGACATGTATCATGATGTCCCATCCAGTCATATTATCCTGAAACTTGGTCAACCAGTCCTAACACTAATATCTTAATATTGAGTGCCTAGTGAGGCAGCTGTTAGTAACAATTTTGTAAGTCTTTGGTATGACTTGGCTGTGGATCAAATCCATGACCTCCCACTTCCAAGGTGGACACTTTAACCACTAGACAACCATAGCAGTGATTAGCTGTTGTGGGTTTAACATAATTATTCAGGACAGAATAGGCTATACATGATGACATATACAAATGTAGAGGAAGAACCTGGAAAAATTAAAGTAAAAGCCACTGAACCATGGGAAGCTACTGGCAAGCTTTTTCACATAACCACATTAGTTGAGCCCAAGACTTGAACCCACATGGACATAGATGATGGTAGATTGGTATAGGCAAGCACATTTGACCCATCAGCCATCACTCTGACTGAAAGAAAGGTTATCTTAAGAATACACTGAAAAGGAAAAGGAAGCGAAAAATAAAAGCAGAGGAAGCTGTGGGTGAGCAGGATATGAAGACCATGTACATAGTCACCAAAGACCTAAAAAGAGCTATTGTGGAACAAAGACCAGGACCTACCCCTGCAAGAAAAAGATTTTTCAAACTCTTATGAGAGAGGTTCTCAAGAAAGAAGGAGGATTTCCAAAGTATCTTGAGCAGATCAGGCTCAGTGAATACAGCAGATATTCAAGAAGCAGCAAATGATCAAAACATCAACCTTGACTGCATTACTGAAATAGATGTTAGAGACGTCATAACGGCTGTAAAACAAATTACAAAAAAAAAAACCTTGGTATTTAAAGAATCAGACTAGAGATGATGAAAGCTGGGGAAGAAAAAAAACACCCAAGATCCTCTGGAAGCTTTTCCAGCTAATATGGAAGACATAAAATACACTGAATGAAAAACTGGCATCACTCTCAAGCTCGTTAAGATAGATGACCCTGAGAACTACAATAACTGATGAGGAATTACACTGCTAATGATGGTTGTTGTTTTTGTTGTAGGGTTTAACACCATTTTTCAGCACACGATAGGCTATACATGGTGGCCAGTATTATTGGTGGAGGAAGAACCCGGGAAACCCCCCCCTGGAAAGAACCACCGACCCACAAGAAGTTACTGGCAAGCTTTTTCACATAACTACATTAGCCGAATCTTAGACTCAAACCCATGCAGACAGAGGTGATATGGCAGTGATCCGTAACGGAGAGCGCTTTAGACCACTCGGACACTTGGGGCTCCCGCTAATGATGGTGAATGTCATAAAATTACATTAGAGAGACTTTAAGTGCAGGGTTATCTACAAAAACTGATAGATAGATAAGAAAGATAGTTTTATCATAACCACAGAGTTCAATTAAAGCTGCATCCTGTCACAATTTATTTTTACTGTTTCCATAAACTGGCTCAGGAAAACAACATAGTAAAGAGAAGAAGCTGATGGGCCCTTATGTCATATTTAGAAGATCTAACAATGCTGATGCCATCAGCTTGCTCTCAAGTCAACAGAAAGACATGCAAGGAAAGACAGTCAGACTATCTGAGACAACCCAAAAGTTTGAAATGCAACTACAACATGCAGCAAGGCCATGTTAATACAAATAAATCAAAAAACAAATAATAACATCATCAATAACAATCATATATATGAAGTGGTTAAGTTTACATATCTGGGAAGCAACATGGCACCAGACGGAGACACTGAGAGAGACGTCAACTCAAGAATAAGCAAAGCCAACCTGACCTGCACCATGCTAAAGAATATCTGGAGATCAAAGCAACTGGAACAAGACCAAATCTAAGGATCACTGACAGTGATGTCCTCAGTTTTGAGAAGAATTAATTTTTAGAAAGTTTTATTGTTTCAATTTCCCTCTGATAAATTGAAACATTTTTTGGCGGAATTAAAGTATTCTTTTTCTACAAACAATTCAAGGATTTTTCAACAAAATAGCTAGTTTGTTTTTAATTCAAGGATTTTTAAGGGCAATCTCAGATTCATAGATTATTCCAGTTTATTCAAACAACGTTATCTTACTTGTACATAATCGTCAGTATTCTTAAACTGGAATCTGGTGTCTGGAACCTGAAACAGAATGTTGAAAGTTTTGAGGAAAAATAAACAACCTGCAATGATGAATTCAACAGGAAAACATTCCCTTTTTATTATCATATAGTCTTATAAAAAAGAAATACAGCTCTCAACAAAATTAAATAGCATGGAGTAACAATAAAATCATTGCATAGTTACTTTAAAGCGATATTAAACAGTCACCAAATTAATAAAACCATGAATTATACAATAGAAAATCTATAGTATGCAGCATATCTCTGTAATAAAATGATGATACACTCACTGCATATATATTTTATATGTAATGAACAAGTGCAACACACCTGCTGTATTCCTTTACTCCAAACTGGCTGAACCAAATTTAAAAAAATATCCATATTTATTGAAAGAAACCAGATTTTATTGTAATGTCAAGAAGGTTTTTGTTGAGTTCAATAAATTGATTTAACGAGCTGTGAAATATATAGACTGGTACATAAAAGCTGGATGATAGGTTTTCGTTGAGTTTTTTTTAAAAACTCTTAGCTGTGAAATATATAGACTGCTACATAAAAGCTGGATGATAGGTGTTTGTTGAGTTCAATAAATTGTTTTTATGAGCTGTGAAACACAATACAGATTATTATGAAGCAGAATTCAATATCTGTACTTATTAGGTAAAGAAAACCAAGGAATGAAAAAAACTCATAATGGTTTATTACTTTATCCCAGTGACCAAAAACAAGTTGCATGAAAGAACAACATGTTTGTTTTATGTTACTGAAATCATTGTGAAGAAATCAATATGCTGTATTACAGCTCAGCATGTGAATTTTCTTCATGAAAGTATTAAGTACTGTGTAATTTTACTATAAGGATGTTTAAGGAACCACACAATCTTGTCCTTTGTATACATTACAAATTTTTTAAAAAAATCAGAATACACAGGTGTCTTTATATAAAGGTAGCAAATATTTATGAAATAAGTTTTGTCCATTATAAACAAGTGCCCCTTATTAAAATCATGACACAAAGACTACAATATCAGGCTTGGTATTGGGCAGGTAATGCCTTTTTCAGCATAATAAGTTATACATGGGAGCCAGTATTTTTGATTGTGGATGACCTCTGGAAGACTCCATGAAGATTAACTGACATATAGGTAGCTACTGGAAAGCTTTTCACATATTAATATTAGCAAAATGGAGAAGTGACCACAAGTTGACAGAGGTGAGATGTCAGAAATCTGCAAAGGTAAGTGTCTTAGACCACTGAGACACAATACCCCATACAGATCCAGATGAGGGATTCATTGATGTTTAATATAAACAGGTGTCCTTTACATAAAGGTGACAAATTCAGAAAACAGGATTCATAAATGTTGTCTACTATAAAGCTGGTGTCTTTTATATGTGGTGTCTTCTATAAAATGTTTCACCGTACTCCTTCTTGAATCACGAGTAAGACCCAATTTTTATCAATGCATAGAATGGCAACAAACACTTAATCCTGTTTTCTAACTTATTTCTAAGCCTGCATTTCCCAACAATATCAACAGAAGCAACTTTACATTTATACAAACTTAACTCAGAACAATCTGAAAGTTATTGCTATCCAGCTTTTTTTGGCAACAACAAAGAAAACATATATCATACCTCTATCTTGCTAAACAAGTCCATACGGCCTTTGATATATCGATAGATTTTACTGGAAAAAATTGAAATGATATACTAAAGTAACAAGGAATGTACTGAACAAAATTGAAATTGATGTACTAAAGTAAAAAAAAGAAGGAAAAGAAATTAAAATAATGTATCAAAGTAACAAAAAAGGTTCAAGGAAAAAATTAAATTATTGTATTAAAGTAACAAAAAAGGTTAAACATAAAGAAATAAAATTAATGTACTAAAATAACATAAAAAAGTTAAAGGACAAAAAATAAAATTGCTGTACTATAGTAACAAGAAAAGGTTAAAGGAAAAAAAGAATGAAATTAATGTACTAAGTAACTAAAAAGGTTAAAGGGAAACCTGATATTATTGTATTAAAGTAACATAAAAAGGTTAAAGGAAAATTGAAATTATTGTATTAAAGTAACATAAAAAGGTTAAAGGGAAACCTGATATTATTGTATTAAAGTAACATAAAAAGGTTAAAGGGAAACCTGATATTATTGTATTAAAGTAACATAAAAAGGTTAAAGGGAAAATTGAAATTATTGTATTAAAGTAACATAAAAAGGTTAAAGGGAAACCTGATATTATTGTATTAAAGTAACATAAAAAGGTTAAAGGGAAAATTGAAATTATTGTATTAAAGTAACATAAAAAGGTTAAAGGGAAACCTGATATTATTGTATTAAAGTAACATAAAAAGGTTAAAGGGAAAATTGATATTATTGTATTAAAGTAACATAAAAAGGTTAAAGGGAAACCTGATATTATTGTATTTAAGTAACATAAAAAGGTTAAAGGGAAAATTGAAATTATTGTATTAAAGTAACATAAAAAGGTTAAAGGGAAACCTGATTTTATTGTATTAAAGTAGCATAAAAAGGTTAAAGGGAAAATTGAAATTATTGTATTAAAGTAACATAAAAAGGTTAAAGGGAAAATTGAAATTATTGTATTAAAGTAACATAAAAAGGTTAAAGGGAAACCTGATATTATTGTATTAAAGTAACATAAAAAGGTTAAAGGGAAACCTGATATTATTGTATTAAAGTAACATAAAAAGGTTAAAGGGAAAATTGAAATTATTGTATTAAAGTAACATAAAAAAGTTAAAGGGAAAATTGAAATTATTGTATTAAAGTAACATAAAAAGGTTAAAGGAAAATTGTTATATCAATGCTGCTGAATAATTAAAATCAAAACTGACAGCTTGTACTACTACTGGACAGTAATTTTATGCTTAAAACTATGAAATACTTTTGAAAGTCTGACAAACAAGGAGGTTTAGGGAAGAACTTTTGACAGTCTGACATTGTAAAACCAATGCCATTAACTGACTCTTGTATGTAAGACCATTCCTATCAACTGACTCTTGTATGTAAGACCACTCGTATCAACTGACTCTTGTATGTAAGATCAATGCCATTAACTGACTCTTGTAAGACCACTCCTATCAACTGACTCTTGTATGTAAGATCAATGCCATTAACTGACTCTTGTATGTAAGATCAATGCCATTAACTGACTCTTGTATGTAAGATCAATGCCATTAACTGACTCTTGTATGTAAGATCAATGCCATTAACTGACTTTTGTATGTAAGACCACTCCTATCAACTAGGAGACAAGCTGAAATCAGTGGGTGGGTCACAGTTGTATTGAAGGTACACAAGGTTGGGTATTATGGGTAAATGGGAGGCTGACAAATTTACTTGAAATGAAATAAAGCATGAAACATTTTAGTTGCAATAGATATATGACACTGAGACTAACATTAAGTTTAGTCTCTCTCCATCTCACTCTCTCAACATTTCCCTGTTATGATATATTACATTGGTACAATATTACATTTAGTCTCTCTCTTCCCCAAGCTCCTAATGACAGCAATATAAAAACATAAGTTTGAGACCACTTTGGTATTTGCAAAATACTTACATAAAACAAAACATTACTGCCACAAAAAAAAAAGCAAATCCAACAACGATAAAAATTTTGCCCCATAATGGAAACTCTGAAATGAAAAGAGTAGAAATATATCAGTGCTGTAATCACTATTTTCCACTCTCTAATAATAAATGTATCAATGTTGTAATAATCAGTGTTCACTCTCTGCTAAGGAATTTATCAATTATGTAATCAATATTTTCCACTCTCTAATAATGAATTTATCAATGATGGAATCATTATTTTTCACTCTCTAATAAGAAATTTATCAATGATGTAATCATTTTTTCCCCACTCAGATAAAAAATTTATAACTGCTGTAATAATCAGTCTTCACTCCCTAATAAAAAATTTATCAATGTAGTAATAATCAGTGTTCACTCTCTAATGAGACATTTATCAATGCTGTAATCATTATTTTTCACTCTCAGTAAGAAATGTATCAATGCTGTAATCAATAATTTTCACTCTCTAATAAGAAATCGTATCAATGATGTAATTAATAATCAGTGTTCACTCTCTAATGAGAAATTTATCAATGCTGTGATCATTTTTTTTCACTCTCAGTAAGAAATGTATCAATGCTATAATCATTATTTTTTACTCTCTAGTAAGAAATGTATCAATGTTGTAATAATCAGTGGTAACTCTCTATAAAGAAATGTATCAATGATGAAATCATTATTTTTTACTCTCTAATAAGAAATGCATCAATGATGTAATTAATAATCAGTGTTCACTCTCTAATGAGAAATTTATCAAGGCTGTGATCATTATTTTTCACTCTCAGTAAGAAATGTATCAATGTTGTAATAATCAGTGATAACTCTCTAATAAGAAAAGTATCAATGTTGTAATCATTATTTTTCACTCTCTAATAAGAAATGTATCAATGTTGTAATAATCAGTGTTCACTCTCAAATAAGAAATTATCAAGGCTGTAATAATCGGTGTTCGCTCTCTAAAAAGAAATGTATCAATGTTGTAATATGGGTGTTCAATCTCTAATGAGAAAGGTATCATTGCTGTATTCATTTAATTTCACACTCTAGTAAGAAATGTATCAATGTTGTAATGATCGGTATTCACTCCCAAGTAAAAAATGCATCAATGTTGTAATAATCAATGTTCACTCTCTAATAAGAAATGTATCAATGCAGTAATCATTATTTTTCACTCTCTAACTAAAAAAGCATTGATGCTGTAATAGTCAAGTGTTCACTCTCTAATGAGAATGTATAAATGCTGTAATCATTACTTTTCACTCTCTAGTAAGAAATGTATCAATGTTGTAATAATTGGTGTTCACTCAATAAGAAATTTATCAATGGTGTAATCATTTTTTTTCACTTTCTAGTAAGAAAAATATCAATGTTGTAATCATCAATGTTAACTCTCTAAAAAGAAATTTATCAATAATGATTACATTATTTTTCACTCTCTAATAAGAAATGTATCATTGCTGTAATAATCAGTGTTCACTCTAATTGAAATTCATCAATGTTGTGATAATTGGTGTTCACTCTCAGTAAGAAATTTATCAATGCTATAATCATTACTTTTCACACTCTAGTAAGAAATGTATCAATGTTGCAATGATCAGTGTTCACACTCTAGTAAGAAATGTATCAATGCTGTAATCATTATTTTTCACCTTCTAATAAGAAATGTATCAATGCTGTAATAATCAATGTTCACTATCTAATTAGAAATTTATTAATGCTGTAATCATAACTTTCACCTTCTAATAAGAAATGTATCAATGCTGTAATAATTGGTGTTCACTATCTAATAAGAGATCAAGTAATGTTTCTACTACCATTACTGAAGTTCATAATAAGCAGCATGATACATGTACTGTGAATTCATGTTGTCAGTGTTTAAATGAATGCCTTGCCTGTGTTAGGAAAAAACCCTCTATATCTCCATTGCTACACAATTTTTTTGGGGGGGTCCTGAAATTCAATGTTGATGGCAAACCACAAAAATGGGCAATCAATGAAAAAGTAAATTTGCAGGTTCCCTATTTTATTTAACAATTCACACTGAACATAAGAATGAATACCCGTACACATATTACATGTGCTGAGAGCAAATCAAGATTTTTGCTGCTTTGTGAATTTAGTGAAGCAATCACTTCCAACCACCACCTCTAACAAGGTCAAAGGTGGATACACGAAAAATTGTTGACTACAATTGGAAGCAGCAACTATAATTGTGTTAAAAAACCCAAATAAAATGCATGTATATACAGGCTATAAAACATCAAATTAGTCCTCATCATTGTGAAATTTTCACATTTTTATTTTACATTAGTTTTGTGTGCATATTGATGACATTGCTACATATTGTTTGAAAACTTCACTGAAAAGATATTTTCAAATTAGATTGAATTTCACATCTCTATGCTCATATTTATTTATTATGGAAATTACTTGTTCTTTTTTATACTGACATTTATTTCTTTACAGATATTCTAAATCTATATTGCTGTGGGTATCCTCATGACAGTTAACAATAAAGTCATTTATGAAGTATCCTAAATTGGAGTGGCACAGTCTTTTTTATCACATACCCACTTAATCTAAAAAGACTGATCTAGTATTCAATGAAAATATTCACTTATAAAGTATCCGAAATTGGAGTGGCACAATCTTATTTATCACATACCCACTTAATCTTGAAAGGTTGATCTAGTATTCAATGAAAATATTCGACCAATATTTCTAAAATGTAAAACCAGACTGGAACGAAGGATTTTCAACTTCACCCACTGGTCAAGATGATTTGATACATCAAATTACATTGGCACTGTTCTGAAATGACCTATCCCTGATAAATGGCAATGTAATTAAATTAATATTTTGAACATTCCTCATTATTTTAAATAAGCCAATAGTGTCTCTTCCTTTCACAATGAGTGTATTAGAAGGATAAACCATTAGCAATAGAGTGCAGTCTATACTTGTATATATGTTAGATCTACATGTAAACTGTAAGGAAGCAGATCTGCCACTGTATAATGTGCTAGCATATCTGGGTCTACAATGTCGGTTTGGAGTAATCCATAGAACCGGATTTGTTGGTATGCTGTTTGACCGAAAAGCAATATTATATAGTAAATATTAAAGTGTGTGTGTGTACAAATGTGTTAAACATTCTTTGTATATATACATCTGATAAGGGACCTGAATTAAGATTAGTTCTTATTTGTAAGTAAAGGGCCATCCATTTAGTCTGTACGCATGGAGGGGGTTGGGGTATACTGATAATGTAGGTACTTATAGGAAACTGGGGGTGGAGGATAATCCTCGTTAAAAAGTTGTCTAATATGTAACCTGTTTGACTGTGTTCAGTCAGCATTTGAATTTTAGCAGACAGCTTATTTCTTTGATGCAGCCAGACATTCAACATAATTGGACAATCTGTTTTACTCATTATAATTATTCCTTGGTCATTTCTGCATATATTAAATATAGGTTGTTCTACAGAGTTCAAGAGGGCATGCATCGAGCATATATACACAGGTGGGGGTGGGGTCAAAAGGTATGCATGAGTAGAGGGAAGGGGGAGGGGTTTGCCAGATTTGTGCACACATACTAAATGGATGGTTCCTAACTTAATCACCCTCATCAGTATTATTATTGCATTAAAATTTGTCCATTCACACACATATCTAACAACAGACTGTATTTAGCAAGCATAAATGAGTAAGTATAAATGGGAGGGTAAGTAATCAACATTAATCTACATTAGTGTTTGTTCTTCATTGCATTAAATAATTTTCTCCATATGGTGTAATATGCTAATGCTGGCAAAATTCAACTCCTTCCTTCTGTTAACATGGAACAAAACAAAGTTTCATGTAGTATGAATCAAAGAATGTTTTTGTGTGATATGTACCCAAGGATGGTTTTGTGTGGTATGTATCCAAGGATGGTTTTGTGTGGCATGTATCCAAGGATGGTTATGTGTGATATATATCAAAGATGGTTATGTCTGGTATGTATCCATGGAAGGTTTTCTGTGGTACATATCAAAGGATGGTTTTTGTGTGCCATTTATCAATCAAAGGTTTTGTGGGGTATGTATCAAAGACTATTTTTTGGTGGAATGTATCAATGGATGGTCATGTGCTATATATATCAACAAATGGTTTTGTATGGTATGTATCAATGTATGGTCTTATGGGATATGTATCAAAGAAAGGTTTTCTGTGGAACGCAACAATGGATCGTCTTGTGGAGTATGTATCAAAGGATGGTTTTATGTAATATGTATCAGGTTGCTTTTGTGTGGTATATATCCAAGAATGGTTTTCTGTGACATGTATCCAAGGAAAGTTTTGTGTGGTATGTATCAAATAATGGTTTTGTGAGCTATGTATCAATGGATGGTCTTGAAGGATATGTAACAAATAATGCTTGTGTGTGATATGTATTAATGGATGGTCTTGTGGGGTATGTATCAAAGAAAAGTAGTCTAGTATGTATCAAAGAAAGGTTTTGTGAGGTATGTACCAAAGGATGATGCTGAGGTATGATCAAAGGATACATTTTTCAGGTATGTCTCAAAGGATATTTTAGTTTGATATGTAACAAAGGATCTTTTTGTATGTATGTCTCAGGATACTTTTGTGTGATGTGTATCCAAGGATACTTTTGTATGATATATATCCAAGGATTCTTTTGTGTGATATATATCCAAGGATCCTTTTGTGTGATATAATAATAATTATAATAATAATAATAATAATAATAATAATAATAATAATAATAATAATAATGAGGACTTTGTATAGCACCTAATCTTACGAAGCTCTAAGCGCTTTACACCATCAATAATGATATGACTACACTACAGAACAACAAATCACAAAAACAATGAAATTGGAAAACATAAAAACATGCTGAAAACATATAAGATACAAAGCACTCTTAAAAGGGACCACTGTGTCTTTGTGTCTAATTTCAATGGGCAATTCGTTCCACGTCGCTGGGCCCTGGTGTGCAAATGAACATTGTCCATATGACTTTGTTTTCACCCTGGGAACAATGAGTATACCATTATCAGAAGAAGAGCGTAAGGATCTAACTGGTGTATACACATGGGTGAGGCTGGATAGGTATGTTGGACTGGAGTCTGTCATTGAAACATAACATAGTGAACAAATTTTGTGTTTGATTCTGTATTGAACTGATAGCCAATGTAGGGTACAGAGCAGTGGTGAGGTGTGCTCTGATCGAGGTACTCTAAGGATGATCCGTGCAGCTGTGTTTTGAACTTTTTGAAGTTTCTGGAGTAAATATTGTGACGAACCAAACAGAATTGAGTTACAATAGTCCAGTCTTGAAAGTACTAATGAACACACAAGTGTTTTAGTGGCATCAACAGAAAGATATTTACGAATGAAACTGATGTGTCTCAATTCAAGATATGCAGCCCTGCAGATGTTCATGACATGTTGGTGCAATGTGAGAGTACTGTCTAGAGTAACACCTAGATTATGTACTGACTGAAAATTTAATGTTGGTGTTGCTGATATTTATTGTCTGAGGTAAAGGATGTGAATGAGAAAGTCTTTGTGTTGTGATCAGAATAGCCTCAGTTTTATCATCATTCATCTGCAGCTTGTTACATGTCATCCATGATTTCACTACCATTACTGTATTCCATTTGCAGATATAATTTGTATCCTGTTAACTAAGTAGGACTTGAACCACTGTAAGGCTATATTCTGAATGCCAAATACATGCTAGAGACGGTGAAGTATTATATCATGGTCTATTGTGTCAAATGCTGCAGATAAATCCAGGAGAGTGAGGACTGTACTCTTTCCACTATCCAAAGCAGAGAGAATGTCACTAAATACTTTCAAAAGGGTAGTTTCCGTACTGTGGCAAGGGCGATATGCAGACTGTACATTGCTAAAAAGACTGCTTGAATTCAAATGAGATACAAGTTGAGTTAGAACAAGCTTTTCTAAGATTTTTTATATGAATGGGAGATTAGAAACTGGGCAGTAGTTCTTTAAATCGTTATGGTCCAGTGTTGGTTTCTTCAGCAGCGGCTTTACGATGGCAGTTTTGAAAAATGATGGGAATTCCCCTGATGAGAGAGAGATATTAATAACACCAGTTAGTGAAGGCAATATTGGGTCTAAGTACTCAAGCAGCAGTGATGTCGGAATCGGATCAAGTTCACAAAACTTTGGTGCACTTTTTATCATGATTGTCCATACTAAATCAATAGAAACAGGTTCAAATGTTCCTAATGGTTCTCACTGAAATTCTGCATCATAACTGTATGGTGACGAATCAGTTGAAATTGTGCAGTCAAGTGAATCTCTAATGGTTTGTACTTTGTCATCAAAGAAATTTGCAAATTGGTCTGGTAGGTCTAGTGGAGAGAAGGTTGTTGGAAGTGGTGTACATTTGTTCCTTGACATTAGTTTGTTAGTTATCTCAAAGAGCTTTTTGCAACTGGAACTCTCCGTGATCTTAGTGCTGTAGTGGGATGATTTGGCTAAATGGACTATGTTTGTGACATTCTTCTTAGCGGCTTCATTGATTTCTTTATGAATAGTGAGTCTGGTGGAAAGCCAAAGCCTCTCTGCTTTTCGGCGATGTCTTTTAGCAGTGCGAAGCTGGTCCCTAACACTGCTATACCATGGAGAACACTTTTTGATATGTATCCAAGGATACTTTTGTGTGTATTTGTATCCAATGATACTTCTGTGTGATATGTATCCAAGGATACTTTTGTGAGGTATGTATTAACGGATAGTTTTCTGAGGAATGTATGAAAGGGTAGTGTCCCTGCTAATACTATATCAAGATACACAATCTAGCTGTCAATACTTTATGATCATAGTGGTGTATTACAAAATACTGTCAAAATGTTTAAAGGGTAGGAAATATTCAGATACAAGTATGTTTCTTCACTTGTGGTCCTGTGGAAATGTGTATCGCATGTATTCTGAGAAAGCATGTAATTTGTAGTCTGAGAGAACATTTATAAGTTGTATTCTGAGAAAACATGCATAATTTGCATTCAGAGAAAAACTGTATAATCTATTTTCAAGGAAAATGTATAATTTGCAGTCCAAGAAAACATGCTTAAGTTATAGTCCAAGAAAATATTGGTAATTTATATTCCAAGAAATCATGAATAATTCGTATTCTAAACATCAGCTTTTTTTAAATAATATTTCCAATTATACTTAGATGATTACAACAGTTTTTTTTAGCATACATGTTTTTTTTGTAATATATTGTGATGCTTGCTGATAATCCACAGGTCTAAACCTTGGACCCACTTTCTGTTTAACATTCATGATGCCAACAATAATTATGTATATCTTCTGTGTCAAGTTGACTAGGCATTAAGCTCCATTCTAGGTACATTATTCTTCTGGTAAAAACAAATTTCATTATGAGAGGAAAACCCTCCCAGCTTGAAGACTCATGTATGCAAGTTGTGATACCTGCTGGTTCAATAATTTGTGCATCATACAGTAGAAGTGCTTGATTTTCTTTTTATCAAACACAGCTGACATTTCCAACAACAAACAATTTACCATGATTATTAAATTGGAAGTTATGTTTGAATTTTTGCTCTAATGCAGACACTTGCTGCATCAGTATGCCTTGTTCTTATTTTCTGAGTCTGTTTCAACAACTCATTATCTTCTGCCAAATCTCTGCTTAAAACAATCCAGCAAACAATTTTCTGATCTTCCATGCAAAGTTGTACATTCCTCATGACTGAGAACATGTCAAATTGGCTGGCTATCTATTTATGCCATGATGCATATGTTATATCATTCCTTGTTAATATCTATATACAACATGGTGCATATGTAATATCTTTCAAAATTTAAATAGTTTAATGTTTGAAAGGATTGGAAAATGTATGATTAAAAGGCACCCATAATTACTTGAAAGGGAGAGATGTTGTTGCTCAATGACTTCATTACATAACATGAGAACAGAAATATCTGATTTTGTAAACTATTTTGTTAAAAGTTTCTTTATATATTAATTTTTCTATGAACTCCACACCAGTGTCAACTGAACTACATGACTTTGGGCACATGGGTTCATAATGTTTGGGTTAACATGTTATGAATGGTGGACTTCCTGCAAACCAGCAACACATAACTCCATCAATCAGGTGTTAGTTCTTATTACAAAGTGGCTAATTACATAACTAGAGTTCTGGAGTTCTGATCAATCTGGGACTCTTGAGTGAGGCTGAGTGTGCACAGTGTTTGTTATTTTTTTATGCTAGTGCAGAAAACTACCATTAAACAATTTTAGTATGGCCAGCTACCATTAATCTTTGCAATGGAAAACTACCATTAATCTTTGTTATGGAAAACTACCATTACTCTTTGTAAGCACAGAAAATTACCAGTAATCTTTGTTATGGAAAACTACCAGTAATCTTTGTTATGGAAAACTATCATTTATCTTTGTTATGGAAAACTACCATTAATGTTTGTTAGCAATGAAAACTACCATTGATCTTGGTTATAGAAAGCTACCATTAATCTTGGTTTTGGAAAACTACCACTAATCTTGGTTTTAGAAACCTACCATTAATCTTCGTTTTAGAAAGGGTTCATACTGAAATATAAATGATAAATTCAAAGACTTTTCCCAAACTTTTTTTCCAAACTTTTAAACACCACAAACAGAGATTTCCAAGACCTATTTTTGCTAACATTGTGTATACAGGTTATATGAGAAAACAACGAATGCCAAAATGAAATACTACAATATTGTTTACCAATTAAAGTCAAACTATAATTAATTTCCTAAAATTGCATTATAATGATCTGGAAGATAGGTTAACATTCGTTGTTTTTTTCAGAAATATGTAACATACATGTCAGATTTAATACAAAATAAATTGTTCTCTTAACAGACATCAGCACTGCTTTTAAATGCATTATAGTATATTTGATTTTTTTCCTCTTCAATCAATTTTGGAAAGAGAGCCACCATTGTCATCTTTTCCTCTGCTCTTCTCCTAAGAGCATTTGACACTGTAACAAGCGCAATGAGTCCTTTTAACTCTTCCTCTTCTGCTTTCTGTACAGAGGAAGCATGTAGGCTGGCAATGTCAGCTTTAAGACGCAGCTTTTTGGCTTAAAGTTCTTCCACTTCATCCAAGGCTAACTCCTGTTTCTTTCCCTTTTGGTTTTTCTTCTCATCCTTCTCCTCTGCTTTCTTCTTATCCAGATAGGCATGGTAATTATGTCTTGCAGAGGAAGCATGTCATCATTTCATTGCTAATGGTGATTTCCAAAGGTCCACCTGCTTTTCTCATTGTGTCAATGATTAGCCTTTGAGTTCTGAGGCTTTCTCTGCTGAGGTTCTCAACAGATGCCTGTTTGTTGACAGAAAATCCTCTCTCCACTGTTGCCTGTCCATGTGACAACAACAACATTTTCTGGAGAACATTCAAAAGTTCCACATATTCCTTTCTTTTGGAAAGGACAGAATAAAACACTTCATCAAGGCTGTCATCTGTTCTATTGAAGCATGTCAAGGCATGATTGTCCGATTGGATAACTTAGGGGTACAAACAAACGGGGATGTATAGTCAGACTAGAGATACACAAATCAATTTCGGCAATGTGAATTTTTTAAATAATTTTTTTTTTATAGCATTGGGGATAAAAGTCAAGGGTTGGCAATGAGAAATGGGGACATGTCGTCAACTGGAAACATTTTTTAATTCTTTTTTTAATTTGCCTAATCAAATGACTTGACTTCCTACAGTTAAAGCTTCACAGGACACGTTAAAGCCATTAAAAAAAATTTTTTTTACTCGCAATTTAAGAACAACAACTCTTGCTTAACTATACTATGCGCACTTTAAAACTGTTTATCCTTGAGTTGAATTTTATTACAATGGATGTTTCTATATTAAACCAAGGAACATTATTATGTAGAACAATATTTTTGAAAATGATTTTTGTCCCTCAAACATGTTAAATAAACCGACAGAATAAGTAAATTTAAACTGGCCCTCTTCTGCCATATCTCCCAAATCATCAAACTAAACAATATCTTATTTTATACCCAAGGATTATTTGCCCAAAACTACCAATAGCTTATACTTCTGCATCTTTTGCACTAAATCAACAGTATGTAGTTACTAATTTGCAACTTATCTTTGTAAAGGAAAGGCTCCTTCTCCCATTGAAGCCAAGTTGATCGTCTTAATTTTACACAATGTACAAAATGCCTTTCGTTTACATAATTTATCCTTTTGCAGCCATTCCTTGTATTTCTCTTGTTCAAGCCAGATAGTGTTGAAAGAGCAAAGACCTGGCATTTTTAAACTGAAGATGTAAATCGACTAAACAAATTTTGAATCCTCGAGCGTGTTACTTTCTACGTAGAGTGAATTATGTGATGAACATTTTGATTGGCCAAAGCTGATGGACTCGTCCAATCAAATTGAATGATTCATCAAAAGAAAGAAGCCAGGAAAACCAGCTACATCTGAAGCTAATGACCTTTGGAAATTTTATTTGTGACTTCCTTTGATGAAGTGTGTAGCCGTCTTGCTTTGATGAAGAGTGCATGTGCGATTGAAGTCGCCGCCGAGGCCAACTTTGGATGGTCAAATAAAGTCTCTTTTGTTTTTGCAGCAGCAATTAAACGGAATGGGTCATCAAAAGAAAGAAACCAGGATAACTAGATTACATCTGAATCAAACAACCTCGGATAAATTTATTTGTGATTCTGGAAAGAAATTTAAAAAATTGGGGTTTATTTCAATTTTCAAAGACTTTTAAAGACCTCAGGGTAATATGCTCGATTTTCCCAAACTTTCAAGGCCTTGAAGATGCTACCTCATTTTTCCCAAACTCTCAAAGACCTTCAAAAACCGTACAAACCCTGATTAATCTTGGTTTTAGAAAACTAACATTAATCTTGGTTATAGAAAACTACCATTAATCCTGGTTTTGGAAAACTACCATTATTCTTGGTTGCTAGAAAACTACCATTAATCTTGGTTGCTAGAAAACTACCATTAATCTTGGTTTTAGAAAACTACCATTAATCTTGGTTGCTAGAAAACTACCATTAATCTTGGTTTTGGAAAACTACCATTAATCTTGGTTTTGGAAAACTACCATTAATCTTAGTTATAGAAAACTACCATTAATCTTGGTTTTAGAAAACTACCATTAATCTTGGTTTTATAAAGCTACCATTATTCTTGGTTTTAGAAAACTACCATTAATCTTGGTTATAGAAAACTACCATTAATCTTGGTTTTAGAAAACTACCATTAATCTTGGCTTTAGAAAACTACCCTGCATTTCCCCAATTGTTTAGATTACAATTAGTCTGATATTTATTCTTTTTTATTTCTAAAATATGAATTTTTATAATATTGTAATAAATTAAAAGAAAACTATCATGTCCCAGAATGAAACAAATTGTTTACCCATATAATTTCATTTTTCTGCAAGACATGATAAAACTAACTATTGCTCTTTTTTTAGTTGTTGAGTAAATGAGAACTTATTAATGTGCTGAAAATATATCATTCCATACCAATATGACATTTTGCTTTGGTTTATACTTCATATAACTTACAAACGTGTTTTGGTTTTGGCATTTTATGGCAAACCAATATATCTAGGTCGTTTAGTGGTGAACTGAGTCAAGTCCCATGACCAATAAAACACCAAAGTAGCCTATCTGGGCTGATCTGATGGTAGGATTCAAAGCCACATACTTCAGATGTGAATCTGGCATGCTAACCAATGAGTCATTGATTCCTGCTACAAGCATGTGAATCAGACATAACTGTATGCTACTGACTGGTGGGTTTCACTACTTCTGATAATAATGATGAGAACTACTGTGATAATGAAAATTACAAAGATAATGATGATGACAATGACTACTGTCAGGATAATTATGATGCTGACAATGAATATGATGATGACAATGATGCTGACAATGATTATGATGATGACAATGATGCTGACAATGATAATGATGATGATTTTGTCACCATCTAAACTGGAAAGTAGTAGCAAATGTAAAACAAAAGATGAGTTTTCTATGGAAAAGATCGAAGAAACTACATTGTGTCCTGGTTATATATTTTAATTATTCTCATTTATGTGCAAATACATTCATGCAAATGATGGAAAGTAGAATAACTGTACCACAAGGATTACCTTCAATGAAAATGTCCTTGTAAATCATATATGTGTGTGGTCCTTCCCCTGCTGATGTTCTTGCTGTTAGCCAAACTTTGTACCCACTCCCTGGTTGAAGATTTCTTACTATATAATTGTAGATATATCCTGCAATTGATATTGTACCCAAACTGGCCATTATGTTGTTCACTGAAACAAATAAAAATGAATGTGGAGAACAACCAGACAGACAGCCTTGAACTCGTTATACATATTAGAAGTCTTCAAGAGTTGTAAAGCTTGCCATACTCATGTCCATAACTTCTGATCTGATGGGTGGAATATTTTAGTCAACATCAATAAACAAAAGTAATCTTACATTTGTCTATGGTTCTGAAATGGTAAAAGTGTCAAAACTCTAAATTTTGGCACTTAAATTTATGAGATACTGTTGGAAGTCCACATTTTAAATGACTTGTGTCATTTTCTATATGTGTTAGGCTAGGGATAACAATCCAATATTTGGGATTGACGGAGACATTAATGGTTCTTCTGGCAGCATATTAATTCAACATGTGAGATTAATATTACCAATGAAACTTTCAAAACCTCACATACATGAGTGTTATCCCCAAATGAAGATAGTGTTATGTAAATTTAGTTTATATTGTGTCATTGAAGCGAGTTTTGATCTACCAAACTAGTGTCACTTTTAACAAAGATGTTTACTTGAATTTAAGTTCATGGCTTGACCTTCTTTAAGGGTTATTTAAAGTTTCCAGAACATGATGTTATGTCATAGGCCAGGTGACATTCACTTCATATCTTCTCACATGTCTTTTAAGTTGTGTTCAGACATAATTTGAGATGAATCATTTATTTAAATTATTTATATTAATTACAAAGTGCTCATAAACCTTTTGGACTACAATACTACTTTGGGATTAAAGTTGTTTGTCCATTGATTCAATGAGGACCTCTCTAGTCATGCAAGGGTTGGAGTGGCTGGTTCTGTTTTGTGCGTGTGCGTGTTTTTTGTGTGTGTGCAGGTGGCTGATCATGCCAACTCTTGCATGACATTTTAGTTTGGAATTGATAAAGCCTCATTCAAAGACCATCTGTAGTATATCAATGTGATATTTAGAGACTATTGGTATATCAATACATTCAAGACTTGTTACATCATCACATTAAAAATTTTCATAATTTGTTCAGGACATTATATACTTTTGGACTTTTAATATGATATTTAGATTTATTTGAAAATTAATTCAAAATACCATAAATTCTTAACTTTTCACTTTGTCACTTAGAGAAATAAATCTATTGTATATTTTACTAAACCTGTTATTTTGTTTCATCTGTAACAAAGTTTAAGACCACAGAGTTGTAACAAAAGGCACACACACTTAAATGTACACATGTATACATGCATGCATTTACACACACACACACACACACACACACACACACACACACACTTACAATTGCAAGATGAATCATCAGTGACCTGGCAGTAGTAGAGGGTGTAGCTTAACACATAACCAGACTCTATGACAGCACTGTTGCAGTCATAGGGATCCCACTGTAGGGACAGTTCACCTTCTCTCTCAGCAGTGCCTTTGGCAATGCGGAAATTTCTTGGAGGGATAAGTGGTTCTGGAAAGATAATAGCACAAATTAGTTGAGAATTCCTTATCAGAAGAGAATTTAATAGTTACTATTGACTCTGGAAAATTAACAATATCGTGTAGTGAACAATTCTTTATCAGAAGATAAAGAAATGGGTATTAGTGACCCTGGAAAGTTAACAATATCGTGTAGTGAACAATTCTTTATCAGAAGATAAAGAAATGGGTATTAGTGACCCTGGAAAGTTAACAATATTGTGTAGTGAACAATTCTTTATCAGAAGATAAAGAAATGGGTATTAGTGACTCTGGAAAGTTAACAATATCGTCTAGTGAACAATTCTTTATCAGAAGATAAAGAAATGGGTATTAGTGACTCTGGAAAGTTAACAATATCGTCTAGTGAACAATTCTTTATCAGAAGATAAAGAAATGGGTATTAGTGACTCTGGAAAGTTAACAATATCGTCTAGTGAACAATTCTTTATCAGAAGATAAAGAAATGGGTATTAGTGACTCTGGAAAGTTAACGATATCGTGTAGTGAATAATTCTTTATCAGAGGATAAAGAAATGGGTATTAGTGACTCTGGAAAGTTAACGATATCGTGTAGTGAATAATTCTTTATCAGAGGATAAAGAAATGGGTATTAGTGACTCTGGAAAGTTAACGATATCGTGTAGTGAACAATTCTTTATCAGAAGATAAAGAAATGGGTATTAGTGACTCTGGAAAGTTAACGATATCGTGTAGTGAACAATTCTTTATCAGAAGATAAAGAAATGGGTATTAGTGACTCTGGAAAGTTAACAATATTGTGTAGTGAACAATTCTTTATCAGAAGATAAAGAAATGGGTATTAGTGACTCTGGAAAGTTAACAATATCGTGTAGTGAACAATTCTTTATCAGAAGATAAAGAAATGGGTATTAGTGACTCTGGAAAGATGACCATACAGCTTAGTCAACATTTCTTTATAATAATGGCATAAACCATTTGCAAAAGTCAGCATCACATTCATGATAAATCATTTAAACTATTTACTATATTCTGTGTCACAATTCATGATAAATCATTTAAACTATTTACTATATTCTGTGTAACAATTCATGATAAATCATTTAAACTATTTACTATATTCTGTGTCACAATTCATGATAAATCATTTAAACTATTTACTATATTCTGTGCAACAATTCATGATAAATCATTTAAACTAATTAAATAATAAAGTACTGCCTCAAATGGAAACAAGAAAGTAGTTTTCAAAATTGGAAAAACTGAATCCTTAAAACAAAATTTATATGGATGTGATGTTGACCCAAAAAAAGCAAGTGTGCATGTCACCAAAAAGCAGTATAATTAATCCCAAAGATGCAAATTGATTTAGAGGTTTGGAAAGCATAAGTAACGAAAAAATCCTTAATACAACAATGTGTGTGTGTGTGTGTGTGTGTGTATGATTCAGATTTTTAACACAGCTTTAAAAAAAATTAAGTTATATCACTATGTTGTCTTTAATGGAGCAGACTATAGTGATGTCGGGCAATGGGGCATCATGCTGCAGACATATAGCATGATGCCCCACCCAGTCTCATTATCCTGATACCAGGCTAAACAGTCCTAACATTAACCTCTTAACACTGAGTGCCTTGCAAGGCAGCTGTTAGTACCATTTTAGAAGTCTTTGGTATGACTTGACCGTAGTTCAAACCCACAACCTCCCACATCCAAGGTGTGTGCTCTAACCACTAGGCCACCGGAGTTGTTTGGTTTATAAATATTAAATGAAAAACCTGTAACCAAAATAGTAATGCAATTTTTTTTATTTGGACCTTGACCCTAAAGTAAAAGCAGAGACTGCGCATGTCAGGATGAATAGCCTTAGCTTCATTAAATCTTTCATGCCCAGTATGATGAGTAAAACCCTCAATCAATGCCTTATGAATGCACAAAACCAAATACTTTAAACAACAAAAATCCAATCCAAATAGATCATTTACAATATATTAGTAGAATATATGATTTTGAATTGTTGGTCTTTCATATCTAATTTGAAAACTAACACGTGTAAACTCACTTTGATCTTTGGGGTAAATGCAGTCGACCATCTTAATTCCACTTTGAGTAATCTCCTTTAACAGCCACTGTCTTGATTCCACACCAAATATGATGTTAAAGTCCATTTTGTAGTCCTTAATGGAGATTTTAGTAAAACTTCCATTTATCTCCCTATGAGACATTGGTTTCTGTGAAAAATTGCATTTGTATTAATTCAGTACTTAAAAACTTGGTTTAAAAATTCATCAAATTTCATTCCCAAGAACCTGTGACATTTTGGCATGCCTGATTAGATTCAGTCTTTTATTCCATGATACTTAACTTTTCTACAGTCAGCAGATTCAATCCAAAGCATGAGTGGAAGCCTGCAAGCTTTATGGAGATTTTACAAGTGTTACTATACAGATAGACTAGAGGCAGGGTTTTCCCTGATTCTTTTGCTACGTGTCCTGCCAGACCCACCATAATGTGACAGGTTCTTGGGAATGAAGATCCAACACTGTTTGTAAACTCGGCATTTCATTCATTGCCTAGCTATCACCTATAATAGGCTTCTGTCTGGCTCTTATTGCAATAACTAAATGCAATGTTTTCAAAAGAGTTTTTGGTTTTCATCCTCAATAATCTGTGACAATGACAAAGCAGTATAAAAAATATGTGCAATTCACATGCATGTCTTTGTTGTTCTGGCTTGCCACATATATATACTGTTGCAAAATATGTTCATTTTTCACTTAGTTCATCTACCACATGTGTACAATCAAACATGTTTTTGGTCTTTGAATATTTTCATTTCATATAAAGATTATTTTAAAAATTGATCTTAAAATGAAAAGGTAGAGAAGATGTAAAGAAATATAGATATATTTATATAGATAATATATAAAATAATTTATGTAAACACTATCATACATATGTGAATGCAAACATATGATATTTATTCACCAAACCACTCACATTTTCATTTTATGTATCTACTTGTTTTAGCAAAAAAGTGCTTAAATGTGTCTGCTTGGCAATATGCAAGTCATATGGAAGTGGTCTTCATTCTGAAAGAGGGACTGGTGCCAAATTCCACCAATCATCACATCCTACTGAAACATGTGTGCACTCTTTGATGTTTTTTTTCTATGGGGATGGGTTGGGAGCATTTGCTAGTATTATGATTGGGTAAGAATCCTGGAAGAAACATATTTGGTTTCTTTTTCAAATATGTTACCTGATGATAATGTTACGAGAAGTGATAGGAGGAGGGAGTTAAATCCCTTTACTATGGTACGTGAAGAGACTAGCACAAGGTCAATGAACACATGCATTTAGTAAAACATGTCGTTCCCACAAATATATCATAAATAGAGTAAACTGTGTAGTGATGAAATTTCTGAGCAATTTGTGAAGGTAGCCAGCTGTGCTGCTGATAAAGGTCCAATTAGCACAAATTCAAATCTCTAGTATAAAATATCTCAGAGGATTAATCTGTAGAAAGTCACTGAATTCCAACCAATCACTGGGGTGGTGTTAGGCTGACTGCTGCCTCCTCATGTAGTTCACTTGGTCTCACTTCATTGTAAGTTAAGCAGAACAAGAAAGTGAGTTCATTATAATTTTTAGTCTGCTGGGTTATGGCAAACCTTGAATTTAGCTTTGTCAAATACTTCCTCAGAAAACAAATTCAATGGCCTAGTGTGGTGCTGTCCAACCTTTTGGACACCAATGGACACTGAATTTCCTTTTATGAAGGCGAGGGCCACAGCAGAAAACTTACAAGCAATAACTATACAAATTATTCACAATTTTTTCACTGGTTAAGAAGATATACCATGAAAGTAGATCATGGATTTTATTTTTTACATCAATGCAACAAAATTGCTCGAGCTGTGGTGGGCTATTTAAAATCAGTATGCCACAGGCTGGATAACACTGGCCTAGTGGTTAGAACATCTGCCTCAGATTCAGGAGGTTGAAGTTTTAAACCCTGGCCAAGTCATACCAAAGACTTATTAAAATGGTACCAGACATGTAGCATGATGTCCCATGCAGTCTCATTATCCTGACAACAGGCTGACCAGTCTTAAAACTAACGTCTGAATGCTGAGCACCAAGTGAGGCAGCTGTTAGTACCATTTTTATGTCTTTAGTATGACTTGGCTGGGGATTGAACCCACAACCTCCTGCATCCAAGAAGGATGCTCTAACCACTAGCTATCAGAGCAGTGTTGGAGGTGATGATGAAGTGAAGTTCATCCTGGTATTTCCATGGTCTCACTTCTGAATGGCAATAAGGCTCAATATCATGGTCTCACCGATTTTGTGTGTTTTATAATATAAGGTACAGAGCTTAGACCAAGAAAGGCAAACAGAATACTATTGAGTCTTGAGTGAACTTGAGTACCCTTTTCATAATGCACATTTATTTCCAGCCGAGTCATGGGCTGTCAGAGTTGAATCTTTAACATTTTGAGATGAAGCATTAATGGTACCCCTTCACTTTGATATTGGAGAAGGTTGGCATGGAGACAGTATCTTTTTATGTGAGAACATTGACTGCAAGAGAATCTGAATCTAAAACAGTCCACTGCCCCTGTCTTGTTGTCATTTATTATTGGAAATGAAATCCTCTGCGTGAAGTAGGGTTTAAAGGATGTTTCGCCTTTTTAGTTTGGCTTAGGAGTATTTCTAAAACTCATGTACCTGTTGGGCAAAGAAAATGTGTTCTGGACCTCTGAGGTTTGCCTTTTTGGTAGCCTATGTGGCAATGGAATAGAAGGTTGGAAGAAAGCAGTTGTGATATGAGCATATACCCATAATAGTCTTTTAACAGTGTAGATGTGGACAGGAATACATCTCCTTCTGCAAACTAGAGGTTATTGGGAGAAACTATGTCTGGACTTGAATTTATACTTTCCACTCCATAAATTTTTTTTCAAGTATGGAGAACAATTCCACTTGCAAAACTGTGTTTCAACTGGAGTAACTTTTATTACCTATAATGCAGTACATGAGTTAGTGATAAGTTTCTTAGTTGTTATCATTCTGAATATAAAACCAAAAAAATACATCATCAACGTGTTGTTGATGTGGTGTTTAATGCCAATTTTCAGTACAAGATGGACTATACATATGGCCAGCACAACTGGTGGAGGAATAACCACTGACACACAATAAGCTACCAGTAAGCTTTCTCATGTAACCCCAGAGGCTCAAAACCACACTAACATAGCTGCCAACCCCCGAGTGCAAAAATACTGATTACTTGTGACAAAAATACTGATTTTCAGGAAAAAATACTGATTTTTAAATTTCAATGCATATGTATCTATTTACAACATATACAACCATCAGTAAAGTTGGACAGTGCCTTACATAATTATTTAATGTCAAAGATGCACATGTTGCACATTTGTACCTTCTGGAGTTGCACCATGTTCCATATGGGTGCCCATTCAAAAGGTGCAAGAGTGCAACACACTCAAACACAAGCTATTTATAGGAGCCCTTTACACGCCTTGTTTCTTTTTTAATCATTGATTCCAATGTACCAACTTTCACTGATTATCTCAGTTCAGAGATTTTCTTATTGAAATGTTTTCATTCAAGCATAAGAATTATCTTTTGCGATTTTAATGTCTGAAAAAATGTGTGCAAAATAAATTGCCAACAACACTAGTAACTAAAAAAGGAATGTTCATTTCTAAAAGAAATTTAAAAATCAAATTTTGATTGATGTACATTAAAGTTTTTTTTCTCATTTATCTACGTCGTAAGTTCAGGCTGAGTTGTGTTGGATGAAGCAGGAAGCAGATGTTTATTAGCTTTTTTGTGCTCTTGCATTTCATGGGCGCCTCCGTGCCCAAAAGCGAAATCACGTTACACAATTTACAAAATGTCAATTTTTCTCCTTTACTATATGGTTTCACAAATCTATACAAGCCAACATAAATATCCTTCAAGTTGTCTCCTATTTCTCCTGGAGAAAATTCTGAATATTCTGCCTTCCAATTTATCATGATTAGAAGCTGAATATTACGATGACTAGATACAGCAACAGCGGTAACTATTGCGAAATCCAATATGGTGGATAAAGACAGGCCTGGTAGTGTCGATTTTGAATGAACCAATCGTATTGTAGAACTGTATTCGTATATAGATGTGATATATTCTGTCAAAATAGAACCGAAAGCGCATTCTAAACTGACAATTTCAAAAAAAAAAATTTAAATTAAAAAACATAATTTTTGCAAAAAAAAACGTACACCCGTATTCAGGTCCAAAATACGGGACAAATACGGAAAAAACGGGACAGTTGGCAGCTATGCACTAACAGAGGTGAGATGGCAGTGATCTGTAACAGTGAGTGCTTTAGACCACTCTGTCATCCAAACAGAGGTGAGATGGCAGTGATCTGTAACAGTGAGTGCTTTAGACCACTCTGCTACCCAAACAGAGGTGTCATGGCAGTGATCTGTTAACAGTGAGTGCTTTAGACCACTCTGCCATCCAAACAGAGGTGACATGGCAGTGATCTGTGAACAGTGAGTGCTTTAGACCACTCTGTCATCCAAACAGAGGTGAGATGGCAGTGATCTGTAACAGTGAGTGCTTTAAACCACTCTGACACCCAAACAGAGGTGACATGGCAGTGATCTGTAACAGGGAGTGCTTTAGACCACTCTGTCATCCAAACAGAGGTGAGATGGCAGTGATCTGTAACAGTGAGTGCTTTAGACCACTCTGCTACCCAAACAGAGGTGACATGGCAGTGATCTGTTAACAGTGAGTGCTTTAGACCAAACTGTCATCCAAACAGAGGTGAGATGGCAATGATCTCTAACAGTGAGAACTATAGACCACTCTGTCATCCAAACAGAGGTGAGATGGCAATGATCTCTAACAGTGAGAACTATAGACCACTCTGTCATCCAAACAGAGGTGAGATGGCAATGATCTCTAACAGGGAGTGCTTTACACCACTCTGCCACATGGGGCATACATCATCATCAAGAACAATGCATTGTTTTTCTTGTTTAAAACCTTGGTTTATACCCATAAACAAGTCTGTAATTCAGAACCATGCCAACAATTAACCAAACTGAATATTAATGGCAAACATTCAGGATAGAAAGCAAATGTCTATGATCAGGTGTCCAACAAAAAAGATCTAGTACCAGATTTGACCTACATGATGATCACGAAGAGAAATATTTAAATAATTGCAAATAAAATAGGTGGGAATGAAAGAAATATACTGTTTCCTCTTGAATTTAAGTGTGCCCTAGTCCATTGTTTACCATCAGTAGGCAAAACATATATCGCAGGAAAAAAAATCATGCCAAAACAAAACAACTTCAAATTTTGGAATCATGCATGTTATTTTGCTGAATTTATGTACTAAAAGAAGTTTTACAAATGATTGCCTGTATATCAATGGAAAATTTATAATTCATAAAAGTATGTAAGAATTAAATTAAATTATTTTATGAGTATGTGACTGTTAAATGCAAGCCTTAAATGGCATTGGTGACCGAGCGTTGAAATGTTCTTATCTGTCCCAAGTGTGTGTGTTGACAGGGCTCACAATGATGGGGTCAGGTTATGCTCTGATTGCTTTAATGTAGCTACTGTCACAAAGTTTTACATAGAGCTATTCGATGTTGCAAACAAGCTATTGCATGTTGAAGAAAGATTTCAAATCCATGCAAACAAACCAAAATTTGAACTTTCCCTTACTTCCCTTGATCTTAATTGGAGTCAATCCTTTGTACCAGGTGTTTTTCATAATTGCTCTTCTTAATCATCTGGACGTTAATAATATTTAACCAACAATATCTCTTAAAGTCTATACTACAACAATCTGACTGGATCAAATTAAAGTGTAATTTTAAGGTTAAAGAACAAAATCTCTTAAATTGTCCAGTTCAAATTTAAGACATACTGGAGAAACTGGGACTATGTACTAAATCTGACTGCTATTTCAATCTACCTGACATAAAACATCACATCAATACAGGGTTTGTGATGTGTGTATATGTGTTGTTTCAACCTACATGGCATCCACCTTCTTGAGAAACATTACACCATACAAGATCTGCAATGTGTGTAACTGTGTTGTTTCAACCTACCTGGCATCCACCTTCTTGAAAAACATTACACCAATAAAGGATCTGGGATGTCTGTAACTGTGCCTCTGTTAGACTGAGTGTAATGTAAAAGTCTGTGCCATTCTTCACTGTGTCATACTCAACAACCATGCTGGGTGCAATGGGACCTGGTAGAAAAGTTTAAATAATGTAAATATTCTAAAGCATACTTGATGCAAATACCATCATTTATCAAAATTGAAGTTTATGAGCAAATTCCAGAAACTGAAAATCTCAATACATGTATCTCATTATTTTGCCTGAAGCATGGGTATATTTTGAAGCAGAAAATGGTGGAACTTTTCAAAGTTTGACCATGAAGGTAATTCTGAAAGTCCATAAAAGTGCAGACCAAATATGACCATCATAGATGTAATAATAAAGAAACTACTGTGCAGAAACTAAGTGGCCTGACTAGCATGTCCAATAATGATCTAAAAAGCAAACAATGTCTTCACAAAATCAAGATGCATACTACATTTGAATGAAATGCAGTAATAACTAAATGTGAATTAATGTCAGGAAATGAAAGTAGAATGGATGGGTGGAAAGATGGGATGACAAACATGCCAAGTTTAATATCCAGTTTTTTTAAACGAAAAAAAAGGAGATCATAAAAAAATCAATCACATGTATATAATAGTCATGATTTAATTGATGTAAATAGTAAGAATGTATGGTTTGCAATTCGAGATTTTGCACAAACCTTAAAAACAAAAACAATTCCATTAAACATATTTTTGAAATTTGGCATAAGTTAAAAACAAATTCAGATGTTAAATCACTTGCTTTTTTCTGCTTAAAAGGACAACCTTTTTGAACAGTGAACCTCCTCTTTATCAGCCTGCACATACTTTGAAATCACCTCTAAACTATTATATGTACATAGTTGAAAGTTGATTCCTACTGCAAACTAGTTTAAAATTTGTGTGGAATAATGCTATTCTTCAGAACATGATAGGCTATTCATAGTGGCCAGTTTATTTGACTGAGGTTTTGTTTCTGTTTTTTTATGGCTTAACACCATTTTTCAGCACAATACAGGCTATACATGGCGGCCAGTATTAGTGGAGGAGGAAGAACCTGGAAAACTCCCGGAAAGAACCAAAAACCCACGAGAAGCTACTGGCAAGCTTTCTCACTTAACTACATTAGCTGTATCTTAGACTCGAACCCACGCAGACAGAGGTGAGATGGCAGTGATCCATAACGGACAGCGCTTTAGACCACTTGGCCACTTGGGGCCCCTTATATTTGACTGAGGTAGAACTCTGGATGAACTACCAAGTCACAGAAATGCTACTGGCAAAAGTTTATACGTAACCACATTGGTGTAGTTGAGATTGAAACTCGTGCAGTTCGACACCACTCATAAGTAAGTATGAACAGCGATTCCCTCTGGTTTTTGATTGAAACCATTTAACATTAATGTAATTATTATAGGTGACATTTTGATAGTAATTTCAAATTTACTTGTTTTGCTTCATACCAGAGTTTTCCTAGGTGACATTTTGATAGTAATTTCAAATTTACTTGTTTTGCTTCATACCAGAGTTTTCCTAGCTTCTTCCTTGATTAATTCTGATAACTATGTCGAGCATGTTTTGTGACATGAAGCCCAATATATTAATTATAATTTAGTTAAAGCTGAGAAATGACATGAAGCCCAAAACATCCATAATAATTAAATTAAAGCTGAGAAATGACATGAAGTCCAAAACATCCATAATAATTTAATTAATGCTGAGAAATGACATGAAGCTTAAAACATTAATAATAATTAAATTAAAGCTGAGAAATGACATGAAGCTTAAAACATCCATAATAATTTAATTACAACTGAGAAATGACATGAAGCTTAAAACATCCATAATAATTTAATTACAACTGAGAAATGACATGAAGCTTAAAACATCCATAATAATTTAAATTAAAGCTGAGAAATGACATGAAGCTTAAAACATCCATAATAATTTAATTAATGCTGAGAAATGACATGAAGCTTAAAACATCCATAATAATTTAATTAATGCTGAGAAATGACATGAAGCCCAAAACATTAATAATAATTTAATTAATGCTGAGAAATGACATGAAGCCCAAAACATCAATAATAATTAAATTAAAGCTGAGAAATGACATGAAGCTTAAAACATCCATAATAATTTAATTAATGCTGAGAAATGACATGAAGCTTTTAACATCCATAATAATTTAATTAATGCTGAGAAATGACATGAAACTTAAAACATCCATAATAATTTAATTAATGCTGAGAAATGACATGAAGCTTAAAACATCAATAATAATTTAATTAATGCTGAGAAATGACATGAAGCTTAAAACATCCATAATAATTTAATTAATGCTGAGAAATGACATGAAGCTTAAAACATCCATAATAATTTAATTAATGCTGAGAAATGACATGAAGCCCAAAACATCCATAATAATTTAATTAATGCTGAGAAATGACATGAAGCCCAAAACATCAATAATAATTTAAATTAAAGCTGAGAAATGACATGAAGCTTAAAACATCCATAATAATTTAATTAATGCTGAGAAATGACATGAAGCCCAAAACATCAATAATAATTTAATTAATGCTGAGAAATGACATGAAGCTTAAAACATCCATAATAATTTAATTAATGCTGAGAAATGACATGAAGCCCAAAACATCAATAATAATTTAATTAATGCTGAGAAATGACATGAAGCTTAAAACATCCATAATAATTTAATTAATGCTGAGAAATGACATGAAGCTTAAAACATCCATAATAATTTAATTAATGCTGAGAAATGACATGAAGCCCAAAACATCCATAATAATTTAATTAATGCTGAGAAATGACATGAAGCTTAAAACATCCATAATAATTTAATTAATGCTGAGAAATGACATGAAGCTTAAAACATCCATAATAATTTAATTAATGCTGAGAAATGACATGAAGCTTAAAACATCCATAATAATTTAATTAATGCTGAGAAATGACATGAAGCTTAAAACATCCATAATAATTTAATTAATGCTGAGAAATGACATGAAGCCCAAAACATCCATAATAATTTAATTAATGCTGAGAAATGACATGAAGCTTAAAACATCCATAATAATTTAATTAATGCTGAGAAATGACATGAAGCTTAAAACATCCATAATAATTTAATTAATGCTGAGAAATGACATGAAACTTAAAACATCCATAATAATTTAATTAATGCTGAGAAATGACATGAAGCTTAAAACATCAATAATAATTTAATTAATGCTGAGAAATGACATGAAGCTTAAAACATCCATAATAATTTAATTAATGCTGAGAAATGACATGAAGCCCAAAACATTAATAATAATTTAATTAATGCTGAGAAATGACATGAAGCCCAAAACATCAATAATAATTAAATTAAAGCTGAGAAATGACATGAAGCTTAAAACATCCATAATAATTTAATTAATGCTGAGAAATGACATGAAGCCCAAAACATCAATAATAATTTAATTAATGCTGAGAAATGACATGAAGCTTAAAACATCCATAATAATTTAATTAATGCTGAGAAATGACATGAAGCCCAAAACATCCATAATAATTTAATTAATGCTGAGAAATGACATGAAGCCCAAAACATCCATAATAATTTAATTAATGCTGAGAAATGACATGAAGCTTAAAACATCCATAATAATTTAATTAATGCTGAGAAATGACATGAAACTTAAAACATCCATAATAATTTAATTAATGCTGAGAAATGACATGAAGCTTAAAACATCAATAATAATTTAATTAATGCTGAGAAATGACATGAAGCTTAAAACATCCATAATAATTTAATTAATGCTGAGAAATGACATGAAGCTATAAACATCCATAATAATTTAATTAATGCTGAGAAATGACATGAAGCCCAAAACATCCATAATAATTTAATTAATGCTGAGAAATGACATGAAGCCCAAAACATCAATAATAATTTAAATTAAAGCTGAGAAATGACATGAAGCTTAAAACATCCATAATAATTTAATTAATGCTGAGAAATGACATGAAGCCCAAAACATCAATAATAATTTAATTAATGCTGAGAAATGACATGAAGCTTAAAACATCCATAATAATTTAATTAATGCTGAGAAATGACATGAAGCCCAAAACATCAATAATAATTTAATTAATGCTGAGAAATGACATGAAGCTTAAAACATCCATAATAATTTAATTAATGCTGAGAAATGACATGAAGCTTAAAACATCCATAATAATTTAATTAATGCTGAGAAATGACATGAAGCCCAAAACATCCATAATAATTTAATTAATGCTGAGAAATGACATGAAGCTTAAAACATCCATAATAATTTAATTAATGCTGAGAAATGACATGAAGCCCAAAACATCAATAATAATTTAATTAATGCTGAGAAATGACATGAAGCTTAAAACATCCATAATAATTTAATTAATGCTGAGAAATGACATGAAGCTTAAAACATCCATAATAATTTAATTAATGCTGAGAAATGACATGAAGCCCAAAACATCCATAATAATTTAATTAATGCTGAGAAATGACATGAAGCTTAAAACATCCATAATAATTTAATTAATGCTGAGAAATGACATGAAGCTTAAAACATCCATAATAATTTAATTAATGCTGAGAAAGCAAATTTTGTAGTAAATTATGTTTCTCCGAGAATACTTACCCAATCACATTACTTTAGGGATATTAGCCTGCTACCTCGCGAATCCAGCCCTACCAAAAGACGAAAATTCGTCTTTCCTGTCTATGTCATATAGACAAAGGGCAATAACTCTTGCCCATTACCTCCCCTTGCCGCCCGTTAGGTGTCGCTTCTTTAGTTTTTAAGCTGAGCGATATATAAAACACGAGGATGCTCGCATGGCGGGGTGGTTGGGAGGGTTTCTTAGTAATGTGATTGGGTAAGTATTCTCGGAGAAACATAATTTACTACAAAATTTGCTTTCTCCTTTGAATACGTTCCCCAATCACATTACTTTAGGAGAATAAGTAATAGGAGGAGGGAATGCGGAGCATCCGACCTCCACACGGGTATCCTCTAGGGAATGATGGTTGGATTCCCCATGTGAATGATAACCCGGTCTCCTAATTTTCAATCAGCAACACAGCCCAGGGTCACGTGATATGTGACCCTTTTATACGGTTAAGAAGATAGATATTGAAATCTTCTTACCTACGAAAATTTATCTGGCGAATCCAGCGAAGCTAATAGGCTGTGCTGATTGTTGTACATGAGTCTGGTGGGCGTCTGGGCTGCCCAACACCGGACCTACTAGAATCAATGTTTGCCTCTGCGAGTACAAACTTGAAGATAAAACTGTAGAAGGTTGACTCTGCATGTCAGCCAACAGCTTCTATAAGGTGACTGATTTGCGAATTCTCAGAGTACGCCGAGCGTATAACCCACTACAGCCATGAAGCAAGGGCTTGAATGGTGATGTCTCATATCCCAGCTATCACCAGAAAAAAAGAGGTGCTTGTATGTGACCTGACTCACCTCTATGCATTGAAATGGTGCTAGAGTGCTCAAACAGGATCTTACATGGCTGTTGATCCTGACTTATCTATAAAGAAAGCGAGCTAATGACGACTCGTTGATCGCCAATGTATGGTAATCTATTTTGGACTACGAAGCCTGGCTGCGTCAAGAGGACCATCAAACCCTCTGATCGGAACGGAAGAGAGTTCGGGTCACTAGAAAGGACATGTAACTCGCTCACCCTGCATGCTGAAGCTAAGGCTATCAAGAAACCCAATTTGTATGATAGTAGCTTTAACTAATCGTGGGTTAAAGACTCAATACTGTCTGAATTGAGTCATGTTAAAACCCAGGACAGATTCCATTTGGAAACAGGGTGAGGGATATAAGTCGATTGAATTTTTTTTTTTTTTTTTTTTTTTTAAATGTCTAAAAGATCTGACAAATCTTTGTCATGGCTGATAGCACATGTACCAGAATGGCGGAATGTGTCTGATATCATGGAGCGGTAACATTTGAGAATAACTGGAGCCAGATGTTTCTCCTTGAAAAGCCAGAGAAAAGTTGGCCAGTTGAGGGATTGTGACACTCAGAGGAACAATGTGAATGATATGGTACCAGTCTCTGAAAACATGCCACTTGCCCTCGTAAACCTTCAGAGTAGAGGGCCTTCTTGCTCTCGAGATTCTCTCCGCAATCAAAGATTTAAATTGTTTGTCTTGCAAGGCTGTCTGGACAAGAGCCAAGCTTGAACAAAAAGACGGTCCGGACAGGGGTGGAACACCCCTTGCCGCGGTTGCTTGTGAATACTTGTGCTGACTGTAATCTTCCTGGGTAGATCTATCGCCTAGATTGAGTAGATCGGAGACCCAGTAGTTGTTCCATCTGAGAAGGGTAATCAGAACCATCTGACAATTCTGACCCCTTAACTTCTGGATTAATTCCAGTATCAAGACCGTGGGAGGGTAGGAGAATGACCACAACCCTTCCCAGGTGATTGATCGAGCATCCACGACCCAAGCTTCTGGGTCTGGAACCTGTGAGATGAAAGGTGGAGAATTTGCTATTCCACCTCGTTGCAAAGATCAATCATCGGACGTCTCCAAAGTGTGTCGATTGGAAGAAAGTCCGATTGATGGAGTGACCATTCTGTGTGTCTGAATTGTACATTGAGGTGGAGATTGTCGAACCAATGTAGAAACTGCCAGTTCAGATTGCACAGGTCTGGTGATTGGTGTCCCCTTGTTTTGAGGCAAGGCACCACCACAATGTTGTCTGACATAATGAGGGCAGTTTGCAATAAGAGTTGATCCTGCCCGAAATGAAAGGCATTGATGACAGCCGTTATTTCTGAAAGGTTGATGTGGAAAGGGCTCGCCCCTGGCACCCACGTGCCGCTGACAGTATCTAAGTCCGGCAACAGGTGGGCACCCCAACCGTAGGTATTAGTGGCGGAACATACCGTTATCCCCTTGGGGTATCTCCAGAGTAATCCCTGTGGACAGCCTACAGGGGTTGTGCCATTGACTCAAGAATGATCGTATCTCTGGCGTGAGCATGACTGTTTTCTGGGATCGAAGGGACTTGAAAATGGCGCAATTACGCTAGCAAAGTCCTTTGTAAAGGGCGCCTAAAAGGACGGCTGAGAGGGATCAAGTCTGCTGTCGCATTGAATAATCCGAGGATCTGCAACTCTCTCGCTAAAATGCGCATCCTGCCGGAAACGGACTCTACGAGTGCAATTATCTGGATGATCGCAAACTCGAAGAAGCCTTACCAGATTCAGATCGGGAGAAACTCCACACCCAGATGGACCAAAATCCGGATTGGACAGATCAGACTTTATCCAGTTCACGAGAAAGCCTATATGACGTAAAGTGATATAAGATCGTTTCTGCCTTTGAGCAGAGTAGAACTTGACAGATGTTACTGGAGGATGTCGTCCAAATATACTGCCAACGCAATAGATGAAGTCGAGCGGAACAGGGTGACGACGTAATCCATAACCTTGGTACTAGCCCAAGGGCTTAAATTTAGGCCAAAAGGTATGACATGGAACTGATAAGCCTAGTCCCAACAAGCACAACGGAGAATGTCTGCAACTCGTGGGATAGGGACGTGAAATGTGCGTCACGACGTATCAGGTCTAGGTTGGCAGAAGCAGTCAGCGCATTGGCCATGGAATGGTGAGCTGCCCTGTTAAGAACCCTAGCTAACCGGGCCGTCGAATCCCAAGCATGTTCATTGCCAGATTTATCAGCGATCCTGAAAATGGCTAGGGAGGCTAGATCTAACAGTGAAGACGTAGCGACTACATTTCGAACCAGCTTGGACTTGGCATTGAACACCGTTTAGTCCACTTTATAAGACAATGGAGCAGACATATGGACTGCTGCCATATTTTTATCCAGAGCCGGGACCTCAGTACTGAACGCACCGGAGTGAGTTTTGTACCATCGACCTGAAAACGACGCTGGTACTTGGCTTTCAGAAAAGAAAAACCTTAGCAATTCCTGGATCCCCTATGCGTGTCGACAGACGGTCATTAATTTCCTTAATTTTGTCGACTGGGGAAGGAGGCGGAAGGATAGAGTCTCTTCCCCCTCATCCAGATCGACCGACGCTCTAACCTTATAGTCGGTAATGGCAGCAGGAGGTGGAGGGCATTCTGAAGGGGCCAACACCTTATAAATTTCCTCCACTGCGGCTTTGAAGCTGAACTCAGTCCGTTCCATAGTTGGATCTGCATACCGCTGATTTGCCTGCGACTCATCGCACTCACTATGTACATAATCTTGCTCTGGTAAAGCATCCATATCGGGGTAATGCATACCAGGTGGCATAGATGACTCGATTCCATCATCTCTGATAAAGGCATTCACTCTCCCTTGTGGATGAGCTGTTAGCCTATGGACGGCCGGCAATGCCGAATGAATTGATTGGCATATGTTTGGCCTGAATGACTGCGACGGGCCGGCTATGACCGGCACCGACCGCTCGAATGGTCGGGTTGGATCGAGAGATTCCTTGCCAACTATCTGTATCATGGTAGTGATATGTAACCGGTAGTACGGATTGACAGACGGAAACATCATTAGAATCTTCGTCAATCCGATTTGTGCGGATTGCGGTATGATAAAAGTCCCCGTGCTGGTACAGCGGTATAGTCGGATGGACTGGTATAAGACTAAAATCTCCATACGGTTGGACGACCGGTGCCTGTTGGGCTGGACGGCCGGAGCCGGATGAACGGTCAGTGCCGGCAAGTGTCGGCTGAAAGCTTGGCTGGACGACCGGTGCCATATGGGCTGAACGGTCATTGCCGGATCGCCCGGTGCCGGTTAGTGCCGGCGGGAAGGTCTGCTGGATGACCGGTGCCATATGGGCTGAACGGTCATTGCCGGATGGACGCCCGGTGCCGTATGTTGCCGACTGTAAGGTAATAACAATTACATAATGCTTATGTAGTGCGTCCAGCACTACGCGCCCATCTACCATTCGCTCAGAGGGAATGTTGGTTCTGGTACAGCTTGCATATCTGTACAGCATACAAGGTGACTTAGATGACGCAATTCTGTCATAATTGACACTTTCACTAAATCTCCCTTGTGGAGAAGCCGTGAACATATGGACGGCCGGCACTGCCGGCTGATTGAACTGGCGGATGTTCGGCCTGAAAGACCTGTTCTGGTAAAAGCTGTCATATCTGGGTAGCACATACCAAGTGGCATAGATAACTCAATTCCGTCACCTCTGATAATATCACTAATTCTCCCTTGTTTTAAAATCACACCGTCACGTATTTGACATGACGGGAGGTGTACACCGGCAATACCGACTAATTTGTCTGGTATATGGTCGGCCGGAATGTCGGCGAAGGTCCGGCTATGACCGGCACCTGCCTCTCGAATGGTCTGATTGGAGGGAGATTCATCTATAACATTTCTCTCATGGTAGTGATATGTAACCAGTAGTGTAGATTGACTGACGGGTACATCACTATAATCTCCGTAAATCCGATGTACAGCCGGTGCAGGTTGATGCCGGCTGAAAGACCGGTGCCATTTGGGCTTAACGGTCGTTGCCGGATGGTCGGCCGGTGCCGGTTGATGCCGGCTGGAAGGTCGGCTGGACGACCGGTGCCATTTGGGCTGAACGGTCGCTGCCGGATGGACGGCCGGTGCAGGTTGATGCCGGCTGGAAGGTTGGCTGGACGACCGGTGCCATTTGGGCTGAACGGTCGTTGCCGGATGGACGGCCGGTGCCGGTTGATACCGGCTGGAAGGTCGGCTGGACGACCGGTGCCAATTGGGCTGAACGGTCGTTGCCGGATGGACGGCCGGTGCCGGTTGATGCCGGCTGGAAGGTCGGCTGGACGACCGGTGCCATTTGGGCTGAACGGTCGTTGCCATATGGACGGCCGGTGCCTGTCGACGCAGGCTGGAAGGTCGGCTGGCCGGCCGGTGCCATTTGGGCTGAACGGCCGGTGCCTGTTGATGCAAGCTGGAAGGTCGGCTGGCCGTCCGGTGCCATTTGGGCTGAACGGACGGTGCCGGATGGACGGTTAATGCCGGTTTGCCTGCTGAAGTGCCGGCTGAACTGACGGTGTCGGCTGGACTGACAGCTGGAAGGCCGGCGAAAGTGCATATTAAAATGGATCCAATTGATCCAGCATAGACTCCATGCGTCCTGACTTACAGGCCCGAAAGCCATGTACGGATCTGCGGTGAAATTTACACCCACTGGGCAGCCTAAACCATGTCAACATAATTTCCTCCATTTCCACATTGCCAACACCCATTTTGCCATTCATGCCTTCGTTGTCGACTTTGCTTACTGAAACGACAAAAGAAGAGAACAAAGCACAAATTAAAAAAATTCAGCATACTATTAATTCGATAATACTATAACCGTTATTAACGGAGTAGTTAAATTATTCCATGCCATGTTAACTCTTAATGACCACACTAGTTATCGCCGTGAGCGTGTTGCAATAGGTCGTTCAAGACGAAGTCTACTGAAATGAAAAAGATGATAAACAAAGCACATTTAGCAATTCAACACGCTATTAAGTCGCTATTACCATAACCGTAACTAACGGAGGAAGCGAAATGATTTAGTGTCGCGTGAACTCGTGACTACAACACGAAATTCCGCCATTAATAGTTGCAACTGGTCGTTCAGAGATGAAGTCTACTGAAACGGAAAAGAAGATAAACAAAGCACAAATTAACAATTCAGTACGCTATTAAGTCGCTATTCCATAACCGTAACTAACGTAGGAAGCGAAATGATTAAGTGTTGCGTGAACTCGTGACTACAACACGAAGTCCGCCATTAAAGTCGCAAATTGGTCGTTCAAAGACTTTTTTGAAGTCTACTGAAACGTCAAAGAAGATAAATAAAGCACATATTATCAATGCAGCACGTTATTAGTCGCTAATATCGTAAACGTTACATACGGAATAAGCGAAATTATTGAGTGCTACATGTATTACATGCTAGTACCGCCATAAGCGTGCTTTGACCACGTTGCAACCTGGTCCGAAGTCTAGAAAAGGTGACAAAGTCACTCAAATTGGAAAATATTGTAAAATAATGTATACGACCTGTTGGGGAATGATTATCCAAATTTAACTTCGGATGGTCAGAATTTACACTAAGATGGCTTGGATTCACTGGAGGTCTAATTGTACGTGTTTACACACAACAAGCGAAGCTAAAAAACTAAAGAAGCGACACCTAACGGGCGGCAAGGGGAGGTAATGGGCAAGAGTTATTGCCCTTTGTCTATATGACATAGACAGGAAAGACGAATTTTCGTCTTTTGGTAGGGCTGGATTCGCGAGGTAGCAGGCTAATATCCCTAAAGTAATGTGATTGGGGAACGTATTCAAAGGAGAAATGACATGAAGCTTAAAACATCCATAATAATTTAATTAATGCTGAGAAATGACATGAAGCTTAAAACATCAATAATTTAATTAATGCTGAGAAATGACATGAAGCTTAAAACATCCATAATAATTTAATTAATGCTGAGAAATGACATGAAGCTTAAAACATCCATAATAATTTAATTAATGCTGAGAAATGACATGAAGCCCAAAACATTAATAATAATTTAATTAATGCTGAGAAATGACATGAAGCTTAAAACATCCATAATAATTTAATTAATGTTGAGAAATGACATGAAGCTTAAAACATCCATAATAATTTAATTAATGCTGAGAAATGACATGAAGCTTAAAACATCCATAATAATTTAATTAATGCTGAGAAATGACATGAAGCTTAAAACATCCATAATAATTTAATTAATGCTGAGAAATGACATGAAGCTTAAAACATCAATAATAATTTAATTAATGCTGAGAAATGACATGAAGCTTAAAACATCCATAATAATTTAATTAATGCTGAGAAATGACATGAAGCTTAAAACATCCATAATAATTTAATTAATGCTGAGAAATGACATGAAGCCCAAAACATTCATAATAATTTAATTAATGCTGAGAAATGACATGAAGCCCAAAACATCAATAATAATTTAAATTAAAGCTGAGAAATGACATGAAGCTTAAAACATCCATAATAATTTAATTAATGCTGAGAAATGACATGAAGCCCAAAACATCCATAATAATTTAATTAATGCTGAGAAATGACATGAAGCTTAAAACATCCATAATAATTTAATTAATGCTGAGAAATGACATGAAGCTTAAAACATCCATAATAATTTAATTAATGCTGAGAAATGACATGAAGCCCAAAACATCAATAATAATTAAATTAAAGCTGAGAAATGACATGAAGCTTAAAACATCCATAATAATTTAATTACAACTGAGAAATGACATGAAGCTTAAAACATCCATAATAATTTAATGAATGCTGAGAAATGACATGAAGCCCAAAACATTAATAATAATTTAAATTAAAGCTGAGAAATGACATGAAGCCCAAAACATTAATAATAATTTAATTAATGCCATGAAATGACATGAAGTACAAAACAGTAATAATAATTTAATTAAAGCTGAGAAATGACATTAAACTCAAAGTATTAATAATAATTTAATTAAAGCTGAGAAATGACATGAAACTCAAAACATCCATAATAATCTAATTAAAGCTGAGAAATGACATGAAGCCCAAAACATTTAAGTAAAGCTGAGAAAAGACATGCAGCCCAAAACATCAATAACAATTTAATTACAACTGAGAAATGACATCAAGCCCAGAACATCCATAACAATTTAATTAAAGCTGAGAAATGACATGAAGCCCAAAACATCAATAACAATTTAATTACAACTGAGAAATGACATCAAGCCCAGAACATCCATAACAATTTAATTAAAGCTGAGAAATGGCATGGAGCCCAAACCATCCAAAACAATTAAAGCTGAGAAATGACATGAAGCTCAAAACATCAATAATAATTTAATTAAAGCTGAGAAATGTCATACATCCCAAATATAAATAATAATTTAATTAAAGCATCACTTCAATTTTTTTTTCATGTTGATTTCTCAACAGCTTAGAAAATTCAACAGCCAATAACTCTAATTAATTTAGTTTTGCAACATACCCATTATATCTGAGAACATTTCAATACAATGAAGCCTACTTGGAAAAAGGTTTTTGATTTCTAATTATAGCCATGCTTAATGTTGGTTTATGTACATATTTCTGAAAAATATTATCTCCAAAATGGAATCTCAGTCCTTACTTTGCTTTCTGGGCCATATAACCAGATGACTGAAGTCTTCTCGCTTCTTTCCAGTGCCTGTAATTACTCTAAGCTTGACTTCATAGACCTTTTCTTCATCAGGGAGTATCAATAGATGTGATATAGCCTTTGAATCATTAACAGTAGAGTTCCATGTCTCCTCTGACCCTCTCTCCTTAGTGATTATTTCATACTGCTGGCCTGATGGACTGTCATGGAGATCACAGGGAGGCAAGGGCTGGAGAGAAAAACCATTGGCACTTTTTTGAAAAATTAAAAAATTGCCACATTGCAAGAGAAAGTCTAGACTCAATGATCAGACCAAGGAAAAAGATCAGAAAGGCAAAATATGTTATAAATAATACAGATGTATTCCTGTACCTTAAATGGCTGAACACTTCACTAAGGATGGTTGTTGCTGTCAAATAAAAACAAATTCTAGGCAGCTCTAAATAAAATTTGGTATGGTGTTTAATGGCACAGCAACATAAGTATGTTATTTAGTCCTGAGGTAATAGGAGTCAAATCCCTTGCATAAGGACATGCCATGTTAGTGAACCAAGGTTAATCCAAAGGCAGATATTTGAATCTGCACGCTGTTCACTGAGTCAATGCTACTCCTCTCCACTATAGTTGCCTCATATGACAAAGAGGAGAGAGCATTATTCTAATGTCCCCTGTTACCACAAGGTATCACTGAATTATACATCATGGGTAAGACTATTATTGGTCAGACTGGTGCATAGCAATATTGGTTATGGGTCAGATTGGTGCATGGTACTATACATCATGGGTCAGACTGGTGCATGGTACTATACATTATGGGTCAGACTGGTGCATAGCAATATTTGTTATGGGTCAGATTGGTGCATGGTCATTATGGGTCAGATTGGTGCATGGTACTATACATTATGGGTCAGACTGGTGCATGATACTATACATTATTGGTCAGACTGGTGCATAGCAATATTTGTTATGGGTCAGACTGGCACATGATACTATTCATTATGGGTCAGACTGGTGCATAGCAATATTCAATTTGGGTCAAACTGGTGTATAGGGGGCGCTCACCAGTTATTGTCTTTTGAGAGAGTGATATATGTAAGGTGAAGTTGTTTGCATTTGAAACATGCACAGTAGAGATATTGTTGGCATACCTCTATGCTGCTTTGATGAAAAGTGGCTGATATTTCTTTGGATATTAATCTTATGTTTTGTTTGTTTGTTTTTTATGGTTTAATGCCATTTTCCAGCACAATATAGGCTATACATGGCAGCCAGTATTAATGGTGGAGGAATAACCCGGACAACCCCCGGAAAGAACCACCGACCCACAAGAAGCTACTGGCAAGCTTTCTCACATAACTACATTTTGCCAAATCTTAGACTCGAACACACGCAGACAGAGGTGAGATGGCAGTGGTCCGTAACGGACAGTGCTTTAGATCACTCGGCCACCCTTATTAATCTTATGTTAATTGTACATGATTTTAGTACACTGGCAACTTAAATTACTGCTCCCTTATTATCAAAAACATCAGCCTGAATTCATCTAAAGTACACTATATTTAGAACCAATTAAAATAGGGAAAACTAATTTTGTCCAACTAGACAATACCAGATTCTGTAAGTGCAATGGATGATATACTACATTATATAAAATGTAAAATAATTATCAGCCCATATAACACCCGTCAAACATAAAACAAAATAAATCAAGCCTGAAGTGTGTCCATATAAGATTGCATAAGTTTGTTGTTTATCCTTACAAGCTTTCACAAATGTGTTGCAAGTCCTTACAAGCTTTCACAAATGTGTTGTAAGTCTTTACAAGCTTTCACAAATGTGTTGTAAGCCTTTACAAGCTTTCACAAATGTGTTGCAAGTCCTTACACGCTTTCACAAATGTGTTGTAAGTCTTTACAAGCTTTCACAAATGTGTTGTAAGTCTTTACAAGCTTTCACAAATGTGTTGTAAGTCTTTACAAGCTTTCACAAATCTGTTGTAAGTCTTTACAAGCTTTCACAAATGTGTTGTAAGTCTTTACAAGCTTTCACAAATGTGTTGTAAGTCTTTACAAGCTTTCACAAATGTGTTGTAAGTCTTTACACACTTTCACAAATGTGTTTCAAGTCCTTACAAGCTTTCACAAATGTGTTTCAAGTCCTTACAAGCTTTCACAAATGTGTTGCAAGTCCTTACAAGCTTTCACAAATGTGTTGTAAGTCTTTACAAGCTTTCACAAATGTGTTGTAAGCCTTTACAATCTTTCACAAATGTGTTGTAAGCCTTTACAAGCTTTCACAAATGTGTTGCAAGTCCTTACAAGCTTTCACAAATGTGTTGTATGTCATTACAAGCTTTCACAAAATGGTTGTAAGCCTTTACAAGCTTTCACGAATGTGTTGCAAGTCCTTACAAGCTTTCACAAATGTGTTGAAAGTCTTTACAAGCTTTCACAAATGTGTTGTAGGCCTTTACAAGCTTTCACAAATGTGTTGCAAGTCCTTACAAGCTTTCACAAATGTGTTGTATGTCTTTACAAGCTTTCACAAATGTGTTGTAAGCCTTTACAAGCTTTCACAAATGTGTTGTATGTCTTTACAAGCTTTCAAAAATGTGTTGTAAGCCTTTACAAGCTTTCACAAATGTGTTGTATGTCTTTACAAGCTTTCACAAATGTGTTGTAAGTCTTTACAAGCTTTCACAAATGTGTTGTATGTCTTTACAAGCTTTCACAAATGTGTTGTAAGCCTTTACAAGCTTTCACAAATGTGTTGCAAGTCTTTACAAGCTTTCACAAATGTGTTGCAAGTCCTTACAAGCTTTCACAAATGTGTTGTATGTCTTTACAAGCTTTCACAAATGTGTTGAAAGTCTTTACAAGCTTTCACAAATGTGTTGTAAGCCTTTACAAGCTTTCACAAATGTGTTGCAAGTCCTTACAAGCTTTCACAAATGTGTTGTATGTCTTTACAAGCTTTCACAAATGTGTTGCAAGTCTTTACAAGCTTTCACAAATGTGTTGTAAGTCTTTACAAGCTTTCACAAATGTGTTGTATGTCTTTACAAGCTTTCACAAATGTGTTGTATGTCTTTACAAGCTTTCACAAATGTGTTGCAAGTCCTTACAAGCTTTCACAAATGTGTTGTAAGTCTTTACAAGCTTTCACAAATGTGTTGTAAGCCTTTACAAGCTTTCACAAATGTGTTGCAAGTCTTTACAAGCTTTCACAAATGTGTTGCAAGTCCTTACAAGCTTTCACAAATGTGTTGTAAGCCTTTACAATCTTTCACAAATGTGTTGTATGTCTTTACAAGCTTTGACAAATGTGTTGCAAGTCTTTACAAGCTTTCACAAATGTGTTGCAAGTCCTTACAAGCTTTCACAAATGTGTTGTAAGTCTTTACAAGCTTTCGCAAATGTGTTGTAAGTCCTTACAAGCTTTCACAAATGTGTTGAAAGTCTTTAAAAGCATTTGCAAATGTGTTTTAAGTCCTTACAAGCTTTCACAAAAACATGTTGTAAGTCTTTACAAGCTTTCGCAAATGTGTTGTAAGTCCTTACAAGCTTTCACAAATGTGTTGAAAGTCTTTAAAAGCATTTGCAAATGTGTTGTAAGTCCTTACAAGCTTTCACAAAAACATGTTGTAAGTCTTTACAAGCTTTCGCAAATGTGTTGCAAGTCCTTACAAGCTTTCAAAAATGTGTTGAAAGTCTTTACAAGCTTTCACAAATGTGTTGTAGGCCTTTACAAGCTTTCACAAATGTGTTGCAAGTCCTTACAAGCTTTCACAAATGTGTTGTATGTCTTTACAAGCTTTCACAAATGTGTTGTAAGCCTTTACAAGCTTTCACAAATGTGTTGTATGTCTTTACAAGCTTTCAAAAATGTGTTGTAAGCCTTTACAAGCTTTCACAAATGTGTTGTATGTCTTTACAAGCTTTCACAAATGTGTTGTAAGCCTTTACAAGCTTTCACAAATGTGTTGTATGTCTTTACAAGCTTTCACAAATGTGTTGTAAGCCTTTACAAGCTTTCACAAATGTGTTGCAAGTCTTTACAAGCTTTCACAAATGTGTTGAAAGTCTTTACAAGCTTTCACAAATGTGTTGTAAGCCTTTACAAGCTTTCACAAATGTGTTGCAAGTCCTTACAAGCTTTCACAAATGTGTTGTATGTCTTTACAAGCTTTCACAAATGTGTTGCAAGTCTTTACAAGCTTTCACAAATGTGTTGTAAGTCTTTACAAGCTTTCACAAATGTGTTGTATGTCTTTACAAGCTTTCACAAATGTGTTGTATGTCTTTACAAGCTTTCACAAATGTGTTGCAAGTCCTTACAAGCTTTCACAAATGTGTTGTAAGTCTTTACAAGCTTTCACAAATGTGTTGTAAGCCTTTACAAGCTTTCACAAATGTGTTGTATGTCTTTACAAGCTTTCACAAATGTGTTGTATGTCTTTACAAGCTTTCACAAATGTGTTGCAAGTCTTTACAAGCTTTCACAAATGTGTTGCAAGTCCTTACAAGCTTTCAAAAATGTGTTGAAAGTCTTTAAAAGCATTTGCAAATGTGTTTTAAGTCCTTACAAGCTTTCACAAAAACATGTTGTAAGTCTTTACAAGCTTTCGCAAATGTGTTGTAAGTCCTTACAAGCTTTCACAAATGTGTTGAAAGTCTTTAAAAGCATTTGCAAATGTGTTGTAAGTCCTTACAAGCTTTCACAAAAACATGTTGTAAGTCTTTACAAGCTTTCGCAAATGTGTTGTAAGTCCTTACAAGCTTTCACAACTTGATCGTTATATAAATTAATGTCTGCATAAGCTTGTACATTACAATATTTAGGATTGTGCAAGCTTACAACAAACGTTTTTAAGCTTGCAATATTTCTGTGGGTTTTGACAGTTTTTTCATTGCAGACTTGCACAAGGTTGATGCAAGGCTCCAAATACTAGCTTGCACAATAACAGTATGCATAAGATTGTCACAAGCTTGCATGAAGAGCTTGCATGTTTGGTTTGGGTGTCTCACTATAAATGTGTCCTTACTGTAAACACATAATAAATCATATATATATATATATATATATATATATATATATATATATATATATATATATATATATATAATAAAATTTAGAGAAAATACAGCTAATTTTGTACAGAAAAAACAAAAATCATAAATACAAGTCTCATTTACTACAAATGTGTCCCTATTGAAAACACATACAATATAAATATACATCTCATTTACTACAGATGTGTCCTCATGGAAAACACAAAACCACAAAATACATATGTCTTCTACAATTGTTTCTCTACTGATAACACGAAACTATAAATTCACATCTCATTTAATATGAATGTGTTGCTATTTAAAACACAAAAAACATAAATTAATGTCTCACTGACTAAAAATACAGCTGATTGTGTACAGAAGAGATTTAATGATCAGAGGTCATTTGGGATATGACACATTACAAGGTCATTTGGGATATGACAAATTACAAGGTCACTTGGGATATGACAAATTACAAGGTCATTTGGGATATGACACATTACAAAGTCATTTAGGACATCACATGACAATTTACAAGGTCATTTTTGACATGACAAAGTACAAGATCATTTAGTATATAGTTAATCACAATTGGAAAAGACATTATAAGTTTCTTTCTCACCTCCCAATACAACAGGACATGGCGGCATGGACTCTTGGAGCAGAACACATCCCTATAGGACAGCAACTTAGGATTAGCTGCTGGCACTGTGAATTACAAAGAAGTAATACCAAAATCAACAATATGAAAAACATTTCAGTGGGTCTATTGTGCTAACTATCTTGTTGAAATCCACAGAGAAATATTTCCCACACAGTGCTCTCATCCCTCAACTGTAATCAGATAAAAAAAATAAAAAATAATATAAAAGATAAAAAACAGTGGCATAATCTACAATTAAATAAGACACTCATGTGGACACAGCCTAAATTGGCAACTTGCCAAATGGAACAACATTGACTTATATTACAATGAAATGGTAACAGAAAAGAGTGAAAACCAACAAGTTTTGTAAAATTCAACAAATAACTTATTTCTCAAGAATACAAACTGAAAATTTAAAGAGAATCTACAGGATTCTAAACAAATCATAATTAATCTAAAATGTTCTATCACCAGTCCTATCTGCACTAAAAGCATTGATGTGTATGTAGTCCTGAATGAACTGTACCAGTGGCCTGAAGTGTGATGATGTACTAACAGTCTTTCAATTAATCACAATAATACTGTCAAAGATGTTCTTGTCAGAATTCACTTTCATTCCAAAATAATGTCTCTGTTCAAGAATATAATTTAAGAGCACTTTGTATTTCCAGTGAATAAATAATTTGAATAAATATATTCCACCCAAATTAAATATTGAACAAAACAATAAGGCTGAATTCTGCTTCAGATGGTATTGCTGGGATAAATAATTTTTCCACCAAAAATTTTTTTTATTTAAAAACAAGTAAGACACAAAAGAAGCGCCTGGCTGTAGAAAAATGTTCATTGCTAACACATCTAAGTTATAATTAAACAAGGTCTGTTATATATATTGCAATTACAATGAAGAACATGGTAACATGATACCCTTGACTCAGACAAAGATAATGATCCTAATATTTAACCCACACACCTAGAAAAATATTAGCTAGGTATTATTTGTTTACCAAAATAAAAGCATTAGTGGTTCTTGTCAGGAACACAGGAACTTGATTTTGGACAAGGAAAAGTCCAAAATACAAGTATCCATAGCATATAATGAATAAAAATACCAAGCAAACAATGTGAATTAAATATACATTACACTTGTAAAAAATCAAGGAACACATTAATCTGTTTCTAGTAAATCATATCAACTAAATCAGCATACATTTCTTAGTGTTGTCAGCACAAAACCTATCATGTTTAAAATACTATATATTTCATATTTACACCATGTTAACAATACTGTATATTTAAAAAATTATACATTACTATGTTTCCTATTTACACAATGCTGAAAAAATACTACAATATTTCATATTTACACAATGCTGAAAAAATACTACAATATTTCATATTTACACAATGCTGACAAAATACTACAATATTTCATATTTACACAAAGCTGACAATACTAAATATTTCATGCTAATCTAAAACTTCTCGAAAACATTTGTGAAGAATTACAACAATGAATGTACTTTTCTGGATATAAATTTTCTTGGTTTTGTGAAAAATATACTTTATACCCATTTAAATTTGAGGCATGAGTAAAGCGGTCATATGTGACCTTTGATCTTTGTATACTGATGACGCTAACACAGACAATTCTTAACTTTGGATATGAGCGAGATTTGTGTTGAACCAGTTGCAAGTAAATTTACTTCCTTTGACATCAAAGTCATGCCCTAGGTCAAACAAGTTCTACTGATGGTAAAGATCTTAATAGTAAACTAAGAAACGATATTAGGAGGTTATCTGTGTGGGGTGCAAACTTAAAGCCAGCAAGGAAAGTCCACAAAGAAATTGTATGAGTCATTCATTATAAACGGGGATAATGTGAATAAGGATGGAGAAAAAGCTAAATATTTTAAAAGTTTCTTTTGTGTAGAATAGGAATTGATAATAGGACTCCATGTCAACTTGCTGAACTAGCCACACATCACTTGTTGTACCTTGCTATCTCCTGCATCAACATTAGTGAAGATTACATACACAGCATTATTCTTGTTTGAAATCAATTAAAGGCATGTTGTCCAGACTTACTTCTTCAAGGGTTACTTAAAATAATATTCTCAATCAAATATCCACTTATGTTTTGTTTGCTTTTTATGGTTTAACACCATTTTTCAGCACAATATAGGCTATACATGGTGGCCAGTATTAATGGTGAAGGAACAACCGGAAAACCCACGGAAAGAACCACTGACCCACGAGAAGCTACTGGCAAGCTTTCTCACATAACTACATTAGCCAAATCTTAGACTTGAACCCATGCAGACAGAGGTGAGATGGCAGTGATCTGTAACAGACAGCGCTTTAGACCACTTGGCCACTAGGGGCCCCTATTATCCACTTATAATAAAGACCTTATTTAGAGAAGTTATCTCAATTAATTACAGACTAATCTACCATGAGGCCTTCTATCTGTTATATACAATCTGATGTGAAAAATCTGGCTTAAAACTAGATAATGAAAGTGATTCTAAAAATCAAAGTATTGAGCCTGAACATTCACACAGGAATCTGTTAACACATCAACATATATAAAATATTATCCTGCATTGAAAAAATCAGCTGTGAAAATGACTTGTCAGATCTTTAACATTTATTTTAACTCATCAAGGTTCCCAGAGTCTTTGAAATTAGCAAATATTGTCCCAGTATGTAGAACAAATGCTTCAAACTATGGTCGAATATGACTCCTTTGCATTTTTGTCCAAGGTGTTTGAAATATCAACATAACTTGATTGCACCTAATGAATCAGGCCTAACACCTGATGACTCTACAACAAATCAGTTGTTAGATATTTATGATACGATTTGTTTAGCTATAGAACATGGAAAGGAAGTTAGAACTGTTTTCTTTTCAAATTATTAAATGCATCTGATCATGTCTGGCATTCAAGATTACTTATAAAATATAAGAACATCAGTGTTTTAGGTTGCTTACTGTCATGGTAAAAACATTTCTTGTCGTTTAGAAAACAATGAGTTGTCCTGAATTCATGAATTTAGGGTTTTCAATCTATAAATGCAGGATTTCCTCAAGGATTGATCCTTGGACCATTCTTACTTTTAGTATATATAAATGATATCGTAAATAGTATACACTCAACACTAGGACTATTTAAGAGTTCAATGGTTTTTTCTGAGTCTATTGCAATATAAACTGTCAGATGCCAAATCACACAGCAAGTTATAACCAAAGGGTGTTATGTTAGCTGTGTAAGTCGGTAACTGACAGTTTATACCATGATAATAAATTCAGAAAAAAACTACATAAAACCCTTATAATTGCAATTATTTATAATTTTATTTACTTCTTATTGTTATTTTAAAAAAAAAGATATTTCCAATCATTTTTAGAGCCTGTTCCAGCATATGAATTCTTGTTGAGGCAGCTGCCATATAGCTATTTATAGAATAGGGAATTCTCCCTCTGCAACGTAATAGCTACATCAATATCAAACAAATATTTCTACCAATGGTATGCGATTGAAGGTTTTGAATATTCCACAGCATGGTCTTAATCTTTTATCCAAATTGACATATATTTTCCGAGTAGGAGTTCAACATTCAAAGCAAAGGATGTGTTGTTTTGTTTGACATATGAAGGACTCTTGAATTTGATGCTATCATTAGCTCATTTGTGACTTTTGGATCATTATCGTCCAGACACATGAGTAACTAATTTTTGTGTCTTCAAATCTATTTTCATGCTGATTAACAGTTAAGGTTACCTACAAGGGCTACTTACAAATGAAATCAGTAAATGATTATAGTTGTCGGGGCTCAAGTGTCAAACAGTGCAAGATATCGGCACTAAAAGTTATAATAGGAGGTGTAGCAGAAGATTTGGCTAATCATCATAGAAACTTTTTTCATACAAAAGTGGCATTAACTGATCAGTAATTAATCCTACAATCTAAAACATGTACTCTGAATTTTTGTTTTGGGGTCAAGGTCATACAGTCTATATAGTGTGTTCCCATGTCAACTAACATCAGAATGAGAAATCTAATTTTCTTGGCAGTCCATATTGACGTTTTCCCACAAATTAAATTCATGTTTTAGTCATATTTTACTCTGATGTCTTTTTTCAGATAAATTCAAATTCTCATGCAAGTACATGGATGTGTTTTCAAGTTTCATTGGCCTGTATTTTAGCTGGCTGGAAAGTGATAGAAGCTGAGAATGCCAAAATTAGTTAAAAGAATGGTAAGTAACTTCAGTGAAATGAAGCAATCTTCAGTAGAAATATATATGTATTCCTTATGATTATACTGAGTGTCCAATGGACACTATTTTCATTCTGGACAAATCTAGACCTTGGCATTGCATTTCTAGACCTTGGCATGGCAGTTCTAGACCTTGGCATGGCAGTGTGTGTTAAGTTTCACTGAAATTCTCTCATCGATCTTGTGCTGACAGACACTGGACCAAAAACCATCACGTAAGCTCTTATGGTCCACCAATACGGGTAATGAACTGAATTGGACTATCTGTGAGAATTCTGGTGGCAAGTCAATTGTTTTAAATTTCAAGCTTAAAAAATCAAAATGATAATTATATTTAAGTTTATAACTGGTCTTGAGAGATATTGCAATTTTTAAAAAGTTGATGGATCATACCTGTTGTGTTGGTGGTCACCATATTATTACGAGAGTCACTTGTAAATCCAACTGTTTCCAAATGACTGCTTCCACTCATATTCCTGGGCTTGCTATCCACAATAAATGTATAATTTGTGTAGGGGTTGAGACCACAAACAGTGACATTTCTTTCAAGCAAGTGAAACTGAAAGAGAAAAAAATAAAGAAAACTACTCAGGAATATAGGTTGCTATGGTGACAACATTAATTCTTCTTACTGTAAATCAAGATCTTAAAATTACTTTAATCACTTCAAATTTGTTAGATAATATACCTAATTATCTATTGACTGGTATCAAGGTGTCATTATATTGGCCTTCTTATGTATATTACACATGAATTTGGGTTCCCAGACTAAAAAAATATTTGTCATACCTCCAAATATGATTTCCCAGAATTTTATCTATAATGAAAATAATTTTCCAGCACTGCTACAAAACTCCCATTCTTTAGGAAAGAATCAAGGAACACAGCAAGGTGTTTAAAGCTTGTCAACTCCAAAGAAAATTGCCAGGAACAGAACTGTAACCCATTACACAACATTCAACAACCTGACAAAAGCCTCTGATAGTCAGTTGTGGAGGATCAATGTAAAATCATGAAAATAAATTGGTTGCCTGGAGAAATTCATCATGATGGTTCTGCAGTTCCATGGCAGCTTGCTTACTTAATAACAAGCCATGGAACAAATTTCTCAGTCACCAATGGAGTTAAGCAGACTGTGTGTTGACCCTAACCATCAACAGAATTATTTTTTCTGTCATGCTTACTGATCTTTTCCATGATACATGTACTGGGTGTGACATTAGATACTGAACTGATGACAATTTCTTCAATCTGAGATAAAAGCAAATTACAGGAAGTGACTGTTCTTGATCTCCTGTTTGCAGATGACAGTTCCTTGAATGCCAAATGGGTAACACAACTTCAATCAATCATACATGCACCAAATATGTAAAAGATCCATTTTAATTCATTAACATATGTATGTATGTATATATATATATATATATATATATATATATAGAGAGAGAGAGAGAGAGAGAGAGAGAGAGAGAGAGAGAATTTTCCATTTTAAGAAAACAATACCTGTTGCTCAGTGGAACATTCTGATATAATGTACACTCTAAAAACTTGTTCTCTGAACTGTCTGGAATGGTTCCATACAACAGTCACACATGTGTCACTGATGTTTTGGAATGAAATGAAATCAACTGGTGCTGGTTTAACTGAAGTGAAAGTCAAAGACAAAACGAATATTAATTAATTGATATCTTTCATGGTGTAATTTTTAATTACAATACCAAAAGTAGTATTATTAACAATCTAAAATTTGTACATTTCTTGTTTTGTCTGTGATGTCATTATTTTCTTTATAAAACAAAATCAAATAACCTATGTGACCTTGACATTTAACCTTTTGAACATCAGCAGTTAGCGGGTGTTTAATCCCTTTACCTAAAGTCATGTTGAATGACCTTGACCTAAAAGCCTTTGGAAAAGTTTGGCAAAAAGTGACAAATGCTTAGCCTTGACCTTAATGTGGTACATTAAATACTCTCTAATGACAAAATTATACTAATTTTCATTCTGTAACTTCAAATAGCTTTAAAGTTATCAAGCTAAAATGAAAATGTGATGGGCTGACAGACATGCATGCCCCCTGCTAAAACAAGAGAACAAAGTGTGCCTGATATCACTTTTCTGACTTCTACATTTTAATGGCTGATTGTTTAATTAAGTAGTCTTATGTGCTGCTGTAGGAACATATTATATATAAACATAACTGTCTCCCATATTTTACATCATGTTGAATTTACCTATTTATGATATCCTGATAAAATTACTTTATAAAGGTAAAGACATATTTACCATTCAGAGTCACTTGCTCAAACTTAAAATATTTCAAACTTGTTATGATTTAAACCTATTTACCAAGTCTGACCAAAACTGGATGAGAAATATTGTTGCTGGGCCCAGATAAAAAAAATTCAATAAAACTTTTGCAAAGTACCTCATAATATCCTATGAACTCAGTTATTATAACTGATAATATAAGCTGAAGTTGAAGGAAATTTTGTGCGAATTGAATTCAGTCTCAAGAGTTGTAACAAAGTCAGCTTATCTGATACAAGATTACCTGATTACCATACAAAGATCTTACTCATAATTGACCAACATCTGGATAATTTAAGACCAGGGGTCAGCAACCTATTTTGCATAGCATGCCCATTTCATCCAGATTAATTACAAAATGAATGAGTGTGTGTCACCCGTAATATTGAAACACTTTTAAAATTTAGAGTTTTGAATGCCCTTTGTGTGCATCACAAAACTTCTTGAAGTGCCAGCTTGTGCCATGTGTGCCATCAGTTGTTGCCCTCTGGGTTAAGATTATTTAGCAAGTTTGACAAAATCTAATGAGACATCATGAGTCTTCGTATATTTCATTTATGATGATATTCAACCAAGATAATGATGAAATAGGCCTATTTACTCAACATGATAACATCCTATAAAAAATCGTAGGAGTTGGCAGATGTGTATACATAGCAGAAATCATGTGAGTTCTTGGTGATACATGTATCCTTGAAGTCTGGTTTTAGAAAAATCAGACTTATGGCTTTAATGACCTCAGGTAATCAGATGCAAGATCACTTAATTAAATATGCATGGATTCTACTCACTTTTGAAGTTGTACAAGATATTGATGATACAAGTCCATAATCCAATATGTTCTCTAAAACTGGATCAAAATTCTGACTTCCAGAGTGGTAATAAGCTGAGTGAATCAGATGCAATATCTCCTCATTAATATGCATGATCATTATTATGCATGGTCATTAATATGCACAGATGTTGCTCATTGTTAAAATATTCTAATATCCTAATAATATTAGCATATATTTCAAGTTTGATGAAAATTTTAAAAAAATATGAGTTTTTGAGTATTAACAAGCTCAGCCAATTTAGCACAAGATTATATCATTTAAATCCATGAATCTTGGTTCTGAAACATTAATCTCGCTCTTTAGTAAACCAATCACAGCTAGCTAGAGCTTGATTATACATGCCCACATTCAAGTCTGATTATAATGGGATCATTAACATGGATGATCAGATTCAAATTCACTTCATTAGTATATGTGGGTCTTGCTCATTATTAAACTTGTCCAAATCAAAATCCTACCACATGTCATTTATGTTTTATCAAAATCAGATCAGAAATATGACCTTCAGCAAGCTCAGTTAATTGATGCTAAATAACCTGATTAATACACCTGGATATTGTGCACTACTGAAATCCTCGAAGTTTGATGATATTTGTTTCCAGTAAATGTATTTCCAAAGCTATTTCTAGAGCTAAAAACAGAAGTGACAACCATTGTATTATAGTGATTGTCAGCCTGTGTCACATTATATCTCCAACCTTTCTGTGCCAGCATGATGTCTCATTATATCTCCAACCTTTCTGTGCCAGCATGATGTCACATTATATCTCCAACCTTTCTGTGCCAGCATGATGTCACATTATATCTCCAACCTTTCTGTGCCAGCATGATGTCACATTATATCTCCAACCTTTCTGTGCCAGCATTACGTCACATTATATCTCCAACCTTTCTGTGCCAGCATTATGCACATTATATCATTGACCAGGGTGCTGGGATGATTTAATATTATATTACCGATGTGATGTGTGCCAGCATGGCATCACATTTTGCACAGCTGCTTAAATCTAAAGTCACCAATTATGTAGGCCCCAAGTGGCAGAGTGGTCTAAAGCACTCTCCGTTACGGATCACTGGCATCTAATCTCTGTTTGCGTGGGTTCAAGTCTAAGATTCAGCTAATGTAGTTATGTGAGAAAGCTTGCCAGTAGCTTCTCGTGGGTTGGTGGTTCTTTCAGGGGATTTTCCCTTGTTCTTTCTCCAACAGTAACACTGGCCACCACGTATAGCCTATAGTGTGCTGAAAAATGGAGTTAAACCCTACTACAACAACAACAACAACAACAACCAATTATGCAGTCATCAATTTGCCAACAAAATTATATCTTGAATAAATTCAGTTTACTGTATCAATGAAAATATTACGACACGTAAATGCCATACATGTGTTTTAGTTATGGCTTTAGTTACTGAAATCCTGTGGGTCTGATTTCCGTCACATCTGGATTTTATTGCAATTTCAGAGTATATCACGTTATTAAAAGAATAAAAGTCCAGCTTACCTATATTAAATGGAGAAATATGGAATTCAGCGGTAGTTCTCCTGACATCTCTGAAAACATTGGCGATTTCAAAATAGAAACAATAGTCCGGCTCCATTTTGAAATCAGGAATGGTGAATGTGGTAGTTGATTCATTAACTGTATAGTTTAATAAGCTTTTGAAAAAGAAGAAGAAAAAAATCAAGTCACATCTAACCCAGTAATTATATCTTAGTAATAAATATACAAAAGAACTTCTTACTGCATAAATGCCCTGTTTGCTTTCTTATGCTAATTTCTTTACTGCGCAATGGCATCTTTTGATGCCTTTATTGACAAATCCAATTATGATATCCAATACTACCAAAAAATATTCTTTAAACATATGATAATGAATTACTGAATCAGAAAGGAAATAATAAGAAAATTATTAGTTTCATTGGATTAAAGCATCTATGCAATTCAATTAAATACACCCATTTGCTTGATGTAATAGCTTGTCCACCATTTGCAAACAAGTGCTCTGTACCTGGTGGTTGCAATGCCATTTGAAAACATCGCAAGATCAATGGAAATATAAATGGAAGTCAACCATTATTACAACTAGTTCTGAATCAGTTCAATGTTATCAAGGTTTTACCAAAATAGTCGGAAGATTAGAGCAAATAATAAATTTTGGAATGAGGCTGAGCTAAAAGTACCTTACTGACATGGGTCCACAATTTACTTTATTTTGTTAAATATTTCAAACACATACACATATATAAGACTGCTACGGTGGCCTAGTGGTTAAAGCATCTTCCTCAGATGTGGGAGACGTGGGTTAAAACCCCAGCCAAGTCATACCAAAGACGTATATAAATGGTATTAACAGCTGCATTGCTGGATGCTCAGCATTAAGAGGTTAGTTTTAGGACTGGTCGGACTAGAGTCTGGGTGTGACTGGATGGGACATCATGCTACATGTCTGCAGCATGATGCCACAGAGCTAGACATTACTATAAACTGCCACATTGCAGACATTGTAGCGATATGACTGAAATTGTTTTAAAGCTACACTAAAATTCCAAATTACACACACACACACAGCAACATATTTTCATATCTTAACCTAGAAGTGGAATAAAACAAGCCTTGTGAGATCAATCTTGCAAACAATAAATAGTGGTTTTTGAAAACAGATGGTTGATATGGACATCAATGCTCTATAACAAATTAAACCACATTACAAATCTGACCTTTAGAGACAGATAGTTTCCCACCTTAGTTTTCTTTCAGGTCAAGTTTTACAATATTGTCATCAGTTAAATGCCTAAACAGTTTAAGTACAATCAAAAGTAACAGCTTGCACCTGTCTATTACATCTGTAGCAGATAAATGAATTTTCCTTACCTGCCTCCACAGTTTTTATCTGCTTTCCAGAAGTGTGTAATACGTATGTCCTTCTTATGAAAATAAGAAACCATGTCCCACCAACAGGTCATGTTCTCCCAGTTGTACACTTGGCATGAAAAGTTCTCAGGGTTCTGTGGAAAATCTGCCAATAAAAATCAAAATATGTGGTTTTCTTATGATAACCCCCAAAGAGCAGCTAAGTGAAATTTAAAAAAAAAATGAAAATGGATTCACTATCAAAGATGGGCTTATTATCAGAGAATATCCCATAAGTGGAAGAGAAAAAAAGACGGATTTTGTTATGTTATATTTTTAAAGGAAAATGCTGCTGATTCATATGTTTTCTCCATTCTATACCATGTGAATAACAGCTGCATTATTACATCGATAAAAAGAAGTTCCTAAATTTTATAATAAATTTGGGACATCGATGTTTTACAAATTTATATTTTACAGATCATGCTACAAATTTTTTAACTTTTAAAAATCATGACTGTATTAAAATTAAAACGAAGACATTTTATTTTCTGTCAACATGTTTTATGAAATGATTGATATTATTTAGGTGGGATAACTGGAAACAAAATAGACCACTGATAGATTTCTGAGGATAACATCTTTAACAAAACATTTGAAAGATTGTGAGTTTACTTCGAAGAAGTTTTGTTCTATATTTTGTTTTGCTCATTTACATTTCAATTTAAATATTTGTGTAATTTTGGCAAGCTTACAATCTTGCTCAGTAGCATAAGCTATATCCAGTTACCATTATCATTTATTTTAAAGTGATTTTGGATTGCTTGTAAAATGAATACCAGCCCATTCTATTGTATGCAATTTTGAAATGCTTTGAAATTTTCAAAATATGTTAAATACTTAAACTTTTCACAAATAATCATCTTTAATGGACATAGTGTGCAATTCAGAGGTCTTAATATAAATCTACAAGACCACTGTTAAGTAACAGATGGCTTTACAAGTACAATCAGGGGACTTAATATAAATATATACATGTGCAATCAGGGGACTTAATATAAATATATACATGTGCAATCAGGGGACTTAATATAAATATATACATGTGCAATCAGGGGATTTACTATACATATATGCATGTGCAATCAGTGACTTATAAATTAATAAGACCACTGTTAAGTAACAGATGGCTTTACAAGTACAATCAGGGGACTTAATATAAATATATACATGTGCAATCAGGGGATTTACTATACATATATGCATGTGCAATCAGTGACTTATAAATTAATAAGACCACTGTTAAGTAACAGATGGCTTTACAAGTGCAATCAGGGGACTTACTATAAATATATACATGTGCAATCAGGGCACTTAAAAATTAATAAGACCACTTTACAGATAGCTTTACATGTGCAATCAGGGATCTTACTATAAATATATAAATGTGCAATCAGGGGACTTACTATATATATATATATATATATATATATATATATATATATATATATATATATATATATAAGACCACTGTTAAGTAAAAGATGGCTTTACATGTTCTTGATGATATCAGATTAATTTTGAGAAGGCATTACCAAAACATCACTCCTTAGTTGTTATTTGAACTATGCATGCACATTGTATTGTCATTTAGTATGTACATATCTATCATAACACAGTGAAAAAAAATCAATGGAAAAATGAAAAAATTCAAAGAATTACAGTCAATTTTAACCCACTGATTGCCGATAGTTTTCTTATTCTTAGTACATTCATTCTCCTCTTGCTGTGCCATACATCTATAACTCCTGGAAACATAGTGCTTCTGTGCATCTGTTAATGTTAGCACAGGGGTTATCAGCCGAATTGCAGTGTTGTTTAACTGCATGGTCTGGTTGATTTTCTCATCCTTCCATATGCCTCTTTCATTTTCATATACTCTAGTAACAAAGTACAGTTGGACAGGCTGGTTACTACTAATATTATATATGGTACAGGTCAGATTCAGTCTTTCTCCAATAAAAGCATAGGGATCTATTGGTCTGACGACTGTAAAAAAAATAATACAGTAACTTTAGATTTAAACATGTGCCAGGAAGTGTGTAATAAATTAACAGTGATGAGGTAAAGAAAATGAGATACATTTTCAAAAACAAGACAAGATATTGTTTATCTGGCTTACTTAACTTAAGCAACCAACCATCTCACTAAACAGGCTTATGTAGAACTGTAAGAACTCATCTAAACCGACCATCTCACTAAACAGGCTTATGTTGAACTGTAAGAACTCATCTAAGCCAACCATCTCACTAAACAGGCTTATGTAGAACTGTAAGAACTCTTCTAAACCGACCATCTCACTAAACAGGCTTATGTTGAACTGTAAGAACTCTTCTAAACAGACCATCTCACTAAACAGGCTTATGTTGAACTGTAAGAACTCTTCCCATGTAAAATCATTATCTCCCAAGATTAATATTGTGTTGAGTTTACCTATTTTAATCAAAGTTCTTTGTAAAGAAAGATTCAAAATTCATTTGCCTAATTTCTTGCTTACAGTATAAGTCACCTAAATTCTTGATGGGATATCAGAGTATGCTAGTCTATCATAGAAATAAACCAATAGTGAGATTGACCTTTAATTATTTATTTTATGAATGAGACAGATGTTACAATGTAAACGTTCAATGGGAACAGTTTGAGATGATCCCATTGATTCCATTACACAATAAACTATTTGCTTTATCTATTTCTCTAAAGATGCATATTAAAACTTCCATTCTTAGCAGAGATTACATTACTATGTATTCAAACTATTTCTTCACACTGGAAACATTAGTACATACAGTAATCTTTTATTATCACATAAATTAATGTCCACTCCCAATGTTTACATCACAGATTACTATTTTAACTTGTTATGTGATTATATTATCAAAAATCGAGCTTTATTTTTAGATAAGGAAATCCCTATGTACCCCAATGTTTAGCCCTCTTTAAATGCAATTTTCAGCCTTATTAGATTGAACATAAGCTTAATTGTAATACCTTTTAGCATGAATCAACATGAGAAATAAAATCAAAGTTAATCTTTTGAAAATGTATGCACTTAGAGCCCATTTAAGTATATATATATATATATATATATATATATATATATATATATATATATATATATATGGTCACAGTGTATGGATCTGAAAAGTTGATATCTTATGATGTAAGGGGTAGGGAAAGATTGGGGTATCACACAGTGGTATCTTTATGACATAGTTCATCCCTGGGTCCTTGATCCCAAGTACTGGTTCTCAGGCTTGTGAGAAATAAAAATTTGAATTTATTTTAAAATTTTGTAAATAACCTCCACCCTCTCTGTCCTAGCGGCAAAATTCTGAAAGTGTCAGAATGATCAGCACCCACAAGGCTGTCTAGCTGTGACAGTGTAGAAAAAGCTTAAAACCATTACATATTATCACAATTTTACAGTGCTTCTTTAATAGTGTGGGCATTTTTAGTCACCTTAAATGTTTGGAGATTGATAGGGTATAATTAGAAATGGATCATTAGGCCCCTAATTGTTTACAGATTTAGAATGGATTATTAGGCCCCTAAATGTTTACAGATTTAGAATGGACTATTAGGCCCCTAAATATTTACAAAGTAGGAATGGATTATTAGACCCCGAAATGTTTACACATTAGAATTGGATTATTTGGTCCCTAAATGGAAGTTACAGATTAGGAATGGATTATTAGGCCCCTAAATGTTTACAGATTAAGAATGGATTATTAGGCCCCTAAATGTTTACAGATTAAGAATGGATTATTAGGCCCCTAAATATTTACAAACTAGGAATGGATTATTAGGTCCCTAAATATTTACAAAGTAGGAATGGATTATTAGGCCCCTAAATTTGTTCAGATTAGGAATGGATTATTAGGCCCCTAAATGTTTACAGATTAGGAATGGATTATTAGACTCCAAAATGTTTACACATTAGAAATGGATTATTTGGCCCCTAAATGTTTACAGATTTAGAATGGACTATTAGACCCCTAAATGTTTACACATTAGAAATGGATTATTTGGCCCCTAAATGGAAGTTACAGATTAGGAATGGATTATTAGGCCCCTAAATATTTACAGATTAAGAATGGATTATTAGGCCCCTAAACGTTTACAGATTAAGAATGGATTATTAGACCCCTAAATATTTACAAAGTAGGAATGGATTATTAGGCCCCTAAATATTTACAAAGTAGGAATGGATTATCAGGCCCCTAAATTTATACAGATTAGGAATGGATTGTTAGGCCCCTAAATTTGTGCAGATTATGAATGGAATTTTAGGACCCTAAATGTTTATAGATTAGGAATGGATTATTAGACCCCTAAATGTTTACACATTAGAAATGGATTATTTGGCCCCTAAATGCTTACAGATTAGAAATGGATTATTAGGCCCCTAAATGTTTACAGATTTAGAATGGATTATTAGGCCCCTAAATATTTACAAAGTAGGAATGGATTATTAGACCCCTAAATGTTTACACATTAGAAATGAATTATTTGGCCCCTAAATGGAAGTTACAGATTAGGAATGGATTTGGCCCCTACATGTTTTCAGATTAGGAATGGATTATTAGGCCCCTAAATACTTGCTTGATACTATAAAATGTTGATCTCATAGACACAAATCTTTGCAACCTTATTTATCTACAACCCCATCCCCCAACATAAGTACAGTATGAATGTACATGGATTTTAATTCATACTTCCATTGCATATCAATGATATTTTAAGAGATCTGAAAAGGCATATGAATGGTACATTTAGAGACCTTAAAAGGCATGTAAATGGTACATTAAGAGATCTTAATAGGCATATCAATGGCACATGTAGATATCTCAAAATACACATCAATGGTACATTTAGATATCTTAAAAGGAATATCAATGGTACATTAAGAAATCATAAAAGGCATATCAATGGTACATTAAGAGATCATAAAAGGCATATCAATGGTACATTAAGAGATCTTAAAAGGCATGTCAATGGTACATTTAAAGATCTTAAAAGGCATGTCAATGGTGTATTTAGAGATCTTAAAAGACATGTCAATGGTGTATTTAGAGATCATAAAAGGCATGTCAATGGTGTATTTAGAGATCTTAAAAGGCATGTCAATGGTGTATTTAGAGATCATAAAAGGCATATCAATGGTACATTAAGAGATCTTAAAAGGCATGTCAATGGTATTTAAAGATCTTAATAGGCTTGCCAATGGTGTATTTAAAGATCTTAAAAGGCATGTCAATGGTGTATTTAGAGATCATAAAAGGCATGTCAATGGTACATTTAAAGATCTTAAAAGGCATGCCAATGGTACATTTAAAAATCAATGGTGTAGAGATCTTTAAAGGCATGCCAATGGTGTAGAGATCTTAAAAGGCATGCCAATGGTGTAGAGATCTTAAAAGGCATGTCAATGGTGTAGAGATCTTAAAAGGCATGTCAATGGTGTAGAGATCTTAAAAGGCATGTCAATGGTACATTTAAAGATCTTAAAAGGTATGTCAATGGTACATTTAGAGAGCTTAAAAGGCATGTCAATGGTGTATTTAGAGATCTTAAAAGGCATGTCAATGGTGTAGAGATCTTAAAAGGCATGTCAATGGTACATTTAAAGATCTTAAAAGGTATGTCAATGGTACATTTAAAGATCTTAAAAGGCATGTCAATGGTGTATTTAGAGATCTTAAAACGCATGCCAATGGTACAGTTAGAGTATGTTAAATGTACAATTATATATATGAATGGTACATTTAGTGATCTTGAATTATGACATTTATGGGATTATAGTTTTGTATTTAAGGATATAAGGCCTTAAATGTCATAAATTGATGAACTTCCAGTAAAACAATCGTTTGAGAGGTAAATAAATGAGTAAATATAGATACTCATTCTCATATATCAGATATAGTGTCCTGGTTAAATAAATCTACCTATATACTGTTGTCCTGATTTAGTAAATCTACCCAACATAAATGTGTCTAGTTTAGTAAATCTATAACAGATACTGTTGTCCCATTTTAGTACATCTATCATAGATATTGTTGTTTCATTTTAGTATATCTACACTTGACACTGTTGTACTATTTTGTTAAATTTACCCTAGATGCTGTTGTCCCATTCGAGAATATATACCGTAAATACTTTTGGCGATTTTAGCAAATCTATGTTAAGTACTGCAGTCCCAGTTTGTTAAATCTAACCCATACACTGTTGTCCCATTCTGGTAAACTACCCAAAAATACTGCTGAATATGTAACAGTAAAATGGAGTATCATGTCATTATATGTAACAGTAAAATGGAGTATCATGTCATTATATGTAACAGTAAAATGGAGTATCATGTCATTATATGTAACAGTAAAATGGAGTATCATGTCATTATATGTTATCAAAGTTTCAACAGTTTTATCATACATGGCACTGCTGTAAATATTCATGTTCAATGAATAAAGAAGCACCCTACATTAACAGGGTGCTACAATACACCACAATCTTTGATAATTTCTTTGTATTCTGTCATGGTTTTGATTTTAAAGTAAAAAAAACTTACCCCCACAGTCATCGGATTTAATACCACCTTCAGCTGTAGCTGCAGGTATCCAATGAAACATCAGTAGCAACATTAGTGTTGTAGCAGAGTTGATTTCACTGCAAAAAGAAATAGCTAAAGATGACTCAAGCCATGCATCACAAAACATGTAATTAACTCAACAACTGTCAACTTCTAGACAATTATTGTGGGGTCATTAGTACCGGTATGCTTAATGTTGTGTGCATCAATTAGTCTGCTTTATTTTGTGTGCATCAATTAGTCTGCTTTATTTTGTGTGCATTAATTAGTCTGCTTTATGTCATGTGCATCAATTGGTCTGCTTTATCTTATGTGCATCAATTAGTCTCATTTATTTTGTGTGCATCAATTAGTCTGCTTTATGTCATGTGCATCAATTGGTCTGCTTTATTTTGTGTGCATCAATTAGTCTGCTTTATGTGCATCAATTAATCTGCTTTATGTTATATGCATCAATTAGTCTGCTTTATGTTATGTGCATCAATTAGTCTCATTTATTTTGTGTGCATCAATTAGTCTGCTTTATTTTATGTGCATCAATTAATCTGCTTTATGTTATGTGCATCAATTAGTCTGCTTTATTTTATGTGCATCAATTAGTCTGCTTTATTTTATGTGCATCAATTAGTCTGCTTTATTTTATGTGCATCAATTAGTCTGCTTTATTTTGTGTGCATCAATTAGTCTACTTTATTTTATGTGCATCAATTAGTCTGCTTTATGTTATGTGCATCAATTAATCTGCTTTATGTTATGTGCATCAATTAGTCTCATTTATTTTGTGTGCATCGATTAGTCTGTTTTATGTTATGTGCATCAATTAGTCTGCTTTATTTTGTGTGCATCAATTAGTCTGCTTTATGTTATGTGCATCAATTAGTATGCTTTATTTGTGTGCATCAATTAGTCTGCTTTATGTTATGTGCATCAATTAGTCTGCTTTATGTTATGTGCATCAATTAGTCTGCTTTATGTTATGTGCATCAATTAGTCTCATTTATTTTGTGTGCATCAATTAGTCTGTTTTATGTTATGTGCATCAATTAGTCTGCTTTATTTTATGTGCATCAATTAGTCTGCTTTATTTTATGTGCATCAATTAGTCTGCTTTATTTTATGTGCATCAATTAGTCTGCTTTATTTTGTGTGCATCAATTAGTCTGCTTTATTTTATGTGCATCAATTAGTCTGCTTTATGTTATGTGCATCAATTAATCTGCTTTATGTTATGTGCATCAATTAGTCTCATTTATTTTGTGTGCATCAATTAGTCTGTTTTATGTTATGTGCATCAATTAGTCTGCTTTATTTTGTGTGCATCAATTAGTCTGCTTTATGTTATGTGCATCAATTAGTATGCTTTATTTGTGTGCATCAATTAGTCTGCTTTATGTTATGTGCATCAATTAGTCTGCTTTATGTTATGTGCATCAATTAGTCTGCTTTATGTTATGTGCATCAATTAGTCTCATTTATTTTGTGTGCATCAATTAGTCTGTTTTATGTTATGTGCATCAATTACTAGTAGTCTGCTTTATTTTGTGTGCATCAATTAGTCTGTTTTATGTTATGTGCATCAATTAGTCTGCTTTATTTTGTGTGCATCAATTAGTCTGTTTTATGTTATGTGCATCAATTAGTCTGCTTTATTTGTGTGCATCAATTAGTCTGCTTTATGTTATGTGCATCAATTAGTCTGCTTTATGTTATGTGCATCAATTAGTCTGCTTTATGTTATGTGCATCAATTAGTCTCATTTATTTTGTGTGCATCAATTAGTCTGTTTTATGTTATGTGCATCAATTAGTCTGCTTTATTTTGTGTGCATCAATTAGTCTGCTTTATGTTATGTGCATCAATTAGTCTGCTTTATTTTGTGTGCATCAATTAGTCTGCTTTATTTTATGTGCATCAATTAGTCCACTTTATGTTGTGTGCATCAATAAGATTGCTCTATTCCTGATTAAATTAAGCTGAATTTCTTTGGAGAAAATGTGGATTTGGGGTGAAAACTACACTTTGGAAAAAGATCATTTATATTGTATTTGTATAACAAACACAACCTATATCTATATCTATACACAACCCACAAGTTATATCCTGTAATTGTTTCCTAAGAACATTTCTTCAATGTTTTCCAATATACCCTGTACTAAGTTTCAAATTCCTGTTTTAAATGTTTCAAAATATTCCATATTTCCAGCAACAGTAACTAAATCCAACTGGAATGATTTACAATTTTAACAATAAAATCAGATGTAATTCAGCAGTAATAAATCATTCCAGCTTGAGTTCAGTCCAAGTTCAATATTCCAAACAGAGACAAAACTCTATCCAGGATACTGAATCATACTTCGACTAAGTAAGAAGATGTTTTCCAGAAGAATGCATATATTAATGCCGAGAAAAAAAAATCAGTGAGTCATCTGCCTGTTTTCCTGCCAGTAAGCATGTTGATTCCTGCAAAGGTTTTTGTACAGGTTATTCTATAGTAAAAGTCATATAGGTCATGTAGGCATGTTCATTACTGCTGGAATTTTTGTACAGGCTATGCTATAGTAAACGTCATATTGGTCATGTAGGTATGTTGATTCATCCTGGAATTTTTGTATGGGCTATGCCATAATAAAAGTCTTATAAATCATGTAGGCATATCGAATCCTGCTGGAGTTTTTGTACAAGTAATGCAATAGTAAAAGTCATATAGGTCATGTAGGCATATCGAATCCTGCTGGAGTTTTTGTACGAGTAATGCAATAGTAAAAGTCATATAGGTCATGTAGGCATATCGAATCCTGCTGGAGTTTTTGTACGAGTAATGCAATAGTAAAAGTCATATAGGTCATGTAGGCATATCGAATCCTGCTGGAGTTTTTGTACGAGTAATGCAATAGTAAAAGTCATATAGGTCATGTAGGCATATCGAATCCTGCTGGAGTTTTTGTACGAGTAATGCAATAGTAAAAGTCATATAGGTCATGTAGGCATATCGAATCCTGCTGGAGTTTTTGTACGAGTAATGCAATAGTAAAAGTCATATAGGTCATGTAGGCATATCGAATCCTGCTGGAGTTTTTGTACGAGTAATGCAATAGTAAAAGTCATATAGGTCATGTAGGCATATCGAATCCTGCTGGAGTTTTTGTACGAGTAATGCAATAGTAAAAGTCATATAGGTCATGTAGGCATATCGAATCCTGCTGGAGTTTTTGTACGAGTAATGCAATAGTAAAAGTCATATAGGTCATGTAGGCATATCGAATCCTGCTGGAGTTTTTGTACGAGTAATGCAATAGTAAAAGTCATATAGGTCATGTAGGCATATCGAATCCTGCTGGAGTTTTTGTACGAGTAATGCAATAGTAAAAGTCATATAGGTCATGTAGGCATATCGAATCCTGCTGGAGTTTTTGTACGAGTAATGCAATAGTAAAAGTCATATAGGTCATGTAGGCATATCGAATCCTGCTGGAGTTTTTGTACGAGTAATGCAATAGTAAAAGTCATATAGGTCATGTAGGCATATCGAATCCTGCTGGAGTTTTTGTACGAGTAATGCAATAGTAAAAGTCATATAGTTCATGTAGGCATATCGAATCCTGCTGGAGTTTTTGTACGAGTAATGCAATAGTAAAAGTCATATAGGTCATGTAGGCATATCGAATCCTGCTGGAGTTTTTGTACGAGTAATGCAATAGTAAAAGTCATATAGGTCATGTAGGCATATCGAATCCTGCTGGAGTTTTTGTACGAGTAATGCAATAGTAAAAGTCATATAGGTCATGTAGGCATATCGAATCCTGCTGGAGTTTTTGTACGAGTAATGCAATAGTAAAAGTCATATAGGTCATGTAGGCATATCGAATCCTGCTGGAGTTTTTGTACGAGTAATGCAATAGTAAAAGTCATATAGGTCATGTAGGCATATCGAATCCTGCTGGAGTTTTTGTACGAGTAATGCAATAGTAAAAGTCATATAGGTCATGTAGGCATATCGAATCCTGCTGGAGTTTTTGTACGAGTAATGCAATAGTAAAAGTCATATAGGTCATGTAGGCATATCGAATCCTGCTGGAGTTTTTGTACGAGTAATGCAATAGTAAAAGTCATATAGGTCATGTAGGCATATCGAATCCTGCTGGAGTTTTTGTACGAGTAATGCAATAGTAAAAGTCATATAGGTCATGTAGGCATGTTGAATCCTGCTTGAGTATTTGTATGGGTTATGCTGTAATAAAAGTCATACAGGTCATGTAGGCATGTTGAATCCTGCTGGAATTTTAGTATGGGTTATGCTAGAGTGAAAGTCATATTGGTCATGTAGGCTTTCAGGACCAACTATATCAATAAAGAGTTTCATTTTTTAGGATTTGATTACATGTACCTTTAAATCGCAATTCTTCACTTTTTTTAGATCCTCATAATCCATATTCTATTGCAAGAATATTATGTACAGTCCAACAATTCACATACAGCAAAAATCAATTTTAATTATGCTGACATTTTTGGTTGAGGTCAACATAAAGGTGCAATACAGTACAAACCGATTGAATGTTTGTATGCTGTGATGTCACAATGCTGTATGCTGTGATGTCACAATGTTGTATGCTGTGATGTCACAAAGAAAGCAGCATGTGATGCAACAAGCATTTGTACTACTCTGTTATTTGTAATATGTCAGAACTTCCTCTTTTCTTGATCAAGTTTAGTACCTAGCTACCATTGTAAGATCTTCACTTGCCATTGTTCCAATATGTAAACCTTATCTATACATTGGCGTATTAAGCAGATATTTCTGAGCTTAGGGTCTCTGAATTTCATTGGATGCAATGGGATTGGATACAAGGGGTGTGCACAACTTGAATGGAATCATAAATAAGCAACTTTCCACTGCTAGTCCATGTTTGTACAAATACCTTTCACTTAACTACACCTATAATGGCTTCTCTCTTGAATTAAAACATGTTGTTGTTGTTATTGTAGGATTTAATGCTATTTTTCAGCACATGATAGGCTATACATGGCAGCCAGTATAAATGGTGGAGGAAGAACCTGTGAAAACCTTCGGAAAGAATGACCGACCCACAAGAAGCTACTAGCAAGCTTTCTGACATACACATGTGTATGTAATAATGCTTACAACATTAAACATACAAAGTATCCTTTTAAAGTCAATTGTGTCCACCAGTTTTGGCTGCTGTACAATGCACTGCTGTTACATGCTAAGCCTATTAGTTGTGTTGGTATTACATTACTAAGGGAGGCAACTCATGATATCCAATAGATGTTGCTATGACAAAGCACTAATATCTGTTAGACCTGCCAAGGTAAGTTCGGTTAACATTCTGGAACCTTGGCTACTGAAAATGCCATTTTGTAAAAGTCCATATCAATAATAATTTTCATCTGAAACTTTTTTCATATTTAAGGTGGTCAGTAATCAATAATTATGATCGAACAGATTTGGTTTAAACTATTTTAGCATAGTATTATAGAACAATAATCAAAACTGATTTAAATTTTAATAAAATATGTCCACATAACCACACTGTGATATAATTTATTTCCTTGTGGCCAATCATCCTCATTTTGGAATCTACTTATTGCCATACTCAAAATTTAGACCTACTTTATACTACTCTGCTTCCATGGCTACCAAAAATACTGAAAGCTGAATGAAATCTATCAATGCCAAAAGCACCTCCATGCAACCTGTTGGACATGAATTAAATACTTCAAATGGTTTGTGAATAATAGACCAGAAGCAAAAATGTTTAGAGACAAACTGACAGATATTTGAATGAGAGAGAGAGAGAGAGAGAGAGAGAGAGAGAGAGAGAGAGAGAGAGAGAGAGTGGGGTGGGGGTGGCAATGAACATAATGGTAGGTATTAATTCTTGTATTATATAGTGGGGAGAATAATAAATACTATAAATACTAGGTAAAGTGAATTAGACAGATCCTGATCTGGTCCCACATTGCACATTCACATATCTTCATTAAGACTTGTCATCTATGTATATCTTATCCTGAAGAAGATACTGTATTGTGCAATTACCATATTTGCCAGTCTATAGCCCTATAAGTCAATGCAGAATGCAAGTCCAATATGAAAATTTGGTAATTTTTTAATCTTTCATCCATATACTAATTGATGCTGAGTAGAATATGAGGCCAGGTCAATAAATACCTCAGCTTTGTCGTTTTCACTAAAGTTCATTCCACACAGAATCATAAATTGTATCCTGTCTGCAACACTAAACATTCATGTCAGAATCATTAACGATGCATGTTAAATAAATTACATACTTTAAGCTAATGACACTGACCTGAGAATTTACTTAGTTACATTTGTGATGCTGTGTGCAATGGAACTATAGTAACTTCTGGTTTCTATGATTACATGACAGACAAGGTCAATGGGATGTACTCAAAGCACTTTGGAATCCTGATGATTTAAACAAGGCTGTGTGCTTACACCTGTTGTTTAAACTCTTCTCCACTCAAGTCATACTCCATGCAGTGAAAGACCTAGAGATTGGAGTATACATCAAGTTTTGCCTCTGAGGATCCCTGTCTGACTTGAGTCAGCTCTCTGTAAGAACAAAGGCACTCGACAGGCTACTTATCGAAGCTCTGTTTGTAAATGACTGCACTTATGGCACACAAGGTAAACCACCTACAGACCATTGTGAATAAGTTCTCTGAGGCATCCAGGCTCTTTGGTCTGACAATAAACCTGGATAAAACAGAGGTACTGCTTCAGCCAGCTCTTTGCACAAACCCATCACAACACACCAACATGACAGGGGAGACAGATGAAGAACATGGAGAGCTTTACATACATGGGAAGCACAATGTCTTCAGATGGGTCATTGGACAATGACATTACAGCCATTACCTGGAAAGCAAGCCAGGCCTTTGGAAAACATTGTGTGCGAGTCCTGCAGCAAATAGACATTCAGATGCCCAACAAAATCAAGGATTATAAAGTTGTCATTCTCACCTCTATTGCCAACCTGGACTGTAAATAGCAAGCATGTGAAGCAACTCATGCAGTTCTATGTGCGCTCACTAAGAACAATCATACATACCATGATATAAGATGGCAAGACAGGGTGTCCAGCTTAGAAGTCCTCAACAGAGCTGGTGTTCCTAGCTTTGAGAAGACTGCTCCAGTGGCCTAGTGGTTAGAGTTTCCGCCGCGGAAGTGTTTATTTCACGGTTATTCATTTCATGACTTGTCTATTCTAATGCACACAATCAAACTTAAACAATGTATATTAAACTTAGGTGCATACTGCTTTAGCACAGTTACATCTGATGTACATGAATTTAATACTGATAACCATGTAAATATTTAAAGGTCCTTCCATTTCAGGTCCTGTAATTTTCTTACATGAACTTTTTCCCACAATGGTAATTATTGGCACACATCACTTTTTGTACTTTAGGAGAAATCTTTTTCATGAGAAAATTACAAGACATATGATAAAGCGATTTGAATAATCTGTATATAAATCGATTCAAAGTAATAGATTTTCTCATAAAGTACTGAACAAAAAAAGAGTAATGTTGACTGATTTCAACTTCTTCTAAAAGTATTCCTTGTTTGTTAAACGTGAATTGAAAAATTCAAAACAAAACTGACAACTGTAACTAAAGCAGAGATACACCAAAGTTCCAACATAAATTACAGGTTTGAGCATTCACAATTTACCACAAAAACAGATGATTAACATCAAAACCACTCTTTAACTTTCATCTAAATATAATAAAAACGATTTTCAAGACCTTTTTTCTCTTTGGATTCTAAAACTGGTGACATAAATATGGCATTTACATTTGAAATTTCAAGATGGATAAAGTTCTGGGCGCTCCAAATCTAACGAATAAGTGGTTTCATCAAATGAAATTATTTAATTATTTTATATACATAGTTTCTTTTTATATTAAATTTGATAACTGGAGCTCTTCAATAATATAACAAAAATGTACTCTAGCTAAAATTACCCTGACATTTCTTATGAAGACTTAACAAAGGTACCAAATAAATGTAATCTAGATAAAATTACTGACATTTCTTTTGAAGACTATAACAAAGGTACCCAATTAATGTACTCTAGAAAAAATTACCCTGACATTTCTTGCGAAGACTTTAACAAAGGTACCCAATTAATAGTACCAAGATCCATATATGACCATAAGGAAACTTTTTAATTTTCATTACCTCATCTTTTTTCATCAGCTCATCATTTTCATCAGCTCATTATCACTGCACACTGAGAAATCAACACTTTTACTCAATATTCATTTACTCCTTTTGTTTTATTCCTGAAATGAAAAAATTGAATATTTAATAGATTTAACTAAATATTTAATAGATTTAATTGAATATTTAATAGTCTGACACTTATTATATTTACTTGCTTCAACGGCAAACTTCATAGACCAAGATTTACCATCGACAATGCAGCAGAAGATCTGGATCCATGTTAAGAGTAAAACAACATAACCCCAATTTGTCATCACACTGTGTGATAGTAGATAGTCAAGGGACTATGCTGTTTATAGCATGGTTTCAACTTTCAACTAATTACTTATAGTAGTTTTTGGCTTGCTGACATGTGTTTTTGGCTTGCTGACATGTGTTTTTGCCTTGCTGACATGTGTTTTTGGCTCATATACTAACTATTTGAGGTTTGGAAAAAAAAGTTCTTTATGTGGGCTTTTGTAGGGCATCTTTGAGCCTGGAGATTACTGTCCTATGGGTCTTGGGGATTTTTGGTCAAGGTATGCAGTATTCAATAAAACTATGCAGAAACCATTATTTTCATAACAGGCTTACAATGACCATGATCTTTAGGTTTCTTAATTACTCTATGTGCAAGTCATCTACAAAGTCTGGTCAAAGAACTTGCTTTAGAACAATTGTTGTTTGTGTAAAACCCAATTTTCTTAGAGCTTCAATGACCTGACCCCAATCACAAAATCAACTGACCTCTTTCAAACTCTAAATTGCATCACCTCCACAAACTTTGGTCAAAGTACAAGGTATAGACCTACAGCTATTAAATAAAAAAACATTTTCTTCTTTCAGTCACAGTGGTCTTAACCTTTGACCTCACACTAAATGGCTTTTTTCTTCCCTTTTGTCAATGTCATACAAATTATGCTGAAAGTACAAAGTTAAGAACTTGACATTTTCTACAGAAATTATTGTTCATGTCATATGACTGTATCCTTTGACCTTTTGATCACACTACTGATATATTTCTTCATTTCCATAATGTTATTGTGTGAAAAGCATGTTCCTTCTTTTATTTCCAGTGACCCTGTTGATTCACATTGTGTCACCTAATAGATGAATTCTGACTTACAGCAAGTACAAGCCATCAACGAAAATTGGTCTAGGTCTTTAATGTAGAACTAATGTTATTGTCTGGAAACTATTTTTTCTTTCTTCGTTCAATCACAGTTACCTTATCTTGACCTTTTCACTCCAAACTGAGAGACTTCTTCCTCACACTTCTGAGAGACTTCTTCCTCAGTCCAAGTGTGAGCTATCCATGACGTTTGCTCCAGTTATAAGATGTTGGCTACAATAAAGTGCAAATATATTACATTATTATTGGCATAAATAACAAGCAAGCTTTTCACATTCCCACATTGGTTGCCCTGACACAAGAACTCAGAGGTGTGATTTGTAATGGCAAGCAGTTAAAGTCAAACCTCTCAAAATATATCCTTACAAAAGCAAACATTTTTGGCTGAACATCCTGACAGTTTTTGAAAACACCACTATACATCAATAATATTTACAATAAACTTTACGGATGGAATCTTGTTGAATTAATAAATCTAACATGTGCTTGGTTCATCTTGACTATATTAGAGAGATTGTGTCTCCAAAGCAGTGAGCTACAAACACAAGAGAACTAATTTTACTAGTATTATATCTATGTACACATCATAGGAACGCTGTTCATGATATGATTGATAAGTACTTAATATAATGAGTTTCATCCTTACTAAATGTACCAAAGAAATTTTTAAAAATTGCAGTCTGAATATTGCATAACAATTTAGTACATTTGTTTCCGTACTCGTCAAATTTGAATAGTATGTCCAATTGACTGGCTTGTGTTTTGGAGATAATAAAAAGTAATTCAAAAGAGGAAGTTAATATTTGCAATATGAACAATGTTTACAAATCTGTCTTTGTATCTGTATCTTGAAGACCACAAAACAAGAAGGCAAAATTATAAGAGAAAAAGAGACTGTAGAACAAGATAAAGAAAGATTGGTTTTCCACTGTCTTTAACGTACCTTCACAGCTACAGTGTCATTAAAAATGATTTAACTGGGGGGAACCTGTTATGGGAAATTAAACTCTAAGATGACTCTAAGCTTCTATTTTAAAGATCATACCAGGTTGGGAGATTCAGCAATTATAACTGCTACTTTATTCCAAACAGGCCAGATATTCTTTGGAACAAACTTTATTCATTTGTGTTTGGGTCAAGATGTGTCAATATTTTCAATAGTAATTGAATCAAGTTCTAGATGCTGATAGGGATATATTAGGGTTGATGGAAATCATGGTACAGTATTTTTAAAATCTTTTACAATAGTGTGAATGGAATTTTCGAATCTCCTAAACATTTCCCAGCCTAAGTCTTCAAGAATGGATATATAACACGACCTCTTTTGCTGCAATAGTAAAAAATCTTGTATTTGATATTTTATCATCTTCAAAATGATTTTGTTAAGTTCCAGAATTGCAGCACAGTAGCAGAGAATTTAAAAATTAAATAACAATGATAAATACTATATCATTTTTGAGTAACTCTAATATAATCTACATGTCATTTTTGAGTAACTAATATAATCTACATGTCATTTTTGAGTAACTCTTAATATCTACATGTCATTTTTGAGTAACTCTAATATCTACATGTCATTTTTGAGTAACTCTAATATCTACATGTCATTTTTGAGTAACTCTAATATCTACATGTCATTTTTGAGCTACACTGATAACTACAGTACTATGTCACTTTTGAGCAACATTGATAACTGCTATAAGCCATTTTTGTGCAACACTTATTACTGATGTAATTCTTAGCGATAATGATAACTATTGTGGGTTTTTGTGCTGTACAACATTGATTACTGATGTAATTCTTGGCAATAATGATAACTATTGTGGGTTTTTGTACTGTACAACATTGATTACTGATGTAATTCTTAGTGACAATGATAAATATTGTGGGTTTCTGTACTGTACAACATTGATTACTGATGTAATTCTTAGCAACAATGATAACTATTGTGGATTTTGTACTGTACATTGATTACTGATGTAATTCTTAGCAATGTTAACTATTGTGTTTTTTTATATGTAATTCTATTGTGGGTTTTTGTACTGTACAACATTGATTACTGATGTAATTCTTAGTGACAATGATAAATATTGTGGGTTTCTGTACTGTACAACATTGATTACTGATGTAATTTTCTTAGTGACAATGATAACTATTGTGGTTTTTGTACTGTACAACATTGATTACTGATGTAATTCTTAGTGACAATGTAACTATTGTGGGTTTTTGTACTGTACAACATTGATTACTGATGTAATTCTTAGCAACAATGATAAATATTGTGGTTTTTTGTGCTGTACAACATTGATTACTGATGTAATTCTTAATGACAATGATAACTATTGTGTTTTTTTTTACTATACAACATTGATTACTGATGTAATTCTTAGCGATAATGATAACTATTGTGGGTTTTTGTACTGTACAACATTGATTACTGATGTAATTCTTAGTGACAATGTAACTATTGTGGGTTTTTGTACTGTACAACATTGATTACTAATGTAATTCTTAGCAACAATGATAAATATTGTGGGTTTTTGTACTGTGCAAAATTGATTACTGATGTAATTCTTAGTGACAATGATAACTATTGTGGGTTTTTGTACTATACAACATTGATTAAATATGTAATTCTTAGCGACAATGATAACTATTGTGGGTTTTTGTACTGTACAACATTGATTACTGATGTAATTCTTAGTGACAATGATAACTATTGTGGGTTTTTGTACTGTACAACATTGATTACTGATGTAATTCTTAGCAACAATGATAACTATTGTGGGTGTTTGTACTGTACAACACTGATTATTGATGTAATTCTTAGCGACAATGATAACTATTGTGGGTTTTTGTACTGTACGACATTGATTAATGATGTAATTCTTAGCGACAATGAAAACTATTGTGGATTATTGTACTGTACAACATTGACTGCTACCATTATGTCTTTTTCTAGCAACACTGACTACTATGTCATATTTTTAGCAACACCAATAACTACTGGTCATTTCTGAACAGCACTGATTACTATATAATTTTCAAGCAACACTAGTTACTATGTCATTTTCAAGCAATTCTGACAAACACTATATATAAATTATTAAAACTGATAAACGCTAATGTCAATTGTAAGCAACAGTAAAAACTACTATGCCTTTGAAAATCAACACTGGAAACTAATATATATTAATTTTTAGCAAGATTGATAACTACATTAATTTCTTTAGTAACAATGACTACTGCCATTTTAAGCAACACTGATTACTACTGTTAGGTTTGAGCATAAATGACAGCTATTATATGTCATTTCTGAGCAACACCAAATAACTGTCATTTCTGAGAAACACCAATAACTGTCATTTCTGAGAAATACCAATAATTGTCATTTCTGAAAAACACCAATAACTACTGGTGTTAGTTTTTAACATCAGTGATAATTACTATATCATTTGTGAGCAGCACTGACAATCACTGTGCCATTTGTTTTAGCAATATAAATTATTATAAGCCAAGTTCTTCCTCCACCATTATTACTGGTCACCACGACCAGCCTATCTTGTGCTGAAAACCCTACAACAATAGCAACAACAGTCATTTTGAGCAAGACATAACAACTAACAACTATATTTCATCTTTGTGCAACACTAATTACTGTCATTTCCATGCCACAATGATAACTGTTATTGTGACCACTGACATGTACAATGTCATTTCTGAACAATACAAAGAACAACTAAATGTTATGTTTTAGCTGAACTAATAAATACTGTCAATATTCATTACACCATCAATCCATACAGATCTTTGCTATATTTTGTCAATTTAAGTTTCGATACAGAACACATTTTTCTTATATATATTTTGCAAATATTAATAACCAAGAGTTACAAATCTTCAAAATGTCTTATTCTTTTCCTATAATTATTTGTTCACCTGAAAAATAATTAAAATTTCCCAAAAAGAGTTACATGCTATAAATAGAAGCTAAGACATGATTGCATTGCAATTAGGATGAATACATTATGAATGACTTAGATCAGGTACAGTGATAGTAAACACAATGAATAATGACTTCCTTGATATAGGCTGCCAGGAAATTATTGAACACAAGTGTGAACGAACATGCATTATTCTATTAATTGTATATGTGATCAGGAACACTAATTAGTAGCCCTGTATTATTGTTTGCAAACAACAATAGATGTATGGGCTGCTAAAAATGCACTCAGTCAGTCCTCACAATTTGGGTTGGCTTGGGTGTTTTACAATACAGCAAGACAGGGTATTATGTGCATAAGTACCTTGCCCAAGGGAATGCATGATAATAAATAATAGGAAATGTTCGTTTTGTTTTCACATGATCAAGTTCTTCAGTCACACAGGCGTAAATAAGCTCCTCAAATTACACACAATTACCAACAACAGTCACAAACATGGCAGATATTATGTGGCTGATAATTTTTTTCCTCCAGTAATTCACCAAGCAAGAACATCAGAAATCATGGCAAGAAATTTTACTCCAATTCTGACAGTTTCTTGGTACTGCCACTGATACAAAAGCTAAGGTGAAAACCCTGTTATAAGACTATTACAAGACTGTACATGGAACACTGCCAAGCAATATGATCTGATGTCATAAAATGAGTTTTTTAAAATGAAGTAACTGTCACTGAACTTCCTGGTGATGCTTACAATTGATAGAAGGCAGAATTGGGGCAATTCTACTAGGGTGTAACCACAATTCTTTCCAAAGATAAAGGCACAATTAAAAATACATAATATCTAGCTGTGATCAAAGTCATCAAAGTCAGTCAATACTTTTAAAACTTAGTTTTACACAAAAACCTTTAATTTGTGATTTATATATGAATTTAATTAATAATTCAAAAGTTTTTTTATAGGCCAAGCATTTAATTACACTTGGTAATTAAATGTGGAAGTGTTTCATGCGAAAAGCATTTTTTAAAAATATGAAGATCTGAAATACAAAACATAAATTTTAAATAATTTGTGAGTAATTGTGAGCACTGTTTGTATTGATGTGCCATAAATCATGTACATGTAATAACATAACTGACAATGGTTTAGGCACCTAGCCTAGCAATACTAGCTAATGTTAAACAACAGCATTTTTTTTACAATTGTTACTTTCTTACCACACAATCAAATATTAACCGGCTCTAAAATATTTTTTAATGTCAAATGTGATTTGGCTTCTTAAATAATTCCCTGCAAATAAAATGTATGTACAGTACTCAGACATGGGTTTTACTGAAGAAAAATATTATTAAAAAAAAAACACAATACTTGCAAACATTTCTATAATGGTGTAAGAAGTTCTGATGCTTACACAATTTACAACACAGCTTATACAAACATTCATAAAAGCTTGCACTTGTACATTTTCTCAAATAACAAATCTATTCTATATTTTTTTGATAAATGAGAAATTATTTATTTTAATGAATAATTTATATTGTTTTGTTAAGTTTTTAAAACTATTTCATTGAAATTAAGACATTTTGTCTTCTAAACTATATTTTAGTACAACAGGTTGTCACAAATTTTACCTTGTCATTCTCAATAATAAATCCTATGGGTTAATTTTCTTGCTTTCAGAGAGAGAGAGAGAGAGAGAGAGAGAGAGAGATTAGTACCAGCAACATAGATTTTAAGTGTCTCAAAGCTTCCAAAAATGTTGGAAAAAAGCCATGCTAGCAGCAATGGCCAGCATCAGAACAGACTAAAAAGTATTATAAATGACCAATTGGAGAAAGTAATGTACTTACAGATTATACCGAATCAATATAATAACGAATCAAGTTAATTATGTAGGAGTGTGTGTGTGTGAGAGATACAGACAGACAGAAAGAACTTTTGTATGCAATAAAATATTTGCTACATTTGTTTTTGGTCATTTATATATTTTATAGGTCATCATTACAGGACTGTAATCTCCACTCAATTAATAAATAAATGACAAATCTCTCCATCACATCGCTCCATCTCTCATCGTGTAGTATTTGGCCAAGCGATGAAACAATGCGATGGAGAGATTTTTATTTATTTATTAATTGAGTGGAGATAACAGTCAAAAGATATAATATTAGTAAACTGCATTAGTATTTATTTATGATCAATTAGACACAAGAATGCAAAGTTTTAAAGAAGAAAAATCGGGGGAGGGGAGAGGAGAGCGTTTAAATTTATAGATACGTTGGTAGACACAATACGATTTGGTGTGAATTTCGGTTGATTTGGGTGTGGATTTGGGTGGATTTGAGAAGACTTGGGTGTTTCGTAACACCCGTCGTGGCACATACCGTCCATCAGTATCAACAAAGGTTTTGGGGGTTGATAATAGAACTACATGTCGTCTCTAGACTCTTGTGTATAATAAAATGCTGGTCTGAATGGATATCAAATTAATCTGAAACTTTTTTCTTTGGTATGATTTCATTTCTGTCGGAGAGAAGCCTCCAGTACAGGTGCTCGACACGCGCTTGATCTGAAGAGAAAAAAAAAATAATCTAAGGGAACAAAATCATACAGTGACAAAATTACCTTGGATTACCCACATGACCCATTCTAACATAGGACCCTCTCTATCATACTATATAGTATGATATAGAGGGTCCTATGTCAAAATGGGTGATGGGGTGTAATTTAAGGTATGTTTTTTTTTATCACTCTGTATGATTGTTTTTCCTTTAGATTATTGATTTTTATTTCACGGCAGGCTCGCGTCGAGCACCTATGGCCCCACCCCCAACTTTTAGCTTACGTGAACAACCTGTTTAGATGGGGGGAAAAAATGTTTAAAAATAAACTTACGTTTCATCTGAATAAAATTGCGCCCGTGTCACATCGCTAGCACTTAATGGTGATGAAGACAAAACACAAGATTTTTTGATACATTTCGAAAAACACAAAATCATGGTATGGGAAATCAATAATGTCTTAAAATAGCAATTACGTCATAATTACGGGTGCATTTTATTTACATACCAATCATAGCACGAGTATAAGGTTCAAGTGAGTACGACTGTTACCAGCTTTGGTAGTGAAACAAGTTCGCAATTTAGAGGTCATAGTACGCCACGGTTCATTTTTTTAATTTTTTTTTAATTGTCTTTCTTTAATTCGACTTTTCAAAAATGTAATGTGGTTTATCAGAAATATACCCTTACAAATAAACGACAATTACTACTGTTTGTGACGAAAAAAAACCTCTGGATTCAGGCTTTACCTTTCTCGACTTTAGTTATCGAACTACAGCTAAAAATAAATATATTAAAAATATTACCATTACCTAATAACGATTTCCTCGATATTATCCATTTGTTCCAAGTTGATATTTGCCCTGGAAGTGTATATTTAATTTGTTCTTAAATCAGTTAATTTTTCCAGTTTCGTTTTCGATGTCATGGCCACCAGTGCATTTTTTAAATAAGGGAGACAACTCGATTTCCTTTGTAAAACTTTTCGAATCAGATTGTATGACTTGCAACCATCCTGCAAATGATTCATAACATTTTCTGATTTTCCCAGTTCAGTTTCTTTCTTGAAATACATTTAAAATACCATTTATGTCCACATTTATATGAAATGCCTCTCACTTGCCCAAGTAGTACATGGTGAATAGCGGAGAACTCGCCCCATGAGAACTCGCCCTGGGAGAACTCATCCCAGGTGTCAGGAGAAGTCGCCCCATAGTGGTCGGAGAAGTCGTCCCAAGGATAATATATAATAATTCTGAGATTTCGCCACATGGTTGTCAAGGCTTTATTTATTGTTGTTTTTCTTAAACTTAGTATGTTATTAAATCTATAAAATTTGCAATTCTTTTATCCGCATCGAATGAAAGACAATGGCATTGTGCTAATTCTTGTGGACATATGCTCCTCTTTGATATAGTATTTTGTCCCCGGTAATTGTGATCTTTCCTCCGTGAGCAATATAATACCATTGTATTATGTCTGTATTTTAATGAAACCATTTCAGTATTTCTAACTCCGTTTTGTTTCTATTGAAAAGAATATTCGCCGATATAATTTATATATTACTAAAATTAGAGGTCACGATTAAATTCCATTGAAAATAGTTAAATAATAAATCAACTGTTAACAATGAACGGTTGAATGATTTCGCATTTAATTTGTGCTTCTTCAGGTACGAAATGTTTTGAAAGAAACGGACAACGTATTTTGTTAGATGAAAACTGAGGATCTCTATAATTTTATATATGAAAGTGATGATTATTCATAATACTAGTGTCTCTTATGTTTGCACATCGCATCAATGTATGTTACATTTAGATAACGAAAATGTTTTTTTTCTTCTTTTCTGTCTATTCATGTACTATTTTAAAAAAAAATCGTGCAAGTTCTTGAGATTTGCTAACCAAAATTTACTTGTACGTTTTATTATAAAAATCCAACCAAATAAATGGTTATTGTTGATGCATACCATTTTCTTAAGTGCCATATGTTGTGATATTCACTGGTTATAAAATTTCGGCATGAAAGACAATTCGCTTAGAGAGTTATTATTGGTGTTAAACTGTGTTGAAATACTAGATGAAAACTGCGGATCTCTATAATTTTATATATGAAAGCGATGATTATTCATAGTAGTTTCTCTTATATTTGCACATCAAGAACACCGGTGTATGTTGCATTTAGATGACGAAAATGTTCTTTTTTCTTTTTCTTTTTCTTTTCTGTCTGTTTAGTACTAATAAAAGAAAATCTGGCAAATTCTTGGATGTTCTTTAAGCGATAATTGATTTATTTTTGTAAAGTGTTTTTACGCTGGTAAATTGATAAATTTATTTCATAAATTGTACGACATAGATAATGAAGGATTCGAATGTATTGTGAAAGAAATTACATCTCTCTCTCTCTCTCTCTCTCTCTCTCTCTCTCTCTCTCTCTCTCTCTGGTACATACTGCTTTGTTTAAAGCCCAATGTTGAGTAATATTGCTGACATTGTTCAGCGCAGAATCAATTGTATGTGTAGGATAATTTCTGTTTTGTAAATATGTTTGGAATTTATTCAACGAATTTTGTAATTGACAATCATCTGAAATAATACGTCGGTATCTTTTCGACTGGCTATGTGGTATACCGTTTTTAAATGACATGAGATGACATGAAGATTATTGAAATTATGGAAATTAGTTTCCTTGATATGAATATTTGCAGAGATAGTGTTATCAGTATTTTATATCACATTTACATCTGAAAATGAAACATGCGTACTAGATTGTAGTATAAGTAAATTGAATTGTCGGGTGAAAATGATTTAGGCGATCAATACAAATTTACAGTTCTTCGGTTGACTGCTTCCAGATATAAATGTCATCGAAAATTCTGAGCCAAAGTGATGGATTCAACTTTTCTTTTTGAAGAAATTCCCTTTCAAATTTACCCATGAGAGGAAAGCGTATGAAGGAGCCATATTAATACACATTGCCGTACCCATTATGTATATGTAATTCGTATTATTAAATTGAAAATAATTATTTTCCAAGATAAGTTTTAATATTATACAAATATCTTCACAAGATAGTGGGCTATTATTAGCATTGTAATCAAACAAATTTGTACACGCTTCAATACCAACTGCATGCGGAAAGTTGGTATATAGTGATGTTACATCTAATAATACCAGGATTTAAATTAACAGATAGCTGTGGAATAGACTTAAACTTTTTAATGAAAAGTTGTTGTATCTTCAATATATGATTTCATTATGAGTTTTGCGTAATATGTAGAATTGAGGTGTACGCATGTTAAGAGGGAAAGTATCAAATTCCTCGTATACGGAATTTTTTTTTGTTGCCATCTCATTAAAGCATGTTGAATTTTTTTTATTTAATTTCTATTGACGGATCTTCGCCAATATGTTTGTAGTAGTTTTCCTCATTTAATTGACGTTCAACTTATTTAAAATAACCGTCTCGATTCATAATAATAATAGTGTTTGACTAATCATCATTTGTAGTCACTACACTGTCGTCATTCATTAGATTATATAAATACTGAATTTTGTCTTAGAAATATTACTATGATATTGCTTTAATGATTACCAGTTAATATCTCTTTTGTGATCGCGTATAAATAAAAATCTAAAAATAAATCACGTAAAAGATGTTTTAATTCTGCCATAAAAAGGTTATCTGGGTTTTGGGGCGACTTCTCCAGACGAAGTGGGGCGACTTCTCCAACCAATCTGGGGCGACTTCTCCAGATACATTGGGGCGAGTTCTCCATGGGGCGAGTTCTCCCAGGGCGAGTTCTCCATGGGGCGAGTTCTCTGCATACCGTACATGGTCAGTGTCATATCATTAATATTTAACGTTTGAGATAGTCCGAGTTTCCTCTGACCCTTGCCACCCCATTTTGATATTTGTTTTTTTTATGTTGGGGTGTATATCAAAAATGGGTAGGCAAGGGTCAGAGGAAACTCGTACTAGTTTTGAGATAACTTAATTTAATAGCGTCAGCATATATTGTAAATTTCTTAGCCTGAAGAGTAATTGAAATACTGGTTTCTAATTATTATTTTCTTACATATCTTTTCGCCTTTATTAATGTATGAGTTAATATTCATGTACGAGTTCTTCAGGAAATGAAATTGAAAATATTTTCTATCAATACTGGAAAACAGTGGCGTAGCGAAGGTGTTCGGCGCCAGGTGCAAGGTTCATATCCCCCGGCCCCCAACCGACTCCCACCACCACCACCACCACCCAGGCGTAGCGGATAGATTTTGGCGCCCAGGGACAAGGTATACATTTTACGCCGCCAGTGTCACTGAAACAAAGATAAACAGTAGGCAATACTGAATATAACATAATAAGACAGTCATCGTAGAAAGGCAATTTAAGGTTCCCAAAACGCGCCCGGTGCAACTTGCACCCCCCTAGCTAAACAACTGCTGGAAAAATCGTATACTGAATGCGCTGTCTACACCAAATCTTCAGTAATTCTTGTGTTGTTTTGTCCTTTCTCAAGTCGAATTATGTGGCCAAAAGTTGCACACATTCTTGGATTCGAACCAGGAACCAGTGCTTGTTCAAATTATCTGTTCGCAGATAAATGAAACACACATGGCATCATGATATTGGTTTTTATGTAGCTTAACTAAAACCCTGAAAATTGATCAAAAGAATATTCAGTATACTAAATCACATTTTTCATCCTGTAAGGATGAACTATTCTGCTATAATTTGGAAAGAAGAAATAGCATGCCATAAAGTTGGCCAATAAATCAGCCCTTCACCCGTTACGATTTTGACGTTGGGGTTAACCAAGATCAAAATTGTAACAGGTGAAGGGCTGATTTATCGGCCTAGACATAAAGAGACAGATAAGGAAAGATGGTGAAAATACATGGACATGTAGCAACTACTTACATTTCAAAGAATATCGGAAATTTTGTTAACATAAAGAGGAGTTAATATGCCATCTTATCAATATATTTATAGAACAACATTTTGAAACAGTTCGGTTTCTCCTATGCTGCATGTGCGAAGTGCTTTCGATGGAAATAACTTCCAGTGTACAGATGATAACTGTGTATATATGCCTCAACGTGGGTAAAAACCTTGACATTACGAAACTCTTGTTAGTGAGTGGTCTGCTTTAAGGACTTACACATTTTCAGCTGGACATTAGCTAAACATATTGACTAGAGTGATTAAGGTCAACATGGTATCAGCTGCAGAGCTAGCTATGAAGTCGACCATATCAGCTGTAAAGCAAGAACCCAGCAGGGAACCAAGATTGTTGCTTGATGATTGTTTGATTGACCAACCTGGAATACTTATGGCTTGATTGGCCAGTGTGACTGATAGCAGAGTGTCCTGGTAATGGAATGTATAACTCCATACATGTAATCTATTAGCGAGGGCACCTAATGTATTTTTGGGACTGTAGAGATAATTTGTATATCTGTTCCTTTTCATTTATATAATTTCCTATTTGAGTGAATACATTTTACTACATGAATATGAGTAAAATACTTATATTTTTTACTTTTTGAGTAAACACATCATTCTTTTCATAGTGAAGTCACTGTTAATCATTCACCGCTTGTCTTTGTACTGTGTAAGGTCATGTTTTTGTAATTCATTATTTAAGTCCAAGCATTTTATGTTAATTGATCCAATATTTGGATAGGATACACGCACATATTAATTATAATTAATTGTTCACCAAATCATTCGTCATTATACATTGTATTTGTATACCATCAATTGTGTTGTGTTGTAAATTCAAAATACAACCCGGTTACCTTGTTAAAAACCATTTCCATCAGCCAAAGATCAATTAATTTTAGTAAATTTGTTTGACATGAGTGGTACTTTCTAAATCCTGATTTTGCTTTATGAAATAGAGAATAGGTTCAAACTAATTTGTAGACCTAAATTGCTACATGCTTTTCAAATAATTTTGACAATACACATAGAATTGACATTGATCTGTAACTACCAGGATCCTCTTTTTCTCCTTTCTTAAAGATTAGTGCAACCTTTGCACATTTTAATGTTTATGGATATATGTTAATGACTTTGTTAATACTGATGCAGCATTATTAAACATTTTATTTATATCATTGTCAAAAATGTTCTGTTGTGAATCCGAAAATCCTACCTGGTTATCTTGTTACAATAGTTGTTGGATGTTCATGTCAAGGGATGATTACTCTGTGCAGAAATTCAAGATTTACTGTAATGTGTTTGTGACTGGATATTTGCATTATTTGATAGCAGACATAGACACAGTTTATTTAGAGTTGGAATTGCAACACATAATAAAAAATAAAATATTAATTTTTTTGAACTCTGAAACATATCATGTTTGGCTCTCAATGAGTGCCCAAACCCGAATCTGACATGTCTGAAACATTTCATGTTTGGCTCTCAACGAGTGCCCAAACCCGAAACTGACATGTCTGTGTATAGACAGGAGTTGGGTACGGGGCGTACATTTAGACTCCAGCCTGAAACCAGTCCTGATTGACCCACCAACTCAAGTGGTGAAGAAATTTGGAGCCCAAAGAAATCCAAAACAGAAAGTGAATCTTGCACAGTCTGCAGTAGATGAGTTGACAATGAGCTCTTCGCATAAACTGCTGCCAAAAGTCATTATTCTATCTCTCTTGTCTAATGGAATTACAAACTAGACAAAGGTTGGTAAGAAAATTCATCCACATATAAACAAAATCCAAAAAAAGGGTTTAGCTAAATTTCTGTAAATTCAGAATGACTCCTGGCCAGGTCACGCTGAACCAGCAGCCAGACTGATCATGTTAGAGACCCTTTGAGGCCATTATGCATCAACCAGCTGTCAAATTATTGGTAGGTTGGGGATCCCCAGAGGCCCAATTGGGCAATAACTCATATAAACCTGTTGTTAGAATGGAGGTCAGGCCAAATGTCAGAGGTTAAAATGGGAAAACCCGGAGGTATGTCCTGTGAGGATGAAAAATTGGGATGTGAAGTTACCCATCAAAGGAGACTGCCTAGTCACCAGGCTTTATGGTATTCCTGAGTTAGGCAATAGTTAACATCCTGAATACTTTATCCTGATGAAATGTGTTGAGGGCTGAAATATCAATGATAAGACGGAACTTGCCACCTCTTTTGGAGACCAGGAAAATCCAGAAGCAGAAAGTTGGTGACTGCTCCATTCACACCATCTCTACTGCATCATTTTGATGATAAGTGTACATCACTTTCCTCACTTAAACCAGTTCTTACTGGTTCAAAAGAATGAAAATCCTTCAATGAGAAGGATGCTTTGCATATGAAGCTGTTTTTTAAAATATAGAACAGATCCATGTAGCTTCTATTATGACCAACCAAATCTCTTAAAAAAGTTGTTAGTTGATCCTGGGATGAAGGATGCACAACAGGAGAAGGCTTGAGTCCTTTGTGCCTCGTCCCATTCTCTTGGGAAATATGAGGAGCCTATGGACTTTCTCTCATGACACTTCCGGCTACCTTTTAACTCTAAAACAGGTGAGAGGGAAGCTGTAATTGATGTTGCTTCTCTTGAACTGTTGAAGCTGCATCTTTTTAAAACAACTTTGATTAGGGCTCAGAAAGGTGGTCAGGATGAGAACATCTCCTGCCCATTTTAATGGGCCAGAAACTGCTATGACTGATGCTGTTAGTTACTCAAGTCCTGGGATACCATGAAGGCCACAGAAAATCTGTCTGCAGCAAAATAGTCCCAAGAATGTTCTTTGAGTGCAGTGCAGTAAGAACTTCAATGTGTCCTGAACAACATTCCTGTGGAAGTGGAGAAGTGCCATGGACAAAGATAAAACATGCCTCTAAGTTTTGGCAACCACTTCCAGCAATTACTCTAAAGTGACTGGAGACAAATATCATTTTAGAAGACTCTAGGAGCCTGCTGAAATAAGATTGTCATGTAAGGCTGTAGTTACCAGCATACAAGCTTTAAGTTATGTCTTGATTGTACATCAAGCCATGGTCTCCATCAAAACCTCCACTTGCAACCTTCAGCATCAGGGGTGTGGGGTGGGGTGGGGTGGAATGGTACCTGGGGAGAGAGAAAGCTGTAACTGGATGCTGAAATCAGTAAATCATTAACTGTTTTTAATATCCACTTTGGCAACAGACACAATGTATATTTTATGAGCATCTGCATATTTTCAGTTGTACATATGCTACATTTTGACTGCGACCATAATTTTGTTGTCATGAGCTCTTCTCAAATCAAGCCAGATGCAATGATTGTCTATAAAAATTGTTAACACTTATTTTTGTCTGCTTTTACTGTGAAAGTAATACACTGTAGCTCAGTAAAATGTTGTTTCAATTGGAAACCATGACAATAAGCCATATTTGTTAGACCTATACTCAATGGAAACTATGACAGTAAGCCATATTTGGCAGACCTATGCTCATTGGAAACCATGACAATAAGCCATATTTGGCAGACCTATGCTCATTGGAAACCATGAGAATAAACCATATTTGGTAGACCTATACTCACTGGAAACCATGACAATAAGCCATATTTGGTAGACCTATACTCATTGGAAACCATGACAATAAGCCATATTTGTTAGACCTATACTCAATGGAAACCATGACAGTAAGCCATATTTGGTAGACCTATACTCATTGGAAACCATGACAATAAGCCATATTTGTTAGACCTATACTCAATGGAAACTATGACAGTAAGCCATATTTGGTAGACCTATACTCATTGGAAACCATGACAATAAGCCATATTTGGTAGACCTATACTCATTGGAAACCATGACAATAAGCCATATTTGGTAGACCTATACTCATTGGAAACCATGACAATAATAAGCCATATTTGGCAGACCTATACTCATTGGAAACCATGAGAAAAAGCCATATTTGGCAGACTTATTCTCATTTTACTGCAAAGTAGAGAAGCTTATCTTGATCACTTTCTCAGATTTTTTATGCTTTATCAAAACCTTTCAATTCCTTAAAGCATAATCATGCATGACATTCAATAAACTTATACATTTTGCTATGTGAAAGATTCTCTCATAATGCAGCCATTAATGAGAAAGCAATTAAATTTGTTATTCATATTTTGAGAAATATTTTACAGATTTTCTAATTTATTCATAATTTATGGTACTGTATTGGAGACAAATGTTTTCCTGACAAGCATGATATCAGTTTAGATCACAAAAAAGTGCAAGTATCTAAGTAAAATGTATGTACTGGATAAATGACATGTTAGCACAATCATGGCTGTATCATACAGAATTTTTAAAAAATGAACTTCACTAACATAAAATTGTCAAAATAAACATAAAGGAATATTAGATGGAAGATGAATGGTAAAAAGTTTATCATTCCATGAAAAGTGTATAAAAAAAATTTAAAAAAAGAAAGAAAAAAAATATACAAAGTATTAATGGTTAAAATAATGGGTCTACTTTAACTTTGTTACATAAACTGCATTCTTTTAGTGTCCTACATTTCATCTGATGGTACATTACAAAAAACGGTTTATTAATTAAAAGTCACTATAATGAAAAAACATTTACAATAGAGTTGGTTTAGAATTTGACAAAAGACCTTAAAAATTATATATTGTTGCATAAACAATGACTGAATTTGTTTTCTTGTAATTCAAAAAACCAGACCCTAAACCCATATTGATACAGGGACTTATATCATTGTTTAATATATGATAGAAGGGATGACAATTTCCCATTTCTCCTGCATCCTATTTAAGATTTAAAACCAATGCTTCATACTACATGTCACTGTGTAATAGTTTTGCACCAAAGTTCAATTCAGAGATGCGTCATTCTGGACAACAAAATTTGGTTTGTTTGTTTGATTAGGATTTTTAATATAGCTTTAACAATTTTTCAGTCATATTGCAATGATGTCTGTGAACAAAATTTGGCTTAAAATGAATATCAGTCATTTATTTAATCCAGGTTTCCTCCAAATATGTCCACCCCATATTTCACATTTGCTGTGGGGTCAGCTTTTAAATTTCAAAATTTGGAATTTGCTGCCTCCGTGCGGTAGCAGAATATGTCATTCGCTTCCCAGTAGGCCTAGCAAATTTAAGTGGTTATATCAACTCATACCTGCATGAAATCGATAGGAAAATGATTTATTTTCTCATACATGGCAATTATTATAATCGTTATGTCTTTAATATGCATACATACTAGACAAAACTACAGCATAGATGAAACCTGACCAGGTAATTCCCAATAACATAATAAGTCACATGACTTTACAAAGCTTAAACAATGACATCAAAGTCCAATAGTCATGTGATATCAACAACAAACTCATTAAAATTGTTGTAAAAAAATTATATTACATATACAAATCAGATACCTTTGGATAAACCAGAAGAAACATAATTAATTGTCAACATGTTTATTTTGAGAAACCTGTCACTGTCACAGCGATCTGGCCAGTCCAATTCATCAAGCAGAGAGCACATGTCAACATGTCAAGTCATACAACGAAAGCCTGATGTTCTCAGAACAAATAGAGAACTTTGTGTTCTTTCATTTTTTTTGTATTTTTATTACAACTAGTATATGACTTTCAAATAACATTTATTGTTTTCTACAACATTTGAGATGGTTAATATTGATAACATCTTACTCCTGGATTTATGATGTCATGAACATGTGGATTGCGATGTATATGTACTCTTGTGATTAGCAATGCAAATTGCAAGTACCAGGTCAGTTTTCATTAACTTTGTAGTTTTATCTTGTCTTTCAGCAGATTAATGACATGACGATTTTAATACAAGCGATTTCTGAGAAAAATAATTTTCATATCAATTTCATGTGGGTATGACTCGATTTAACATTTAAGTTTGTTTGGCCATCTGGTGAGCAGTTGACATCCTGTAATGCTTGACTGGTTTTCATGCATTTCATGTAAGAAAAGATATTGATATCAAGCTGTCTGTGAAAAATGTCTACTAGAAGAATCCAACCCACTGAGCATTTGGACTGACTCAAGAATATGTTTATGGCAAGCACCACATAGATCCATACTGCAACCGCTGAATATTCTGCTCAAATCTCTATCAATTGAACTCATGATCAGTTCAGTTACACCTCAGTTATGTAAGTGGTGGCAGAAAATTCCTGGGTTTTTCATGGTCTGGAAAAAAAGTTAACCAATTCTTCCAACTAGTTCCTGATTTCCCCAGTAACATGGGAACCCTGGTATGATTAAGAAGTATTAGGTTTTTTTTCTCAGCTTGGAATGGTGTGTTTCATTAAGAAGCTTTTGTTTTGTCCCAGCTGGGAATGGTGTGCTTGGTTTAGACATTTTTGTTTTTGTGTCAGATTTCTGAAACCTTTGTGTTTAAAGCTGTTGCACAGAGATATTAGGACTTTGTATCAATTAGCAGAGTAATCTGAATTTCAATTGCTGTAACTGTATTTAGTGCCCCTTAATTATTTGCCTATAGCTGTGTTGTAACAATTAAGACCAGTATGAGGTACAAATCATCTGGTTTTCATAAAAGTGATCAGTTATGCACCAATGTAACTGTTTAATTAAATGGTGTTAAAGTTTTCTCTGAGCATGGAGGCATTTCTAACCATGCCTTTAATCTTGACAAGACTATTTGATTATTTTTAACTTTGAAATTTTAAACTTTCAATACAAGATTTCAGTGGCAATGTATAGGTCTCTCCACTAATCTATCATGTCTCGTGTCATCTGGAAATAGAAATTTCATATGAAAAATCATTGCCGAACACTTTGTCGAAGACACATTGTCAATCTCAATTAATTCTAAATTCTTGGTGGCATATACTGTGACATACTCGTAAACTTGTTGCTATTTATGGTACTCCCCTATACTGTCATGTTCATCCCATAGACAAATTACAAATGCCTGCTGACATTTTTGAAAAGTTTAATATGTGAAACAGTAAGTCATTCCCAACAGTTTATATATATATATATATATATATATATATATATATATATATATATATATATATATATATACTGACTATTCTTGAACATTTCAACTTGTAAATGGCAAAAGAACAAGTTGGATACAACCTAGGAATCATGAGGCCATCCGGAATTAAACATGGTGTATAATGTTTTATTCAAATGTAGGGCTTATATAGCCATCCAATGACCGAGTCTTTCTTACTTCGTCTGACTTTTTACAAATTTAAATACAAGATTTTAGCAGCAATGCTTGTTCTCTCTCTCTCTCTACTCTATCTTGTTTGACATGCTCAGCAGTTTCATCAGAAAACTGATTATCAAACAATTTGTCCAAAATATTACATACTGTGAAATGTACATAAACTGCTTGTTGCTTCCTTAAAGGTATTCTCCCATTATCCAGTGACAATAGCATTCATTTTATTAAAGTATGACTGTGTTTCTTAAAATTACAAAGCAATACATTATTAGTGGTATTTTATGAGTTGACTATTATTTAATATTTCAAGTTGTAAAAGTAGTTCCAGGATCAGTGTGCAATACAGAATTTTAGGTGTGCAATAGGGAATCACAGACTGAATCTCTCTATCGCACACCTAGACATCCAAGCAATGGGTATGTAATTAAATTGCAATCACCATCAATATGTGACAGATACAACCATTTTGTAAAAAGTATGTTAATTTGTTGAGCTATTTTGTCAATAATAATGAAATGATGATGTTAATATCATTTAAGTCATAACAAGAATCCTCTAACATTATGTACATTACTGATGGAAAATATCAATGTACCAGTACAGTGAGAAATCACTGTGGCATGTACCTCCGAAAAAAAATGTTACACCAGTATACTTGTAATACCACACACCACTAGTAGTAATCATTACATCTCATGTAATGAAATCAACATGAATTATTTCATCATCAACAAATCTCACATGATTATTTTCAGATCTCACATGGTCAACTTTAAATCTCACTCTAGTAGTTTAAGATCTCACATGGCATCGTTAGATCTCAAAGTGACCTAATCACGATGGGTGTAAGCAGCATGCCTCAAATAAGTGCTACTAAGGAAAGGACCTCCAACATCATCATGTACTTTATTTGCAGGCACATAACCACTTGTCTTTTCCATCGTATGGGGACTTCTGCATATCTCATCCAATAATGACAAAGAATCCTCTGATGCAACATCATCCAAATCATCACCTGAAAGAACTAATTCATCTGACTCAGAATCACCATTGGACTTCATCCAACCCCGTCCAATTTGCTTCTCAATGGTTACATTTTTTGTTGGTAAATTCAATGAATCATTTTCACAAACAGAATCAATGTCTTCATCCCTCTCACAAATGTTTCCTTTATAGTCATCTAGTAGTATAATGTTTGTTCTTTGTAGCTCTGGACCATCATTCAAAACAGAATCAATGGATTGCGAATGCACTTCTTGACCCAACTTGAAAACGTTGTTATCAAGACTATCTTCATAAAGCACTGGATTAGTTTTATTATTTGGAACATAATTTCCATTATGCACAACTCTGCAATAGCCCTCAGGCGGTAGACTTGTATTTTGATGACCAAATTCAGCAGGCTTTATATCTTTCTCATCCTTGATCTCTCTGTCAGACAGAATGTCACTGCTTGCTGAAGTCATATCATTACTGGAGATATAAGAGCCTTCATCCTTTTGATCACTGCTCAATAAAGATATATCCAACTGCCTTTGTATCTGGTCACATTTCCATAAATCCAACAAAAGATTGGTGCTGGAAGAATTATTGGTCACCATGACTTGAGCATTCCCATTTGGTATTAATGGAATTATCTTGATTAGTTCTTCACTCTCAGCCATGTCTAGAACAGGCTCATCTGATTGGTCATTCACTATCACATGACCATGCCCTTGATGCATATGACCAATAGGTACTGGGATCTGAAAAATGCAGACAAGATGCTTTACTTGTTAAAAGTATCTCTAATGAATCAAACATGATACTATTGCAGGATTTGCACCTTAGCAGAACCCAGCTAGATCTCCCATAATATCAGAAGTAAGGGATAAATGTACACCTAGTATCAGAAGTAAAGGACAAATGTACACCTAGTATCAGAAATTAAGGGGTAAATATACACCTAGTATCAGAAGTAAGGGATAAATGTACACCTAGTATCAGAAGTAAGGGGTAAATGTACACTTAATATCAGAAGTAAAGGATAAATATACACCTAGTATCCGAAATTAAGGGGTAAATATACACCTAGTATCAGAAGTAAGGGATAAATGCACACCTAATATCAGAAGATAAGGGGTAAATGTACACTTAGTAACAGAAGTAAGGGGTAAATGTACACCTTATATCAGAAGAAAAAATTAAACACCTATTATCAGAAGTAAGGGGTAAATGTAAACCTAGTACCAATAATAAGGGATAAATAATAAATCAACACCTAGTGTGAGAAGTAAGGGAAAATGTACACCTAATTATCAGAAGTAAGGGGTAAATATACACCTTGTACCAGAAGGGATAAATGTACACCTAGTATCAGAAGTAAGAGGTAAATGATGTACACCTAGTATCAGAAGTAAGGGGTAAATGTACACCTAGTATCAGAAGTAAGGGGTAAATATACACCTTGTACCAGAAGGGATAAATGTACACCTAGTATCAGAAGTAAGAGGTAAATGATGTACACCTAGTACCAGAAAAGATAAATGTACACCTAGTATCAGAAACAAGTGGTAACTGTACATCTAGTATCAGAAGTAAGGGGTAAATGTACACCTAGTATCAGAAGTAAGGGGTAAATGTACACCTCGTATCAGAAGTAAAGGGTAAATGTATACCTAATATCAGAAGTAAGGGGTAAATGTACACCTAATTATCAGAAGTAAGGGGTAAATATATACCTAGTACCAGAAGTAAGGGGTAAATGTACACTTAATATCAAGTAAGGGGTAAATCTACACCTAATATCAGAAGTAAAGGGTAAATGTACACTTAATATCAGAAGTAAGGGGTAAATGTACACCTAATATCAGAAGTAAGGGGTAAATGTACACCTAATATCAGAAGGGATAAATGTACACCTATTATCAGATGGGTTAAATGTACACCTAATGGCAGAAGTAAAGGGTAAATGTACACCTATTATCAGAAGGGATAAATGTACACTTAATGTCAGAAGTAAGGGGTAAATGTACACCTATTATCAGAAGGGGTAAATGTACACCTAGTATCAGAAGTAAGGGGTAAATGTACACCTAGTATCAGAGTAAGGGGTAAATGTACACCTATTATCAGAAGTAAGGGGTGAATGTACACCTAGTATCAGAATTACCGGTGAGGGGTAAATGTACACCTAGTATCAGAAGTAAGGGGTGAATGTACACCTAGTATCAGAAGCAAGGGATAAATGTACACCTAATATCAGAAGATAAGGGGTAAATGTACACTTACTATCAGAAGTAAGGGGTAAATGTACACCTAGTATCAGAAGTAAGGGGTAAATGTACACCTAGTATCAGAAGTAAAGGATAAATGATAAATCTACACCTAGTATCAGAAGTAAGGGGTAAATGTACACTTAGTATCAGAAGTAAAGGGTAAATGTACACCTAATATCAGAAGTAAGGGGTAAATGTACACCTAGTATCAGAAGTAAGGGGTAAATGTACACCTAGTATCAGAAGTAAAGGATAAATGATAAATCTACACCTAGTATCAGAAGTAAGGGGTAAATGTACACCTAGTATCAGAAGTAAGGGGTAAATGTACACCTAGTATCAGAAGTAAATGATAAATGATAAATGTACACTTAGTATCAGAAGTAAGGGGTAAATGTACACCTAGTATCAGAAGTAAGGGGTGAATGTACACCTAGTATCAGAAGTAAGGGGTAAATGTACACTTAATATCAGAAGTAAGGGGTAAATGTACACCTAATATCAGAAGTAAGGGGTAAATGTACACCTAATATCAGAAGGGATAAATGTACACCTATTATCAGAAGGGGTAAATGTACACTTAATGGCAGAAGTAAAGGGTAAATGTACACCTATTATCAGAAGGGGTAAATGTACACCTAGTATCAGAAGTAAGGGGTAAATGTACACCTAGTATCAGAGTAAGGGGTAAATGTACACCTAGTATCAGAAGTAAGGGGTGAATGTACACCTAGTATCAGAATTACCGGTGAGGGGTAAATGTACACCTAGTATCAGAAGTAAGGGGTGAATGTACACCTAGTATCAGAATTACCGGTGAGGGGTAAATGTACACCTAGTATCAGAAGTAAGGGGTAAATGTACATCTAGTATCAGAAGTAAGGGGTAAATGTACACTTAATATCAGAAGTAAGGGATAAATGTACAACTAGTATCAGAAGTAAGGGGTAAATGTATACCTAGTATCAGAAGTAAGGGGTAAATGTACACCTAGTATCAGAAGTAAGGGGTAAATGTACACCTAGTATCAGAAGATAAGGGATAAATGTACACCTAGTATCAGAAGTAAAGGGTAAATGTACACTTAATATCAGAAGTAAAGGATAAATGTACACCTAGTATCAGAAATTAAGGGGTAAATATACACCTAGTATCAGAAGTAAGGGATAAATGTACACCTAATATCAGAAGATAAGGGGTAAATGTACACTTACTATCAGAAGTAAGGGGTAAATGTACACCTAGTATCAGAAGTAAGGGGTAAATGTACACCTAGTATCAGAAGTAAAGGATAAATGATAAATCTACACCTAGTATCAGAAGTAAAGGGTAAATGTACACTTAGTATCAGAAGTAAAGGGTAAATGTACACCTAATATCAGAAGATAAGGGGTAAATGTACACTTAGTATCAGAAGTAAGGGGTAAATGTACACCTAGTATCAGAAGTAAGGGGTAAATGTACACCTAGTATCAGAAGTAAAGGATAAATGATAAATCTACACCTAGTATCAGAAGTAAGGGGTAAATGTACACCTAGTATCAGAAGTAAGGGGTAAATGTACACCTAGTATCAGAAGTAAAGGATCAATGATAAATGTACACTTAGTATCAGAAGTAAGGGGTAAATGTACACCTAGTATCAGAAGTAAGGGGTGAATGTACACCTAGTATCAGAAATAAGGGGTAAATGTACACTTAATATCAGAAGTAAGGGATAAATATACACCTAGTATCAGAAGTAAAGGGTAAATGTATACCTAGTATCAGAAGTAAGGGATAAATGTATACCTAGTATCAGAAGTAAAGGGTAAATGTACACTTAATATCAGAAGTAAGGGATAAATATACACCTAGTATTGGAAGTAAAGGGTAAATGTACACTTAATATCAGAAGTAAGGGGTAAATGTACACTTTATATCAGAAGTAAGGGGTAAATATACACCTAGTCTCAGAAGTTAAGGGTAAATGTACACCTAATATCAAAAGTAAGGGATAAATATACACCTAGTATCGGAAGTAAAGGGTAAATGTACACTTAATATCAGAAGTAAGGGGTAAATGTACACTTAATATCAGAAGTAAGGGGTAAATATACACCTAATATCAGAAGGGGTAAATGTTCACCTAATATCAGAAGGGATAAATGTACATCTAATAACAGAAGTATATGTATAACTATCCAATTTTTTTTCTTTCTGTGTGCTTGATTTCCTCAATTACCTCACACCAATGCCATACTAGTTATAGTGTACAGACCGGGCTTTGAATTGATAAAACTATGATGACTGGGAAATGCTTCATTCATAATGTCAACATCCAATATCATTGATTCATCTATTTTCATGAGCATTAATTTTCATTTGAGATTTTAAGAAAAATTATATTACATTCTATCACTTAAAATCATGACTTAGAAATGAAGTAATGTTTCCAAAGATTGTTCATTTTTCTATGGTCTTTAAATTTGTTTTATCTGTATCAAGAATGAAATAAATTCTGAAAAATTGTTCCACCCTCACCCATGATATATAGTCAGTTCATTGTATCTTTGAAGCTACTGATGATAATTTAATACAACTTGAATACATTGCTATATTTAATACTCTTGTAAATTCTTTAAAGTTTTGTTAAGAGTTGATTACTCAAAAAAGGTCTCATTATCTGTAATCCTGACACCATACTTAAAACAAAATCTGAACATGAAAATCAGGACACCATAGCTAAACACCATCTGAAAATAAAATGACATGAACCAGACAAAACATTAGCTACTGCTATTTGAAATGTAACTAATATGGCAATGAACTTGGATATCTGTCCAAATATATTTCATATTGGAACATATGTATCATATTCTATTGTGACATCATGGGACATACATATGTACCTGAACATCATGATTATCAGTGTATAGACTGAGACCTGCAACTGTCACATAATACATCTGAAGATCATGATTATCAGTGTATAGACTGAGACCTGCAACTGTCACATAATACATTTGAAGATCATGATTATCAGCGTGTAGACTGAGACCTGCAACTGTCACATAATACATTTGAAGATCATGATTATCAGTGTATAGACTGAGACCTGCAACTGTCACATAATACATTTGAAGATCATGATTATCAGTGTATAGACTGAGACCTGCAACTGTCACATAATACATTTGAAGATCATGATTATCAGTGTATAGACTGAGACCTGCAACTGTCACATAATACATTTGAAGATCATGATTATCAGTGTATAGACTGAGACCTGCAACTTTCACATAATACATCTGAAGACCATGGTCTACACTGTTCACCTCAAATCACAGATAGAACAAACAGGACTGATTGAGTATACCAAGGCTAATATGAGTCAGATAAACCAGGTGTCACTGATATACAGTAAAATATGGGTGTTAATTATACAGTTATTAACATGGAGTGTTCTCCCCAGATCATTTTAGCATGTCAGGTGTGAAGAAACCATGTGCTATGTAAAATGTACATTAAAATTACATCAGTCATAGACTTGAACTGCCAAATCCAAAACACATTTTGAAAAGATAATTATAAGATTATACCATGCTGATAAATATCATTACAGTACCTCTATATAATAAGAACCATTTATGAATCACATTCCTGAGTCTAGAACTTGAAGCCAAATGTGGAAAGTTGTAAAGAAACAAAACAATACACATGGTTACTTCACATCTGACATGCTTAAAAGATCTGGGTAGAACACTCCATGTTAACACATTAACCCCTAGCGACGACTTTACGGGGTATGAGGTAGTAACCTACTTCCATGGTCTGTAGCGTCAAGGTCATATGTGATACACTAAAGTGGGTGGTATCATTGAAAAGTAGACAGATGTAGCTCTACAATAATAGCAAATAATCTGGATATTTTAATTGTGTTACAAAATACAGAGGGAAAAACCGACGTTTTGGACCCGTTTTTTTTTCACCCAAAAGATTTTAATTGTGTTACAAAATACAGAGGGAAAAACCGAAGTTTTTGGACCCTTTTTTTTTTCACCCAAAAGTCGCCCATGGTCGGGTTCTGAATTTGTGTCCAGATTTTAGACTTTATGACCTCAGATCTATGGCAGACCGGTCTGAGATGCACACAGACAGGTGAACCTGTGCAAAAGTAGGATAAGGTGGACATTTTGAATAAAGAGTCTTCTACATACGAAAATTATGGGTCCGTTAAGCAAAAAAAAAAAAAAAAAGAAGTCCGATTTTTGCCCTTCTGCTCATGCGCCAGTAAACTAACCAATGAAAAACATTTTCTGTATCATTAGTATCCATTTGTCTAACAGATTATTGTTTGGAAATTGATGGATTACGATGTATTTAGAAATAGTCCCCAAAATATGTTTCCTACTCGCATTTCATGCGAAAACAGCAAAAACCTCCAGGGGTTAATGTGTTAATAACTGTATAATTATACTCACTTATACAAGTCAAGTCAAACTGTATAATTATACTCACTTATACAAGTCAAGTCAAACTGTATAATTATACTCACTTATAAGTCAAGTCAAACTGTATAATTATACTCACTTATAAGTCAAGTCAAACTGTATAATTATACTCACTTATAAGTCAAGTCAAACTGTATAATTATACTCACTTATAAGTCAAGTCAAACTGTATAATTATACTCACTTATAAGTCAAGTCAAACTGTATAATTATACTCATAAGTCAAGTCAAACTGTATAATTATACTCACTTATAAGTCAAGTCAAACTGTATAATTATACTCACTTATAAGTCAAGTCAAACTGTATAATTATACTCATAAGTCAAGTCAAACTGTATAATTATACTCACTTATAAGTCAAGTCAAACTGTATAATTATACTCACTTATAAGTCAAGTCAAACTGTATAATTATACTCACTTATAAGTCAAGTCAAACTGCAAGCAACACAGATCCTGATATGCCATAGCATAATGCACCTGCAGATCAGGGTCTATGCTGTTTGTTCTACTGATTGCCCCTTAAAGACTGCACAGATTCTGATCTGCCTTTGCATAATGCAACAATCTGAGTTTGTGCAGTTTGAAGTTGGAAACATCTTAGAAGTGTTTAACTACAGTACTATAAAATATACCATTAGAGAACTTTCACATTATTTACTATCATTAATTCTTATATATATATATATATATATATATATATATATATATATATATATATATATATATATATATATATATATATATATATATATATATATATATATATATACTTCATGGAGTAACACAAAGTCAATGCACAGAAATTGAAAATAATGTAAATTAATAACTCAATTATAAAATACAAAATGTACTGAAAGGAAGTTATAGTTGTAATGAAATGTTCATAAATTCATTTCATTATAAATTTTATATCTTAATGATCACTTACCCCTAAATCAAATTTTTCCAGCATTGAAGCATCAACTTTAAGGGAGACATTTCCATTTCAAATAGATCTTTATGTGTAAATTTTAAAGGAGACATTTCATTATAAATACATGTAGATCTTTATATGTAAGCTTTAAGGGAGACATTTCCATTTCAAATAGATCTTTATGTGTAAATTCTAAGGGAGACATTTTCATTATAAATACATGTAGATCTTTATATGTAAGCTTTAAGGGAGACATTTCCATTTCAAGTAGATCTTTATGTGTAAATTTTAAGGGAGACATTTCATTTTAAATACATGTAGATCTTTATATGTAAGCTTTAAGGGAGACATTTCATTATAAATACATGTAGATCTTTATATGTAAGCTTTAAAGGAGACATTTCCATTTCAAATAGATCTTTATATGTAAACTTTAAGGGAGCCATTTTTTAGTTCAACTGAATTTATATATGTTGATTCAAGGAAGTCATTTCTATTTCAACTATATTATAAATGTTACTTTTAAGGAAGATATTTCTATTTCAACTGGATTTTTATATATGTCAACTTAAAAGGGAGATATTTCCATTTCAAATGGAATTATTTATGTCACCTTTAAGGAGGATATTTACATTTCTATTGGATTATAGATGTCAACCTTAAGGGAAACATTTTCATTTTAACTGAATGTATATATTTCAACCTTAAAGAAGACATTTCTATTTCAATTGGATTTATATTTGTCAATTTAAGGAAAATGTTTCTATTTCAGTTAGATTTATATGTGATACCTTTAAGGGAGATGTTTCTGTTCAACTGGATTTTTATGTGACACCTTTAAAGGAGACATTTATATTTCAACTGAATCTTTATATTAAGTAAAATGTCTTTATAGCTAAAAGGTCAAATAACATTTTCTGTGCAAGATGTGCCCTGGGTAAAGTCTGAAAAGTATTTACTAATTCTTTTCTAAACAATTATATTAGAGACAATTTTCAAATGATGAAATGTTTATTTTTTGTACAAGCTTGCAATGGCTGTGAAACTTGTCTATAAGGATGATCAATGGACCACACAACTTTATTCTATCTACACTGGTTATAAAAATGTGTGAAATTCAGGAAAAGAATTCAAAAGTGTTGCCATATTAAACAAATGATCCTTGTACATGTATATACTGGTAGGTTACATAGATGTGTGACACTTAGAAAAAAAGATTCATAAATGATATCCATTATAAATAGATCTCCCATATAGTAAGGTTCAAAATGCATATGAATGTTATAGAAGGGATAATAATGTCCATTATAACATGTTTCCATAATATCAAGGTATCTGCAAAGACAGATTTCACCGTACTCCTTCTCTATTAAGGCTTAAGATCTAAGCATATATTCTACAGTAACATCAACATGAGCAACTTCACAAACATACAAGATAACACAAAAAAAAGCTAAGTATGATTTACCTCCCACCCCCACCCAGTGTCATCAGAAAGGGACAATTAGGGACAGAAACAAATACCATACCTCTATTAGGCTAAATGCTTGTCGTCTCTTTTTCAGATATTGTTGGAATTTACTGGAAAAAATCAAAATGTGAAATTAAACTAAAATGTCAACTGAAAATCCATACTTTAAGGCAACTGATAAGCTGAATAAAAAAAAAATTATAAAAAATGTTAGAATGGGTAATACATGTATTAACTAATTTTCCAATAAAGATTCTTTCATTTTTGCCTGAAATGGGAAAGAAAACACATTTTCTTCATTAATGTGATTCATCCTAATCTATCTATTTCTGTGAGATTTTAGCTTTGACAGATGCTTAATTATAACAAAAGAAACTATTTTCGAATGGTTAATGCCTATACATGTGATGAAGGGTGGAATTTCTGCTTGTATAGAGTAATCATATTAAGTTCTTTAAATTGCATATATTTTGTCATTTCATGGTAATTTGTGCAGTATTAGTTTCAAAAATCAAATATAGATACAATACTAAAACTTCACAAATATTTTTACAACTGATACTGTCCTAAATTAAACTGACCAGTGTTGTATAAACCCTTCAGCGAATGGACACTGAAAATTCAACATATCATATCATTTTGGTTTTGCCTAACTTTTCAAATTTTAATCAAGGGGTCCCTGGTAGTGCCACATGATTTCCTGAATGATGCTAGAAAATGGTGTCATTATAATGAGGGGCTGATGTGTTAACTCCAAGTGATTACAAATGTAATGTATTATAATGAGGGAGTGATGTGTTAACTCTAAGTGATTACAGATGCAATGTATTATAATGAGGGAGTGATGTGTTAACTCTTAAGTGATTAGAAATGCAATGTATTATTAGGAGGGAGTGATGTGTTAACTCTAAGCTTTTAAAAATGTAATGCATTATAAGGAGGGGGTGATGTGTTAACTCTAAGTGATTACAAATGCAATGCATTATAATGAGGGAGTGATGTGTTAACTCTAAGTGATTACAAATGCAATGCATTAGAATGAGGGAGTTATGTGTTAACTCTAAGTGATTACAAATGTAATGCATTATAATGAGAGGGTGATGTGTTAACTCTTAAGTGATTACAAATGCAATGCATTAGAATGAGGGCATGATGTGTTAACTCTTAGTGATTACAAATGCAATGCATTAGAATGAGGGAGTGATGTGTTAACTCTAAGTGATTACAGATGCAAACACAAAGCATATTCATGATTACATTACAAGTTAGAGTGGTCAAGACCTTAGGCTTTTGCAGTTACAGACCACTCACATATCTCACCTCTGTCCATGCGAGTTTAAGTCTTTGCCTGACCAATGTGGGTATGTGAAAAAGCTTGACAATGGCTTCTTGTGGGCTGGTGCTTCTTCCTGGTGTCTTTCTGGGTTCTTCCAACACCAAAATATACTGGCTGTCAACTATAGCCTATCATGCAGACCCCATAAAACCAAATTGAACAAGTTTTGTTAGACAATAGGGAAGAGGTCAGACAAGAATTCGCTTATACCAAACTTTACAACAAAAAAGAATCCGGTTTAAAAAAGGAAATTTATAATATTTAAATTTTGAACATGCGCATGCCATAGTAATAGGAGGTCTGAAAATAAATTGCTTCACTAGTAACACATCTAGATCTAGTGGTAAATGTTTCTACATCAGTAACAACATGCCATACTAAAGTTAATGCATGTACAGATTGGACATATACCAAGATGTCCAAATAACCATTACTATATTATCTCCTCATATTTGTAATAATTAGGTATAAGAAGTCATTAAATTGGTCTGACTTGTCCCAAAACAATGGTCAAAGTTGACTTTAAAAATTAGTTAAGCTTGTCTTTAAAAATTGGTCAGAGTTGTCTGTTAACAAAGTGTTTGGAATGAACTCAGCTGGGGTATCCATACCTAAGCCGACTTGTTTTTGGCTAACTCGCCTATGTTTGAATTGTCTTGTTATCAAAACAATAAATATCTTTATATTAGGCCCATCTTAAGAAAGACTTCCAAAATACACTAGTGGGAAATCTCCCTATTTTAAAACAAGGTGAGAAAGACTGCAGTTTAGAAGGAAAAAAAAATTAACACTCTAAAACAATAAAATGAGCAAAAGTCGGGACTATCTCATTGAATTTCTTTCTCCCCTTGTGTCCAAAACAAATACAACTTCTGATGGTCAAATTTTATGCATTCACAATGTAGCATTACTTTGGTTCAAGTCCTATTTAGTCAACAGGGCACAAACTGAATCTGCAAATGGAATACACTCCAGCCCAGTTTATCTTGTTGTGATGTCCCACAAGGGCCTGTTCTTGGACCCGTTCTCTTCATTCCATACACTCACCACTCTCAAGTGTCATATATCATCATCCAGTGTCTCACCAATTGTACAATAATGACACCCAAATGTACAAATCTAGCCACCTAACTGAAGTTGATGCTACTATCCAAGGAGAGGTGCATTTCTGATGTGAAATCATGGATGACATGTAACAAGCTGCAGATGAATGATGATAAAACTGAGGCCATTCTTATCACAACACAAAGACTTTCTCATTCACATCCTCTACCTAAAACAATAGATATCAGCAACAACCAACATAAACATCACAGTCAGTATCTTCTAGGTGTTACTCTGGTTAGTACTCTCACATATGCAACAACATGTCATGAACATATATGCAAGGCTGCATATCTTGAGCAAATATCTTTCAGCTGATGCCACTAAAACACTTGTATGTTCATTAGTACTTTCAAGACTGGACTATTGTAACTCAATTCTGTCTGGTTTATCTCAATTTCTACTCCGAAACTTTAAAACCACAGCTGCTCGGATCATCTTTAAAAGTACCACGATTTGAGCACACCTACCCACCACTCCGTACCCTACACTGGCTATCCATTTGATCCAGAATCAAACACAACATTTGCTCTCTGTGCTATGTTTCAATGATGGACTCCAGTCCAACATAAAAATCTAGCCTCACCCATGTGTACATACCAGCAATATACTTATATTCCTCATCCTCCTCATATACTCATTGTTCCTACTATGATAACGAAGTCATATGGACAATGTTCTTTTACATCGCAGGGCCCAGCAGTGTGAAATAATTGCCCATTGAAATTAGACACAAAGGCAGTGATCCCTTTCAAAAGATGCTCTTAAAACTCACCTTTTTGGATTGCAAGAACAAACTTAAACACCTAATAATGTTTCCTACCTTAAATATTTTCAGCATTTTGTATGCTTTCTAATTTCATAATGTTTGTTTTGTTTTTTGTTTTGTGTAGTCATGTCATTATATATGTTGTAAAGTGCTTAGAGCTTCTTAAGATTAGGCACTATACAAAACCCTGATCATTATTGTAGCAGCAGAGAGGGTGAACAGACCAAGTTTTCAAGCAAAAATAAGGCTTCTACGGAAACCGAAAATATCTAACAAAATGCAGAGAATGTGAACAGACCAACTTTTACAGGTGTCGATTTAGCAAACTGAGGCTTTCTCGAAAATGCTTAATATAAGCCTCCATTCATCAAAATAAAATTAAAAAAAAAAGACGCCATTTAGTTGACGTTCACCTCCTCGGCTGCTATGAAAATCTTCGATTTTTACTAACTAAATATTTGATCAAGTCCGATACGATATCTTGTCCGAGGGTCTGATAAATTTATCGTCACAAATCCGTGTGGGATTGTCTGAGCGTTGCTAAAGAAATTTCTAAATCGATTATGATCCATATCACCACCGCACCAAGTTTGCCAAATATTTCTAAGAGTATGAGTATCAACTCCGTTAAATACACACAGCATATTGCAGTTATCTCTGATCACTTTTGGTATTTGAGTGTAACGTTGAGTGATATATATCACATCGGTGTTTTTATGTCTGCCTCTGGAAAATATTCTAGCAGGATTCTTTTGATTATCTAACATGATATCATCATATACGACTAAATTGTTAATACTTCCATCAATATCATCAATACTAGGTGCCTCTTCGATATCGGTTATAAACTCAATAACACCATCACCGTTAATTTCTTGCGCGGCATCATTAAAATCCTTTAATACTTCATAACATCGTTGATCGTCTACACTCGGAGCAATCATGTACAATTTATCCCACTTCATCCATCTCGTTATCAAATTAAGTAGCAATTGTGTTTTACCACTTCCAGATGGTCCGATGATAATCGCGCGAATAGAATTTGGTAACATTGCATGGTGTCTAATAGGTTCCCGTCGTCTCGTAGCTGAATAATCAATTACATTCATAACTGTTATATATAAATTATGGATCTATATTGTGTGAAGTGTAGGACACGTACTGGCACAAATGACTTGACGACGATTACAACGAAAAATAATCGATCAGCGCTTTCTGGTAAATGCGTACAATGTAGTACGAAAAAATTTAGATTTACTTCCACGAAACCTTTAAAAAAAAACGAGGAGGTGATATTGCAGCCAAATTGACAAAACTCCCAGGAACACCGTGGGCAAAGTATCCAGGAGAAAAGCACCTTCCAGGATATAGCTACTGTGGACCGGGAACACGATTAGATATCAGACTTGATGATCAAAATCAGCCCCGACCCGGCGAGTATCCAATAAACGCTATTGATAAGGCGTGTCATGCTCATGATGTCGCTTATAAAAGCAGCAATCTTCAACATAGACATCTCGCAGATGTAAAATTAATTCATGCGTTAAATGCTATTCCTGATAAATCCTTCAAAGAAAAGTTGGCTTCTTGGTTGGTAAAATCTGCTATGAAGGGTAAATTGATGTTAGGTGCTGGTAATTGAAAATGCTAGCATTTTAATATGGAATCTATTTATTATTCTCCGAGAGGATACTGGAGAGGTTACGCAGCAATCAATAAACTAGCTAGTGCATCAAAGGTGAAAAAAACTACAGCGGCAAACTGGTTATCTAAACAGGCAATATGGCAAATTTATCTACCAGCGCCTAAACAAATTAACTATTCGCATTTTGATGTTACAACACCTAATGAAGTTCATCAAGCTGATATACTATTTCTGCCGCATGACAACGGTTACAAATACGCGTTAACGTTAGTTGATATTGCAAGTCGATACAAAGAAGCAGAACCGTTAAAAACAAAATCATCTACTGAAGTAGCTTCTGCATTTGAAAAAATTTATCGACGAGGTCCTCTGCGCTGGCCAAATCTGTTACAAGTTGATCCTGGCAAGGAATTTCAAGGTGTTGTTACATCTACGATGAAACATCATAATGTCGCCATCAGACGAGGACACACTGCGCTACATCGCGATCAGGCAATTGTTGAACGGTTTAATAAAACCCTTGCTGAGCGGTTATTCGGATATCAATACGCAAAAGAATTCATCCAGGATAAACGATCCCGTGAATGGGTCAAGAGATTACCAGCTGTGATTACCGCAATCAATAATGAGATTACTAGAACAATTAATATGAAACCTGTCAACGCTATTAAGAAGGCGTCTATCAAAATGGAAATCCAAGGAATTTCACAAAAAGAACCAATTCTTGGTAGTAATGTCATTGTAAGGTACTTATATGAACCAGGAGAGCTTGAGGGTGGTAAAAAAAGAGCTACTGATCCTATTTGGAGCGTCACTACGCATAAAATATCCGGCATAACACGATCAACTGGTAGACCTCCAGTCTATAGACTGGATTCAACTGCTCCTCAGCGGGGTTTTACACGCGAACAATTACAAGTGATTCCCGAGGATACTCAATTGCCACCGCGTGGTCTTAATTAGCACCCAGGGTGCTGTCACCCCGGCGTCTGTTGCACTCAAGACAAGTCAACCTCACATTGTTTCTGATATGACCGAGATTGTTATCTTTTCTATCTACGGTGAATTGGCGAGGATCTTTATCCGACCAATTCCAACTCATTATACAATTACAACTCGCGCAGTGATTGTTCTGTTGTTGCTTTAGTGTCTTAATTAATTCAGCATCAATGTCAAATTCTCTTTTATTTTTTTTATCCTGTTGTTTATAACCAGAGAGTTTTTTTCTGATTATATTATCATCGGTGTGTATATTACTTATTGTATTGTCATTATCATTAACCACAATTCTTCGAAGTTGGTTTATTCGCCGTACTCTGGATACTGCGAGATAAACTAAATTTGACCACTCAATATGATTATCTACTATCCAAAGAGTTGTATCGGATATAGTCAATCCCTGTGAAGAGTGTATTGTTGCTGCATAACCTAACGTCCATGGGGATTTATCAGCACCTAATGCATCTTTAACGACGCTGATATCAACCAGCACAATATCATTTAATACTAAATTCTGTTTTTGTTGTTGTCCAGGAATGTCAACGTCGATATTCTGCTTTCGTGTATCCTTAGGTCTATAACAGAGTGGTACTGGAAGTGTTGCAAATTTTTCTTTATGTAGCGCAAACAACTTCATCTGAAGTGCGTCTCTGACTATTTTTCTACTCGCGATTATTAAATCATTTGGCTTCCACATTTCCCAAAAATCATTCATGGGAGTTTCAGAGATTATTTCACGCGCTATTTCACATTGGATTTTATCCGGTTGTAATCTAATTAGCGCTTTGAACTCGCGTAATTGTTCATCAAGTGATCTATGGTCGGTATTAATCTCTTCATAATAATCTACAAATCCTTTTAACCATTCATGTGGAGATCCACCAACAAATGGCTGCGGTTGGCCGTGATCCCCGCACATGACGACTTTTGTATTTTTCAATAACAACCATTCAAGAAATATCTGTAATACTGTCAATGATACTGTGCATATTTCATCCCAGATTATTACATCAGGAATGAATTTATCGCCCATTCGATCAGGAGTCCATGTATCGCCTTTCCATCGAAAGAAGCTGTGATAAGTACAGGCTTTTACCCCCCGCGCTATCATCTCTCTGGCGAGTCTGTGAGTTGGTGTTAACACAATCATGTTAGAAACGCTAGCGTTTCTACGGAATAATTCGATTGCACGAGTTGTCTTTCCTGATCCACCACAGCCGTTTAAATAAACTGTCTTGTATCTACAAATCGGATCTGATACGGGCGGTGCAGTAGAAAATTCTGATTGAATCTCTGAGATATTATGGTTACTTTTCAAGTATTTATCATCCATAGCAACGTCTGCGGATTTACAATACTCATGTAGTGTTTCTTTTTTAAACCTCCAATTCCCCCACGCTTCCTTAGGATCTGTGAATTTAGCTACATCTGATTTGTATTTTTCATGGATATACATCGAATCAGTAGCTACTCTAACCGCGGTATTAGGAAATCTATTTATCATCGAGAATAGATTAATACAAGAATAGGCTAGCATAGAACTTCTCAATTGTGTGTATTGACAACTTTTTCCATCACAGTAGGTAACAACCGTACCTAATTTCTTACCATTTCGAAGGACATCATCTACCCAAACATTATTAGTTCCGCTCGTAGATTTGTAAGCTTCCTCATCTAATTCCCCTGATAGAAAAGCGTTCTTACGGGTTACAAATTTCCCTTTTTTTATTAAATCAGATATTATGAAATTGTATTCTTCATCGTCTATGATTAATCTCGAAGAGTATTTTGCATTATCAAATCTTCCACCTTGAGTGAATTTACCGATTATTTTTCGTCCGAGATCTTTAGCCTCTCTATTACTACCTTCGAATAATTTCTTAGACCAATCTATGATTTGTTCCTCGCTGAAATTCTTCGAATTTCCATCTAGAAATTGTTTTCGTTGTTCGTTAATTATTTTTTCGAGATCGGGTTTTGGTAACCAAACATCTTTCTGCGCGTTATAACAAATAATCGCTTCACTGACAATTAACGATATTAGCATATCACAATCGATCATATACCGCAATAGCACAATTGGCATCCACGCTTTTTCATACATATGTCTACCAAGCCAAAGATAACTACACGGATGTAACCCTGTAGCTAATTCGAATGATATCACACGAGCGAACCCGGTTAAATCAAAATCAGGCAATGGACCATTAATCGCAACACGAGTCATTTCATGTGTGGGATGTCCAAATCGTTTAAAATATTCAGAGCATTTTCCATATCCGAGAAAACTTCCAGGATAACACGCGGATATATCAATTGAAATCATACCATCACGTGAGTATTTCGTATTCCACAATCCTCCATGACCAAATTCGACGCAACTCAACTTCACATCCTCCAGAAAATCACTTCGTGTTGGACGCCATGAATTCTTTTCTCGTGCGAAGTGAGCTACCACTGATGGAATAGTAAAACTATCCGTAAGTAGTTTTTCTACAGAAAATTCTTTAGAATTTTCTAAATACTCATTAGCGATTTTTCTCATTCTAGTATCTAATTCTTCAGTTCGATATAATTCACCATTTGGTTTTACAAACTGATCAAATCCTATTTCCGGATCCTCATTACTCCTGAGTAACCATACTGACACAGGGTCGTCTTTGGTTAACGCGTGAATAGCATCAAATAATTTCTCTTCATAGAAACTATCCCAAGAAAATTCTTTAGGAATATATCGAACAGTTCTTTCTCGTGGAAATATATTTACCGCGGGTGTCCACGCGTGTTTGTTATGATCAATAATTTCAATTGGAGCTCCTCGCGATTGATATTTCGGTTCGTATAATACTTCTCCGGTTATTGTCGCTACCGATATTGGAAATTTTAATAATGCTTCTAATTTAGCTATATCGGAAATCGTTGCCCCGCGTTGTTTCACTGTCAATTCCCATTCGGTTATTTTGTTTCTTCGTAGATCAGTTAATTTGTTTCCCCGGGATGCATTTTTGAAGTGTTCTATTAACCGTGTTGCTACACAATTAAGTGGCAAAGCCACTGATGATGAAAACATTGGAGCTAGTTTTGCAATACTTGGATTATTATTTATTGGATATAACCCATACACAACTGCTGTTACAGGGTAAGATTTCTCATAGTATGGTTTGTCAATTCCAGTTAGAATTCCTGGTTTGGAATCTCTACTCACAATAACAGTTTTTTTATCCTTAAGGATTGGGTCAAATTTATCTCTGATAATCCATTCACCTTCCTCTTCGATAATGAATTTTATTCTAAAAAAATACCTCCGTAGAAATTGCTTTGCAATTTCACCAAGGTGTGAAAGTATCTCAGCTGCTCTTATATCATTCATAGTAGCATCAATTACAGGTACATTGACATCTTCATCAATAATTCGAAATGTCGACCACGTATGAGATGCTCCATCACGCTTAAACTCATTAAAACAGTCGCTGATTTTACTCAATAGTGATTTATCATCTACTAGACTTTTAGGTATATCAGAGATTCTATCGAGATTAAATCTAACATTTTTCCAAGGCTTAATTTTCGATAATCTCTTGAATCCTTTCATATTAATAATTAAAACAAGTATTTAAATAGAAAATTTTTATATAATGAATCATTGCAAATGGCTTATGATTGGATCAAAGACTCCGTGTAACAAATCATGTAGAAATGAATTCTGTGGGTATCATATGCAGAGTGTGAGAAACGGTTCGGAGGGACCTCTACCATGCTTGCATTGTGGGGTAGGTGTAAGAGGCAAGTCGCAGTTATGTATTAATTGCGGGGGTAAGCGTTATAGAGAGTTAAAACGTTATTATGACAAGCGAAGAATCAAAAATCCTGACGACGTCAATGACAAAATCATAAAAACTGCTCAAGATTACTTAGGCAGATTTTCCAATGTTATAATTCAGCCAATTAACGAATTAGACAAATAGATATATTATATATACAAATGAGCCAAGAATTTCAAAGACATCCTGTTATTAAAAATTACGAAGCTTCTCGTGATGGTGTTGTTAGACACAGTAAATATAAGAAATCTGTTGGGTGTGATAATGGTATGGGATATTTGAGGTTTGGGGGGAATAAGAAATATCTCAATCATCGTTTCGTCTATGAAGTATTTAACGGATTGATCAATGATGACCTTGTTATTGATCATATTGATTCCGATACTAAGAATAACAAATTGAACAACCTTCAAGCTATTTCTCAATGTGAAAACACAAAACGAGGAAGAACTGGGAAATACCCGAAAAATGCTAGACCAGTAAAAGCGATCACTGACAACAAGGAAAAAATATTTCCGTCTATTACTTCAGCTGGTAAGTATTTCGATATTTGCCCACCCTCGGTACAAAAAGTGGCAGAGAATAAAACTAAAACCGCTTTTTCAAAACGCTTTAATAATAAAATTCAATTTACTTACGTAACTGTATAATCTGAAATCCTACGGATTTTACGGGAGATAACTCCGTTAGGTATAACTCGTGTGACAAATCATCAATGACAGAGTTACGGATTTTAAACATGGAAATATTAATGTTTCTAACATTGATTGGAAAATCTTCGATTTTTCATTGGCTGTTATAATTAAATAAATCTGAACAAAACATAATCAATTTTGTCTTTTTCAAGTCTAAAATTCTTCGAATTTCAAGAACTGTTTTATAAACACGTCGTATTTAAACATTTTTTTTAATGTCTGTTTCAAGTATTATGCGTGTTTTCAACGTTGTCAGTGATCGCTAATAAACAAACAAATAATTACAATCACTACACCTATTTTATATCACCTCGTCGTAATGAGTGTATATATACAAATTCGTCTTTATTATAATTGGGCATTAGCCGAAATTCAAGTGTAAACAAAACCACACCGTCACACGTGGTAAAGAAACACTAGTGTTTCTAACGTTATTATTGACATTCAAAACCAAAGTTTCGATTTTGCGGTTTTGTTTACACTTGAATGTAGAATAGCCCGCGTCATCCATTGTCATTGAAATCAATTCATTCATTGTTCACCTATAATCTATTGTTGTACCGTCGTCATTGTCATTGAAATCAATTCATTCATTGTTCACCTATAATCTATTGTTATATGTTTGTCGGTTAACCGTTGAGCGCGCTGCTTGATGTATAAAACACCAAGGGGGTTTAAAACGGTAAATGTGCCGTCGTCATTCATTATATATAATCATAATCACCTATAATCGCATTAAGCTTCTGGGTATACTAAGATGATCAACACCTTAGTGTATCCAGAATTCATTTTGAAAATACTTTGTATTTGAAATACTTTTAAAGAATTTTCATACTTTGTATTTAAAATACTTTGCATTTAAACAAATATATTTTTATATATATATATATATATGAATCTTGAAAATCTCAAATTGATTATTATTGAAATCAATAAGTTGAAGGATCAAAATGTAAAATTATGTTCAGGTTTGGATTGTGATCAAATTATGACCAATTTCGAGGATATACAATTTGCAGAACAGACAGGAAAATATGTTCTATCTAAGAAATATTTTTTAATTAAGAATATCCAAAAGCTTATACGTGAGAGCTTAGTCAATACTGAAGATGTTAATGTCTTCGTACCATTATGTAGCATCGTTGAACGTGTACGTAAGCAATTAGGATTAGAATATGAACAAAAGAGACTTATTAATTGTAAAGTGAGACAATTAAAAATGTTAATGGAAAACTCTGAAGGTGATGAGCCCACGCGTAGAGAGCCTCCTTTGTTTGTATAACCAGTACGGTATGAGGAAGTAAAATTATGTGTGTAACAACAAGGAAGTATTAAAATACTTTACATTTTTTAGTTAGTGATTTCTTTCGAAATGATTTGCAATGAAATGCTTTGCAAAGAAATGCTTTGCATTTGAAAATTAGTGATACTCTTCTAATAATGATAGGACAATCATTAACTACACGGAACACTAAAGAAAGACTTGAAGCTCTTAAGAAAATATTACCCCTTCGTGATAGAATCCGTGAAAAACTTCAACAACGGCAATCAATGGCCACCGACTTCACAGAGGATACAGAACAACTCTTCAAACCGGTTGTCAAGGCAACTACAGATGTGAAAACAGCAACTGAACGGGCGATATACGGAGATGTCCCTAAAGAAGGTCCTAGAACAGAGAAGCCTCTTCTCCCTGTGTTGGAGAAAATAGCAAAACGAACTAAACAAACGAAACAAGCTGTACAAATACTTCCAGGTGAAATCGCAGAGGAGATGGAACTACAACGACAGCAAGAACAAGAAGAACTACAACGACAGCAAGAACAAGAAGAAGAAGAAGAACAAGAAGGCGCAGTTTCCACTTCTCGTGGTGTTCCCTTTATAGACAAATTCACTCCGACGGGTATAGAACAAATAAAACAATTTCAATTAATAAAACCCAACGATTATATCGCCTTTGGTGATTTTGCTGTCCAAAGCTATTATTCAAGAAAAGATTTTTTGAAGGACGAGTATAAAGAGAGTAAAATATCACGACTTGACTGGGTTGATTGGTTGTTTAAAGTGAATCAAAGTATTGATCGTTTAAAAAAGGAAAAACTAGAGTATAAAATGTTTATGAGAGGAATTGAAGATTATGACATACAACAACAACAAGAAGAAGAAGAAAAGCAACAAGAACAACAAAGAAAAAGAGAAGAAAAAACTAAGAAAAAAACCGGAAAGGGATATTCACCTATGGATTTTCACTCTAGTGTTGGAAACTCTAGTGTTGGAAATTCTAGTGTTGGAAACTCTTCGAGTGGAAATATAAGTATTTCTTGCCCTGGTAATATTCTCGGTGATATATCACGATTAGAAATACTTGTAGGAGGAAAACGAGCTGGAAATAACTCACCAGAAATAATCAATGAAGCAGCTGATATCTGTAGGAGGTTATTTCAAGGTGGTATCATGGATATTGCAACATATAGAGATTTCATTGAGGAGTTAGCCGAAAATTCTCATGGTTATCATAGTGACTAATGTCACTGGAAATTCGTAGGATTTCGTGATTAGATAATTGGAAACACTAGCATTTGGAAAAACACTAGTGTTTTTGTATATAGAAGAATGATCATACACTACAACCATGATAAACCAACTAACGTCTACGTGGTAAACTCACGATTACCAAAATACCGAGTATACTATGGAGATGGTCTCGGTAATACTATAATGGGATTATTTTCAAGAATGGCTCCAAAAGTGGCTCCATTTGCAAAACAGGCAGCAATGAAAGCAATTGATGTTATCCGAGATAAGGGTATTAACACTGTTGGTGATCTTGCTAGTAAGGCATTTTCAGCCGCTCGGGATAAACTAACAGCGTTAGTGAAATCACGAAGTGATTTTCGACGACGAAATTCTTCGAATTTCCAATCAAAACCTGGAAACACTAGTGTTTCTGGAATGACTTCACTGCCATCTACTGCAGTAATGCCTACACAGGTTAGTAAAATAATAAATAACGCCGTGGATAAAAAACTACAGTCGTTAATGACTAACGCCCAGGATAATATAACAGCAAATATGATAGCCGGAAGTGGGCTTCCGGGAAGTGGCTTTAAGAAGATTCGCCGGAAACGTTAGAAATATTTATTTGAACAGGATTTCCAATTATGATAGTTATTGTAGAAATGCTAGTGTTTCTAATGCTAGCATTAGAAATATTTGTGTCAGAATCACTTGTGATTCTATTTATTTGAATAGGATGCTCAGTTGTTATGGTTATTGTAGAAATGCTAGCATTAGAAATATTTGTGTCAGAATCACTTGTATCAGAAACATTAATGTCAGAATCACTTGTGATTCTACTTACGTTATCTTCATTATCAGATATTTTCATCATCATTATTAAAATACACCCAACTAAATAATTATTTTAAAAATTCTTTTCAAAATTCTTTAGAATTTTTATATTATAAAATATTTATAATTTGCTAATTTTGTTAGATTTTTTACTTTTTTTACTCATTTTTCTAGTGTTTTTACTCATTTTTCTAGTGTTTTTATGCAATTCATCGACAAAATTTCATGAAAATCGAGGATGAAAACCCCAGGAATTCATTTAGAGAAAATCGATTTTGATCAGATTTTTTATCATGTGAGGCTAAAAATATGTTGTTTCATCGAATTTTCGATGTTTTTTTTATTGATTTTGTATTGTTTTTTGGCTAATCCGTCGACATAATTTCATGAAAATCGATTTTCTCTAAATGAATTCCTTGGGTTTTCAATTCAAAATTCCTTCAGAATTCTTTCAGAATTTTTGATTTAGACCATCGGATATATAATAAAAAATGTTCAAACAGAACCCTGATGTTGCATTTGACATGGAAGCCCCAGTGCTTAAAGATACTTCTGTACGTGATTATCAATTTTTTGCTTATCACGCAGTACAACCTGATCTTCGTGGAAGAATTGAACTTCAGGTTCATGATACCAGTAAATACTTTTTACCCGCTGAAGCTTTTATTGAAGTCGAAGGTGAACTTTTACAGCATGATGATACACCATATGCAGCTAATATCCAAGTTGGTTTTGTCAATAATGGTATCATGGCATTATTTGAAAGTGCTAGATATCTCATTGATGGAAAAGAAATCGAATCTATTGAACGTGAAGTTGATGTAGCAACAACAATACTAGGGCTAGCAAGATACTCCGATGATTATACTAGATCGGCTGGTCCATCTATGATGTTTGCAAAGGATGTTAAAAATACAGCGGGTAAAAATCCATTTCTTATAAGACAACCAATGGATCGTGCTGCTAATCCTGTTAATTTTATTGCTGGTGCTGCTGGTGGTATCGAGGATATGATTATAAATAATGATGAGAATTTCAATCTAGGAGCTGCAACAAGAATAGCAACATTACAAGGAGTTCGCAGACAATTTTCATGTGCGATTCCGCTCCATCACATATTTGGATTTTGTAGAAACGTCAGAAAGGTTATTTATGGAGTAAAGCATACTGTAGCACTAGTGAGAAAGGGTACTGATAATAATGCAATCTGGCGTATTGGTGGTGCTGCGGGTAGAGTAAATTTATCAAAACTATCACTGTGGATGCCAGTGTTGACTCCATCATTGTCAGTAGAACCGCGGTTGCTATCATTTATGGATCAAGGGGGAAAGAGATTATTAAGCTGGTTGACAACGTCCACAGATACCATGGATTCTAATATTGATGGTACATTTACATGGCATTTGGCAGCACGACAGGGTGTTTCAGCTCCACGGCATATTTTTATTGCTCTACAGGATATTACGAGATTAAACAATCAAGAAAGAAGTCATATGATATTTGATAAACTTGGGTGTAGTGAAGTCTCGCTGAAAATAAACGGACAACAAGAACCAGCAGAGGATATACAACTTAACTATGATACCAATCATATTGCACGAGTTTATCATCGATTGCTATCATTTATGGGACGTGATCAAAATGTAGATACTGGTCTACAAATATCACAATTGGATTTTAAAAGTCTGTATCCGATTTATTACTTTTCCCTAGAACATCTTGACTTGATGAAACAGTCCGTAGTTGATATACACTTCCGAGCTCATGTACATCCTGGTGTTCACCCTGCTGCTCCTCCTCCTGGTGCTGTTGCTGGTGCTGTTGTTAATTACAGAGCAGTTGCTGTTATTCTTAGTGATAAATCAATGATACTCGAAGGTGTTGGTGGACGAATGAGACTAGTAGATGCACCAGTGGAAAATCTGTAAGATTTTCTTAATCCAAAATTCTTTAAAAATGACTCGCGATTTAGAATCAACCTGTTTTGTATAATGTCGTATAGTAATATCAATGTTACGTTGACACCTGGTCAACTAAAAAAATTACAATCCAAATCAGCTAAGCAATGTGGAACCACAATAACGCTGAAACCTAATCAAATGAATGGCGGAGGGAATAAACTATCGCTGACGAAAACTCAGGTTAATCATTTTAATAAAGCGCTGAAAGAAAAAAAGGGAGTTCAGGTTACTCTTTCTACGAGCGCGATTAAAAATATGGAAAAGACTGGTGGTATATTCCCGTTGTTAGGGTTGATTCCAGGGTTGATTGCCGCAGCAGCCCCAGCGGTAGCGAAGGCAGCAGCGTTAGGAGCCATTGGTACCGCAGCAGGAATGGCATTGAAAAAGGCAACTGGAAAAGGGTATAAAAAAAAAGGAAAGGGTCTAAGACTACCAGGAACCCCGAGTTCATGGTACAGCGGAAAGGGTCTTCGAATTCCAGGAACGATATAGTTCGGGAATCTGCGATTCCTATGTCCAATTTTGATTTAATTGATACCGCTAAAAAATTAAAAATAAAAAATTTCAGAGGGGTTTTTATGAGAGATCAGTTACCGGCACAACCAAATGATGTTGAAACCGGTATTATTAATTTAGATAACAGCTCCGGACCTGGAACACATTGGGTTTGTTACGCAATTGATCCACGTGGGATTATTTATTTTGACTCATATGGATTAGCGCCGCCAAAAGAATTTATGCGTTATATTAAAACCCTTCCAATGAGGACTTGGTATTCTACACTACCAACACAAACAATGCTTGATCCACCAATATGCGGTCGAGAAGTATTAAATGTCCTTAATGCTATTTCGAAAGAATCTTTAAAACCACCTCATGTAGTGGTAAATGAGTATACTAGCGGTAGAAAATCCATAGGATTTGAATAATAAAAAGATTTCTATAATAATGATTGATATTTGGGGACGACCTTTATCATCGCTGAAAAAACCTGATAGTGGAGTTGAAACCGTTGATAACAAGGATGTTAAAAAACTAATCGAAGATGAAATATCCGAAATATTAAACCTAACAAATGTTGATCCTGGTGAAATAGTTGTTTTTCAAGATCGTCAGGGTAAGTTGAAAAGTAGTAATATCTCTCTTAATGATATTTTAGTTAAACAACGAGACGCAGCAGAGGATACTATCGCGTTATTTTCTGATGAGGGTAAACTCAAACCAGGTGTACTTGTTTCAACAATTACGGATAAATTAGCAACATATGATAACACGGTGAATTCATTAAAATCGCTTAATGATAAGTATGATGATCATATAATTGTATTTGACCAGTTTACTGCATTACAAAGAAATATAGTTGACAAAATTGACAAACCCATACTAGAATTTTTTGGAAATCCACCAGTGACTGAACCAAAACTCACCGTAATAAAAGATTCTATATTAGAACTAGCAACTCTTCAATCCGAATATGAAAAACACACTAAACTATTTATGACGTTTCGTAAAAACCTCATGGATAAGTTTATTGGGAGCCCATTTGATAAAATTGAAATAACACTTCCCGATATTAAAAAATCCATCGATGAACTTAAAACATTCAACAACGCAATAAGGGATGATGCAATGAGAATGATAAGCGTTGTTGAAAAAGTAAAAATTCCTCATAATAAATCCACTGTCATCAACGTAGTATACATGATTCAACACGGATCATATACGTGGACACCTACAGATAACATTTTAAACATAACCGCAGCAGTCAAGGGTATTTATCGATTAACAATAGTATCACCGATTAAATTTGATATATCATCGTCGAGTTCATCTGAAGTTAACAATAATACGATATCAACGATAATCGACAAGGATACAACTGAACAATTCACGATAAAAAATGCAGATAAAAATCTAGCCAAGGTTTCAGTAACGTGGTACGTAGAATTCGTAGCGGATTTAAGTAAACAGTTAAATTAAAAATACTAGCGCTTTTAAAATAAAATGACTCCATCATCGAATCAGTATCGCTATGATCAAGTCAAAGAGTTTCAAACTAAACTCAATTCTCTCTGTGAAGAATATCAAATAAAAATCAAAAAATACAAACGAAGAATAACCACAGTTGATATCACCGTGTACTCGGTGTCAGGAGTAATCACTGCTGCTGGAATAATACTATCTTCGGTTACAATGATTGCTCCGGTCGTAGTTCCAATCGCTATTTCCGCAGTGGCTACAATTGCTGGTATATTAACTGGGATCACAAAAAAACTATCATCGTGTAGCCAGAGTAAACTACATGATTATTTAATTAAATATCATATTGCATCTACCGGTTACTCGCAATTATCCTCGTTGATATCATCGTCGTTGGATGACACAACAATATCAGATAGTGAATTTTCAACTATGGCTCAATTGTATAAATCAACAATGCTGAAATTAGAGCAGAATAATAATAATAATGTCGTCGCAAGAACTACTTCAACAAATAGTAACAAATACAACACCAGTGAAAACAAGCACGATATCAGTAACCTCAACACGTCCCGAATTTAGTGTTAATTTTCCAATTCCTGTTCCCGTGAGCGAGATCGCACTAGCAAAACTACGAGTATATCATAGCTGGCCTAATATTAGATCGGTAGCATTTGGTGGTCAACAACCGAATAATTCCTTGGTATTTGCAAACAAGAATCGTGAAGACGGAACACCAGATTGGCAGGTTGTTTCTATACCAACTGGGTCATATCAAATCGAACAGATCAACGCTGAATTTCAACGTAGAATAAAATCTCTCACTGGAAAAGAATCAAAAATCGCTATAACAGTTCATGAACCAACACTATCATCTGCTATCGAGATAAATACAGAAGGATACGTTGTAGATATTTATCAGAGTTCTATAAGATCAGTGTTAGGATGGCCTGAATTACCACCGGATAACTCGCGAGAAAATTCGAAGGATTTTCCACCCGAACCTAAAAAATCCGATTATATCACCAACAAAATAAAACCCGTTAATGAAATCAAAAATTATCAAGATTATACCCCCGATAAGTTCATAAATAAAAAAGTTTTTGAATCAATTTATGTTCCTCTCATTAACGGAAATTTCACAGTAATGAATAATGATTTTTCACGACTGCTAATATCTATTAAATCCGGCTCTCTCACCAAGGATGAATTTATCAACGTCGTAGAAACGGGTAATAAAATCATCGACGATATGAAAATATTTCACTCGAAAATTATTCAAGAAGTATTAAATGAAGAGATATTACATGATAAGTTTGCGGATCTATATAAGATTAATAAAACGGAGATTAAAGATTTTAAAATCCCTGGATATAATCCGGATAAACTAAAGAAACAACTTGACGATGCTATTGATATTGGGTTCAAAAGAATCCACGATAATTGGAAAAAATCGAAGAATCCCCCAGCAAATATTCTGAAATATAATAATGATCCAGAAGGCGGCGGTAGACATATTGCTCCGAACAATGTGAATATTTCAACGGTGATTGCACTCAATTTAGTATGTGACGTTATCGAAGGAAATTATCAAATAAATCTCGAACAATCAAATCAAGCTCAGCAAGGATATATTTTATATTCATTTGCACCAACAGCTCCTCCAGGATTTCTAATTATTGAAGACCCAACTAATCTAGTCTATATGCGATGTCATAATAATTTGTTAACGAGAATTAATTTCAAACTCACTGACCAATCTAATAATCTGATTGATTTACGAGGTGAGGTTTTACAAATTAGTTTATTTGTGAAATCTTAAGGACTTGATCAAATATTTAGTTAGCGCATTAGCAGCCGAGGAGGTGAACGTCAACTAAATGGCGTCTTTTTTTTTTAATTTTATTTTGATGAATGGAGGCTTATATTAAGCATTTTCGAGAAAGCCTCAGTTTGCTAAATCGACACCTGTAAAAGTTGGTCTGTTCACATTCTCTGCATTTTGTTAGATATTTTCGGTTTCCGTAGAAGCCTTATTTTTGCTTGAAAACTTGGTCTGTTCACCCTCTCTGCTGCTATTGTTATTATTATTATTATTATTATTATTATTATTATTACTAGTTTTCTTTAGTAAACCACATGCTAAATTCAATTTGGAAGATTACCAGTAACATCATAACCATATTGGACTTCATTTTAACATGATTTTTATTTACAACCAACAAGTCATCTGACAAAACCTTCTGTTAAAAACCAATGTTGATACTGATTTTCCATCCAGGAGAAGTAGTAACAAGATTCTAAAGATGGCTGCTGTTATGAACATATTAGATTTTAGATCAGCACAAATTTTAAGTAAGACCAACAGGACACCATAGGAAATCCTCCAGTGAAAATTTCATGCTGTTATGACTATCCATTCAGTACAAATGGCAATAACAACATTGTCAAGATGGCTTAAGTAAGACCAACTGGACACCATCAGAAATCTTCCAGTAGCAATAACAAGTTTGTCAAGATGGATGATGAAGTAGCCAAATGAATATCAGATTGGTACAATTTTTATTTTAGACCAATTAGATAAAATTAAAATGTCTTTTAGTAAACACTATGTATAGTATCACTATGACTTCATAAAGGACATTGCTGTCTAGGCCACATCTGATGTCTGAGAAGAACCATTTCATTTATGACCAACTAGACAGCATAAAATTCCTTTCTAGTAAAAAAAACCCATAATGACATAACCTTATATTTAAGCAGAGCTTTTCAAGATGGTTGTGATATGATAGCCACCTTATTTGAGGGAAAAAATCACTTTGACATTGAGAAAACCTGGGGTGAGTGGCAGCATTGGGGAACTGGGCAGTTTAATGACTGAATCCTCATTTTACAATCACATCAATAATAATTCTTAATAACGCGCTTTTTCTAATGAAGATGTTCATTTTTCTGTTTTGATAACATTTATTTTCAAAATGTTCAACATATGAAAGATTGTTCCAGCTGATTTCAACAACCATCATGTGTATGCAAATAATTTGTGTATTATGTCACTGCTTTTAGTTTTCTGGATGAGTCAGGTTCCCATAGTGGTGTTTAATAGTATCCTGCCAAATTGGGAGTCCACAGAGCAGGGAACTAGACTAACTGTTGATACAACAACCAAACAAGATTCCTTTTCTTAAAGACAAGCAACATTTATTTTGTGAGACCATTGTCTACGTAGAAACTTAATTTTTGTATTGATCAATTATTGCAATATTGATGTCATGACTTCATTGGAAGTAATAATAAAACTTCTAATTATACTTGAGGATAGCTCAAAATGCCAGTTCAAGAATTCTCTGGAACTTGCTTGCCCACATTGGTGCATATCTATGAAATCATGCTCTTTATTTCACAAAGTATTCATTTCGCTGACTTGCTATCTTTGATCAGTTATGAAAGAGTCGGTTAATTTAAGGTAGTTTATGTTACATGATAACATTTATAAGTGATTGATTGATCAAATGAAGTGAGTTCACCAAACAAATGACCAGGGCCACTTGATTTTAAGTTTATAGGATTTTCATGCCTTTTAACTTGTTTTTAATTCCACCTCCTTTGTTTGTTTCAAAAGTCATAATTAACATGATAATACAAAGGAGGTCAGCATTTAATTCACTGCTTTAATACATTAATTACTTCTGCAAGTCAGTTATCAAAACACAGTTGGCACTTAATTAGGTTTTCAGAGATATGCTCATAGACATAGCTGTTTCAGTTGATTGATACATTTTATATTTAATTACAAGAGGACACATTGCATTTATGATGACTACACTTACAAGGAGCTAAAAGATAGAACTAGAACACAAATTTCAATAGATAATTTGTTTTATTTAATTTATATTTCTTTATTATAGTACTGCCTCCACTCAGCATAAGAGACATTTTCTTTGATTGAAATTTCCTTACTGAATGTTTGTTGTTTGGAAAGAAAATGTAACACATTGTATGACCTATTTTACAATTTGATATTTAATAATGTTGGTTATAATGTCCCGGTCCTATTTACCGTTTTCAATGATAAAATGAGTGATATATTAAAGTTTCCATTGCCAATTTTTATCCTGATTTTCTTCAAGTTTGCAGATACAATTTTGGGGGTATTTTCTGGTTTAAAAGATGGGATCCATGCCTGACCCTGTTTAATAGATGGGTTCACAAGTTATTGTGGGAGTGATGTATGTATAGAAGTCTGATAGTGAAAACCCTAACTTTAAAAATCACACAATGCATAGGTTCAATAGGCACTTTATTGAACATATAAAATAATCTTTGGCATTATGGGGCAAGTCCTGTCACAGCACACTGCACCAGCCCAGCTCTAAATTTTTTGTGTTGCATAGGAATGCTTTAGGAAGTGAGACTCATGGGGGGTTGTAGGGTTGTGAGGTTATTTTACACCTGTATATGGGGCCACAAGGGGCTGATATGAGGTGTATGGGGACCCTGATCACTGAAACTCAAAAAGTCTGTTCCTGAGGATGCCAAGGCAACAAACATCAGCCTATACTCCATCCATGCAAGGTAGGAAGCAGGTATGAAGTATATATGGGCATAATAGTTGAGTACCTTTAAGTACTGAAACAAACTGGAGTTCCAAGTTGTAAATGCATGAAACTTGGCAATGACCCAAAGGAAGTGAAGGGAGCGCTTCGACTATGGAACAGCGTGACTATAACAAAGGCCCCCAATTGATTGATCATTCCTTGAGGAGGATTAGCTATAAAAAGATTCTGAAGATGAATGTTGGCCAAAATGGAAGTCTGAGCAGTTTTATTGTCATTTATAACCAAATAGTCATTAGGATATGTGTGCAAAGTTTCATGGCAATCTTCAAGTTTAGGAATAGTGGACATACGACAGATGATGAACAACAGACCATATTCCCATAAGTTTTTCTGGTCTATGATTAATAACACTAAAAAAATTATTAATGAAGAACATTATTATCTGCAATTTACTTACATAAAACAAATGAGCATAACCAGAAAAATTAATACTTGAAAATTACTTACACAAAACAAATGAGTATAACCAGAGAAGCAATAAGGGAGACTACTCCAATGAAAACCTTGCCCCACAATGGGAATTCTGAAAAGAAAAAAAAAAAGAATTAATATTGTGATTATTTTTCAATTGAAATTGAATGTATGAACCTTGTATGAATGTATGAACCTTGTATGAATGCATGAACCTTTTATGAATTTCATAGAAACTGGTATCCTGCAAATAAAAGTGAATTCATAAATGTAGATCTTGGGAATGAACCCTGTAAGAAATTCATTAAAAAACTGTTACCCAGCAAATAGGGGCCCAAAGAGGCCAAGTGGTCTAAAGCGCTTTCCGTTACAGATCACTGCCATCTTGTCTCCGTCTGCGTTGGTTTGATTCTAAGATTCTTATGGGTCGGTGGTTCTTTCTGGGGGTTTTCCCAGGTTCTTCATCCACCAATAATACTGGCTGCCATGTATAGCATATCATGTGCTGATAAATGGTGTTAAACCCCACTACAACAACAACAACAACCCAGCAAATAATAGATAGATCTAATTGTAAGAACCCTGTATGAAATCCATTAGAAAACTGTTACCCAGCAAATAAAAGATAGATCTTGTGTAAGAACCCTGTAAGAAATCCAGTAAATAAACTGTTACCCAGCAAATAATAGATAGATCTTGGGTAAGAACCCTGTAAGAAATCCATTAAAAAACTGTTACCCATCAAATAATAGATAGATCTTGTGTAAGAACCCAGTATGAAATCCATTGAAAAACTGTTACCCAGCAAATAATAGATAGATCTTGTGTAAAAAACCCTATAAGAAATCCATTAAAAAACTGTTGCCCAGCAAATAATAGATAGATCTTGTGTAAGAATCCTATAAAAAATCCATTAAAATGTTACCCAGCAAATAATAGATAGATCTTGTGTAAGAACCCTGTAAGAAATTCATTAAAAAACTGTTACCCATCAAATAATAGATAGATCTTGTGTAAGAACCCAGTATGAAATCCATTGAAAAACTGTTACCCAGCAAATAATAGATAGATCTTGTGTAAGAACCCTATAAGAAATCCATTAAAAAACTGTTGCCCAGCAAATAATAGATAGATCTTGTGTAAGAATCCTATAAGAAATCCATTAAAATGTTACCCAGCAAATAATAGATAGATCTTGTGTAAGAACCCTGTAAGAAATCCATTAAAAATCTATTGCCCAGCAAATAATAGATAGATCTTGTGTAAGAACCCTGTAAGAAATCCATTAAAAATCTATTACCCAGCAAATAATAGATAGATCTTGTGTAAGAACCCTATAAGAAATCCATTAAAAAACTGTTGCCCAGCAAATAATAGATAGATCTTGTGTAAGAATCCTATAAGAAATCCATTAAAATGTTACCCAGCAAATAATAGATAGATCTTGTGTAAGAACCCTGTAAGAAATCCATTAAAAATCTATTGCCCAGTAAATAATAGATAGATCTTGTGTAAGAACCCTGTAAGAAATCCATTAAAAATCTATTACCCAGCAAATAATAGATAGATCTTGTGTAAGAACCCTGTAAGAAATATATTAAAAATCTATTACCCAGCAAATAATAGATAGATCTTGTGTAAGAACCCTGTAAGAAATCCATTAAAAAACTGTTACCTAGCAAATAATAGATAGATCTTGTGTAAGAACCCTGTAAGAAATCCATTAAAAAACTGTTACCTAGCAAATAAATGGTAGATCTTGGGTATGAACCCTGTATGAAATCCATAGAAACTTACCCAGCAAATAAATATAGATCATGTGTAAGAACCCTGTAAGAAATCTATTAAAAATCTATTACCCAGCAAATAATAGATAGATCTTGTGTAAGAACCCTGTAAGAAATACACTGAAAAACTGTTACCCAGCAAATAATAGATCTGGTGTAAGAACCCTGTAAGAAATCCATTAAAAAACTGTTACCCAGCAAATAATAGATAGATCTGGTGTAAGAACCCTGTAAGAAATCCATTAAAAAACTGTTACCCAGCAAATATTAGATAAATATTTAGCACAAAACTGTTTGAGTTCCAGATGATCAGATGAAGTTCTGGGTTCTTTAAGTTTTTCAGCAATTTGCAAAAAAAGTTGTTGTTAAAAAGATCTGAGATGTCCTTTGGATTATCAGTATAAATGCCCTCATGATTGAGGGATACAATTTCAACTTTATGCTTACATTTGCCTGCACCAAAACCTGTAAACACTTCCCAGATAGCTTTCGGGTTATTTTGATTTTCATCCAGCACTTTTTTGTAGTGCGCTTGTTTTGCTTGATGTATCATTTAATAAACATTATTCCTCCAAACTCTATATTCAGTTTGATTTCCTACTGATTTTAGTTGGTCTATTTACTTTATTGCTTCTAAAATTTCTGGGGAGATCCAGCCTGGTTGATGGTCTTTCTTTATCCTGTGTGTTTTTAAAGGGGCATGCTTGTCCACTATACTGATGAACAGATCTGTCCAAGTATCTAAAACATCATCAATATCCTCAAAGATTTGGACTGTATTCCATGGAATCTGTTCTAGATCTTCTTGGAATTTAAAAGTATCAAAGTTTTGAAAGGACCTATAAATAATGGATTTATGGATATTATTTTTTGTTGATTTGCCATTGACTTCAGGTGTTAGAAAAATTGGAAAGTGATCACTTATACCAATCTTTGGAACCATTACTTCCAAAACATTTTCTTTTGTATTGGTATAAATACGATCTATAAGTGTTTTAGAGGTAGATGTTACTCTGGTGGGTTCATTTACTATTTGCTCCATACCTAACGACACAATAAATTTCATCCAATTCCCTTTTATTTGATCATTGAGAAGGTTTCTATTTATATCACCTAGAATGTAAAATTCTTTCTCTTCATTTGAAATTTTATCTACTTGATGTTCAAAATATTCACACCAATCAGTATGTGATGATGGGGGTCTATACACAAAACCTACTAAATAGGGCTTTGCTTTTTCTGGAGTGATCTGTAGCCAAATGAATTCTATTTCCGGTATTTCTAGGTCTTCCCGTCTTTTACAAATAGTACTGGTTTTAACATACCCTACATGAAATCCATACAAAAATTGGTATCCCAAAAACTAAAATTGAATTCACACTAATAAAGGTAATTCTTGTGTAAGATCCTTATATGAAATCCATATCTAAATACAAAAGTAACCACTGAGTGACTACCTTTATTTAAATTTAAAAGTATTAATTTACTAAGATTATTGATTGAAAACATTGTATAAATAAAATATAAGATTATTGAGTGAATACATTGTATGTAAATTAAAAAATAAGATTATTGAGTGAATACATTGTATGTAAATGCAAAAATAAGATTATTGAGTGAATACCTTGTATGTAAATGCAAAAATAAGATTATTGAGTGAATACATTGTATGTAATTAAAAAATAAGATTATTGAGTGAATACATTGTAATGTAAATGCAAAAATTAGATTATTGTTAGAATACCTTGTAAGTAAATATATGTGTCAACTGCATCTGTAGGTGGTCCTTCCCCTGCTGACGTTCTTGCTGTAAGCCAAATTTTGTAGCGTCCTCCTGGTTTCAGTTTTCTAACTGTATAATTGTGGATATCTCGCTCGATTGAAATTTCATTTAAATCATGCATGCTGTAATTCACTACAAAATATTGAAAGTGATGAGATCACATTGACAGAGTGAGATTGCATAGACAGAGATCACACACACTGATATCTCATAGAGATCACACAGACAGATTGAGATAACACAGAATGAGATCATATATACAGCTTAAATTCTTTGGAGAGGAATATATTTCTTAGGTGAGACAAGGGCCCATAGTTTAATGTCTTATTAAAGACTTTTGTAAGCAATGATTATTTTCATAGTATATTGTATTTAATGTCAGGAGTTTTAATGTCTCATTAAACACTATTGTAAGCAATGATTATTTTCATAGTATATTGTATTGTATTTAATGTCAGGAGTTTAATGTCTCGTTAAACACTATTGTTTGCAATGATTATTTTCATAGTATATTGTATTGTATTTAATGTCAGGAGTTTAATGTCTCGTTAAACACTATTGTAAGCAATGATTATTTTCATAGTATATTGTATTTAATGTCAGGAGTTTTAATGTCTCATTAAACACTATTGTAAGCAATGATTATTTTCATAGTATATTGTATTGTATTTAATGTCAGGAGTTTAATGTCTCATTAAACACTATTGTAAGCAATGATTATTTTCATAGTATATTGTATTGTATTTAATGTCAGGAGTTTAATGTCTCGTTAAACACTATTGTAAGCAATGATTATTTTCATAGTATATTGTATTTAATGTCAGGAGTTTTAATGTCTCATTAAACACTATTGTAAGCAATGATTATTTTCATAGTATATTGTATTTAATGTCAGGAGTTTAATGTCTCATTAAACACTATTGTAAGCAATGATTATTTTCATAGTATATTGTATTTAATGTCAGGAGTTTAATGTCTCGTTAAACACTATTGTAAGCAATGATTATTTTCATAGTATATTGTATTGTATTTAATGTCAGGAGTTTAATGTCTCGTTAAACACTATTGTAAGCAATGATTATTTTCATAGTATATTGTATTTAATGTCAGGAGTTTTAATGTCTCGTTAAACACTATTGTTTGCAATGATTATTTTCATAGTATATTGTATTTAATGTCAGGAGTTTAATGTCTCATTAAACACTATTGTAAGCAATGATTATTTTCATAGTATATTGTATTGTATTTAATGTCAGGAGTTTAATGTCTCGTTAAACACTATTGTAAGCAATGATTATTTTCATAGTATATTGTATTTAATGTCAGGAGTTTAATGTCTCGTTAAACACTATTGTAAGCAATGATTATTTTCATAGTATATTGTATTGTATTTAATGTCAGGAGTTTAATGTCTCGTTAAACACTATTGTAAGCAATGATTATTTTCATAGTATATTGTATTTAATGTCAGGAGTTTTAATGTCTCATTAAACACTATTGTAAGCAATGATTATTTTCATAGTATATTGTATTGTATTTAATGTCAGGAGTTTAATGTCTCGTTAAACACTATTGTAAGCAATGATTATTTTCATAGTATATTGTATTTAATGTCAGGAGTTTAATGTCTCATTAAACACTATTGTAAGCAATGATTATTTTCATAGTATATTGTATTGTATTTAATGTCAGGAGTTTAATGTCTCGTTAAACACTATTGTAAGCAATGATTATTTTCATAGTATATTGTATTTAATGTCAGGAGTTTAATGTCTCGTTAAACACTATTGTAAGCAATGATTATTTTCATAGTATATTGTATTTAATGTCAGGAGTTTAATGTCTCATTAAACACTATTGTAAGCAATGATTATTTTCATAGTATATTGTATTGTATTTAATGTCAGGAGTTTAATGTCTCGTTAAACACTATTGTTTGCAATGATTATTTTCATAGTATATTGTATTTAATGTCAGGAGTTTAATGTCTCGTTAAACACTATTGTAAGCAATGATTATTTTCATAGTATATTGTATTTAATGTCAGGAGTTTTAATGTCTCATTAAACACTATTGTAAGCAATGATTATTTTCATAGTATATTGTATTTAATGTCAGGAGTTTTAATGTCTCGTTAAACACTATTGTAAGCAATGATTATTTTCATAGTATATTGTATTTAATGTCAGGAGTTTTAATGTCTCATTAAACACTATTGTAAGCAATGATTATTTTCATAGTATATTGTATTGTATTTAATGTCAGGAGTTTAATGTCTCGTTAAACACTATTGTTTGCAATGATTATTTTCATAGTATATTGTATTTAATGTCAGGAGTTTAATGTCTCGTTAAACACTATTGTTTGCAATGATTATTTTCATAGTATATTGTATTTAATGTCAGGAGTTTAATGTCTCGTTAAACACTATTGTAAGCAATGATTATTTTCATAGTATATTGTATTGCATTTAATGTCAGGAGTTTTAATGTCTCATTAAACACTATTGTAAGCAATGATTATTTTCATAGTATATTGTATTGTATTTAATGTCAGGAGTTTAATGTCTCATTAAACACTATTGTAAGCAATGATTATTTTCATAGTATATTGTATTTAATGTCAGGAGTTTAATGTCTCGTTAAACACTATTGTAAGCAATGATTATTTTCATAGTATATTGTATTTAATGTCAGGAGTTTTAATGTCTCATTAAACACTATTGTAAGCAATGATTATTTTCATAGTATATTGTATTGTATTTAATGTCAGGAGTTTAATGTCTCGTTAAACACTATTGTTTGCAATGATTATTTTCATAGTATATTGTATTTAATGTCAGGAGTTTAATGTCTCATTAAACACTATTGTAAGCAATGATTATTTTCATAGTATATTGTATTTAATGTCAGGAGTTTAATGTCTCGTTAAACACTATTGTAAGCAATGATTATTTTCATAGTATATTGTATTGTATTTAATGTCAGGAGTTTAATGTCTCGTTAAACACTATTGTAAGCAATGATTATTTTCATAGTATATTGTATTGTATTTAATGTCAGGAGTTTAATGTCTCGTTAAACACTATTGTAAGCAATGATTATTTTCATAGTATATTGTATTTAATGTCAGGAGTTTAATGTCTCGTTAAACACTATTGTAAGCAATGATTATTTTCATAGTATATTGTATTGTATTTAATGTCAGGAGTTTTAATGTCTCATTAAACACTATTGTAAGCAATGATTATTTTCATAGTATATTGTATTTAATGTCAGGAGTTTAATGTCTCGTTAAACACTATTGTAAGCAATGATTATTTTCATAGTATATTGTATTTAATGTCAGGAGTTTTAATGTCTCATTAAACACTATTGTAAGCAATGATTATTTTCATAGTATATTGTATTGTATTTAATGTCAGGAGTTTAATGTCTCGTTAAACACTATTGTTTGCAATGATTATTTTCATAGTATATTGTATTTAATGTCAGGAGTTTAATGTCTCATTAAACACTATTGTAAGCAATGATTATTTTCATAGTATATTGTATTTAATGTCAGGAGTTTAATGTCTCATTAAACACTATTGTAAGCAATGATTATTTTCATAGTATATTGTATTTAATGTCAGGAGTTTTAATGTCTCGTTAAACACTATTGTAAGCAATGATTATTTTCATAGTATATTGTATTTAATGTCAGGAGTTTAATGTCTCATTAAACACTATTGTAAGCAATGATTATTTTCATAGTATATTGTATTTAATGTCAGGAGTTTTAATGTCTCGTTAAACACTATTGTAAGCAATGATTATTTTCATAGTATATTGTATTTAATGTCAGGAGTTTAATGTCTCATTAAACACTATTGTAAGCAATGATTATTTTCATAGTATATTGTATTTAAAAACACATGCAGTCTTTAAAGAGAAAAATGGAATTGACTTTTGTAACATGATAAATATGTGGAAGTTAAATTTACAAAACACATTTGGAAAGGCTGACATCACTGTGATATCATGGTACTTCTGTCACATTATGCTTCACATAAATCATACCATGCCTATTATTCCACACGGAATGACAGAGTCTGCATATCATTCCTCACAGAATGAAATATTTTGCACATCATTCCTGAAAGAGTGACAGATTATGTGCATCATTCCTCACATAATGACATATTATGTGCACCATTTCTCACAGAATGAAATATTTTGTGCATGATTCTTCACAGAATGACAGATTCTTCACATCATTCCTCACAGAATGACAGATTCTTTACATTTCTGATAGAATGACATATTTTGTGCATCATTCCTCACAGAATGACAGATTATGTGCATGAGTTCTCACAGAATGACAGATTATTCACATCTTTTCCTCACAGAATGACAGATTCTTCACATCATTCCTCACAGAATGACATACTTTGTACATCATTCCTCACAGAATGACAGATTCTGTGCATGATTCCTCACAGAATGACAGATTCTGCATATCATTCCTCACAGAATGACAGATTTCATATCATACTTGCTTAAAAACTGTGTTGGGAAAACACTTATGGCTCTACTGGCAATAAGTTCAGTTAATTATCAGTAGTAAAGATATCAGTGATGTCCTCCAAACGTCATATCCAGCATTGTAGGGTAAGGAATATCTATTACCCAGGATAGATCATTACACAGAAATGTATGGTAAGGAATATTTATCACCCAGGATGGATTATTACGCAGAAATGTAGGGTAAGGAATATATATTACCCAGGATGGATTATTACACAGAAATGTAGGGTAAGAAATATCTATCACCAAGGATGGATTATTACACAGAAATGTAGGGTAAGGAATCATCTATCACCAAGGATGGATTATTGCACAGAAATGTAGGGTATTAGATATAACTATTACCCATATGAATCATGACACAGAAATGTAGGAAAAATAATATCTATCACCCAAAATGGATCATTACACAGAATTGTAGGGTAAGGAATATATATTATCCAGGATGGATCATGACACGGAAAATGTAGGGTAAGGAATACCTATTACACAGGATGGATCGTGACACAAAAATGTAGGGTAAGGAATACCTATTACCCAGGATGGCTCATTATACAGAAATGTAAGGTAAGGAATATCTACCACCCAGGATGGATCATGACATAGAAATGTAGGGTAAGGAATGTCTATCACCCGAGGGAGGGGGTGGAATAAAAATTGACAGATGTAATGTAATAAACAGGAGTTCTCTGCCAAAAATTGGGAGATATTATGAGATCAGGTGGTTGACGTGAAACAATTCCAAATTTTAAAAAAAAATTCTCCTGGCATGAGAGCTGACAGGTTTACTCAGGTATGGATTGCACTTGCAGACATTCTTTAAGTGGAGATGTGGCCTTTAGCCAAGTAGCCAGGTCTTGTTAGGTTATGTCTTGCTTTCCCACCTTAACCAGAAGAAGAGACTTTGATGAAATACTGAAGCCCTCAACTTCCAGAGAGGCATGGATGGAACTTCTATATGTTGCTATGATTTTCCTACAGATGTCTTTTGCTACACTGAGCCGATTATTTACAAAGGATTTGTTAAATAATAGTGGAGCAATCAGAACTTTGTTGCAAGCCATGTATGAAGCAGTTGGTCTCTCTTAGATAATGAATCAGCCAGACTAAGCCTGTCTGGGATGCAATGGATATTTATGCACATATGGTACTGGGCACATCAACAGAGATATTCACATAAATGTATGCAAAATTCCATTGATTTTGTCCCTCTTTGTTTCAAGAGGTAGTTCACTAATCCAAACTGTCTCTATCCTTGCATGAAAGATGAAGGTCCTTAATTTCCAAGAGAATGATATGAAGACTCTTTTCTTGCACTGTCCCCTGTGGTCTTTGGGTCAATAATCTTCCCTTCTCTATAATAGTTATTGATGAGGTCAAGAAGAGATACGAGCTTACAAGAGAGCTGAAGTGGCAACATTTGTGCTGCTTGCCATCTCACCTCATCCACTTGACCCCTGAACACTAGGGTAGAGAGGTGTACCAAACAGGAGAGCTCAGCATTTCCGCATAAAGGAGTGTAAAAGACGATCAACAAAGATGTGGCATGATGAATTTGTCTTTCTATTTTATAACAGAAGGATATATATATATTATTGCAGTAATGTCTTTATCTATACTTGGCACATTAGATTGGGAAGCACTGGTGTAATGTCAAGCTGACAGAACCATACAAATGTAGGCCAGATAGCTAAACTGATTATTCAGCAGCTGGTCAGCAAATTCAGAATGTAATCCTGCACACCTGACAACAATGGCATACACAGACAGGGTGGGGACTTGTGCCTAGTTGGCAGCCAAATTATATTAAGATATCCCCAATTTCCTTCAAATTGCTTGCTGAAAACCTTGAAGACTGTGCTTGTTGTATGATCACTGTAGGTTTAATTCTAGATATCTTTGGTAGGGTGACAGACATCCCAACATCCCCCATAAACTCACTATTTATTCTGGTTACTTAATAATTTGTGTTTATATGATTTTGAATGTGTCCCTTTTTTCTAATCCCTTTAATTGCATTTTATTAAAAGATATTGTACCATAAACCTCCCCACTGCTCTGTACGCTACACTGGTGATCCATTCAATCCAGAATCAAACACAAAATTTGTTCTCTGTGATATGTTTCACTGACAGACTCCAGTCCAACATACCTATCTGGCCTCACCCATGTGTGCCAGCAAGATGCTTACATTCCTCTTCTGACAATAATATACTCATTATTCCCACCATGAAAACAAAGTCATATGGATAACATTCTTTTGCATACCAGGGTCCAGCAATGTTGAATGAACTGCCCATTGAAATTTGACACAAGGACACAATGATCTCTTTCAAGAGTGCTCTTAAAACTTACCTTTTTTGACTGCAAGAACAAACTTAAAGACCTAATAATGTTTCCTACCTAAAATATTTTCAACAATTTTTTGTTTTCTAATTTAATGGTGTTTGTTTTGTTTTATGTAGTCATATAATTATAAATGTTGTGAAGCGGTTAGAGCTTCTAAAAATTAGGCGCTATACAAAGTCATCATTATCATTATTATTATTATACAATCTTTCCCACAAACAAAACATACTGCATGTATGTGACAATGTTACCAAGACAAGGTGACAAGAAATGATGTAAAAGATTACAATTCAAATACACCTGTGAAATGTGAATATTACTGATGAATATCAAAAATGACTGTCAAAGAAAAATAGGAATAAATCAACAGGAAAAGACACAAATGGTATATATACAGTAAAAGGTATGTCATCCCTCTGACTTACCATGCAATTGAAAAGAAATGTTCAGTGATTAAAGCATATGATAAACTGCAATGGATTCTCAGAAGCACAGTTAAACATTTGAGAAAAAGTTTTAACTAGTAAACATGTGGGTATAGGTGGCCACATAGCAGGAACAAGGGGAGTTCATCTGTAATTTGTAAATGTTACCTTCATATATATATATATATACATATATATATATATATATATATATATATATATATATATATATATATATATATATATATATACTCGCATATAAGCCGAGAAATTTAGGAAAAAAATAAGGCCTGGAAGAAGGGGGTTAGCTTATCTGCGGGTCAAGGTCCAAGTCTGAAATTTATAATGCTTTTTTTCCCTCAATTTCCAGTATTTATTGTTTCCATCGATTGCCGAATATGAGTTCACATGCCTAATGATGCCACATGGCTGATAAGATTTGTCCTGTTATGAAGTAAAACAAATATGTTTTTTTCTAACTTAAATGGTAGGATAATGAATGAAAAACATGTTTTAACGTACTTGACATCGATTTGACAGATGTCCATCCACCAGAAAATACAGACATACTTGTTATTTGAGCTGCGGAAAAAAGTGTATTTTCCAAAAGAACTGCCATATTAGGAATCTCTATAGTCAAGTATTTAACCCTCAGCTAATCAGTATCCATTAAACTCTATGGTTTCATAGAAATGCACTCTAGCTTATTTCAGTGTAAATATGAAAAGAATCTATGTAAAAGAATAAAAGGATTACCATACTGAAGGTATATATGACAAACATTTTGATCGAGAGTAGAAATACATGTACTATAGTCTTAAAGGGCCATTAGCTAGAGGCTCTATAGGGGTTTGTTGCGCGCACGATTAGGAAGGGTAAATAACATTGCAATATACGAGTTAGTGTGAATAATTGTAAAACAATATAATTTGTTAGATTTCTTTGATAGGTATTTTAGAAGTAATAGGCAGCCACAATTTATATACTACTGTTGATTAGTTAATTGTAAATCAAAGTGATTTGTTAGCGGTAGAGTGTTGTACAATAGCTACCATATGCTTAATCTGTGTTAAATGCCTCGGGGATAATAGGTTTGTTTTGTTGCACAATGCCAATGACTTTACTAAAACATGCCAACTCTCAGATGTATTGTTTAATGAGATATGGTAGTGGACATGGTTTCTGCTCAAAGTTATAAACTGCCACAACACTTGAATAATGTCCATGCTGAAACCAATTATATTTTTATCAATTGAATCACACTACCGGTAGTTTAAAAAAAAAACCACAAATAAACAACAATGATAGATAATTATCAAATACAAATTGATAACCAACCACACATGGAAATAATTACAGGATAAGGTATATAAATAGTACACTACCACTATAAGAAATTATTTCAGTTTAATCTCTGTAGAAGTTTATATTCAATTCAATCAGATAAAATGAATAGTATAGGAAGTAAAAGTAAGCATTCTGCTTATGATGCAGCATTCAAACTTAACGTTATTGAATATGCAGAAGTAAATAACAACTGTGCTGCAGCTCATAAATTTTTAGTGAATGAGAAGCAAGTACGGGAATGGTGGCAACTGGTCTACGTGCTATGCAGATGGCGAAAAATTATAAATACAAGTTGGCAGATTTGAAATTTGTTGCATCAGCTGGCTGGTGCTCTCGTTTTATGAACCAGACAATTGGATGACCATGATGACAATGACGACGTATATGATAAAAGCACGCCCATAACAGAAGCTGAGATTCGTGAACTGTTTGGCGAGTCTGATACAGAGCCTGATTTTGAAGGATTCTAAAAGTGATTGAACTTTTATAATTCATGATTTTAGAATGAGGATTAATTAAATTTCCATTAAGACTTAACACTTTAGAATTGTTTTTATTTCAACATATAAAATAGCTTTCTTACATTCATTTTATTTAATAATGTGATTTGCCTAAATAAATGTATTCAGAACTCACTTTGTGCATCTTGTGATGTGCAGGTAGTCTAGAAATTATGGGTTGGCTTATACGCGCGAATCATGCACTTTGTAACAGTTTGAGGGGGTCGGCTTATACGCAAACAGGCTTATACGCGAGTATGTATATATATATATATATATATATATATATATATATATATATATATTTGTTTGAAGAATTTTGTGGCTTCCCCATTGGTTGTTTGAGGTCATGTGCATTTAATATGTCATGAATTAGATATCATAAATCAGTAGTTTATGCTGTCATATGGGGTCCATTTCAAAATACAGTTGCAATTTACGGTGTATATAAGGAGAAAGTTAAGCATTCGGTTTAATTCTGATTCCTGGAGTTATTCACACTTTTTGTGTTCCTGATGTAAGTCTGCAGACATATTTTATGTTGTAATTAGATATATTTTTAGAGGACAAACATTTGTTTGGACTGTTCAGTGGTGAAAGAAGGTGCTCATTATTTGGACAATAACATTATTCTGGAACTATTATAAATTATTCTAAATAATTCTTGACAATGCCATCTTGACAACGTCAAGGTTCTTGGAGGACCAGTACATTTCCAGTATTGAAATTACATGTACCGGTATATGGAACTTTTCATTCATTAGGACTTTCAAAGACTTTTATAACAACAAATCTGGATTTACTTCATTATATTGTAAGTCCCTCTCATATTTTCCATTTATCACTTTAATAATTAAATTGTTTATTGAGTTTGCTTCCTTTTTGTTACTTAAGTTTGTGACCAGAGTTGTAACAGCAACAAAAAAAAAATATATATATATATATATATATATATATATATATATATATATATATATATATATATATATATATATATAAACATGTTGTCATCTTTCAGGAAGAGCTGGTAAATTACTGGCACAAAGAAGAAGTCATGTCAACTTTATTCCAGTTATTTTATTCAAAGTTACAGTAGCCATTACATCTGCAAACAATGGTAATTATTCACAATGTTATACATACATTTTATCACAAATAATTACAGATATGCTTACAATTGCAAGATGATTCATCAGTGAACTGGCAGTAGTAGAGGGTGTAGCTTAACACATAACCAGACTCAAGGTCAGGACTGTTGCAGTCATAGGGATCCCACTGTAGGGACAGTTCACCTTCTCTCTCAGCAATCCCTTTGGCAATATGGAAATTTTTGGGAGGGATAAGTGGCTCTGGAAACAATATAAAGAACTGTAAAAATGTTTTAATTGGATGAGCTTTAAATAGTTACATTTTTTTACAAATAATATCTGTAACATGATTTATCAATTAACAAATCATATTTTTATATTTGAGTAACATCATCAAAACTTGGTGAAACACTGGATGTCAATCTTTGACACTTGAGAGTGGCTAAGTGTACAAAATGAATTAATGGATGACGAATCATGTTACTCCTTCTTATGTAGCATGGGATGGTATCATTAATAATTCTAAAAAAATTGTCACAGCACTCTATGTTTTTTTTATAGCACAGCCTATTCCCAAAATGCATTCATTTACATGATTGATGGATAAAGCTGCACTAGGAATTTGGACAAAGACATAAATTTGTAAAACAAATTACTCAAAACCTTGTCAGTCGGTTCAAATGTGTCCATCACAATACGCACCTGCAATTTAATTTTGCTGACAATTATGTGAGAATGTATTGAAATCAGAACTCAGACACATGCAAGACAAATTTGTAACAAAGAATCAGGTAAAGTAGATGAAAACTGACAAAACATAGAATGCTAAGTGTAACAACTTTCTAGTGTTACATATTTAGGCTCTAATGAACAGTAACACAGTTAATGTGAAAACAACATTTGTAAAATTTAACAAATAATTTATTTCCCTGGAAAAACAAAAACAAAAATGAAAAAAATAAATTACAAGTCCAAAAATAATCCAAGAATAATCAACAAATTAAATTTTAAAAGTCCAAATAATGAAATGTTCGAATGAAAACAAGTTTGAGTCCTGATGAAAATCCAGGATGGAAGAGGATGATGTATGTTGTAGTCTGTATTATAAGCGTTATATCTACAGTTCCTTGTAGAAACACAAGATATAACACTCCAATGTTTGGAATCTAAATAAAATTTTGATAAACTGTCTTTGTCTAAGTATTCTGTATGAGCACTCAAAATTTTCCAGATAAATAAATGAATCTTTTAAAATGCAAATAATCTGAAGAAAAATTAAATTAAAATTTAACTATACACAACAGAAGAAAACAACTTGACACCAAGTGTTACAAGCCTAGAGTGAAATTATTTCTCTAAAACAGAGGTTATACAGTAATCTAAAATGCACTAAAATTCCCAAGTAGCGAAATCAAGGGAGGTCACGTGATCATATTTACATTTTAAAGTCACATACTGATAATATGACCTTGATGAAACCAATCATTTTACTCTAAGTATAACAATAAAAATAGCTGTTTACTTCACCAAAGCTATTTACAAGTTTAATGTCATGTATCCAACACAGCTTCAATCTCACTCTTACAATTCTCACAATAAAATAAATAAAAAAGAACTTGTTTACGAGATTAAGGTCAGGATCTAGGTCAGCCATAGACGTGTACAAAAAAAAGTCAAGAACAACTGATTTTCTAGATATTATCATCTCTAATAAATAATATTACATTACAATAACATGTAATGAAAATATAAAAAAATAAAACAAACAAATAATGACCTTGAATCAAATATAAATTATATCAGATTTACATAACACTAGAATTTTAAGTATATTAAATTCAAAGAAAATAGATATGTTGTTTTCTATTCAATCAAAATTAAATTTCCAGTAATATAACTTGAGTCTCAATTATATGTTACTTTTTATAGGTCATGCACACTGCCATCACACGTTTTGTCCCCAAAACCAGTCCAACACTAAGAACATGACAGTTTTTTTTATTTATTATAAAGTTGTCCTAAAAGGTTTTCCTGTTTTTAATAATGGTGGCTTTGCTGGATGGCAGACTGGCATCATTTGTATGGCTTTAAAAGGAATTCATATAACAATATGATTGCTGTCAAATTCTGACTGGAAAGCTTTTGTCATCTGAAAGGTCTTTTAGCTTATAAAAAACAATGGCCACATTTTTAGTTTGGATGGGTTTGCATCATCAAGTGATATTCAGCAGTTTATGAAATTGCTTTCTGATTTTATTAATGGTGGTCATATTTAATTAAAAATCAGCTACATTTACACAAAGCTGATGGCCAACGAGTTGTTGGAAATAAACAATACATTTAAATTTTTCTCTAATTTTAGCAATAATGGCCATGTTGGATGGTAGATTGTAAAAAATATATGCCTATTTATGCCAGGATACATGCTATTAATTTTAGTTACATTCGGCTCAGTTGTTTTTAAGAAGATAACTTTTTATCTTTTTAATAATGGTGGCAATATTTAAAACCAGGTTGGCGTCAGTGGCACCAAACTGATTAGATGCCAATCCTGGTTGAAATCTGTCCAAAGAATTTTTAAAAGGAGATGAAATTACTAACATAACATTAAACAGACTATTGACAACACACAATGGATGCTGGACCATTCTATAAACATTTGGTCTTAGACATTTAGTCACATGACATCAAAAAGACCACTGTAAAACTTCAGAATGGATGCTGGACCATACTATCTGCTCACCTGGTCTTGTATACTTTGGCCAGGTGAGCTAACCTAATATGTAGAACTCACTTTGATATTTGCGATATATGCAGCTGACCATGTGTATTCCACTTCGAGTAATCTCCCCCTTTAGAAGCTGATGTGATTCAACACCAAATTTGAAGTTAAAATCCATTATGTAATTCTGAACGAATATCTCTGCAGAACTTCCATTAATTTTTCTAAAAGACATTGGTTCCTGTTAAAATAAAAATGATAAGTGAAAAATTATAATCAGATATAATTTAATGAAGGCAAGATTTCGATGTGTTAAGCTTGGTCTTTGAAATGCAAATTTTTGGGGGGCAATTTTTGTCAATGAACTGATATATCATCTCAACACTCATTACAGTTAACATCTGATAATAAAAATTTGAAAGTCTTCTACTTTAAAAAATGTTTTTAAGATCTGTAATAATGTAGACTTATATAAAGCCTTTCTCAATAACTATCTATTTCACAAATCGCTCTACTAAATTAGACTTAATTTAAATGAGACCAAGTGACATGCACAAAAAGTCACTAAAACTGTCCATGGGAAATTCTAAATCCAGCTATAGCCTACTTCTAAATCTTAATAACCTAAAACTTAACTAAAATCTTGGCTGAGCAAGATGACTGTTGACAAGTAGCATGTAATGGCAAATTTCAATGGCATGCTCTCCAAATAAATGGAACAGCTTTGTATTTTCCTAACATTCAATCTATCATGAGCCCAGGGGGAGTTTTAATATGTATTATCCACTGGTCTGCTGACCAATCCAATCAACAAGCATTGCTTTCCTAGCACTTATCTCTTGCATGCAGGCTGGTCAAGCATTTCTCAGAAGGACAGTGGGTAAGGTTACCCCTTATATTTTCTCCCACCATCCAGCTCATTCTTGTGACCTTCCAGAAGATTATTGGAACACCTGAGGGCCATACTATATTGTATTGACAAATTTCAGACCTTTATGATTTTAACATTTGTGTCACATACTTGAATGTCCACTGCTAATCACTACGATTTATTTCAAGGATAAAAACCCTTCTTTGTGGGTGGCACAGTCTCCTCAAATGACAAAATGGCCAACTGCCTTATAATTGCCAAAGTAAGGTCATATTCATTATTTTAAATGAAATCAACTTCTGTTATCAATGACAAGGGTTCCAAGAAACAACATGTCTTACCTGCAACATCATTATAATTACAGGCTAAAGTGTTTGTATTGTTGGATATAACTTGAAAGTGTGAAGTGGTGTAAGCTTGCAAGCCTCAACTAATTTGTAGAAAACAAAATATCCAACAGTTTTAAATATTTATTTCCTATATACCCCTATTTCTTATTGATGAATCATATTTATATCCCCAAAATTAACACAAATACAAATGTTACTGAAAAGAAATGTTGCTTTAGTTATGTTTTTATGCCTGAATATGCCTGGTTTTTATTAATAAATTACAGACAAATACATTGTCTGATAATGATTGTCATAATTGAATTGTGGATAAATATACACTGATACTGTGACGTTCATGACTGGATTATGGATAAATACACACTGATAATGATTTTCATGACTGGATTAATGACTGGATTATGGATAAATATACACTGATAATATGATTTTCATGACTGGATTATGGATACACACTGATAATGTGATTTTCATAACTGGATTATGGATAAATACACACTGATAATGTGATTTTCATGACTGGATTATGGATACACACTGATAATGTGATTTTCATAACTGGATTATGGATAAATACACACTGATAATGTGATTTTCATGACTGGATCATGAATGAAACAGTTATGTCTCATGTAGTGTTAATGTCACTATTGAATTAGCCATTATGAAGTACATGTACATTAATCTTTTGAAACTAGGTTTGTTTATGGTCTGCCACGTTGTCTTGACCAAGATAGTCTTTGGTATCTGTTTGAATTCCAATAAGACAGTATCAGACATCACAAGAGAGGAGTAATGATCTATTCCCATTAGGATATCTGACAAAAAATTTAGGCTCTTTCTCTGTTTATTTTGGAAGGGATCAATAGCTCCATTTACAGACCTACTTATCAAAGTATCTATGTATCTACATACTGATGTATCCATGTACTTACTTATCCAAGTATCTAAGTATCTAAACACTGACGAATATATATATATATATATATATATATATATATATATATATATATATATATATATATATATATATATATATATATATACCTACTTATCTAAGTATCTATTACATATCCATCTACCCACACAAAGTTTGAGGGCCGAAAGAGAGGCGAGACAGTAGGGAGGTTGGAGAAGGAATAAAGGTGAATAGGACCAAAACCAACCACTGTAAAGTTAGAGTGGATTGGAAATAAACAGGTTATTAAGTTGTACAAGGCAAAAACTGTTGACTCAATTCTATGATGAGCTAATTCTATCATTTAAAACAGATTGGCTATTTATATAAATATATCTGTGTTTTTCAAATTCGGTGAATGATTTATTTAAAAAAGAAGTGCATCATCCTAATGTAATGTATTATTACATTTGTTTATGTAATTGATTGAATTGTTTATGTAATTGATTAAATTGTTTATGTAATTGATTCAATTGTTTATGTAATTGATTGAATTGTTTATGTAATTGATTAAATTGTTTATGTAATTGATTCAATTGTTTATGTAATTGATTAAATTGTTTATGTAATTGATTAAGTTGTTTGGGTTTTTTTCATGTAAGGAGGCTCATTTCATTCTGTTCTATATATCTGCTCAAGTCTCTATTTATACCACCAATAAGTTTCATTTATATTTATATTTACTCGATCCAGGCAAAAACAGTGAGGGTAGTCAACTTCTAGATAATGAGAACCAAATAAAGTGGACATCTTGAACAAAGGTTCAATCTGCCAACCAACCTACCCCCACAAGACAAAGAGGGAGTGCAATTACACAATGTTTTTCATCAAAAGGTCAAATAGTATGTATTCTTCAATTGAGTGGTTTAGGTATCTTTGTTAATAACAAGAGGTTGAATTTTATCTTGTAAGCATTTTGGAGCAAAAACTTTGTGCATTTTAAAGAAATGAATTAATTTATGTTTACAGCATAAAAGATTCAGGCTGTCCCACCTGATTTAATAATGCCTGAACCGCACTATGTTAATATTTTCATTGCCTACAAATGTTTCTATTTTTTCTTGTTTTGTACAACTCTCCTAGATACAATCAACATAGTCAGATAATGGGAAGTATACAAGATTTATAAATTTTTGCAACAACAACTGGAAAAATCTGTATTGGTGTAGGTTTATCTTCTTGGAATGGATGGATGAATGGATGCATGAACATTACAAATAAAAAAACACCTCCACTACGAAAAATATTAATATGTGTTGGAGAAAAATACACTAGAGGTTCAGTTACCTGTGTGTTGATTCAGCTTACCTGTGTATTGATTTAGCTTACCTGTATGTTGACTCAGTTTACTTGTGTGTTGATTCAGCTTACTTGTGTGTTGACTCGGCTTACCTGTGTGTTGATTCAGCTTACCTGGCATCCCTTTCCTTGAAGACTACGACACCAATAAAGGATTTGGGATGTCTTTGACTAAGCCTCAGTTAAATGAAGTGTTATGGAAAAGGTTGTGCCATGCATTTTCCTCCACTACAAAAATTATTAATATGTGTTTAAGAAAAATACACTAGCGGTTCAGTTAACTGTGTGTTGATTCAGCTTACTAGTGTGTTGATTCAGCTTACCTGTGTATTGATTCAGCTTACCTGTGTGTTGACTCAGCTTACCTGGCATCCCCTTCCTGGAAGACTATGACACCAATAAAGGATTTGGGATGTCTTTGACTGAGCCTCAGTTAAATGAAGTGTTATGGAAAAGTTTGTGCCATGCATTTCGCTTGTATCATACTCCACAACCACGCTGGGTGCAATGGGACCTGTCACAAAAGCATTGTTCAATCTAAAAACATGCTAACTAAATACACTACCACTCCATACGACCAATTTTGAAAGTGAAAGTTATATAACATATTAATTTCAATCATATATGATTGATTCTGATTTCTAGGTAAAATTGCAACCTTTTCAAACATGGCTTATATTTTTGTATATTCTGTGATAAATTCCAAAATGCCAACTATAAGAACAGATTATATGTCATATAGGATCTGTGATAAATTCCAAAATGCCAACTATAAGAACAGATTACATGTCATATAGGATCTGTCATAAATTCCAAAATGCCAATTATTAGAACAGATTGTAATTGTCAATAGATGTGATAAATTCCAAAATGCCAATTATTAGAACAGATTATGTCATATAGGATCTGTGATAAATTCCAAAATGCCAACTATAAGAACAGATTATAATTGTCAATAAGATCTGTGAAAAATACCAAAATGCCAATTATTAGAACAGACTGTAATTGTCAATAGGATCTGTGCCTAAATCCCATGTAGGCAAATGCAGAGTGACTACATTAAAATTTTTAAATATATGGTAAAGTTTAAACAAATATTCTGAAGATTTCTCACATGAATGGGTATTTTGGATATTACAGCATTCTCTATCAGCGTACATGGATAACTCATAAAGCCATTAATAACACAGAGGCATGGATAGATCTGTTTTTCTCTTACAGAAAATGGTGACACAAGTATAGATGGATTCCAGTTTGTCTTTTATAAAATGATTAAAAGAGTCTTCTTTTTGCTTAATATTGGACTAATTGGGGTCAAAACTAGTCAAAGAATGTTGTATATTTGATTCATTTTACCATAAAAAATGGCTGTAAGTGTGTGGAAATTTGTAATGATTGTGAAGAAATTTGCAACTTTCAATGAGTATATTAGTATTAAATTTAAGAACAATTAATACTTAATTTAAGACAAGTAGAGTTGCTGACATGACCACATCAGCATACATACAGAGACATCAAATGAAAAGAACAATCATAAAAAATAATTTTGAATGGATTCGGTAAATATTCTCACTTTTTGTCTTGTTAATTGTTACTTCATTGTATAAGATGTTTTAAGAGGAATATTGAAGGATGACTGATATTATTGTTTTATGTCCAAATATCTAAACATGCGCTTTCTCTCATTGCTAAGAAACTACCCACTAAGAAATATTACAAGTTTGTGAATATTTGGATGTAAGAGTTTGGGCATGTGCAGGCAAGTAGCAAAGTTACAGAGTTTGCACTGTTTCAGAGGTATTCATCTTTTGTATATCATAAATATAAATATTTGAAGTTGTACTGTACATTAAGTTCAAAGAATCAAGCCAAATACAAAATATCTCATTTTATGAGTTAAAATTACATTACAAGATACTTCAGTTTAAAGCTGGGATAAGTTATTCATGAAAGCATAAATACACCAAATATATAATGGTTGTTTTTAATGCTTATTTCAAATATAAAAATATCTTTATTTCTTATAAATATATTGTGGTAAAACTTGCCAAAAGATTTTCAGATCTGAGCCATGACAAGAAAGCCCATGAACATGAGGCTTAGAAATACACCTCTAGCCTAAGTCAGGAACTTGGGGTGAATATAGCATGGAAGAGTTTGAACAGTAGTCATAGCAACAAGAAAGCTAAAGGTACTGTATAAGCTTCTTTAAAGATTGGCCATGGTTGTTCTATCATTACAACATTCTAATGCTAATAAAGAGAGGACATTCTCCTTTCTTTGCAAAATACAAAGTTATTCAAGTGAAACCCTGAGCTGAGTTTGAAGCTTCTTAATCAAAGTAAACGTGATCAGTGGTAACCAGGCAGTGATCTTGTTAAAGAAACTAAAAATGCTATTCAATTACATTTTTAAAAAGTCATAACAGTAAACTATAAGACAAACAACTCTTTTTTTTTCATTAATTGACAGTATAGTGAATCGTATCAAATTAATTATTAATTATTGCATTAATTAATTATTGTTGTAAATTTTCCACCACAAATCTGATTCATCTTAAAAAAAACTTGCTGTTTTATTTTATAGTATGAGGAGAATATAAATATTATGACAAATAAATGCTTTTATTTTAATCCCCTTGAAAAATAAAATTTTATCCTGATAAAACATCTACTAATTTAGAAGCCCCAAATCTAGTAAACAAAATCTGTAAATCTAATGATTTGAAATTATGGTTTTCTGACATGTAAGCTTGTGTGACAATTGATTAGCATTTTTTTTCTTCATTAATCACCATACACCATAATCATTTAGCTCATTCTTGATGTTGATTGGTCATATTCACAGAAATATATGTGTAAATTATTTAAATAGAAATTATAAAATATTGCAATGAAGCATATTGATGGTATTCAAAACATGTTTTAGAACAAATAAATTAAATAGAGGCATGATTTTTTTTATAAACTTAACTGCCACTATTTTTTGTTGTAGACATCTTGCATGCTGCACCATTAACTGTTACTTATTGTTGATTTTTTTCATATACCTGAATTTCATTGGAATAAAATAGAGAGAGGGTAGTTGAAAACTATAGTTTCCAGTCCAGGGTCTGAGCAGCCATCAAGTTCAGATGTTTTAATCATCATACATTTCGAAAAGTCATAGTCTGTATTTTGCAAAATAGTTATTGCGCAAATAAATATCTATGAGTCCTTGTTTGCAAAATGTCTGTTAATGTAATATAGCTAACATCTCTTCCATTTTAACATGTACAGTGTCCAAGGACAGAATCTTCAAATAAATATATGCCAAGGTACTATTCAAAGAATTCATATGAAAAATTACAAAATTCTAAAAGGCATTTATTGATGACTATTTCCAATGGAAATGCCTTCCCTGGGTCTCAAGTACATTTCCAATGGAAATGCCTTCCCTGGGTCTCAAGTACATATCCAATGGAAATGCCTTCCCTGGGTCTCAAGTACATTTCCAATGGAAATGCCTTCCCTGGGTCTCAAGTGTGTTTCCAATGAAAATGCCTTCCCTGGGTCTCAAGTACATTTCCAATGGAAATACCTTCCATGGGTCTCAAGTACATTTCCAATGGAAATGCCTTCCCTGGGTCTCAAGTATGTTTCCAATGGAAATGCCTTCCCTGGGTCTCAAGTACATTTCCAATGGAAATGCCTTCCCTGGGTCTCAAGTACATTTCCAATGGAAATGCCTTCCATGGGTCTCAAGTACATTTCCAATGGAAATGCCTTCCCTGGGTCTCAAGTACATTTCCAATAATAAAAAAGCCTTCCCTGGGTCTCAAGTACATTTCTAATAGAAAGGCCTTCTCTGGGTCTCAAGTACATTTTACTGTAACAGCCCTAAGTCTAATTGTCAATGGAAAATGGAAATCGTATGTCTATGTACATGGTGACTGTACATGCTGGCTATATAGATGCTGCCTGTGTACATGCTAACTATATACATGCTGCCTATGTACATGCTGACTGTGTACATGCTGACTATATACATGCTGAAGCTTTTTATGCTATGTAATCCATCTGCTGCATAACAGTCTGTTTGCAAACTGTTTGCACATCACCTGTGCAAAGCAGTTGCAAATACTTGGTAAACATTGATTTTGAGAAAAATATTCTGAATATATTTTCCAAAGGATTTTCAAAGGAATACATATGTGTGGATATTACATTACAATTTAAAATTAAAGGTCCATTTGTGACTAAAAGGATGCAAGTTAAATTCACACCATTGGATCTGCCCAGACAGGATAACATGGCATTTCATTTTGCAAGGCATTGTACCTATCATGGAATATTTAACTTTGACATGCTGTAATGCTATCTTAGAAACACCAAACTGATTTGTCAAATCTTACAATACCCTGAATTCTTCCTTTGGCTGCTGTTGATGAATTCATAAAAAAAATTAATCAATCAATGACAGATGTTTCCACAGTGATGGTAGATTTAATTTCATTAGTTAAGTTTTTGTCTATTTCTTAATTGCTTTGGGAAGACATTATTCATGAAATCAAATTCATTAATTTTCTGAACATCATTTCTATGCTTTTATGACATTGAAAATGAAGGTGCCTACTTAGAAATATATACCAGATATAGACATGCATTTCCTGTTTGCCTAATGTGGTTAGTTCTGAAAAATGCCAGGATGTCATTCAGCTGTATGCATGCAATTTACAGTATGTTGTTTAAATAGGACCAGACGTACTAGTGAAGTAAATGATAAATGGCTCTGGCATATTTATCTCCAAAAGGGAATCTCAGTCCTTACTTTGATTTCTGGGCCATATAACCAGATGACTGAAGTCTTCCCGCTTCTTTCCAGTGCCTGTAATTACTCTAAGCTTGACTTCATAGACCTTTTCTTCATCAGGGAGTATCAATAGATGTGATATAGCCTTTGAATCATTAACAGTAGAGTTCCTTGTCTCCTCTGACCCTCTCTCCTTAGTGATTATTTCATACTGCTGGCCTGAAGGACTGTCATGGAGATCACAGGGAGGCAAGGGCTGGAGAAAGAAAAACAAAATACTGTAGGAAAAATGAAATATCAAAGCCACATTTCTACTGTCTAATCACATTGATCTGATAATTGAAACAAGAGAGCAAATTAGGTAATTTTTTATATTTTATATTGAACAAAGCCCATTTACATTAATATATTCACTAATATAGACTCCCAAAAACTCACATGCCCTTACTGAAGACAAAACCCCATAAATAACATCTCATTTACTACAAACACAGCTGATTGTGTACAGAAAAGATCCAGTGGTCAGAAGTCATTTAGGATATATGATTCCAACTGGAAAGGGCATTAAGTTTCTTTCTCACCTCCCAATATACCAGTACTTTGCGACAGGGACTCTCAGGGCATTGTACATCTGTGTAGGACAATAGTTTGGGATTGGCTGCTGGTACTGTGAATAGAAGCAACACCATTTTCTTCATATGCCAAAAAAACCACAGTGTGTCTAAATACAATCTTTTAAGTACCAACGGTGTTAAAATCCAAGTACCTAGTAAGACTATACTAATGGAATTGTCTTTGATTGAACAAAAAATCCTAGATCATACAATATTGCTTTCCTCTGTAGCTTAAATTGTCTACTTGCCAGTTGGAACAACATTGTTTTTTCCATGATCTAAAAGCACACCTGATTGATTCTATTGTAAATCACAAACAACTAAATCAGTAAAAATTCTTGGCAAATTGATCAATTACACTATCAATCTAAAATTAATATTCATTCTTGGCCAAAATATGACATTGTGTATTTATTTATTTCTGTGGAATTTATCTTTCATGATTCTGAGGAATATGTCATTTTTGTTTCCATTTATATTTGTTAATTGTAATATCGGTTATAAATGTGATCCTTGTAACATCTGCACAAGATTCACACACACACACACTCACACACTCTCTCAAATCTATGTAACCTCTGCATGATGTTTACAAAAATGCACAAATACAGATCCTGTAATCTTTGTAAATTGTTGGCACCAACACAAAGAGATTCCTGTTATCTCTACATCATTGACACAAACACAGATCCCTGTAATCTCTGCACAATGATAACAAAAATACAGATATTTATACCAACACACATATTTACACCAATGCAGAGTCTGGTTGAATAACATATATAACATTAGACTTCATTGATTTACAATTTCAAGCTTAAGTTCAAAGGCCTAAAAATGATGTTTGGAGTGGCTCTGTATCCTTACATTGAAAGTGCTAGCACAAGACTACAGTTAAAAATCTCATGAAAGTCTGATCATTTTAATGCATTTCTGTTAAACTAAAACATGCTTTATAGAAAGCTTTAACGTTTGCTCAAGTTTATTGCTCAAAATGATTTTGTGACCAACTGACTGGGATAGGAAGCTCTTAATATTAGTCCTATGTAAAAAGTACATTTAATGTTTCTGCTGTTTATGCAATCTAATTAAACACTATGCAAACTCAAACACCAAAACAATTTATCCTACAATATGCAAGCTCAAACACCAATGAACTGAGAAGAATGATGCTAAACTAAACAAACTATACACCAAAGAACTCAAAAGACTCATGCTGCACTATGCAAACTGAAACACCAATGAACTGAGAAGGCTGATGCTACACTATGCAAACTCGAACACTAAGAATTAAGAAGGCTGATGCTACACTATGCAGACTGAAACACCAAGAACTGAGAAGGCTGATGCTACACTATGCAAACTCGAACACTAAGAATTAAGAAGGCTGATGCTACACTATGCAGACTGAAACACCAAGAATTGAGAAGGCTGATGCTACACTATGCAAACTGAAACACCAAGAATTGAGAAGGCTGATGCTACACTATGCAAACTGAAACACCAAGAACTGAGAAGGCTGATGCTACACTATGCAAACTGAAACACCAAGAATTGAGAAGGCTGATGCTACACTATGCAGACTGAAACACCAAGAATTGAGAAGGCTGATGCTACACTATGCAAACTGAAACACCAAAAACTAAGAAAGCTGATGGTTTGCATGATTCAAATGATAATAATTTCATAAGAACATTTTTTAAAAAATATGGCTCCATTGCATTTCTTGACTTCTATTACTATCATAAACATACGAGCCTAAATTGATTTTTAAAATATTTGTATAAATTGTATTTTTTTTATGCAGCTAGATAATTTATAAACATGAACATGGAAAATATTGTGGCTATTTCCTGTTAAAATCCTTTTCTACTTCTGATCAATATCCAAAATTATATATATATATATATATATATATATATATATATATATATATATATATATATATAAAATAATAATAATAATAATATTGATTTAAACTCAGTCTATATGGGAACAATTTAAAACATGCAAGATCATCTGAAATTTAAACTCCCGTTACCATTCACAAGATAATGATAATGTTTAAAAAAGGAATAGTAAAATTTATGATCATTCAAAAACCTGAAAACATAACATTTGATATGGCACGCCGCTAAATAGCATGGTGCTAAACAGGGGTTATATAAAAACCAAATTGTTTTTAATGTAGCAATCAACTTGTTCAAAAGGTAACTATATTAAATTTGCCACATGTTAAAGTGATTTTCCCTGCGAACAAATGACTTCCCAGATAACCTGTTTGAATCCCTCAATGCAAAACTACCAAATGTCAATTGCTGTAACCGGATCTTTTTTTACTGCACTCACAATGTTTTAAATGCATTAGGTGGGGTTGGGGACAGGGGAAGGAATGTTGTTAAATTTCAAAAAAGGCTTAGAAATAAGTGTACTAGCAGCATCTATACCTCTATTAACATCAACAAATAAAAGAATTCTATCTGAATACATTAAGCTAGTATTTAAAGAGGCATACTTATTTCAGCTCTAACTGTACAACAAACATTGATTCTAACCACTATGATCTACTCTTACTGAGAGCCATAATTATCCCAAAAGTTATGGCCCATCCAGAGCTATTATTATCCCAAGGGTTATGGTCTACCCAGAGCCGTAATTATCCCAAAATTATAACTCACCCAGACCCATAATTTCCCAAAGGTTATGGCCCACTCAGAGTCATAATTATCTCAATTGTTATTGCCCACCCAGAGCCATAATTAATACAAGGTTTATGGCCCACCCAGAGCCATAATTATTGCAAGAGATAGTGCCCACCCTGAATCATAATTATCTCAAGGGTTATGGCTGCTCCAGAGCAAAAAGTAACCCTAGAGCTTTTGTCCACCCAGTCATAATTATTCCATGAATTATAGCCCACCCAACATCATAATTATCCCATGAATTATAGCCCATCCAAAGCCATAATTATCCCAAATGTTATGGCCCACCAAGGGTTATAATTAACCAATAAATTGTAGCCCACCCAGTCATAATTATTCCAGGCGTTATGACCCACCCAGAGCCATAAGTATCCCAATGGTAATGGCCCACCTAGAGTCATAATTATCCCAAGGGTTATGGCCCACCCAGAGCCATAATTATTTCAAGAGTTATGGCCTACCCAGAGTCATAATTATCCCAATGGTAATGGCCCACCTAGAGTCATAATTATCCCAATGTTTAGACCCACCAAGAGCCATAATTATCCCAAGGGTTATGGCCCATCCAGAGCCATCATTATTTCAAGAGTTATGACCCAACCAGTCATAATTATCCCAATGGTAATGGCCCACCTAGAGTCATAATTATCCCAAGGTTTAGATCCACCAAGAGCCATAATTATCCCAAGGGTCATGACCCATCCAGAGCCATAATTATTTCAAGAGTTATGGCTCAACCAGTCATAATTATCCCAAGAATTATCACCCACCCAGAGACATAATTATCCCAAGGGGTATGATCCAACTAGAGTCATAATTATCCCAAGGATATAATAGGAAAAGGATAATAGTCATACACCATAAATAGTGTTAGATAATAGTTATGCATAATACTGTGTAATTTCTATCAATAATATATGTTATAACATATATGTGTGTTATATAATTTCACTAAATAGATATGCAAATTTTAATTGCAGTCGAAACATTCATTTCTTATCCATACGAAAAGTCTTTTTCCAGATCAAAGGAAAAAGATACTTGCATGTTCTCTTTGGTGTATTCTTTTGTGTGAGAATCACAACGAATTTTCATAGCACATCGCACAAGTCTTGTTTCTTCTTTTCATTTCTTTGCCAGACTATATATGGGAGAGAGAGAGAGAGAGAGAGAGAGAGAGAGAGAGAGAGAGAGAGAGAGAGAGAGAGAGAGTTGGTAGGAGAATCTGACTGAAACTTATCTTGAATTTCAAGTATAAATGTGTGAAATGATAACAAAATATAATTTATTTCATATAAGATATATTTATAGACTAATCGAACTTAAACTTAACATTCCTTTTTTATCATCCACCCAGAGCCATACTTTCACAAGGGTTATGGCTTACCCAGAGTCATAATTATCCCAAGGTTTGGCATACCAAACAATCAGCATATGCTCTCACTGTCAGTTTCACTGTTTGATGATCTGTGCTCAGCCTGCAACTTATTCTGCTTGAAATATGGAATAATAGTCTCAACCAAATTCAAAACAATCATCTAAATGCATTGGATGTTGACAATCTGGGAAGGTAAATTTTGTTTTCAAATGCTCCATGTCATTGTGCTATACTAAGTCTGCAACCCCATGGTTTCCCAAAACTGATAGTTATGTTGTTATTGTTGTTGTTGTTGTTGTTGCAGGGTTTAACACAATTTCTCAGTACAAGATAGGCTATACATGGCGGCAAATATGAATGGTGGACTGATAGTTATTAGTTACAAATACATGCTTATTATATATTCCTTTAAAATTGGATTTATGACAGATTATATTTTAGTAAAGCTTCTGGATCATACTTGCTGATTTGGTGGTAACTGAACTATCACGAGGTTCACTTGTAAATCCAACTGTATCCAACGAATTTTCTTTTGCATTTGGACCCACAGGTTTGCTATCCACAACAAATATATAATTCGTGTAAGGATTGAGATCACAAACAGTTATGTTCATTTTGCGAGTTATAATCTGAAAGAGAAATTTAAAAAAAGGGAAGTTACTCTGCAGCATTGATGGCAGGCAAAAATTAGTTATGAATTGTATTTTCTTACTGTAAAATAAGATATATTAACTGCCTTAATTACTTATACTTTATCACATAATATTCCCATGCTTCTATTTTTAATTGTTTCAAGGTGTTATGTGCTTGTAATGCTAACTGAGATATAATACCTAGTGACATCCCATTAGCTCAAGCAATATACCAAGTGACATCCACAAGATGATACAATATACCTAGTGACATCTCACTTGCTGATACATGATATCTCGTGACATCCTATAGCTGATGCATGATATCTAGTGACTTCCCATAGCTGATGCAATATACCTAGTGACATCTCCCTAGCCGATGCAATATACCCAGTGACATCCCACTAGCTGATACATGATACCTAGTGACATCCCACTAGCTGATGCAATATACCCAGTGACATCTCACTAGCTGATGTAATATACCCAGTGACATCTCACTAGCTGATACATGATACCTAGTGACATCCCACTAGTTGATGCAATATACCCAGTGACATCCAACTTGCTGATGCATGATAACTAATGACATCTCACTTGCTGATACATGATATCTCGTGACATCCTATAGCTGATGCATCATATCTAGTGACTTCCCATAGCTGATGCAATATACCTAGTGACATCCCACTAGCTGATGCATGATAACTAATGACATCTCACTAGCTGATGCAATATACCCAGTGACATCTCACTAGCTGATACATGATAACTAATGACATCTCACTAGCTGATACATGATACCTAGTGACATCTCACTAGCTGATACATGATACCTAGTGACATCCCACTAGATGATACATGATACCTAGTGACATCCCATAGCTGATGCAATATACTGTAGCGTTCTGGAAAGGTTGGGGTGGGGTACTTCCAAAATATTAATTAAAATATTATAGAAGTTCCACCTGGCTCGTGAATTTAAATTTAGATTAAAGACCAAATAGGTATACGGCTCTGAGCCCCCAGTTATACATATATATATATATAACACGAAGATGGAATTCAACAATAACAATTTAATGAAACCTATAAAGTTAAATGTCACATAATCACTTGTCCTCTAAGTGATAGCCTATTTCATCTTATGATTTTCAGTGTGAGTTCGATTTTCCACCTGGCCTTTGGTTGTACTCATCTATTATCCTATCCTTCCGCTCTTCCTGAATTTCACCTCTCCCGATTTCTCTCCTCCCTTCACTTTCCTTCCTTCCTCTATCACAACAATTGGGGACACTTTTCCTGGTCTATCCCCCGAAACTTCCTCTTCAGATTTCCCTCTTTCCTTCTCTTCCTTCCGTCTATAACGGAGACACTGGGACCACTCACTAGTCTGTCCCCCGAAGCTTCCTGTGAAAATCACAAGGCGTTAACATATGGTTTATCAAATCTCACCTCACACTAAATCATCCATTAACCATCAGATAAGGCTATTACGTTTTAGGACACGCATACATACACATCGAAATTCCCACACACTCTTACAGGGAATAAATGGGGTAATAGCACGATATCATATATCCATACATCATATCACATAAGTATATCTAATATATATATATATATATATATATATATATATATATATATATATATATATATATATATATATATATATATATATATATATATATATATATCTATTTAATCTCATTGTACTTAACAATATTACGACAGCCAGACGTATGTCTGTACACTACACTCCCGCAAGCGTACACAAGTATTCCAATATTCATATTATTAATTTCTCAAGTGAAATCCTTTCAAAGATAACATTCAATTTCTATAATTACATGGATAATGTGCTATTGTACTATAAAATAACCACATAGCGAATTATAATAGTAGTAATTCTTACTACAGCTAGCAAGCAATACGATTCTTTACAAATAGAAACCCATTCTTCAAAATATACAAACATATCAACATCACAAAATAATTATTCCTAGTACGATATTAGTAATAATACGTATATATAAACGATCTACAATTAAATGCAGTCGCAGAAAGCAAAGATCAAACAAACAGCTCACTGACCTTTCTAGAAGCTAGCTTAGAAAATTCTGTTCCTAAAGCTTTTCCCGCCAATTAACGTATGGCTACGGAGTTCCAATTCTTTACAGACAATCCTCCTTAACGGGTAATCGGAAACTAAAGCTAGCCGGCCGGTTAAAGATATTATATTTTAAAATAAATCAGGGTCCCACCCCTTCCTCGATTCTGATTGGGTAGCGCTGGGGCCCTATCCACTCGACGTATTCAATCTGGCGGTCAGTCAGCGTATCCAGAAGATAAGGCACGCCCACTCCTTCTGGCAGCTTCTTTGATGTACAAAACATCCTCCCAGTCCAAGGTGCTAATTACACATCTGACGGGCTTTTGGTCAGCTTCCTCTCTTAACTATGGCAACTTACGTAATGGATGGTGTTAGCCTGCGGTCATGTGCAACAATAAACAGTGGCTTGTCCGACTTACTTGATAACACATGGTTCTAATTTAATTTTGAGTCGGGCAACGCCACATTCCCCCACGCTTGAGAATAAAATCGGGATTTTATTCCCTCAAAATTACTCCAAATGCAAAGGCTTTACAATACGATTAAAACTAAAATCATCGTGACACTACACGAGTAAATAACAAAGTCATCGTGAAACTACACGAATAAAACAAAATCATCGTGGCACTACACGAATAAAACATGAATATATATATACAGAGTGATTATTAAATTTCAGCGCTTCTGCTCATGAAATCAGCGCCTACGTTCTCTGTACCTTTCACGTATCTGATGTGCATTTGGTACTGCTGTAAGAACAGCGACCATCGCATCAAACGTCCATTCGATAATTTCGCCTGAGCGAGGTAGGCGAGTGGTTGATGGTCGGTCTCCAATATGAACTTCCGTCCATATAGGTATCGCTCGAACCGTGATATGCCGAACACGATTCCGAGACATTCCCTCTCCGATACGGAGTAATTCTTCTCGGCAGCAGACAACTTCCGACTGCCGTATGCGACAGGGAAAAGCGTTTTGTCATGCTCCTGTAGCAGTACTGCTCCCAGTCCTGTGTCGCATGCATCGGTGCGAAGAACGAATTCCTTATCCAAATCCGGTAGACGAACAACGGCGTCGGATGTAAGCCTAGCCTTCAGTGTTTGGAAAGCGTGTTCACACGCATCTGTCCAAATAATCTTACTCGGGGTCCGTTTCTTTGTTAGGTCGGACAACGGCCCCGCAATCGCGCTGAAATTGGGCACATACCTCCGGTAATACCCGGCTAATCCCAGAAATGACCTAACCTCAGTTTTCGTGGTGGGCCGTGCGGCGTTTTTCAGCTGCTCTACCTTTGACTTCTCTGGAGACAGTGTGCCTTGGCTGAGGGTATGTCCTAAGTAATCCAAGGTCCGGAACCCAAGGTGACATTTGGAAGGGCGAGCTGTTAATCCCGTCTGACGTAGCCGTTCCAAAACGTCGGCTAATAGAGTGAGGTGTTTACTCCACGTCTCTGTGGCCAATAAGAGGTCGTCCATGAAGTTGTAGACACCCCTATCGCGTAAGGGCTCCAACAAATTCCGCATCATCCTAGTAAAGACGCTGGGCGCGTTCTGTACCCCGAACGGCATGACCAACCATTGGTAGGTCCCGTCGGGAGTAGCAAAAGCGAGCTTTGCCCTATCCTCCTTCCTTACCGGAATTTGCCAATACCCCTTGGACAAATCCAGCTTGGAAAAAATATTTCGCTTTTGAGACCGAAGCAAAGATATGTTCCGGGTCAGGTAACATTTCGACTTGAAATTCTGTCACCTGATTCAGCTTACGGTAGTCGACGCAGAACCGATGAGTGCCGTCCTTCTTCTGCACTAGGACTACTGGTGAGCTGTACGGAGAGTCGGCAGGTTCGATTACTCCCAGAGCAATCATCTGCTCAATTTCCTCCCTTACAACTTGTCGTTTCGCGTGGGGCAAGGGGTAGGGTTTCCGCTGCACTGGTCGGTCGTCCACCATCTTTAACCCGAACTCGACAAGCGCCGTCCTCCCGGGTTTTTCTGTTAACACGTCGGAATACCCGGCCAGCAGGGTCTCTATCTCGTCCCGCTGGCCTCCAGTTAACATGGGGTCACACTCCACGTCCGACGGAGTCTCGACCCTCGTTAATGGACAGCTCGGGACAGTGTTGGCACCTTCCGGATCGCCTTCGGCATCCTCGGTGACTATCGTGGCGACAACAAAATCGCTTACGGTCTCCCTTTCCCGGTACCTCTTGAGCAAATTGGCATGGTACAATTTCTCTTTCGTCGGTAGCCGTATCCTGTAGGTTTGACCTCCGACCTTCTCGGTGACGACGTATGGACCCCTCCAGGAAACTTGCAACTTGTTGTGTTCCTGGGGTAACAACAACAACACCTTATCCCCTACCTCAAACTGACGTGGTTTTGCGCGCTTATTGTAATTTTTCGCCTGATGCGCCTTAGCTCGTTTGAGATTATCTTGCGCGAGAGAACAAACCTCTTCCAGTTTGTTGCGCAAGTCCGCGACGTACTGGTAGGTAGTGCGTACTTCCTCTACAGCATGGTCGTCTGTCCACAGCTGTCTCAGTACGGCGATTGGGCCGCGTACGGTCCTTCCGTACAAGAGTTCAAAGGGAGAGAACCCCAAACTCGCTTGTGGTACTTCCCGGTATGCGAAAAGCATGGCAGGGATATACCGGTCCCAATCCTTGGGGCGGCCTTCACACAATTTCTTGAGCGTGTGCTTTAGAGTCCCATTAAACCGTTCGACCAATCCGTTACATTGGGGGTGATACGGTGTAGTCGTGAGGTGCTTAATTGACATGAGACGATTCACCTCCGCCATCACACGACTCATGAATTGTGTCCCTTGATCGGTCAAGATCTCGTCGGGCACTCCGACTCTTGACCAGATCACAAACAGAGCTTCCGCGACGGTTTCCGTGTCAATGTTACGCAATGCTACGGCCTCCGGATAGCGTGTAGCATAATCGACGACCGTTAAAATATACCGATTTCCGTGCGCAGACGCGGGTTTTATCGGTCCGATTAAATCCATGGCGACACGTCTAAATGGTTCATCGATAAGGGGCGTACTCCCCAAGGGAATGGGTCGATGATCCGTTTTCGGTGCCATTCTCTGGCATTTGTCACAGGAGAGACAGAACCGTTTAACATCTCCCTGGACCCCTGGCCAGTAAAACTCTTTTACCAGACGGTCACGTGTCTTAGCAATTCCCATGTGCCCTCCCATGAGACTCTCGTGCGCGAGTTTTAATACTTCGCCTCGCTTTTCTTTCGGCATGACAACTTGCTGAAACTGTTCGCTGCCTTTCCTGGCATGGCGATACAAGATTCCCTTCTTGTACACGAACTTCACCGCACCATTCGGAGTTTCTTTCTCTGTTCCTGCTTCTGCGTGTTTATGCAACTGCGCCAGAGTTGCGTCCTCCTGTTGCAGCTTCCTCAACTCGGCTGGAAGAACATTACTAACCGGTGTCGAGGTAACTTGGATCGGCTTCTGTTTCGGCTGTCGACTCATGGCCCTGGTCTCAACAGCACTCACTGGCATAGGTGTACAGGTTTCGGGGTTTGGCTGGGGTAACACATAACGGCATCCCAATATGACGTCATGTGATAGTCCCTCCAAGCAAGCAGCTGCAATCTTCCCCTTCACGTATGGTGAATCGAGGTCAATGACAGCTACTGGTAATGAGTCACGCGTGCAGTTCGCGTACTGAACTTCTATTACCTCCCCTGTATAGTCCTCCGGCTTGACATACTTCTTGTCGACAAGCGCGGGGACGCTGCACCCAGTGTCATACAAGATGGTGGCACCTTCACCATTGACAGTTGCGGCCGCAAGGTTGGCTGGGTTGTGATTCGCTTCCGGCACGCACTCCTTCCTAGCAACGACATTCACCTGGGTCTGCCTGCCCTTGGGACAGTCCCTGGCAAAATGCCCCAGGCGCTTGCAGTTAAAACACGTCGGCGGCCCTCGCCGACTTGCAAGTCCTGGTTTCGTGGGTGAGGCCTGTCCAGGTCGATAGGTGGCATCCCTCCCTGCAGGTGTCCCTTCGACCTTCCCGTCACCCTGACGGTTGCGGACAGCCGGCTCAACCTCCCCCATACGACGCGACTCAGAGGGTCGGGGTCGATCCGCGCCCCCGGAACCTCCACTCTTCGAGTGCGCCTGTTCATATCGCTCCGCCATGTTAGCGATCTCTTCGAGCGTACGGTGCTCCCTCTCTGTTAGGAAGACTGTCAACTCGCGACGGTAAGTACTCAGGACATGTTCTTTGAGTATAACCTCGCGTAGCCCCTCGTACGAACGTTCGACTTCAGCCATTTTCATCCACTTCTCAAATAAACTTCGAACACGGTTGTGGAATTGAGAGTGGGTCTCGGTTACCTTTTTCGCCGAGTCCCGAAAAAGTTTCCGGTAAGTCTCGGCGGTCAGCCGATAATGGCAGAGAAGGGCCTTCTTGAGGGCATTGTAGTCATCAGCCTCTTCTGCAGCTAAGCCGTGGTAGACTTCCCGAGCTGCACCTTGCAAAAAGGCTGAGACATTTATGGCCCAGTGCTGTTCAGGGACCTGATGAGCGTGTGCGAGTTTCTTGAACTGCACGAGAAAATCGTCAATAGCCTCCTCCCTGTCATTGAAGCGTGGCATGTTGATCTGGACCATCCGGTGGTCGATGAATGGTCGGCCGGTCGTTCCAGAGCTTGTACTGGCGTCGTCTCGTTCGCTGGTACTAGCTTCAACTCTCACCTTTTCCATCTCCAGAGTGTGGGCGAGTCTGGCTTTCTCTTGGTCCGCTGTTATCCTGGCTAGCTCCTGGTCCGCTGTTATCTTGGCTAGCTCCAGCTCTTTCTCTCTCTCTCTTTCTCTCTCCGCTGCTTCCTTTGCCAGCGCTTTCTCTGCCTTCCATTCTTTGATTCTTTCTTCGATAAATGCAGCCAGGCGATCTCCCTCGTATCCAAGATCTTCCGACCCCATAGCTCGATATTCCTTTATCATTTGCCTTTCGGTGGCCATTATAACTAATGTAAAGTGATACCTTGTCTCAATATTCTAACAATACACAGTTACTTGTAATACAAGTTTAAATACTTACCTGTCGATAGCAACTAATTCCGTTCAGGTAAGATGTTTGTTCGATATCCGCTTCACAATTACTGCAGGTAATTAAAGATCTACAAAGCATGCAAATATCAAATATAACAAACATAAGATGAGAAAATCATAAAAATTAAAAATACACAGGATGGAAAATAACTCACAACTGTTTCACGCTGTTCATTAATACCCCTAACAAATAAACTTTAGGTCTTTTAACTAATATTTATGTCTAATTCAAATCCCGGACGAAAGCGCCCACTGTAGCGTTCTGGAAAGGTTGGGGTGGGGTACTTCCAAAATATTAATTAAAATATTATAGAAGTTCCACCTGGCTCGTGAATTTAAATTTAGATTAAAGACCAAATAGGTATACGGCTCTGAGCCCCCAGTTATATATATATATATAACACGAAGATGGAATTCAACAATAACAATTTAATGAAACCTATAAAGTTAAATGTCACATAATCACTTGTCCTCTAAGTGATAGCCTATTTCATCTTATGATTTTCAGTGTGAGTTCGATTTTCCACCTGGCCTTTGGTTGTACTCATCTATTATCCTATCCTTCCGCTCTTCCTGAATTTCACCTCTCCCGATTTCTCTCCTCCCTTCACTTTCCTTCCTTCCTCTATCACAACAATTGGGGACACTTTTCCTGGTCTATCCCCCGAAACTTCCTCTTCAGATTTCCCTCTTTCCTTCTCTTCCTTCCGTCTATAACGGAGACACTGGGACCACTCACTAGTCTGTCCCCCGAAGCTTCCTGTGAAAATCACAAGGCGTTAACATATGGTTTATCAAATCTCACCTCACACTAAATCATCCATTAACCATCAGATAAGGCTATTACGTTTTAGGACACGCATACATACACATCGAAATTCCCACACACTCTTACAGGGAACCAATGGGGTAATAGCACGATATCATATATCCATACATCATATCACATAAGTATATCTAATATATATATATATATCTATTTAATCTCATTGTACTTAACAATATTACGACAGCCAGACGTATGTCTGTACACTACACTCCCGCAAGCGTACACAAGTATTCCAATATTCATATTATTAATTTCTCAAGTGAAATCCTTTCAAAGATAACATTCAATTTCTATAATTACATGGATAATGTGCTATTGTACTATAAAATAACCACATAGCGAATTATAATAGTAGTAATTCTTACTACAGCTAGCAAGCAATACGATTCTTTACAAATAGAAACCCATTCTTCAAAATATACAAACATATCAACATCACAAAATAATTATTCCTAGTACGATATTAGTAATAATACGTATATATAAACGATCTACAATTAAATGCAGTCGCAGAAAGCAAAGATCAAACAAACAGCTCACTGACCTTTCTAGAAGCTAGCTTAGAAAATTCTGTTCCTAAAGCTTTTCCCGCCAATTAACGTATGGCTACGGAGTTCCAATTCTTTACAGACAATCCTCCTTAACGGGTAATCAGAAACTAAAGCTAGCGGCCGGTTAAAGATATTATATTTTAAAATAAATCAGGGTCCCACCCCTTCCTCGATTCTGATTGGGTAGCGCTGGGACCCTATCCACTCGACGTATTCAATCTGGCGGTCAGTCAGCGTATCCAGAAGATAAGGCACGCCCACTCCTTCTGGCAGCTTCTTTGATGTACAAAACATCCTCCCAGTCCAAGGTGCTAATTACACATCTGACGGGCTTTTGGTCAGCTTCCTCTCTTAACTATGGCAACTTACGTAATGGATGGTGTTAGCCTGCGGTCATGTGCAACAATAAACAGTGGCTTGTCCGACTTACTTGATAACACATGGTTCTAATTTAATTTTGAGTCGGGCAACGCCACATATACCCAGTGACATCCCACTAGATGATGCAGTATACCTAGTGACATCCCACTAGCTGATACATGATACCTAGTGACATCCCACTAGCTGATTCAATATACCTAGCAACATCTCACTAACTATGGCATGATACTTTGTAACATCCCACTAGCTGAGGTATGAATACTTGTGACATCCCAGTAGCTGAGGTATGAATACTTGTGACATCCTAATAGCTGTGGTATGAATACTTGTGACATCCCAGCAGCTGTGGTATGAATACCTGTGACATCCCAGTAGCTGTGGTATGAATACTTGTAACATCCCAGTAGCTGTGGCATGACAACTAGTGGCATGCAGCTTCTAGTGGCATGATAACAGTTACATCCAGCTAGTTGTGGCATAACACCTAGTAAAATCCGACTAGTTGAGATATACACACCAGTGACATCCCAGTAGCTGTGGAATGATGACTAGTGACATCCAATGGTTGTTTATACATATAATTTTTATAATATTTATTCATGGCTGTACATTGTACTGATTTTCTTCAGATTTTTCCAACATTATTTGCCTAAATTACTAGGATTTGTTTTAGGGATATATAAAACACAAAATTGCATATGATCTACAACTGATACATGTCTTGACAGTTACTAATAACACAATTATTAATAAACATCTTTATGGGATTCTGCCTTTTCCCATTAGACTGATTGGTCAGGTGGTATCTTAGAAGAATTATGTTAATTCTTATTGGATGAGTTGTGTCACATGACAGGTATTTTGAAACATAAGAATGAGTAGAAAGCTTTGTTACATGGTGATGTGTTCTGAAGTATAGTCATAACAGAAGGTGTATATTAGAGAGAAATGAGCAATTCCTATGCTTTGAGTCATTATTATTTGTTGTGTTCTTGTTGCAACATCAAACCTGAAGACAAGTTTTATGTTGTACAATGTACTTAGATATTGTTTGAGAGGTAGAACATTCTTTATGACATTTTGGATTCACTTCATATAACTTTAAGTTCCTCTCATATTTTCATTTATAACTTATAATTAAATTGTTTGTTAAGTTTAACAAAACTAGTTGGGTTTATTTCTTTCTCTTACTTAATTTGACCAAGTAGTCACAACAATTAATATGCCTAAAAATTGGTGATAATATCATTAAAACTTCTCTACACATACATCACAAAATTTCTACATCATTTATATTTTTAATAAGAAAGCAAACCTTCCATATTTATGTTGCAGACTCAACAAGATTCTGATTAGATTTATGAATTTAAAATATTGTAAGTAATGGTAAACTTCAAATATAAGTAAGTATTGTAAGTAATGGTAAATTTCAAATATAACAATACATTCAATATGTAATAGGTAACCCTCAAAAGGTTAATTTTGTACACGTATCAAATGAGCCCATAATTCCTCACAACAAATCATCAAAATATGATGCTAATCAATCAATGTTATATGCATTTGTGTGTAATAGACATACTCACAATGATGACCTAATAATTCCATCTTAGTCATGAGGGATTTATGGGCTCAACTTGTGTGTGCAGGCAAAGTGATGGGTGCCATTTACCCACAGACCTGTGTTCGAATCTCCATAGAGTATGAATTGAAAATTCTCTGACCTGTATGATAGTATTATCTGTATTAAATATTAGCTCTGCCTAATATTATCAAGTATTCTTTAGTATAATCCAGGGATAGCACTTTCCATTCTGTTTGGTGTATATTTATAATTTCAAAGGAGATGAACCTGCAAAATTGCTTATACTGTGGTCTAGTGTAGAAGCCCACTGTTATCAAAGGAGATGAGCTTGCATAACCAATTGTGCTGAGGTTTATTGTTTTGTACCCCACTGTTATCAAGTCAAGGGAGATGAACCATGAGCATCTGTATATACATGTATTACAAAGTACAAAATATTCAGAAAGAAAGAGTAAATTCTAAATAAATCTTGCACTCATTGAAACAATACCTGTTGTTCACTGGAACATTTGGAAGTATATCTCACTATGAACACTTTTTCTCGGAACCGCTTGGAATGGTTCCATACCACAGACACACATGTGTCACTGATGTTTTGGAATGAAATGAAATCAACAGGTGCTGGTTTAACTGAAGTAAATATCAAAGACAAGATTATTCACTAAATGATGTTTTTCATGCTTGCATTTTTACAATATCAAAGTAGGACTAAACAAGGAACTAAAAATACATACATTATTGTCTTTACAACAAATTCATGCTGACTTCAGAACAACATTTACATACAACCCATGTGACTATGGCCTTTAACCTTTTGTACACAGGAATAGTTTATCTCTTCCATAGAAGTTACTTTATTTGACCTTGACCTTTGATCTTTTAATCTGTCATTCCCAAATATATTCCATATATATATATATATATATATATATATATATATATATATATATATATATATATATATATATATATATATATGTCTGACATCTGACCTCAACAGGCTTTAAGATGTAATGATGTGTATAGTGTTCACCCAATACAATTATGTACAAAGAAAAGTAGTAATCGACTGATTGAAATTTGAGATATTTAACGTGTTCAAGCTTGATGGAGAGCACAAATTTCCTGCATTGTCTAAGATGCTACCTTCATAACTGAGTTTTATTTGAACCTGAAGATTGTAAAGTAAATTTATTTCAGCTACTTCTGGTGTGATCTACAGAAGTTACAGTTTGTACAATCTACTGATCACTAACCTGCTGTGTACCAGAAGGAAGTGACCTTATATAAAAATGTTAAATTATATAAATCTACAATAGTCTTGATCATGAATTTGCAAACAAATGTTAAGTTTTGTTGTTGTTGTTGTTGTAGGGTTTAACACAATTTTTAGCATGTGATAGACTATACATGGCAGCCAGTAATAATGGTGGAGAAAGGTGTTATATCTATATTTTCTTTCAAAATTAACATTTTTTAACAAATTATTATACTTCCCAATGTACTGCAGTTCAGCCTATTACACTCTCTGGCATTTACACTATCCTGCAGTTCAGAAAATTACATTATAATCAATGTACTACAGTTCAGTATATTACATTATAATCAATGTACTACAGTTCAGTATATTACATTATAATCAATGTACAACAGTTCAGAATATTACATTATAATCAATGCACTACAGTTCAGTACATTACATTATAATCAATGTACTGCAGTTCAGCCTATTACACTATCTGGCATTTACACTATCCTGCAGTTCAGTATATTACATTATAATCAATGTACTACAGTTTGGTATATTAAACTATTCCTACAATATTAGAGCTCAGTATATTATACTATTTATCTATATACTACAGTTTGTAATAGTTGATTATTACCTATATACTATAGTTCACTATACTACATGATTTCCACTATATTTTAGTTCAGTGTTACACTATTACCTACATACTATAGTTCACTATACTACACTATTTCCACTATATTTTAGTTCAGTGTTACACTACTACCTATATACTGTAGTTCAGTATATTTCACTATTAACAATAAACGACAGTTTTGTATATTACACTATTAACAATATCCTTTTTTTTAAATCATATAGTATTTATTTTAGTGTAAATTATCTAGCATGAAAGATGATTGAGTAATTTCATTCATTCTGACAGAAACTGCATCTATAATGTGTTATGCATAAAATATACCTGTAATCCCAAACCAGGTAGATTGTACTTTTTCTTACAAACTATAAATCTTTGCCAATAATGCACCTTTGTATACATCAAGTTCTGATACTGAAGTTATCCAAATGAGATTAAACTCGTACCTTATTAGAGATCAAAACTGCGTACAACAAAATGGGAATGGCCATATTGATAAGCTTTGTATAACACTGTAACCCCAAATTGCTCTACACAGGCCCTTTTCAACACAATACCAGTTGAGATCAATATCACATGGAAACCTTCTAGCAGTATAACCAAGAACAGATAAATTTAAAGAGAGCTTAATCCAATACTCTGGTACAGTTCTGTGGAACATGCTTCCACTACACTGAATATATTAGAGTATTTAGGAAGAGATATCATGAGCATGTCTTTGTTTCTAACAGATAATGGAATTTAGTATTTTAATAATAAGCATGTTAAAATATACAGTAACTATTACTATCTTCATATATTGTGCAATGCTATATTCTCCTTAAGAGAACATCAAGGGAGAATAGTCCTTGACTAATGAGTCACTCTCTATAAATAAAGCATTATTATTATTATTATTATTATTATTATTATTATTATTATTATTATTATTATTATTGAATAAGCTTCCATCCAAATAAACAAAACATTTTATAATGACAATATTTGATATTTGCAGTATTTGATTTGGAACAGCAGACTGTACAGAAGATGTAAATTAATTTCTTCTTTAGTCGAATTTGCATCTGATATATACTGAGTAAATATGCTGTGGCTGGATAAAGTTCTTTCAGCTGGGAGACTGGTTTATATCCAAATTCTTCTGTGAACAGAGGTGAGTTTATTTACCTCTGTAACACTTAATCCACGCTTGTATGTAGAGTGGATTCTATATCTATGTGACAGATATAGATATACTGCCCCCCCCCCCCCTGCTATAAAATAAGCAATACCCTTAATTTTACTTCTTATTGTTGTTCTTGTCTTGTAGTTTTATGTCCTTTTCCTTATGGTGATATTATTATATATAACATAACAAATTCCTGTGCTAATTTATCCATTTTCAGACAGTAAAGATAATTTGTCCTTAACTTCCTTTTGTGAGTTGAATTTGAAATTGGCTGCCAAATTGTTCATTTGAAACAAAACATTCCAGAAGGCATGTAAAAATAAAATTTCACAATAATTGCAGTCAATAAGTAAAGAGAAGACTGCACAATAATTGCATGGGCTTATCTGGACCTATCAGAATCACATAAAGTGAAATGTTCACATGTTATAATATCAAAAATATTAAACTGCACACAGTAAAGGCAAATTGTACATACTACGTGATTAACTGCAATATGGTACACAATGCAGTTTTCACTATTACATGGCTTTCTGCATAAAGTGGTTTGTGGCTCTGGACAATGGCTATCATGTTATAGTAAATAACAGGTGTGCTGTGTGTTTGGTCTCCCAGTCAGGAGATTCAGATTCTTATAACAATTTTGGGGAATTAAAATCTAATACAGCTTGCTTAAAAATGTTAAAACAGTCCAGATAATAGGAGTAAATAGTCCCGCTAATTTGAGTAAATAATCCAGCTAATAAGAGTAAAATAGTCCCACTAATTGAAGTAAAAAAGTCCAGCTAAGAGAAGTAAAATAGTCCAACAAATAGGAGTAAAATTGTCCTGCTAATAGAAGTAAAATAGTGCCGCTAATAGGAGTAAATAGTCCAGCTAATAGGAGTAAATAATCCAGCTAATTGGAGTAAAATAGTCCAGCTAATAGGAGTAAAATAGTCCAGCTAATAGGAGTAAAATAGTCCTGTTAATAGGAGTAAATAATCCAGCTAATTGAAGTAAAATAGTCTCGCTAATAGGAGTAAAATAGTAAAGCTAAAAGGAGTAGTAGAGACCACCTTACCAATTTTATCTGGAGAAATACCAAAAATAGCTGAAGTATTCAATACACTCCTGATATTATTCGTAATGTTAAAATAGAACCAGTACTTTGGCATCATATTGAAATAATCCATGGTGAATGAGGTAAAAGTCTTTTCAGAAAAGTCACTGCTCCAGGTTCTGAAAAAAAAAAAAAATTGCATGGCTAATAATTATTATAAATGTAATTAATGTGTAAAGAAGTAAATATTGTTGGTTGAAATATCAAGTCATGTTATATTCTTTAGAAAAATAGTGTACTGAATAAAAGTCGAATCACAGATTAAAAATATTACTGCAAGCTGCTATCACTACTCTACAAATGTCCAAATAACCTGATATATAATGCTTTATTTCAAGAATCATCATTTATTTTATGACTTGTGCATAATGCTCTGTTTCAAATAGCATAACTTGTGCATAATTCTCTGTTTCAAGTAGCGTAATTTCTATTCCAACTCATGCAGCAGTGAGATAATAGCAGTTTTGACTGTCCTTACATAAATAGGTTGCTGATATAGGTCACAACCTTCTATCCCCCATGACATAATTTATATACATCATGATCTAATTCTTTTAATCTAGATTGAGATTCCCTTTCTTCATTTTCTCTTTCTCTCTGCAACATGTTTCCTGCTCTCAATTGGCATTTGCAGTAGTCTACCTTTTCTTTTTCTCTCTCTTTATCTTTTTGTAATTGCAATATCCTCTCTCTTGCCAAATTTCTACAACTGTAATTCTGATTTTTCTTTTCTCTCTCCTCTTTCACCAACTGTATTTGTCTCTCCTCTTTCTCTTTCTTCAACTGCATTTGCTTCTCTCTCTCTCTCTCTCTCTCTCTCTCTCTCTCTCTCTCTCTCTCTCTCTCTCTCTCTCTCTCTCTCTCCAATTTCTCTAATTGTAAAGGCTTCTAAAATTTCAGCCTACTGAGTACTAGTATTCTTGTATAAAAAGTTTATTTGGCAATCATGAATCAGTTGGCAAAAAGGTGCAAATATTTTCACTGTGGCAATAATCTTCCTTGTAGTGATAAAAAGCCTAGAAACTTATGCATCAAAGATTAAAGATTTTTTAAAAAAGGACATCTAATTATATTTTGTATTCTGATACTAGCATTGATTGACTTTTAAGGAAAAACAATAAGATGTTGTCAAATATGAAAATTCCTCAACTATCTTTTCTGCATGAATGAAGAGATCCACATTGGAAAAAGTATACAAATTTTAAGAGTCAATTGTAATTCCTTTTACTATCTTTACCTTTATATTGAATAAATTAAGGACACTAATGCTTTGACTGGAGTAAAATCACATATAGAAAGGTGTTTACGGAAGTTAAAGTTTCACACATGTAGCTAGCAAATAGATTTTATTTACCTATCTTCCAACATCTGATCAACTTTCCAGAAGCAGTCCACAGTTATATCCTCCTCATAGAAATAGGGAATCATGTCCCATGTGCATGTCAACTCCTCCCAGTTATAAACTTGACATGAAAAGTTCTCAGGGTAATGTGGATAGTCTAAAATACATGAAATGTTCTCTGGGTTATGTGGATAGTTTAAAATACATGAACATGAAAAGTTCTCAGTGTTATGTGGATAGCCTAAAATATGTGAAAAGGTCTATGGGTTATGTGGATAGTTTAAAATACATGTACATGAAAAGTTCTCAAGGTTATGTGGATAGTTTAAAATACATGAAATGTTTTTAGGGATATGTTGATAGTTTAAAATACATGAAAAGTTCTCAGGGTTATGTTGATAGTCTAAACTACATGAGACTACTACTCAGGGTTCTGTGGATAGTTTAAAATACATGAACAGTTCTCAGGGTTTTGTGGATAGCCTAAAATATGTGAAAAGGTATCAGGGTTATGTGGATAGTTTAAAATACATGAACAGTTCTCAGGGTTATGTGGATAGCCTAAAATATGTGAAAAGGTGTCTGGGTTATATGGATAGTTTAAAATACATGAAAAGTTCTCAGGGTTCTGTGGATAGTTTAAAATACATGAACAGTTCTCAGGGTTATGTTGATAGTCTAAAATACATGAAATGTTCTCAGGGTTCTGTGGATAGTTTAAAATACATGAACAGTTCTCAGGGTTATGTTGATAGTCTAAAATACATCAAATGTTCTCAGGGTTCTGTGGATAGTCTAAAATACATGATCAGTTCTCAGGGTTATGTTGATAGTCTAAAATACATGAAATGTTCTCAGGGTTCTGTGGATAGTTTAAAATACATGATTAGTTCTCAGGGTTATGTTGATAGTCTAAAATACATCAAATGTTCTCAGGGTTCTGTGGATAGTCTAAAATACATGAAATGTTCTCAGGGTTCTGTGGATAGTCTAAAATACATGAAAAGTTTGCAGGGTTATGTGGATTAATTAAAATACATCAAAAGTGTTAGCAGGCAAAATTTTATAATAATATCTACTGCATTTCAATGATGATCAGAATGTAAAGAACTCTGTGTCTTTTTTAATGTAACAGTTTCTAATCCAATAATCATCAAGAAATCAGACCTTTAATTTTCAATGCTCATATGTTAGCTATATCTGAGAAAGAATTTATTTTGTAAATAATTGGAATATGTTTAATCCCATTGCTATATATGTGATATGGTATGGTCATGTGACAAAGCCATGTGGGATAATGTGTACACTCAGTGACATCATACATGATGTCATTATCCTTATGACATCAGGAACATTAAGAAATGTTAAGCAAATAGTATCAAAGCTTTCTTTTACAATTTCATTCATCACACTCTTGAATAATGCTCATGTTGACCACTAGATATCCCCCTCCCTCAAGTATCCCCCTCCCTCAAGGTCTATTTGAAGCTACTTGCAGTTGAGTTGTAGTGTCAGTTGCTATCACAAATAAGAAACTGACCACTTTTAATTTCCCATTTGGATTCACAAACTGTTTTCTTGTCTTCAAAAAGCAGACATATGTAAACAGTAAATACCCATATTTGCCCTTGAAGAGTTAACTATCAAAATCTGGTTTTAAACTGTTAATTTTTATGATTTCAAGCAAAGAGAAAAAACTGATGTGCTTATGTATTATGTGATGGCAGATTGGACATATCGTCAGCAAGAAACCCAAGTGGGCCTCATATTGATTACATATATTGATGGTCGACCATTTCACAAAGAAGGCTTATTTGATGTTGCAACAATACAATGTTTTCTCCCAACTTTGATATCATATTGATTTTATTTATTTACTATAATCTGATAAAATTCTTTACAGTAATAAAGGCATGCGGTTAAACCTGTACTAACTGAAACCTCAGTAAGATAGCCACTTGAAAAATTCAGCCACAATGTATAACCCCAACATAAATTTCCATACAAAACCAACCTGCATATAACAACCACCTCTGTATACAGTCATTCCTAAAGGAGGTTCTAAAATACAATTGTACAATAAATATATACAAAGATCTAATTCATAAATAAACTCATCAGTTTTCAAGATACAGACCTAGTTCACAAGTTTCATTAATATTAGATCTCAAGAAAAGAAACAAAATCAGCCAATCAGATTCAATATAACCTCATGAATATAAACAAAATCAGCCAATCAGATTCAATATAACCTCATAAATATAAACAAAATCAGCCAATCAGATTCAATATAACTTCATAAATATAAACAAAATCAGCCAATCAGATTCAATATAACCTCATGAATATATAGAGGATATTTGCTTGAAATGAGTGAATAACGGATATATTTCATCGAGTGGATGAAAAACTCAGTATTTTCACGAGTGGCGAAGAGTTTTTCATCCAAGAGATGAAATGTATCCGTTATTCACTCGTTTCAAGCAAATATTCTTTTTATTTTATGCTCACATACATTGGCTACCTCAAGATTGTGACACAGTGAAAGAGCAGACCCAAAAATCTGACCCAAAAATGTAGTTCCTGTAGTGAAAAAATATTGTTATTTTTTCACTGTTATTTTTTCACTGTTATTTTTTCACTGCAGTGCAATATCAATATTATTTTAACTAGAAAATCAAGTAATTCACAACTGAGCATAAAATAAAAACGGATCTTGCACATAGTGTAATATCTTCAAAACAAAACAATAACAACTTACATTTCATGTTTGATCAGAATTGGACTAGAAATATGGCTTGAGATTGGTAACTGAAAACAACATTTCAGAAAAATAATGCACAACATGCACAAAATTAATTATAATTATGTTTCTGCAAATGTTACTTCATGTATTCATAGCAACACATCAAACTCAAGGTCTTTCTCAGTAAACCATTTTGTGTTCCAAAACTGAACAAAACTTATAAAAAAAAGGGTTTTCACTATTTATATTCACTCATCTGCAAACATTATTCCACTAGAAATGAGAGAAAGTCTGATACTAAATTTACAATTATCTGATATACAGGATTAAAATTTAAACTTTGTGGTAGGGAGTGATTTGCACTGTGTAAAGTGTCAAATTTGAATAGGCATTGAACCTTAAAAGGTTGAATGCAAGGAGCATTAAAATTTTATCACATTTAAGTCAGAAAGTCTTTGTGAAGTGTCACTTTGACCTTTCCTCATTTCTTCACATCATATCAGTGGGACAACCTTTGCCGAAATTCTTTAGAGAGGAGAAGTTTGGCTTCGAGCAAGCCATAAGAGAATAGTGCTTTCCCTTGTTAAACAAGAAAAAGGGACCAGGTGGCTGTCTTGTAAGAAAAGACAGGTTTTAGTGTTAGGATGCACAGTTTCCGAAAGAGAACAGCATTAAGGTATGCAATTTTAATTTGGCAAATTTATCTCTTTAATTTTAAGTTCATTTGATAGAATTGACTGATTGCATGTGATCCACATTTTCATATATGTAGGATTTTATGGGGTTAAATGAAATAGTTTCTTTTGTCTGTTTAAGGATGACACTGGTTACCTATTTATATCTGACTTTGAAATGTTTAAATAATCTTGTCAGTTAGGGATTGCTGTGCAATTGAATTTTGTGAATTTATGCAATAGTAATTGAGCATGTGGTAGCTTAGGTAAAGAGATACGGTAATGCTAAATACACCTCTCACATGATAAATACACCTCTCACATGCTAAATACACCTCTCACATGCTAATTTATGGTCAGATAGGTAAAGAGATTAGGTAATGCTAAATACACCTCTCACATGCTAAATACACCTCTCACATGCTAATTTATGGTCAGTTGCTGTGAAGCAAGGGTGATGATCTATCAATTAAGTCAGAATTAATGCTGTGTTTGGATAGCAAGGGTGATGATCTATCAATTAAATCAGAATTTATACTGTGTTTGGATAGCAAGGGTGATGATCTATCAGTTAAGTCAGAATTTATACTGTGTTTGGATAGCAAGGGTGATGATCTATCGATTAAGTCAGAATTTATACTGTGTTTGGATAGCAAGGGTGATAATCTATCAATTAAGTCAGAATTAATGCTGTGTTTGGATAGCAAGGGTGATGATCTATCAATTAAATCAGAATTTATACTGTGTTTGGATAGCAAGGGTGATGATCTATCAATTAAATCAGAATTTATACTGTGTTTGGATAGCAAGGGTGATGATCTATCAATTAAGTCAGAATTTATGCTGTGTTTGGATAGCAAGGGTGATGATCTATCAATTAAATCAGAATTTATACTGTGTTTGGATAGCAAGGGTGATGATCTATCAATTAAATCAGAATTTATACTGTGTTTGGATAGCAAGGGTTATGATCTATCAATTAAGTCAGAATTTATACTGTGTTTGGATAGCAAGGGTGATGATCTATCAATTAAGTCAGAATTTATGCTGTGTTTGGATAGCAAGGGTGATGATCTATCGATTAAGTCAGAATTAATGCTGTGTTTGGATAGCAAGGGTGATGATCTATCGATTAAGTCAGAATTTATACTGTGTTTGGATAGCAAGGGTGATGATCTATCAATTAAGTCAGAATTTATGCTGTGTTTGGATAGCAAGGGTGATGATCTATCGATTAAGTCAGAATTAATGCTGTGTTTGGATAGCAAGGGTGATGATCTATCGATTAAGTCAGAATTAATGCTGGGTTTAGATAGCAAGGGTGGTGATCTATCAATTAAATCAGAATTTATGCTGTGTTTGGATAGCAAGGGTGATGATCTATCGATTAAGTCAGAATTAATGCTGTGTTTGGATAGCTAGTCATGCTTCTGAGTAATGGAAGTGAGGAAAGTTTATGTACGTATAGAAAGTGATATGTATAGAGAGATAATGGGGTAATTTTGCCTATAAGGAAACAGCTTTCTAAGGTGAGATTGGACAGTCTGAAGATGGAAGTCCCAAAAAAATTACAAGTTCAGAATAAAGGACTACGAAGTCCAGAAAGGGATGGAGTGTTTGGAATAGGAAGACTAGAGAGTGTATAGGAAGATGGTCAAGCAGAATGTGATGCAATCAGTTGTGGACATTGCACTCTTTTCACCAGTCATTATTATGATGAAATAAATCTAAGTTAGACAATGCTATTAAATTCTGTTTACATAACTTAGATTGAATTTGAGTTGCCACTATTAATTTGTTTGATTAAATTGTGTTATTTTTCATGTCTAAGGGGATTTGTAGAAGAGGTCAAGTACACAAAATGGAACAGTCCAATAGTAAAGCTAGGTAAATCAAATATCAAAGGGATGTCTGTTGAAGAAACAAAGCTATAACTCCACAGTGTCTTGAATTATAATATTTAAAATAGCCTTATTAAAAATTATTGGCTACTTCATCATCAGTGGCAACAATTTTTTGAAACTGGATTTTAATTAATGTTGTTTTAGTAGCTAGTGTGGACATGAGGTTCCATCTTAAGTCAAAAATGTAGAAACACAGCTGTGATTCACAAAGCTATGAGCCATAAACAAAGCAAGCAAAAGCCTGGCAAGACTAAATTTTAGAACTCCTGATTGATGGAGTTTGAGTTTGTGAAGTACAGAAACAATGGAGAGCATTGTATTCTCTGTATATATTGCACACATCATATCAGTATTAGTCATTCCAATGTATATGATATCTGTTGGCATAGTAATACAATCCAGGATTGGGACAACGCATAAATCCTGAGCTCAATCCCAAAAGTAACTAACTCGTTTAAGCATTCTAACTAGTACAGCCATTGCATGTTGAACACTTCTTCAAAGCAATGCAGATGCAGGAAGATTTATACCAATAAAAATTCAACATAATATTTGGGACAGCTTGAACAACAGACCCATCGAGTCCCCATATAATACAAAGATGAACTCTAATAACAATTGCATCATGTTTGACTGCTATCCATCCCATCAAACTATAATGAACAGTTGAAACTATTCACAGTTCAATGCATTAGATATTTTTAATTTCAATGTGTAATAAATACTTCAGAGAAAAGGACATGTTTGCTGGTATTTCAATAGAAAGGAGAGAAATATTCAATCACAAAGTCTCAAGCTGTTCTATTATATTTCTTTTCTTACCTTGCCCTCCAACAATTTATAATATTGCAAGTTATGTTTTTTAGTACACACAGGTCTCTTAAAATAAAAAAGACCATTTTAATAGTTCAGCTTCCAAAAAAAAGCCTCTAAAGACTTCATATAATATTCAAGTTCCAGATATTACTTACAGTCAATTTTGACACTTTTTCTTGTGACAAATTTGTTATTTCTCTCTGTACATTTATTCACCGCCTCCCGGACCATACATCTGTAACCCCTGGTTTTAGTGTGCCTTCGTGCATCATCTATTGTTAGAACTGGGCTTGTCAGCTGAATTGCACTACTGTTCAACTGTATAATCTCATAGCCAGTTTGGTTTACTTCGACATTGCTCCATTTGCCATTGTTATTTACTGCCATATCAAAATACAGTGATACAGTCTTGTTATTATCAATATTCCATATGATACAGGTTAGAACAAGTCTTTCTCCAATAAAATAATAGGGATTATCTGGCACAATATCTGTAAATTGGGAAAAAATAGAAGTCTATAAATCTGATAATGTGCAATGACATGAATCAACAGTGACAATCTAAATGAAGGAGTCCATTCTGATTTTACTCAGAAAAGTGCATTAGTGTGAAGCAATGGCAGGGCAATAGGTAAATTTTAATTCATGGAGTTTGTCAGCAAATTTAAGGACTCTTTATTCTCAAATATAAAAATAACCTTAAAGATAATTTAAAGAGTTTTCAAACTAACCTTTCAAACTCAAGGACTGTTCATGACTGTACAAATATAATATGTACTTGGGTAAACTTTCACTTCACTTTGAAAAGTTACGTTTGGGACAAGGATAGGATAGAGGTCAGAGTTATTTTTTCTCTTGTTGTGACCTTCACCTTGTGATCACTGATATTTCTAGGATATGCAACACATTATCTATGCAGGATATATAATTGGCTAAAGCTCCATTAAAATATAATCACTGATTTCTAAATTATCAACAAGTCCAGAATTGCATTTTCCCATACCATGACCTTCACCTTGATGCCTCAATACTGCTATTATTTATGACACACAAAATAATCATGATATACCCATGGGAAAAGTTTCATGTCTGTATTTTTAGTGGTTCAGATTTTGTTCATGAGACAAGGCTTCTGCAAAAGCATTGAATTTTTCATTATCATGACCATGACCTTGTAAGAATGGCTGGACTATGGAATGCAGCACAGTGACTATTCATGATGCATATTTGCAATATTTCATTAAAATATCCTTAGTGGCTGCAAAGTTGTATACAATGTTACATTTTTCCTTGCTTTTATACCAGTTATGTTCCAGACAATGATACAAATCAATGAGGTACATTTTCCCTGGTTGAGTAAATAGTGTGTTCCACACAATGATACAAGTCAAAGATTTATATTTTCGTTTAACATGAAATTAACCTTGATTCAGGGGACCTGGCTACAGTACATAAAAAAACATCTCATAATTATATCCTTAGACAAAATTTCATCAAATCTCTCCAGTCATTATTACAATGATGAGCATTTAACAAGCAAATTTTAACAGACAGAAAGACATTTGCCATAAAATATTAAGCTCAACTAAGACAATATTAACAATTTCATATTACAATCTTAGAACAAAATCATGTAATTGCATATCTGAATATAAATATTGAGGGAGAAAAATGTGTCAGCATGACCTACCTTTAGAAAAAGTTAAAATTGTCATGTAAGCTTTATTAGCAGCCATCAGGTAAAGGAAGGTGTTACAAATCAAATTAAGTTAAAAAAATTGCATGCAGATTAGAACAAATATTAGCAACTAGCTGAGACATCTTGCATTGCTCCAATCCCACTTAATCATAATGAACAAACTGTGGAAAACATTAATATAATATTTTGGCAATAATTTTGGTACTGCACATATTTTTAAAACTTTTACATCATGGAATATTACTGATAATCCAACAAATGGTGTGAAACTTAACTGCAACTTGCATTCTTGTGTTGTACAAGTCCACCTTAATGTAACTTGCCTTCTAGTTGTGCTCCAATTATACTTAAATATAATTTGTCATCCTGTTATGACATAATCCAGCCATCGTATTGTGTCCAATCCTACTTCAATGTAACTTGCCATCTTGCTGTGATCAATCCTACTTAAATGTAACTTGCCATATTGTTATAACACAATCCAGCTTAAATGTAACTTGGCATCTTCATGTGACCAATCCTACTTAAATGTAACTTGCCATCTTGTTATGATCAACCCCACTTCAATGTAACTTGCATACTTGTTGTGACCAGTCCTACTTAAATGTAACTTGCCATCTTGTTATGCCCCTATGTTACTTAAATGTAACTTGCCATCTTGTTGTGAAAAACAGTTTCTAAGACCTTGCAATGTATAGTGATGGTTCTAAACATTTCAGCAAATACAATCTTCAGGATTTGAAGATTTAATGATCGATTAGTTCTCACATAACCAATGCACTGCCACTACAACATATAATGGTGATGGTAAATAAATAAATCTATCTTCTTTGTCCTCCAATACCAGACTATGTTATTCAACTTTATTAGTTCTGATATAAAAATTTCATTTTTGTAGCAATTTGTGACACAGTGGCAGGATGTCAGAATGACATCAGAATTTCAACCAATTTGAAAGCAATTAAAAGTATGATTGCAAATTGACAAGTTCAACCAATCAAAAAGCATAAAACATTCACAGACATTGTACAAGAATTAAACAGATCAGAAAACATGCTACATTCAAAGATCTACAAGAATTTAATTAATAAGACATCGTACTACATGTACAAGAATTCATCATGTTGTTAAATAATTTGTTTTTTCTTTATGACCTTGAATTTTTGATGAAAACTTACCCCCACATTCAATGAATGTTATCTCATCTTCATTTGTAGGTGTTAGTGCACATGTCAAACAAGACAACATTAACAGTAGCAACATTATTGTGGTAACTGTAATGGATTTCACTGCAAAATAAAAGCTTAAAATTATAATATGCAAAGCATCACAATGAGTATTGTTATAAAACATGCAAATAAACTTCTAAAAGTTAAAAATCTACTTTATGTTAAATCAATTAGACTGCTGAATTCTTGTTAAAAACTAAACTACTTGTGTTAAAAATATAAGCACTTTTTACTGAAAATTTTACAGTCTCTGGATTAGATAATTTGAATTCTTGTTTAAAATTAAACTACTTGTTTTTAAAAATAAAGACTTACTGAAAATTTCATGCAGACCATGGATTAGGTTTTTTTGAATTATTGTTTAAAATTAAACTACTTGTTTTAAAAAATAAAAACTTTTAACTGAAAATTTTACACTCTATGGATTAGATAATTAAAATTCTTGTTTAAAATTAAACTACTTGTTTATAAAAATAAAGACATTTTACTGAAACTTTAGTGGTTGATCAATTCGATGAGTTGAATGCTTTTTTAAAATTAAACTACACATTTGTCTTTTTTTTATAAATAAAGACATTTACTGAAAAGTTTTCAGTCAATGGATTTGATGAGTTGAATCTTGTTTAAAATAAAACTACTTGTTATTTTTAAAAAATAGGTTTTTTACTGAACATTTCACACAATCTATGGATTGATTGATTGAGTTCTTGTTTAAAATTAAACTACTTGTTTTTAAAAATAAACACTTTTTACTCAAAAATTTATAGTTGATGGATTTGATGAGTTGAATGAGTAGTTTAATTAAAATTCAACTACTTGTTTTGTTTTTTTTATAAATAAAGACTTTTTACTTAATTTTTTACAGTCTATGGGTTAGTTTATTGGAATCCTTGTTTAAAATTAAACTACATGTTTATACTGAAAATTTCACACAGTCTATGGATTAGATAATTTAAATTCTTGTTTATTATGAAACTACTTGTTTTTAAAAATAAACACTTTTTACTGAAAATTTAATTTTATAGTTTAATTGATCTGAATCCTTGTTTAAAATTAAACTACTTGTTTTTTTTAAAAAAAAATTACTTAGAAATTTCACAGTTAATGAATTAGATGAGTTGATGTGTTGTTTAAAATTGAACTACTTGTTTTTAAAAAATAAAGACTTTTTACTGAAATTTCACAGTCGCCGGATTAGTTGATTATATTAAATCCAATTTAAGATACAGGGATTACTGGAAAATCAACTATTCAATGAACAAAATAATTTATTAAGTTTTTATCCCATCAATTATGTGGTGAGGTCATCAAACATATATAATGGTAGAATCTGACTGTAATCCTTATGATAGAGCTGTTTATTTACAAGGAAAGCAATAAATTGCCATATCTATGTTGCAAAGGGCATTAGAGTAAAGGTGCAAAAAAGAGGGATGAAACTGATCAAAGACTTTGATGATGAAAATGAAGATGATGATGAAACATTTGTCATGATATAGAAGATACTATTAGACAGAGAATGAAGCACATGATGCATCAATACTCAACCTCAAGTATCAAGGGCACTTGCTATTAATAATGCAAAGTATACAATGGATACTTGCTAATGGTTATATATAAGTATACCAAGGACACTTGTTAATGATAACATATCAGTACACTACACCAGGGCACTTGATAATAACATACCAGTACACCAGGACACATGCTAATGATTATATCCAAGTATACCAAGGACATTTGCTAATGATAACATACTAATACACCCGAGGACACATGCTAATGATAATATATATGTATACCATGGACACAAGCTAATGATAATATACAAGTATGCCAAGGACACTTGCTAATGATAATACACCAGTATGCCAAGGACACTTGCTAATGATAATATACCAGTATGCCAAGGACACATACTAATGATAACATACTAGTACACCAGGACACATGCTAATGATAATATACCAGTATGACAAGGGCACATGCTAATGATAAGATACCCATACACCAAGGCACTTGCTAATGGTAATATACCAGTATGCCAAGGACACTTGCTAATGATAATATACAAGTATACTAAGGGTACTTGCTATAGATAATATCCATGTATACTAGGACACTTGCTAATGATAATATACAAGTATATTAAGTTTTGTACCTAAAGGTGAAAGAGACCAAACGTTCATGAGCAGGAAGGAAAGTGTTAAGAACTTAAAGAATGACCTTTTAACCTTGAAGACAAGTACCACACATATTTATATAACACATATTCCAGGGATATTATTTAAGTATACAAAGTTTCATCCCTTAATCTCTGATAGCTCTTATGTTAAGCTTAATAACAGGACCCCCAATGCAGTACAAAACACACTTTCTAATGATGATGCAATTATGTCATTTTTCATTCCTTAATCTCACACAGTTCTAAACTTAAAGAGTGTGGATATGAAAGTATTATGGAAAAATTTGAAAGTTATGACCTTGACTTTAAAAATATGGTGTGCAACACACCTTCTAACAATGTTGCATCAGCAGGTTTCCATCTTTAACCTTAAACAGCTCTAAGCATATAGAGTGAATGAAATGTGCTGTAATTTTAAAAGGTGCAAAGTTTCATTTCAGAATCTTAATTAGCTCTAAAATAAAAATAAGAAGGAAGGTGTAAGAGAAAGAAAAAAAATACTAAGCCGTTACTTTAGTGTTTAAGGTAGGACCTCCAATATGATATGCAAAATACCTCTTGATTATAAGATATGACTACATAAAATTTCATTCCTTATTTTAAAACAACTTTAATGTAATTGGGTGGAAATCAAAGTTTGTATGATGGAAGATGGAGACATGGATGCTATGTTCCATACTTTTCACAAAAAGACTGAGGATAATTAGGAATGTGTATTCAGCCAATGTGGCATAAGTAAAGTCAATATGGCATAGTTAAAGAAACCTTGGTTCAACATCCAATGCATCTCCAGTCAATATGGCATAGTTAAAGAAACCTTGGTTCAACATCCAATGCATCTCCAGTCAATATGGCATAGTTAAAGAAACCTTGGTTCAACATCCAATGCATCTCCAGTCAATATGGCATAGTTAAAGAAACCTTGGTTCAACATCCAATGCATCTCCAGCCAATATGGCATAGTTAAAGAAACCTTGGTTCAACATGCAATGCATCTCCAGTCAATATGGCATAGTTAAAGAAACCTTGGTTCAACATGCAATGCATCTCCAGTCAATATGGCAAAGTTAAAGAAACCTTGGTTCAACATGCAATGCATCTCCAGTCAATGTGGTATAGTTAAAGAAACCTTGGTTCAACATGCAATGCATCTCCAGTCAATATGGCATAGTTAAAGAAACCTTGATTCAAGATGCAATACATTTCCATCTGATATGAAACACATATAGAATCCATGGTTCAACATGCAATGCATCTCCAGTCAATATGGCATGATTAAAGAAACCTTGGTTCAAGATACAATGTGTCTCAAAGTCAATATGGCATAATTAAAGAAACAGGAGTCAGAACTCATAAGATTTGAGTTTGGTGAAGTTCTTTTTAACATTAAGCCATTACAAAAAGTTTGTTTTTAAATTCATTAGATCATTAAAAAGTTAATGAGCTTAATTTCTAACTTCATTTCAGTGAAGAAAGTCCTTCAGTAAATAACAATACAAATGACAATGATTACTTGACCTAGGTCTTCATCATCTTTAGCCATAAACTGGGTTTGTTTTTAAATCATTAAGTTATTTAATATTTAATAAACCAATTATCTAATCTAATTTCATTTCATAATGTCCTTCATACAAACAACAATGATTATTCAATTATAAGGTTTGACTTCAAATGGAGCAAGAACTTGGTCTAATTGTGTCATAAAAAAGTCAAACTTGATCTAGGTCTAACTGATACTAAGTCATATATCAACTTGATGAAGGATTGAAGATCCATGATCCAATAAGTCATATATCAACTTGATGAAAATCAATGAAATCCTACAAGAGTTCTAGAGCAAAAACAGACTTCTTTATGTATGGATGAATATGTACAGAAAATACATAAATTTTAATAACAAATTATGGCCATGTTAAAAACATATGGACATAGTAACAACATATAGACTTAGTAACAACATATAGAAATAGTAACAACATATAGACATAGTAATAACATATAGACATAGTAACAACATATAGACATAGTAACAGCATATGGACATGGTTACAACAAATATCCCACACCAGATGACTTAAAAAAAAATAATTCTAAATTTGATTTGTATGTGGTGACAGGGTTACCACCATAGCAGTGAAGTGGTCATGCATACAGAAATAGTTTTTAAATATGCTGTCAAGATTATCTGTGAAATGAAACAAAGATACAAACCATGAAAAGACTGCATTTCATTAATTAGCCATGTGACTCACAGCACCGAAATTTAGAATGGTGTACAATGGTCTGCTACACAATATGTGTCAGCCATGTGACTCACAGCACCAAAATTTAGAATGATGTACAATGGTCTGCTACACAATATGTGTCAGCCATGTGACTCACAGCACCATACTTTAGACTGGTGTACAATCTTATTAAGTTTTATGTCTTCTGATTATTTGCATATTTAGAGAAATAAGTTATGTAGGATGCAAAACAGTTTTAAATTTCAGAACAAAGTGCATTGATTGATGGAAGATTCTGTTTATTCAAAATGCCAATTAAAGTAATAGTATAAAGTCATTAAAAAAAGTTTTAATTTTAGTTTTAATCACAAGTAAACAATTTAATACCAACATTTTTTCCCAATGTGAATCTTTTAGCTCTTGCAATAAACTCTGTTCCAAAATGAAGATTATGATAAACAGGAATAGCTTAAGGAATGCCAAGTTTGATTTCTTTACATAATTTTCCTCATAAACTTTAATTTGCTATGCACTATTAATGATGCTCTCCAATATATTTTTTTCATCTTAATAATGGTGTTACAGGAAAAATAGACTTCGATGAGGTGTGTCAAAATGGATGATGTAACCACAAAAGGTCATCTGGTTCAATGCATGCTAACTTCTTCAGGAATATATCACTGTCATTTGCTCACAATTAATTGCTAAACTAACTAATATTTCTAAAGTAATGAGAGATATCACTAAGAAGGAAGTATGTTTCTGAAAAGGTGAAAGACAGTGCTAAATTGTCTCGAAAACGAGGAGTCCAAGATACATAAGAAACTCTTTAACTTCAATCAGGACAGAATTTGAGAACTTTTAGAATTTTCAAACTGTTGGTTGTATTTTTCATTCTAAATTTGCTGACAAAAGTATAGTAAGTATACTTTTGCAGCTAACATAAGTTATGGATTAGCAGAAAACTAAATGTATACCTAGTTTGTGATCTTGTATTTTGAAAAATGTATACACAAGTGACTTTCCGAAAAATTGTGAGCATATTGCAATATATAGATTCTCTATGCGTCCTTAGTGCTGTCAAAACTATAATTAATTTAATGCAATGAAATATTTTGTACACACAATTAATATTGTTTTTTTTCATTTTCTATATGAAGCTCTTCAATGAAAGAGCTCAGATGCAAGTCAAATAAAATTACCTCCACGATTTTCTCTGCAAAGATCGGAAGCAAGACAAACAGATGATGGTACCATGATTCAAGGCTGAATTTTAATTTTATTCTTATAAGGGTATTATTCCTGCTTGCTCAGAAAAATGGACACCTCTGCTTAATCCTTGAGCTCTTCTTGTTCAATTCCTGAAAAGATAAGAATGTATTTTTAAAGATCTTTTATAATTCTCTTACAATGACAATTTGGCTTAAAATACTTTGACATATCTGCACTAAACATGCCTTTAAACTTAAATGTAAAATATCCTGTAACTCAGATGGATATTTACAGGAAAAAAATGCTTAATTTGTATACTCATATTAAAGTATGCCATTGTAAAATGTGCTGTTTGATTATCTTGAACTACACAGACACATATCTGCCACTGTGACTTTTTTTTATTAATCTGAGCAAACATCATAGACCCTGATCTGCCGTTATAAACCGTAATATTCTTTAATTAATCTTAGCAAACATCATAGACCCTGATCTGACATTGTAATTGCTGATGTTTAATTAGTCTTAACAAACATCATAGACCCTGATCTGCCAATATAAACTGTAATATTCTTTAATTAGTCTTAGCAAACATCATTGACCCTGATCTGCCAATATAAACTATAATATTCTTTAATTAGTCTTAGCAAACATCATAGACCCTGATCTGACATTGTAATTGCTGATGTTTAATTAGTCTTAACAAACATCATAGACCCTGATCTGCCATTATAAACTGTAATATTCTTTAATTAGTCTTAGCAAACATCATTGACCCTGATCTGCCATTATAAACTGTAATATTCTTTAATTAGTCTTAACAAACATCATAGACCCTGATCTGCCAATGTAAACTGTAATATTCTTTAATTAATCTTAGCAAACATCATAGACCCTGATCTGCCATTATAAACTGTAATATTCTTTAATTAGTCTTAACAAACATCATAGACCCTGATCTGCCAATATAAACTGTAATATTCTTTAATTAGTCTTAGCAAACATCATAGACCCTGATCTGACATTGTAATTGCTGATGTTTAATTAGTCTTAACAAACATCATAGACCCTGATCTGCCAATATAAACTGTAATATTCTTTAATTAGTCTTAGCAAACATCATTGACCCTGATCTGCCAATATAAACTATAATATTCTTTAATTAGTCTTAGCAAACATCATAGACCCTGATCTGACATTGTAATTGCTGATGTTTAATTAGTCTTAACAAACATCATAGACCCTGATCTGCCATTATAAACTGTAATATTCTTTAATTAGTCTTAGCAAACATCATTGACCCTGATCTGCCATTATAAACTGTAATATTCTTTAATTAGTCTTAACAAACATCATAGACCCTGATCTGCCAATGTAAACTGTAATATTCTTTAATTAATCTTAGCAAACATCATAGACCCTGATCTGCCATTATAAACTGTAATATTCTTTAATTAGTCTTAACAAACATCATAGACCCTGATCTGCCAATATAAACTGTAATATTCTTTAATTAGTCTTAGCAAACATCATAGACCCTGATCTGACATTATAAACTGTAATATTCTTTAATTAGTCTTAGCAAACATCATTGTCCCTGATCTGACTTTGTAATTGCTGATGTTTAATTAGTCTTAACAAACAACATTGATCCTGATCTACCATTGTAAAATGTGCTGACTTTTCTTTGTCTTAACAAACAAATTAGTCAGACCCTGGTCTTCCATTATGAAATTGTACTGTTGTTTGAGTTGTCATAACAAACAACATAGACTGATATCTGCCAGTACATAATGGACTAGCAAATCAGGGTCCATACTTTATACATAAGTATATATAGAATTTACAAAATATGCAGACACTGATTGAACTGTAGTAATTCATTGAGTGCTGAGTCAAGGGACTGTAATCAGGACTGACAATAAATAATACATGTACAGGAACCGAATGAGTCCAGAGACTGTAAAATGGGTACTAATAGGTACAGGAATAAAATGAGTCCAGAGATTTTAATAAGGGGGTACTAATAGGTATAGGAACAAAACGAGTCCAGAGAATTTAATAAGGGGTACTAATAGGTACAGGAACAAAATGAGTCCAGAGATTGTGATTAAGGGGTCCTATTAAGTACAGGAACAAAATGAGTCCAGAAACAATAAAAGGGTACTATTGGGTACAGGAATAAAGTCAGTCCTGAGACTGTAATAAGGGTTACTAATAGGTAATGGAATATAAAATATTTAAACATGGTCTTCACATTTAGTTCTTACCTTGGTATACCTTGTCAATGTTGAGATTCTCTCCAAGTCTTGAAACACATAGGTGTACAGATGCACCTACATGTTTTGGTCTAGTGCATCTATAAGTCTTCAAACATATACATACAAGCTAGCAGTTATATTCCCAAAGTTTCACTACTGGTAAAAATGTGCCTCTGAGGAAACGCCACTTTCAAAATTATCATTCAGTGTGTACTTGGCATGTAAACTAACAGTATCACTTACAAAGAAGTTATGACATTCAATCCAAGAGATATTTTCAACAACAAAAAACAAAGATACAGGTCATTTATGCTAAAACAATGTAATTAGCACTTCACTCTAACATAAATTTCCTTACTTAGTTTCTTAAATCTTCCTTTTGTTAGTGTAACCCTATTCATTGTTATGCATTGTTCCAGTTCTTTGCATAACAATTTGTTCAGGACTTGGCATATTAAAGATATTCTTGCAACTTGACCATTGAAGCATATATAGATTAGGATCTTTGAATTTGAAAAACAAATACTGAACCAGTTCTCAGTGAATACATATTATCAGTCAGACAATAGGGGTCAAATCAGAACCAAGAAAAAGATTTAAACAGAGCTCAGTACTGTATAATTCTATTGGAACAGAGGTTAAGGACATTCCTTAGCAAACAAAACTGGATTAACATCTACTTGTTCTGCAGTGAAACAGCAGTTTTTAGCTAAAAGTGCAGTTAAATAGCTGTTTTCTAAAACGTTTTTTCACCTAGAATAAGAAAAGTAGTTTTGAGAAAACAGTTAACAAGAAGTTTTGTTAAATATTACATCAAACTGATGCCTAAAAGAAGAAAAACATTATTTTACAGTAATTCAGCACTTTTTTCTTACTGGTTTTAAAATGCAGATATTACGACAGTAAAATGCTAGTTTCTTCCTCTTGAGCAGTTTTTCTTATAATCACAATCATTTTCCGAGTCCAGTTATTTCATCAATAAAACTTAAAACTCGAGTTTCTAATATATTAAAAATTTCAGCACACCCCCACCCACCAAAAAAATTTTGAATAAAATATAATCTTAGTTTCTAATAGTCTTAGTGAAATAATGATACAAACAATTTATAAATTCATTATAGTCTGTACTTGATTGATACTAAATAATGATACAAAGCAATAGATATAAATTCATTATAGTCTGTATTAGATCTACACTAATTAATGATACAGAGCAATATATATGAATTTATTATAGTCTGTACTTGATTAATACTAATTAATGATACAAAGCAATATATATAAGCTCATTATAGTCTGTACTTGATTAATACTAATTAATGATACAAAAAGCAATTTATAAATTCATTTTAGTCTGTACTAGATTGATATTAATTAAGGATACAAAGCAATTTATAAATTCATTATAGTCTGTACTAGATCTACACTAATTAATGATACAAAGCAATATATATAAGTTCATTATAGTCTGTACTAGATCTACACTAATTAATGATACAAAGCAATTTATAGATTAATTATAGTCTGTACTTGATTGATACTAAATAATGATACAAAGCAATATATGCATTCATTATAGTCTGTAACAGATATATGATGTTGGTAATAAATCAGTCTTGCATGTAGATAAAAATGGGAATCAAGTCTTTGTTAAGCATGTTTTTCAAAATGGGCAAAACCCAGTAAAATGAAAGAAGTCCTGAATTCATAAGGTTTCCAATGGTACAACTCAAGACTCCTTGAGACCCTTGTAATAAAAGCTGTTGACTTTATTTTCCACAGAAACAAATTAACATTTTATTGCGCTTAAAATAAGAATAACTTATTCTTTTTTTTTTATTTATCAAACTGCAAAGCTAACAATATTTTTTAAAAAAACACTGAAACATATGCCATGCATGTAACCAATTACAGTACAGACTTAAGGATGATTTTAGGAATTTAATATACATAGACCAAAATGGGCCTTAATGTCCTCTTACAGTCTAGTCATTGCTTTATATGTTTGCATACACATCTACAATATCATATGTAACTGTATCTCTTGTTACCCAAACATTTTTGGGGTTCATCATATTTCAATAGATACATATGGGAGCTTCCTTCCACCTGCACAGTTTACATGTTTCTCCTCTCTCCAGAAAAACCCACAATGACACTGACCATTGAACTGCACACAACCATATTCAAAATCTTGTACTGGTAAATGATGCATACATGTGATTAATACACATTTGCATCTGATAGTATCCCCATTACTGTGAAGAAATTTATAGCAGTCAGTTTCTAAATATTTGAGTTTCTCATAAAGGGGCTTAAAAAGGACCATGAAAGTGATTTATGTGAGAACAACCAAGTACTGTCAAATATGGAATTATTCCATTGTTTACTTTGAGATAATGGCAACTCGTTAAATAAAGATAAACTTGCCAAAATCCAATGTATGATGTCTTAGAGAGTAGCACATAATCTGTTCTTAAAGAGTGGCACATTATCTGTACTTAAAGAGTGGCATATTATCTGTACTTAAAGGGTGGCACACTATCTGCACTTAAAGGGTGGCACACTATCTGTACTTAAAGAGTGGCACACTATCTGCACTGTAAGCAGACAACAGATTATTTTGATATTAGAGGATACCTTTATTACCATGAAAAAGTTTGATATGTTTCTCCATCTTATGCATCAATAAATCACTAATAGTAGTACTAAAATATCCAGAACACTGTGAGATCTCACACCTTTTTAAAATACAGGTTTTCATTAATGATGCCATTTGTGATACAAGTTTTAGTTGCACAAAAGATCTCATTGACCCACATTGAGTTAAAATGTGATCTTGTTGACCCACATTGAGTTAAAATGTAATGTTGATCATCTATTGACATCTGCATAGCAAACATTTACAGTGGTAATCAATTGAAGTCATCAATTCTGCAGTATAGCAAAATTTACAATTGTAATCAATTGTGGGCATCAATTCTGCAGTATAGCAACATTTACAATGGTAATTAACTGAAGGCATCAATTTCTCGGTATAGCAAACTTTATAATGATAATAAATTGTATGTCTGCAGTATAGCAAAATTTACAATGGTAATAAATTGTATGTCTGCAGTAAAGCAAAATTTACAATGGTAATAAATTATGTCTGCAGTATACCTTTTTATGACGATACACAGTTCCCAATCATTTATGACCCACAGACAAAATTCAGTCAAATACACAAAACATATATATTGTATGGTAGCTTGATCAGGAGGTCTATCATAGATCTAATAACAAGGTACATATAAAGAGCACAGTGATCATAGTTTGTTTAGAGGCCCATTATTCAAGCCCTTTCAACCTGCATTATAGGTGTTGAAATTTTCACCTAAAAGTTCTTTGTTGTTGCATGTTATTTATATTGATTTCTCATCATCAATGCTATTCTTGATAACATATTCATTTAATGTTGTGTCATCAAATTCTATTTCATCATCCTCTAACAAATCATTTTTTCTTTCCTTAAATTCCTCCTGTGCAGAGCCATTTAACTGATCAAACTGCAAATTAAATACATCAGTAATCACAGGTGTGAAATCAAAGTGCATATCAAATGCCTCATTAATCACAGGTGTGAAACTGATCAAACTGCAAATCAAATGCATCATTAATCACAGGTATAAAATCAAAGTGCATATCAAATGCCTCATTAATCACAGGTGTGAAACTGATCAAACTGCAAATCAAATGCCTCATTACTCCCAGGTGTGAAATCAAAGTGCATATCAACAGATGTGAAACTGATCAAAATGCAAATCAAATGGAACCAGAATCACAGGTGAGAAATCAAACTGCAAGTCAATGGATCAGTAATTACAGGTATGCAACCTTGAAGACCAGGTGTTTCTTTCAGTTCTTCCAATACAGACAGTTTCTTCAGAACATATTCTGCCAATTTGTTATCTGCAAAATATACTCACTCACATGCATGTAACTTGGCTTTATTTTGGCCATGTTAAGGTTGATTGGATTCATTGGCAATGTTCTCTTTATTAAAACTCTGACTTGGAACATAAGATTCCAAAACAATACAGTCAGCAAAACATTGTACAGTTTCTAAAGGCTTCCTTTCATTTGTAGATTCTATTTCCACATTGATGACCTTAATAAATATACAACAGAAATCAATTTTGTTTAAAATCAATATACATTTGTATATATAAAGTCGAGTATAAGCTTAACATCTTAAATCATATTTATAATGGGAAAACAAAAAGAATGCACACTGATAATTAATCTAGTTATTAAAGTATCTGGTATAATCTTTCACAAGCACTTAAATCACATAGATTTCAAGAGAAACTTTCTTGGTCTAATTTTTTATATTAATTTTCAAATACACAGTCTGTAATGTAATATAAACTAGAAATATGATACATGTAATGCATCTAAATGCAAATCTTACTGAATAGTTCATGTAACATACACACGAATACAAAAAGATTCAGATGACTAGTACTCTAAATAGTCTGATTTTAGTTTCAGACATATATTCTTGTCTCTCCAGATGGGTTTTAGCTTTGACATAGATGCCATTGTTTGTGCTGCTTATGACAAACTTTCTGCTCTTGATCCCTCTTCTGTGATTATGGACCCAAGATAATTGAACTGGCTGGCTGTTTCCAGTTCCTGTCATCTGGCTTTAATCTTGGCTGAGATTTGTTTGTCACTATTTGTAATCAGCTTTATCTTCTCACCGTTTATCTCCATGTAGAATCTGGAAGATGTTTTATCCAGGTTCTCTACTAAGATAGCATGCCCTCCAACGCTTACTGTCCCATAGTGGTTTTCCAGGGCTTTGCTCATGATGCGTTCTAAGTAGATGTTGAACAGAACCGCGAGCTGATAGCTTTGGTGTACAGCTGCTTGATGGTATTGGTCAACTTATGACCCATGTTGTACTTCTTCAACGTGGACCACAATGCCTCATGCCACACTATATCAAAGGCCTTTTTGAAATCTATGAACACATGATAGATGTCTTGTTGATGTTGCAAGTACTTTTCACACAGAACCTTGAGATTGAATATTTGTTCTGTTGTGATTCTTTCACTCTGGAATCCTGTCTGTTTTTCAGCAATTATTTCTTCTGGTTGAGGTTTCAGTCTTTTCAAGATGATCTTCAGCAACACTTTACTAGCATGGCTGATCAAACTGATAGTTCTATAATTTTTGCACAGATGGAGATTGCCTTTTTGGGGAGTGTTATAATCAGTGACTGGGTCCACTGTGTTGGCCATTCACCTGTCTTCCAGATCTTGCTGCAGACTTTTTTTAGTAGCTCTATCACTGATTCCCCACCATTCTTGATACATTCAGCTGGGATGTTGTCTACTGCAGCTGCCTTCAATTATTCAGTGCTTTTATTGCTGACTCCACCTTTTCTTTGTGAATGAGGAAATCATCATTATTTGTGGAGTTTGGAACTTTAAGCACATCTGGGTCTCCTGTGGACTGCTGGTTGTAAAGTTCTTTACAAGACAATGTCCATCTTTCTGCAATGTTACTCACTTTTGTGAGGCATTTTCCATTTTTGTCTTGAATGGAACTGACTCTTGGTTGCTTCTGGCAGGTGAGGTTGTTCACAGTTTGGATTGCCTTTTTGCTGTTATTCTTTATTAGGTTGCTCTCTTTTTGTCTGTTCTCTTTTGTCCAATCCAATCTTCTTTGCTTTCTTCAAGTTTTTTCTGATATTCTTGTTAGATGTATTTTCTTGGTATTCCATTGCCCCTGTTGTGTGTCTGGTATTTTTTAGGTCTCTTCGGGCATCACACACATTTATAATCTCCTCTGTAACTCATGGTTTCTCTTTGGGCAATGGAGGCCAGTGGTGTTCTTAACAGCTGTTGTCATGATCGTGTTGAAAGTGTCTGTCATCTCTTTAACATCCATCACAAATTATGGAACAAATTTTCCTTCAATTGAGACTTGGAATGACTTAGGGTCCTTCAGTTGTACAAGGTTGAATTTGAGCCTGATGTTCTGCATAAGTGTATATATATATATATATGTTTTGTAAGAGCTGGTGCAGCAGTGGCTTTAATGTAGGTATAGCTGCGAGAAGTGTATATGTTCCACCTATTTATTTTTTTTTTAATCTTTAATATTACTCGGAGAAAAATTAATATGAACTCTTGGTTTTGATTTTGAAGCTTTGTCAAAATGTTTAAGCTGAGATTTAGTGAATGCTACTTTGTTTCGACCACCACTAGAATTTTTATCTTTCTTCAATGCCATTTTTTTTCTGCATTTACTTGTAAGGTTTGATTGTAATTGTTTTTATGTGATCATAAGTCTGAGTAACAATAACGTGACTATCTGATATTTTATCATATCATGACAGTTATGTATTTTTTAAAAATACATATTTTCTACTGGAGCGTCAATGAACCTTATTCTTCCACCAGCACCTTCAAGTAGCATTGATTTATAGCTGAGCATATCAGCAAATGCTTTTGTTATATATATATATATATATATATATATATATATATATATATATATATATATCTGATTTAATATGTACATTTATTTTAATTTAATTGTAAGTTGTAAAATATTTTATTTTTAATTGCATTATAAGTCAAAATAAGGTAATCTTGTTTACTAGGGATTTTACAATTTTCCAAGAATTCAGTTTAGTTTTTCGAAAACCTAAAATTAGGAACGCTGTATCCAAGCTAACCTAGTTCCTGACCTTGATGTGCAGGTTGGATGTAAACAACTAATTTTATTCATTTGTTATGTGGGATTGATAAAAGTGAAATCGAGTCTGTATTAATATGTGGCATTAGGCTTGTAAATAACTTTGTGTAAAGTAAATGACTGTTTTTAATTTTATGCTTAAGTAAAATGATTTGTTCTCGTCAAGATTATGTTAGGACTACATGATGTAAATACAATCAAGAAACCCTTCTGTCGAAATCCACAGTTTTCCGTATTTGTGCAGAAATTAGATTTAATAACATATGTTTAGAGAAATATTCTTAGTTTTACGCTTTTAATGTTACACTAGAAAGTGTCTGTTGTAACTAGTTTCTCGTTATGCTAAATTCTCTTCAGGTTAGTTGGATTTTAAAAGATTAATTTGTTTCTTTGGAAATATTTTGATGTGCTCATAAAAAGTTCCTAAACAAAGACAGAGATTTCAAACTTTTATTTAAATTTTAAACACCGGAGTTTTAAATCATGTGATTCTACATGGAACTATAGATAAACAGTACAGACTACAGCATACGTCGTCGTCTTCGATCTTGGATTTTCCAACAGGACTCGAACTTGAATCTTATAGAACCTTCCATTACTAGGACTTTTGTAATTTAATTTGTTGTTTATGTTTGGAATCAATTTCTAAAACTAAGTTATTTTTCCATTTTTACAATATTTTTTCCAGGGAAATTATTGTTAAATTTTGCAACCCTTGTTATTTTCACTTCTTCTATGTTACTGTTTATTATTGACAGTTTGGCCTGTTAAATCAAGATGTTTTAATGAAAAATAATAAAGTGGATATAATTCTCCATAATCTAATTGTGACATTTGTAAACCAGTATCTATATTTTGATCACATCCCATAAATGTCATCAAGTGATGATAAGCTCATGAAATGTGATTTTGGTATAGTAATCTAACAACATACCCTCAGCTGGCTCTTGTTGGGCATTTATTCTTAAAGAAACTTCGGAGCCTCTGAGTTGTTCAAATATCATATGACTACGTGTTTGATCATTTAATCGTGTAATATTCTACAAAGCAATGAAAATATGTCATGGTGCAGAAACATCCTGTATGTTTTGTGAGGCTATATCCAATGTAAATAAACCTCGAACGGTTCTTTAAATTATGTTTGTGTTCACTGTTAGCCATGACAATATTGATTTACCACCTTCATCCATTAAAGCAAGTAATTTATGTTCTTCAGCAATTGTTTGAGTCATTATAGGCATTCACATTGAGTGCTTTGTTATTGTTACTTTCCTATCAGAAGCAACAGCTCGCCAGCTTTTGCCATTATCATCCCCGATAGTTACAAGTACAACTTTATGCTTAGCGCCAAAAATAACCTTTCTAACATTTCCACAAAATACTCAAATATGAGACAGCAGAATTGCACATGAGAATCTTCTACGTCCTCCTAACAACATTGATCCATGTATTTCAAATCCTAAATTGTAATTTGCAATAACACTTTTAATAATATCAAAATTAGCATCTGCTGATCTAACTGCATGTTCAAAATCAACTGGTTGTGGATCAGTTGCAGTAGGTTTGTGGTGTTTACAATTCAATATATTGAATGTGATCAGCATTCTCGGTAATATCTTTAGCAAACAGCATTGTTGGACCTGACGGTCTTATGTAATCATCAGAATATCTCGCTAAACCTATTATTGTTGTGGCAGCAACCTTGTATTTCTTAATTGATTCAATATTTCTTCCATCAATCATATATGTAGTACTATCAAACCAGGCCATAGTTCCATTGTTAACAGAACCAAACACTTAGCTTATCACCATATGGTGTATAGCTGCAACGTTTGTTAAAAGTTCACAGACTACTTCAATAAATGCTTCAGTGGGTAAGACATTGCTAGTATCATGAACTTGTACGTCCAAGCTGATTTGGTTGTCACATCATAAGAATAATATAGATAATCATTCACATATTCATATTTTTAGAACTGGCCCATCCATGTTGAATACTGTATCAGATATACGTTCAAACATTTTATTATAATTAGTATTGTTCAACACGAAGATCACTTCCTGCTATTAAAGTCGCAGTTTTATTTCTTTGTGCTTCATCAACCAGCTAGTTTTTGAGTTGCAGCTTGATTTATTATTTTACTGACGTTTAGAGGCATAACATCAGTGTGTGATAATTTTACTGGCCGATGAAGTTTTTGTCATATTAATCGTGCTAATCTATCCTTAATTGCTGAAAATGCTCTACCTGCAACATTACCAACAGTACCAATACCTTTTCACGAACAATGTCAATAGCTTTCATTCCTAGTGGCTTTGCAGTAGATATTGCTTTTGGGGCTATCCTTCTAAACAGACCCTGAACACCATCACATAGTCAATCACCGTAGAATGTTTATAGCTTGGTAATTTATAACTCTAACCATAATCGGTTTACATTGAGCATTGCGTATAATCATCTTATTTGTTATTTATTTATTTAGTTATTTAATCAATGTGTTAATCATCAACAATTTCATCAAAAAGAGACTGATAAACATTACTATCCATGATACCTCCTGTAAATAATCATTGACAAATATCAGCTGCTTCATTAATAATTTCTGGATTATTATTTCCAGCACGTTTTTATCCAAGCAGAATTTCTAATCCTTCAACATCAGAAAGGACATTGTTAGTACAAGTACTAAGACGACTTCCTTGAGTAGAAATACCACATCCTGTTGCTCCTTTTCCTTGTGTTCGACTCATGAACTCCTCGGTTTCTTGTTAAAGTGATACTTCTTTTTAAATAAAATCAATAAACTCTGGATCATCATCATTGATGTGGTCCTTATGTGTTTACTCCAGTTTTCAGGTGTTACATCACTGTAATACTTAGATTTTAAAAAGGTAAATTTATTACTATACTTCGCAGCTACATCTATTGCTTTTTCTATACTAATGATTTAAAAAATACTTTTAGAAGTATAAAAACAGTTATTAACGATTCTTGTTTATATTTGTTGTGGTGATTGTGGTTGTCGTGGGTTTATTTGCTTATAACTTACTTATTTTTATATTTGCTTTAATTCTAAAATACTTTGGATCATTTATATCGATTAGTTTATTATTATAAATACTAAATATGTTAGAAATCCAGGTCTCTGTCCACCATTTGCTCAGCATGTCTGGGATTTGTAATATTTTCTAATAACTTCATCTTAAAATATATTCTTAATCTCATCAATTGACTCTTTTTCTTGATGAAGTTGTGGCTGTTGTTGAAGAGGTACCGGAATTTATGAGTTTTGTTGAGGAGATCTTGGTTTAGTAGAAGATTGTTGTTTTTGTTGAGGTTTCGGAGGTTTTGGTTGTTGTTGAGAAGTTTTTTGATAAGCTTCTTTTTCTAAATATGTTCTAATTTTATTTACTTCCCTATCGAACTTTCAAAACATTAAATCTCTTGACAGTGACTGACAGTGACTTGCCAAAATATGCACAATACATCAATATTTTTTATATTTATCAAAATCTACATTAACATACTCAGGTTTGCCATTTTTTTCTCTATTAAAATAATAACCCATTGCATTAGTATAAAATATTTAAATACTTCACCCTCTTAAATTATCAAGAATTCCTTCATTAAATTTATGAATCACTTCAACTATTTGTCCCTTTTTCACCTGTTTTAGTACGAACTTGATCAATTCCTTCAAGCATTTCTACCTCTGCCAGATGGCTGAGCAGCAGCTATCTCACCTGGAAGTTTTCGTAAAAGTCTTTTTGTCTTCTTATTTCTTTCTGCTATTTTGCCAGTCGCTATGGCACTTTGTTCTAACATACTTTCAGTAACTTCTGCAACTTATTTGGTAGCTTTAGTAACTGGTTAAAATAATTGTTCTGAACCTTCTCTAAACTCAACCTCAGATTCTTGACGTTCTTGTAATTTTCATATAAAAGAATCACGGACTGGAAGATATTTTTTAATTGCTTCTAGTCGCTTTCATACTAACCTAGCTGTATAAGATTCCATAGCTGGCACCATATTATTGATATAATAATGATTTAATTACTAAAACCTAAAGAGCAGCAGAAAAGGTGCGACCACAATGAAACGTCCGGGTGGGTAAACATACATGCATACAAAATTTTAAAATAGACCAATGACAAAAGATAAAGTTACAAAAATGCGCTAACCCAATGAGAGAAACTCTCGGTCAGTTAGAGGCTTTGGTTTGGGGTTATTGACGTCATATTGACCATATATTTTTCATTATTGTAGGAAGTTTTATTTTTTTCAAAACTGATGTTCCAGAAAAAGGTCTGTTCACACTTTCTGCTGCTAAAGAGAAAGCAATTCCATTTTGTTATTCTTTTAGCTACATTATGACAGTTAATTACTGATTGCCTAGTTTATACAGAATGTATTATATTGTATTGGAGACAAATGTTTTCCAGTTCATCGACTTTGTTTCCACTTACATTCATTTCAAAAGCTTTAACAAGTGTGAGGCTAAATCTGAAATCCTATGGAAGAGTACAATTATACAACAGACAATGATACAAGTATAAAATGTATAATAATATAAGTATACAATAGACAATGATGCAAGTATACAATAGACAATGATAAAAGTATACAATGGAAAATGATACAAGTATATGATGACAATGATACAAGCATACAATAGACAATGATACAAGAATACAAGAATGATACAATTACACAATGGACAATAATACAAGTAGACAATAGACTATGATACAAGTATTCAATAGGCAATGACACAAGTATACAATGGAAATTAATACAAGTATACAATGACAATGATGCAAGCATACAATGGACAATGATACAAGTATATAAAAACAATGATACAATTACACAACGATACAGATATACAATAGGCAATGATACAAGTATAAAATAGACAATGATACAAGCATACAAAGGACAATGATACAATTATACAATGGTCAATAATACAAGTATTCCAGAAACAATGATACAAGTATACAATAGACAATGATACATACAATGAACAATGATACAAGCATACAATGTCAATGATACAAGTTTATAATAGACAATGATAAAAGTATACAAAGGACAATAATCCAAGTATACGATAGACAATGATACAAGCATACAATGGACAATGATACAAGTATACAATAGACAATAATACAAGTACACAATGGACAATGAGACAAGTATACAGTAGACAATGATACAATTGACAAATGATCTATCAACATCTAACATTCAATTGGTATTATAATGGTTTTCCCATAATATGTGAACTGAATAGCTTCTTTCAGTGGCGTCGCTGGGGGGGAGGTGCGGGGGGTGCGGACCGCACCGGGTGACATCATCTCATAGGGGTAACACCAAAAGGAAAATTTTAAATAAAGTAAGTTTAATGTAAAACTAACTATAACTTAACGTTGTTACAGTTCTTAAATGCTTTTACCTTCTGACCTTCAATTAATTTGTTTTTGTTCTTGTCATTTTTATACTGTGGACTTATTTTAAGAAGAAGAAATCCATGGTGGAAGTCTGGAGGGGTGATACCATGAGTTTACCACACTGGGTGACACCAACCCTAGCGACGCCGCTGGCTTCCTTGCTAGTATTTGGTACATTACCTATCCCTCAGACCGCTCTGATGGACTAGGTGGTTTGAGCAGTAAGTTAGCTTTACAATTTTAGGGTTAAATTATGGCTTGGAAATACTTTAAAAGCATAATTGTTCAGGAGTTTTGCCCCCTGCATCTCCACCGAGGGTACCATTCCACAAACTCCTTGACTACTGGTTTATGTTGTCTGGTCACTGAGGCTTTTAACCACCATTGCATACAGTTTGCTATCTTTAATGTTGCTCAACCAGTATGTGATACAATAAGATGGATACAGGCATTGATTCCTTGTGTCATCTGTTAACACTGAGGTACCAATTATACAACATAACCTCATTAAAGCTGTTTTAATAGTAAGTAATTTTGTTCTTTCAATCCCTTATTCAATTAATCTTCTTTGTTTTCAATGAACTCAATAGTTTGTCTTGTAATTTTTGTACTGGTGCACAAATTATTTAATACTAAATGAAAACTTTAGTATTAGAAAAGTCTCATAAATTGATTGAATTGAATTGATTACCTCACTTGGACACACACACACGCACACACACACACACACATATATATATGTGTGTGTGTGTGTGTGTGTGTGTGTGTGTGTAACATGATAATTGGGGTCCAAGAAATTGGATCGCGTTAGTAGCGGGGTTGCGTTATTGCGGTGTTTTACAGTATTTTTTTTTCCAGCAAACACCGCATTCGCATATACGTGTACTCATGTCCAATGTAAAATGTTGGAATATTATAGGACGAATATTAAATGGAATGAAGTAATAAGACTTAGTCAAAATAATGGACAGATAATATATTTAAAGGTTATTATTTCACGTAAATAGTTTTACTAACTTTTATTGTATTTTTTCCCCCCGAAAATACAAATTGATCGATAATACCCTGACTGACGTTAAGGGTATCAACATTGTTTAGTATCGTGCCGTCATGGCATGCAGTTTGTTCATTGTGGATGTAATTCAAATGGAAAATTTCAGATTTAAAAATATTCAATAATTTTGTCCAAGATTGATGTGTTTGAAGTCAATGTCCAGTATATAGCATAAACAGAGTATTAACACCGTTTACTTATCGTCTGATGTAGTACCGTCATGTCATGCAGCTAATCCATAATACCTGTAATTCCATTGCAAAAATTGCAAACGTATTTAAACTAGTCAATATTTTTGTCACAACTCATTATAAGTTTGAATTCAATTGGAAAAATTAACAGAAAATTATCTTAAGAAAGACGAAGCAAATTTACGTTTCATTTCTTTCCAGGGTCTATGAACGGTATCAATACAAATTGTAAACTTGATTTTCCAAAACGGTAAAATAATTTTTTTAATATATAAAAAGATAAGAAATTAATGACAAGTTCATAAACAAACACCTAACACCTAAAATCCGAGAATTAAATGCAGTGAGTCTGTAATGGTCATGCGCCACTGATAAAGTTTTCTTTTAAAGCTGCACGCATGTACAATTTCATACCCTTTAAATTTCCAGCTAACAAAGCCAACATTTTTTACTAGTCAAACAATTCCTCTAATAACACTGCCAAGCCTCAGAAAACATGTTGGCCGCTTTCGTTTTTTTTGTTGTTGATGTTTATTAAATTGTGAGAATCTTGAATCAATCACCGCATTGTCGGCTGCTAGGTTGTGTATGCAATTAAAAACACGTCTTTACTCTTGGATCAATAATAAGTAATATTTCAGATAATCTTTATTTAGGCATAACAATTTCAAGAGCCTGGTGAGATTAATACATTTCGAAAGCCGCGTTTTACACACTATTTCTTGTATTATATTAGAATTCATACACAATCTCTTCCCCAAAATCGTAATAAACTTTTCTTGCACAAAGTGCAATGAATGAATTCCGTTTGTGAATTTGTTATTCCGTAATAGTAAAATATTTTTTTTTAATTTGAAAAAAGGGAAATTATTAATGTTTTTATAAGCAACCCTCATACACATGTAAAACCCGGGAACTAATTCCAGTAGGCCTGCAATGGTCACAAGTCAGTTTCATAATTGTTTTTAAGCTGAACGCATGTACAATTTCATACCCTCTCAATTTCCAGCTAGGAAAGTGGACATTATTTACTGGTTAACTGATTGAGTCTAATAACACCGCAAAGCCCAGAAAATATGTTAGCGGCTTTCGTTTTTTTGATGTTACTGTTATCAACCACAGCATTGTCTGCTGCTTGGTAGTGTGCGCACTTAATGAAGAAACACGCGTCCGCTATTGTCTGAGCAGCGATTGTTTTCAGAATTAATTAAAGACAACCACAAAGACCACATCATGTTTACTTTGGCATAACACTTAAACAAATTGGTGAAATTGTTAAATTAAAGAAGCTACGCCACGATCGTATTATATTTAAATTCATACGCGAATCTTCCCCAAAATGTTCATAAACATTTTACACACTATTTCACGTACTTAAAATATCAAAAAATCTCCGCTACAAGAAAAATACACGTACATATATTTAAAATTTCAGGAACCAAGTCACGATCGTACTTTATTCAAATTCATATGCGATCTCTTCTCCAATATGATAATAAAATCTTAATATCCTATTTCACGTACTTTGAAGAAAACAAAAAAAGTCATGTGTGAATATACGAAATATCTGGAGCCTCCGCGACCGCGTTATATCCGAATACACATTATCGCAAGGCGCGTTATATATATATATATATATATATATATATATATATATATATATATATATATATATATATATATATATATATATATATATATATATATGAACCCCGCTATAACGCGCCTTGTGATAACGCCTATTCGGATATATATATATATATATATATATATATATATATATATATATATATATATATATATATATATATATATATATGGAGACTAATTCTCATACATCAACTAAAGATTGTCTATGTTGGTAAAATACATGTCTACAGAACATGGACATACATGATAAGACATGATAAGCCCCTTATGCTGACCGGTTTTATCCTCACTCATACATTTTGCTGTGGTCATTATTTATGGACCATGTCTCTCTTGAGTTGTTGATGCACAAACCTTTGCTGTGGTCATTATTTATCCCATGTTTCTCATCAGTTATTGTAGCAAAATAATGAATTTCTTCTTTAGATATTATACACACCCCAAATGGGCTAGAGTGAAAAATTTAAAACATCTGTCACATTAGTGATTAGCAATAATCAAAAGGGGAGTAAAAACAAAATACTAAATAGTTTTAAAAAAGAAAACAAAATTATTTACTCCAAATGTACAATAATTGTGAATGTGTTAGAAAAGAAAAAATGTATATAACCAAAATTATTTCTAAAACTTATTAAATTCATCTTAATAACATTAGTTATAATAACATTGATGTTGTAATACTTCTTTAATTACATGAATAAATGTAGGATGTTTATGATTATCAGTAATAACCCGTACAAGATAAAATTTAATATAAGGAGTGCATTCTAAAATGCAATCTGAGAAAATGGACACTTATATGCATTTTGATAAGTCTATTTTGGTACATGTCTACAGAACATGGACATGCAATAAGTCTATGTTGGTAAAATACATGTCTACAGAACATGGACATGAAATATGTCTATGTTGGTAAAATACATGTCTACAGAACATGGACATACAATAAGTCTATGTTGGTAAAATACATGTCTAAAGAACATGGACATACAATAGGTCTATGTTGGTAAAATACATGTCTACAGAACATGGACATGAAATATGTCTATGTTGGTAAAATACATGTCTACAGAACATGGACATACAATAAGTCTATGTTGGTAAAATACATGTCTAAAGAACATGGACATACAATAGGTCTATGTTGGTAAAATACATGTCTACAGAACATGGACATGAAATATGTCTATGTTGGTAAAATACATGTCTAAAGAACATGGACATGAAATATGTCTATGTTGGTAAAATACATGTCTACAGAATATGGACATTAAATAATTTTCAGCTAAATTCATACCGTGTAAAGAAGGCAATGGACTGCAATAACAAAAAAAAACATGTTAGAATTTCAGAACTAAAACACTGGAGACAAAAAACTGAAAATGTTTGAGATTATGTCTGACAATGACAGATAATTATCTAAAAAATAAAAAAAAAACTGAATTCACTATGATCACACACACACACACACAGAAACAAAACATCCCTGGAAAGAACACGAATGGAGATGTTTCTGTTGTCAAACCAATTAATTTCTTAATGTTAAAACTCTTCAGAAATTACCCTAACATATTTTAAATATTGTCTTAAACAACAGTATTTGCTACAATGTATAAAATGCTGAAGATATTGTCTTGTAAAGACCCATTCTTCTTTAACTGCTGTGTATCGAAACCATCTGATATTCTTCAGCAATAACAAGATTTTTAATTTAGCTGCTGTGAAGGTCACATTTGCACCATTTTCATATAGGACCAACAATCCATCATCTAGGACCAACAATCCATCATCTAGGACCAGCAATCCATCATCTAGGATCAACAAGACATCATGAGATGTTTTCTGGTTGAAACCCAATATTAATATGACTTTTCATCTTTTTCAACAAACAACATCAAAACTTTTGAAGATGGCTTCCACTGGGGCCATACTGGATATTAATTGGCACCATTTTTCCATTCAGAACTAAGTAGAGATTATAAGAAGTACTTTTTGGTGAAAACTGAGATGTAGCTATGGCAAGATTTTCAAGAGAACCATTGTGTCAGTCACATTGTAAATCAGATCAGGACCATTTTTATTTATGACCAACTAAAAATCATAAGATGTCTTTCAGTATTAAAAATAACCATACCAATATGACAATTCATTTAGGACAACCTGATTTTCAAGATATCAATTGTGGCAGCCTTCCTGGATGTCTGAACAGCACCATTTTCATTTAGGACTAACTATACATCATAAGATATCTTGAATAAAAACCATATGGCAACATCTCTTTCATTAAGGTGGAGTTGTGATTGTAAGATTTTCAAACTGGCCAATATGGTGCCAATCGAACATTTTATGCACAAGTAGCAGCAAGAACAAGATTTTCGAGATGGATGCCATGGTGGCTGTACAGTGGATGTCATATTGGCACCATTTGCAATTATGATCAGCTTGATATGATATGAAGTAAACACCACATGTTGATGTGACCATCTGTTGATAAGGAGTAGCTGATAACAAACAAAATTTTCAAGATGGCGGCAATGGTGGACAGACATCACATGACAGATGACAGACCATTCCATAAGCTTTTCTGGTTGATGAGCTAAAAATCACTTTATATCTTATCTTTAAGAAATTTTAAAAATATAATTATTTCCAATTTGTTAAATAAATGAATGAATATTGTTAAGAAGAGTTAAGATTTAAAACAAGAAAAATATCAAGTATTTGTTCACCCAAAATAAATTTTTTAATCATGATACATTATTATTGCCACATTATAAACAAAAATGTTAGTTTTAATTTCCATACATATATAAAAACATACAGACTGAGTATGGTATAAAATTCACATTGTATATGGGAAAGTACATATTCTTGTTAAAATTATAACAATCCATCTTTAGACACAAAATATTAGGTTAGCATTTATATTAGTATGATTTATTTACAGATTCAAACTGCAGAAAAACATTTCAAGATATACCCCATAGTTTCTGTTTTATCATGAATGAAACAAATAATTTTCCTTCCTTTCATATAAACCATTAGCAAATATAATCCTTCAATTGAAACAATAGAACCGCTTTCACAATCCATGAATGGAAATGTAAATCAAAACATCATATCTGCAAATCACAGTTACACTGATATTATACAAATAAATAAATTCAGTGCATTTAAAGATTTTTTTTTCAAAGATTTTGTATCATAATTATAATTAACAATTCAATTGTTACAATTTGTACCTGCATAATATTTATATGAAAGCCCCCATACACGTCTGTGTGATGGATGTCATTTATTAACTTGGAATCCCAAACCTCCAGTATGGGATTGAGAATAACATGAAATAATGACCAGGATTCCGAAGATAATAAAATCTAGTTTAGTCAAAAATTCCAGAAGCTAAAACTTGAACATTACCATTACCTGGCAATGTAACTTGCTATCTAACTTATAAAATAATACATATAACATATGTGAAATATCCATATGTGAAACCCGCAGAACATGATTATGCAGTGTTAAAACAGATACATGTGTATTGACACCATCTTTTTCCATCAATAAGCAAGTTTTATTGATATACAGTGATTTCATGACATTCATCCAGACCCCTTTTGTCTGAATAACATACAATAATAATAATCAAAATAAAATGTCAATGTTTGTGTTAACTTTTACTTCAAGGAAGAAAATGAAAGCTAAAAAAATATGTATGGTCTGCAATTAATACTAGTGCTAATTTAAAATCATTAATGCCAGATTATATATATATATATATATATATATATATATATATATATATATATATGGAATTCACAATGTAAATTACCTTATTCAGGCCCATTACTAATAAAATGAATCATTTTATCCAATGTTTCATCAAATAAACATGCAAAAGATAACATCTACTATGGAAACAGTTGCTGATTTTTTTTAACATTAACCTATTTTCATGGCTGCCATAACCACATGAAGAAAAAAAAATTAAATATTTGAAACGGCTTTTAAAATATTTCACCAGTTTTTAATAATCTTATATCAAATATGAGAGAGAAAAACACTAAAGATGACCATTTGACAATCATTCTCCCTTATCATTTGACAATCATTTCTCCTTATTATCAATGAAACTGCACTAATTTGGCTGGAGAGACAACTCATTACACCTAAACAGCCAACATGGACTACATATAGTAGAAGCTTATTTACCAAGGTGGAACAAACTTTAATAGAATCTGTAATTCAGAGTAGTAATAGATTTTCAATGAAACAAAAATTTGCCTCATTAATATGCCCATGATTTGATCATTCACATAATCCACCTTATCCAACATCTTAAAAATGACCTCATTAATATGCAAGGATTCCAAACATTACTAAATTCATGTGATCTTAAAAGTTTAAATATAAAGTTTAACGAGAACTATGTTCATAATATGAATTCCAGAATGATAACTAACTCAGCCAATTAGATGCAATATTGCCTTATTAATATGCATAGATCTCACTCATTATCTATAATAATAATAATAATAATAATAATAATAATAATAATAATAATAGTAATAAAAATAATAATAACAATAATAATAATAATAATAGTAATAATAATAAAAATGAATTTATTTAAAGAGGGTAACACATTAGTTAAGAACTAATCTACCTTGAGACCCTCATACAAAGGAATTTATTTATTTTAGCTGCATCCCTGAAACCACTTGATATTTTGGGTTTGGAAAAATGAAATAGAATGGGCACTTCAAATCTTTAAATAAATACTATTCCAGAGTAAAGTTCCAGAGAATGGGAAACTTTTTAAAAATAATTCCTTATTTTATTTGAGAATTTTATACTGTTTGGTAGACATGAATCGCAGGTGGGGAGTATTGCCAGGTAGCATATTCTGGAATAGTGATTGTAAATATTCAAGAGCACTATTATTGGATATCTTGTACATTAATTTGGCTTTTCTCAAACGGATTCAATCTTTAATAGGTAATATCTTTAGCCTAACAGCTAAATTTTCCTTGCTTTCTTCCTGGATTGATATTAGCCCAAATGCTCTTTTTTGAAGATGTGCCAGCTTTGCTATGTTTTTATCAGTTGAATTACCCCATAATGTATTACAAAAGTCTAAATAGGGTTGTATGTAACTGTTATAAAATAGTGTTCTGTGCCTGTCAAGGAAAAAATGTCTTATTTTACTGAGAAGCCATAAGCTTGAATTTACTTTTTTTACTGATATGCTTGATATGTTCAGTTTATGATAGGAACTATTATCTACCTAACACCAAGCAGTAGGCCTTCCAGAGTGGTAACAAACTCATCCAATAATAAACAAAATTACCTCATGAATATGCAAGGATTTCACTCATAATTGATTTCTTTCTACATCTTGAAGATATAAACCCAGATTACAAGTATCATCAAAATCAGAAGAAATTATACATTTCATAGTGGTCATAAACTCAGTCAATCAGAGGCAAGATTAACTTATTAGTATACACGGATCTCAAGCCCTTCCATTACCTTGATAATATGAGCAAGTATTCCATGTTGGATCAAGACTGGATCAGAAATACGACTCCTAAAGTGGTAATAAAATCAGCCAAGATAAAAAAAGTTATAATAAAATCAGCCAATCAGATACAAGATCACCTAAATGGTAATAAAATTAGCCAATCAAATGCAAGATTGCCTTATTAATAATTAATATGTGTGGTATAAGATTTTGATGGTATAAGCCTATATTTTAGTTCATCAATTAAGATCAGAAATATTACCTAGAGAGTGGTAATAAGATTAATAATCAATCAGATGCAAAATAATATCATTAATATGGATGGACATTTCTCATTATCAAATTGATCCAATATCTTCATAATATAGCAGCAAATTTTCCAAGTTTGATCAAAAGTGGATCTCCAGGGTTGTAACAATGACAGCCATTTAGATGCAAGCTTACAGCTCAGATCAGAAATATGGATGCCAGATTGGTAACATGCAATTGTTGACAGACAAATGTTGCATGACTAAGGATGGACATTGAATGATACATGACAGATAATGGACAATGAATGATGCATGACAGATAATGGACAGTGAATGATACATGACAGATGATAGACACTGGATGATGCATGACAGATGCGGGGCTATACCTCAAAATTTTGATCAATGACACTGTCATTTTGAGTGATAAAAAGTGCCATCATTTTATTATATCAAGAACTACTTTGGTCTAGTTGCTTATATTAGTATACTCTTCTTCATTTTCCACTGTTACATAGGTACAGACAGTTGGTAAATGAATTTAACCATTTTCTAATGTTAAATGGGTACAGGCAGTCAGTAAATGAATTTAACCATTTTCCACTGTTAAAGAGGTACAAGCAATCAGTAAATAAATTTAACCATTTCCACTGTTACATGGGTACAAGTTGTCAGTAAATGAATTTACCAGTAACCATTTTTGCTGGCACCATCCTTTCCAACTTTCTTTAGTAAGCTTGTGTCAAGGGGGAGTCTGACCAATCCATTTCGCACAACATTTGAGACATAAGGCATTGCAGAATTCTTTCTTAAGGGATGCTTTTCTATTTGGTTGCCATTATTCTCATTTTGGCTTAAAAATGTAACCATATCCACTTTCTGTTGATTATCTGGAACTCCATTTTGTACAATATTCTGATTATGGTTTATCACAGTAGAATCATAGTCATCAACTTTCAGACTGTCATCAATCAATGTACCTGGGAAAACAAAGGTCCTTAAAGACTCCACACAAGAGTTTTCAGAATTATCACCACTTCTCCAAGGATCACCCATAGCTTTCACACTGTTATCATTTGTAATTACAGTGCAATCATCACATTTAACAAAATCAGTAGGAATTATTTTATCATCAGCAGATCTCACGAGATCATTTTCAGGTCTCATATTATCCATTACAGATCTCATACCTGCAGTTTCAGATCTCACATGTCCATTATCAGATCCCAAAGAGATCTCGTCAAGATGGGTGTCAGCAGCATGTCTCATGCTATTAAGCAAAGGTTCTCCATCATCATGTACTTCATGTGCAGGAACATATCCACTGGTCTTCTTATCGAGGCTTCTGCATATCACATCAAATAATGACAAAGAATCAACTGATAAAGCATCAGCATCATCATCATGTGAAAGGGCTAAATCATCAGACTCAGAATCATCCTTGGATTTCATCCCATCCAGTTCAATTTGCTTCTCAATGGTTACATTTTCTTGAGGTAAATTGGAGGAATCTTTTACACAAACAGAATCAATGTCTTTATCTCTGTCACAAATGTTTCCTTTACAGTCATCTAGTATTATAATGTTTGGTCTTTGTAGCTCTGAGCCATCATTCAATAGAGAATCAATGGATTGCGAATGCACTGCTTGACCCTGCATCTTCAAAAATTTGTTATCAAGCCTATCCTCATAGAGCACTGGATTAGTTTCTGAATTGGGAACATAATCTCCATTAACCACAGCTGTGCAGTAGTCTTCAGGCAGTAGATTTGCATTTTGATGACCTAGTTCACCTGCCAATACCAATGCACCCAGCTTCATCTCCTTCTCATTCTTGGTGTCTATATCAGACTCAATGTCGCTGCATGTGGAAGTCATATCAATACTTGAGATATAGGGGCCATAATTCTTGTGATCACTGCCAAAAAATGGCATATCTAGCAGGCTTTTTATCGGGTCACTTTGCCCTAAATCCAAAGAAAGACTGTTGCTGGAAGAATTGTTAGTAACACTGACTTGAGCATTTCCATTTGGTATTAATAAAATTATCCTGCTTAGTTCTTCACTCTCATCCATGTCTGGAATGGGCTCATCTGATTGGTCATCCACTATCACATGACCATTCGGCATCTTACCATTTGGTAATCTGATCTGGAAAAGTGCAGACAAATAATTTCAATTATTAATAGTATCTCTAAACAATCAAACATGACCCTTTTGCAGGGTTTAAACCACATTATTATCCAGCTAGATCTCATATTGCAGCAGACATTAGGGGTAAATTAACATTTTGCCAATGTTAATGGTTTTTCTTTATTTTGTTTGATTTCTTCATCTCTCACCTAGGTCAAACCAATAATAGCTTTATAATATATAGACCAGGCCTTGACTTTATAAAATCTATGATGGCTGGGACACACTTTATTCATAATTTCAACATCCAAGGCTATGGATTCACTTATTTTCATGGCATGGCACCAATTATCATTTGAGGTTTAAGAAAAAGTATACTATGTCAATTAAATTCATGGCTTGGAAATGAGATCATATTGTTTCCAATGAATGTTCATTTTCCTATCATCTTTAAATCTGTGGTAGATCTGCATTGGGTGTGGTGTGGTGTGGTGTGGTGTGGTGTGGTGATTGTTTGATTGTACCTTCTTACAAAGTGTCCCCTTTATTCAGTTCTCATTGTCAAGAGGATGATCACCCTCTGTGTTATTGTCTGGATCGACTAATATTAAAAGAATGTGTGGAACATACAGGTGGAATAAATAGATATCTGAGCAGTCATATATATAGAACAGAATGACTCAAGCCCCCGTACATGAAATAAAAATGATTTAATCAATTTCATAAACAACAGTAAAAATATATTACATTAGGAAGGTACACTTTTTTTGAAAAAAACATTCACCAATTTTCAAACACAAATGTAATTATATAAACAGCAGATCTGTTTAAAAAATTTAATCAGTTCATAATAGAAATGAGTGAATGATCGAAGTCATTGCCTTGTACAACTTCATAACCTGTTTATCTGGGTCACTTCAACTTCACTGTGGTTGTTCTTCTCTGTCCTTTTCACTTTTCTTTTTTCTTCTCCCAAACTCTCTGGTTTGTCTCGCCTTTTTTGTCCCTCCAATTTTGTGTGGATAGGTGAATGTGCGAGTACATATATATATATATATATATATATATATATATATATATATATATATATATATATGGTAGGTCTTCAGAAGGTACTTGGTGGGCTATTCCCCTTGTGCTTTAAACTTTGACCCACTGCTGCCACTTAAATTTTGTCTGTCAACCTTTCAGACATCTGGTCTTTCAGACAAAATGATTTACGAGAGGTAATTTCTTCCAAATTTCTCTCGAAGTACATTAATTTCACTCTTGCAAGAAATACTTGGACGGATTAGATTTTCTGATGAATTTTACTTAAAACGATGGGTTTTCTTGTGGGAAATATGCTTCTCATTTAGCATAGCCAATCAGGGTTTTATCAATTAACCACTTATTGTAACCAGGCACCAAATTATTGGTAAGCATGACTTCTAGACTGCCCAACAACTGGTCTGGAGAATTTAAATTCTGACATTTTCAATACCGAAAATCAAAGTTAACCTTTCCCTAGACATGTCTGAGACAGTTAAATAAATAAAGGCTTAATTAAGAATCACTACCTCTCCTGACACAGACATTAGAAATCATTGCAGCATAGTAATTTAACAAGCACATGTCATCATTAATCTAATTAATTGTTCTCTGGCCCAAACTAATGTGCTCTTTAAAGATCGACAGAAATTTGCACCCTCACAATCTGTATTAAGAACTAAATAATCTTTGAACTATTATCCCCCCCCCCTGAAATACAGTGAATTCATTGTATCTTTGAAGCTACTGTAATATTTCTATTAAATGTTGAATACCTTTCTATATTTACTATTCTTGTAAATTCTGAAATTTTATTTAGCTAAAAACATAAGAGTTGTTTATTCAAAAAAAGTCTCAATTTAGCTGTAATCCTGACACCATAGTTAAACATGATCTGAACATAAAAATCATGATACCATAGTTAAAACACCATCTGAACATAAAAATCATGATACCATAGTTAAAACACCATCTGAACATAAAAATCATGATACCATAGTTAAAACACCATCTGAACATAAAAATCAAGATACCATAGTTAAAACACCATCTGAACATAAAAATCATGATACCATAGTTAAAACACCATCTGAACATAAAAATCATGATACCATAGTTAAAACACCATCCGAACATAAAAATCATGATACCATAGTTAAAACACCATCCGAACATAAAAATCATGATACCATAGTTAAAACACCATCTGAACATAAAAATCATGATACCATAGTTAAAACACCATCTGAACATAAAAATCATGATACCATAGTTAAAACACCATCCAAACATAAAAATCATGATACCATAGTTAAAACACCATCTGCACATAAAAATCATGATACCAAAGGTTCCACCCTACAGTTAGTATGCACTTCTGAAACTCTAAGGTGAAGTTGTGTGCATTTGAAACAAGCATAAGGGAGAGAATGCATGTATACCACAGTGCTGCTGTCATGTACTTTTACTGAAATTTCCTTATATCTGGTATTACATATTACTCAAATTACACCAAACAATCACACATCAAAAAAAGGGAATTAATACCAAGATATAAATTATTATTAAAATAACCAGGAAAACCAGTGAGGCAAACCTGGGAAATTCTCTTTCTTAAATTTCAAAACCATATGCAAATTATGAAACTGTAGAGCACAACCAGTCCTAAAGGCTATCTGAGCACAATGATCAAATTCAGATTCATGTCTTCATTGAGCACAATGATCAAACTCAGATTCATGGCTTCAATGAGTACAATGATCAAACTCAGATTCATGGCTTCATTGAGCACAATGATCAAATTCAGATTCTTGTCTTCATTGAGCACAATGATCAAATTCAGATTCTTGTCTTCATTGAGCACAATGATCAAACTCAGATTCATCGCTTCATTGAGCACAATGATCAAACTCAGATTCATGGCTTCATTGAAAATCATGATTTGAGTCCCTTGACATCATAACAATTTTGCAACAACAAAATAATGCAAACACAATTACGCTATGATATTTTGGTAAATCTACCTTAATTTGAAAAATTGAGGACATAAATTAAACCAATGAGAAAACTTTAACCAAAACCTAAATGCAAATTTTCTTTATGACCTTGATCCCATAGAAAAGGGGTGAGCAATCATTTCATATGAACTGTCCGAATTTCATAATTATTCATGTGATGAGAATCTATTATTGGTTTAGGGAAATCAACACGTCCATGAATATTTTGAATTCAAACCTAAAGAAACTTTTGCTGCTGTCATTAGAACATGGGCTTAATCAAAACCTTGGATATCTCTCAGGATATATATCATACTGGGACATCATGTATCATATCATATTGTAACAGTATGGGACATATGAATCATATCATTATGTGACATCATGGGACATACATATCATAATGTATCTAGACACTATGAGACATCATGTATCATATCATATTGTAACATCAGAGGTGAGGCATTCAAATACAAACTCCTTAGATCCAGATCTGTTATCACATGACTTGTCACTCAGTCAACATTGCTTTTAAAAAAAACTAATTTTTAACATATAGCATAGATCCTTATCTGCTGGTGCATTATGGTACATCTTTTTTGATATAATTGTTTCTACTGTATTAGATAGTGTAAATTAATACATACCAACTATAAGCATGTGTGTGATTTGGATATTTAACATAGCTTTAAAAGCAATTCACTCATCTTGCTATAATGTCTGCAGTGTGGCAGTTTATAGTGATGTCTAGCACTGGGTCATCATGCCGCAGACGTGTAGCATGATGTCCCACTCAGTCACATTATCCTGACACCAGGCCAACCAGTCATAACACTAACCTCTTAATGCTATTAGCACCAAGTGAGTCAGCTGTTAGTACCATTTATTCCAAGTCTTTAGTATGACTTGACCAGGGATCAAACCCACAACCTCCTGCATTCAAGGTGGATGCTCTAACCAATTGGCCACTGATGCAGTACCAGCTATAAGCAACAAAGAGCCAGATCAGCTACTGTCACATAATGCAGCTGATTATCTGGGACTTCACTGTTCCCTCATGGAAAATACACTGTATAGACTGAGATCTGCCTTTATCCCATAATGCAGCAGAAGATCAGGATATACACTGTATAGACTGAGATCTGCCTTTATCCCATAATGCAGCAGAAAATCAGGATATACACTGTATAGACTGAGATCTGCCTTTATCCCATAATGCAGCAGAAAATCAGGATATACACTGTATAGACTGAGATATGCCTTTATCCCATAATGCAGCAGAAGATCAGGATATACACTGTATAGACTCAGATCTGCCTGCATATTTAATAATTACACTAAGGCAGATATATGTCTATTGTGTTTCAAATTGGGTGTTAGTTATACACAAAAATGTATGGGTGCTAATTATACAGTGATGAATATGCAGTGTTCTTCCCAAGCATGCCAGGCCTTAAGACACACATGCCACTTAAAAATGCACATTACAAAATACAGCAGTCATGGACTTGAAAGGCCAAAGTCCAAAATGTATTTTAAAAACATAAACCTGATGTCAAGTTTTTTGTCCAATAGCTGACCATTCTATCAAAAGAGAATGACCCCTTATTCTTATAATGTCAGACTATGCTTGGAAATATCATTATCATACCTGTACATAATCATAACCATTCATGACTGGCATTCTGGTGTCTGGCACCTGAAACAGATTGTTGAAAGTTGTTAAGAAAAATCATAAAAAAAATCAGAGAACTTTCATATTCTTTACCATCAAAAAGACTTATAGATACAAAACATCATGTTGTATGTGACACACTTTATCATCATAAAGTCCTATAGATGCAAAAAGTCATTTTGTACATAACACATTTACAACCATCATAAAATCTTATACATAAATAATGTAATTCTGTATGTGACACATTCTTTATCATCAAAATGTCTTACAATGCATAAGTCATGTTGTATGTGATATAATCTTTACCATCAAAATGTCTTACCAATGCAAAAGTCATGCTGAATGACACATTCTTTACCATCAAAATGTTTTGCCAATGCATAAGTCATGCTGTATGACACAGTCTTTACCATCAAAATGTCTTACCAATGCATAAGTCATGCTGTATGACACATTCTTTACCATCAAAATGTTTTGCCAATGCACAAGTCATGCTGTATGACACAGTCTTTACCATCAAAATGTCTTACCAATGCAAAAGTCATGCTGAATGACACATTCTTTACCATCAAAATGTTTTGCCAATGCATAAGTCATGCTGTATGACACAGTCTTTACCATCAAAATGTCTTACCAATGCATAAGTCATGCTGTATGACACATTCTTTACCATCAAAATGTTTTGCCAATGCACAAGTCATGCTGTATGACACAGTCTTTACCATCAAAATGTCTTACCAATGCATAAGTCATGCTGTATGACACATTCTTTACCATCAAAATGTCTTACAAATGCATAAGTCATGCTGTATGTAACATAATATTTACCATAATAAAGTTTTGTTCATAACAAAAATCATGTTTATGTGACAACTCCCAATAAAATTAAATAGAGTAACAGAAAGTAATTGCAAAGAATTTGAAAATGTTAAACAAATATGACTCATTATAAAATACAAAATGTACTGCAAAGAAACATATTGATGTCATAAAATGTTCATAAATTCACTTGATAAAATAAAGTTCATATTTAATAAACACTCTCTCACAAATTAATCTCTTCAAGCCAAAAAGTGTCAACTTTTAAGGGATATTTTCCCCTCTCAACGTGATTATATATATATATATATATATATATATATATATATATATATATATATATATATATATATATATATATATATACATACATATATATATATATATACATACATATATATATGTATATATATATATATATATATATATATATATATATATATATATATATATATATATATATATATATATATATATATATATATATATATATATATATATATATATATATATGTGTGTGTGTGTCAACTTTAGGTGAAACATTTCTTTTTCAATTGGATTTATATATGTCAACTTTAAGGGAGACATAATTCTATTTCCACTGGATTATGTATGTCAACTATTAAGGGATACCTTTCCTTTTCAACAAGATTTATATATGTTAACCTATAAGGGAGACATTTCCATTTCAACTGGATTTATATGTCAGCTTTAAGGGAGACATATCCATTTCAATTGGTTTTATATATTATGTTAACTGTCTTTATCCTGATATATAGGGAGGGTCAAACAAAATTTTATGTGTAAGATGTAGCTTGGATAACATTTGACAATTCTTGACTAACTCTACTGTAATTAATTTTGTTTATATATTAAACAAGACTATTTCAAATGAACAAAATTTGTAACATTTTTCAAGCTTGCAATGACTGTGAAACCTGTCCATGAGGAAATTCAGAAATGTAATGTGTAAATGTTGCCATATTAAATGAGTGACCCTTGTATTACAATAGACAACAAAAGTGTGTGACACTTAGAAGAAAAAAAAAAGAGTTAAAAATGATATCTGTTATAAATGTCTCATAAAGAGAGATTAAAAATGTGCGAATTTTAGAGAGTGGATGAAAAAATTGTCCATTATAAACATGTTACCCTTATATCAAGGTTTCTGCTAAAACAGATTTCACTGTACTCTTTCTCCATTATGGCATAAGATCTAAACATGTATTACATAGTAACATCAAAATAAGCAGCTTTACAAACATACAAATTTAACACAGGAACAAGCTTAATACGATGATGTCTCCGAGTTTTGTTTGCAAGATGAAAACAAATGTCATACCTCTATCAAGCTAAATGCATTTCGTCGACTCTTGAGATAGTGCTGGAATTTACTGGAAAAATCAAAAAGAGAAATTAAGGTACTGGTAATCAGATAAAAAAAAAAACTTAAATGAAAAATCTATACTTTAAGGCCATTTTGAATCAAAAACATACAAATCATACTTCTGTTAGACTGGGTAATAATAACTAATTTCTCCTGGGAAATTATTTCATTTTTTTCTTCTAAAATGAGAGTAGGAAACACATTTTTGGCTACTTGTGATTGCATCTAAATGCATCTATTTCTGAGAGATTTTAGCTTTGCAGGTGCTTAATTAAAATGAAGACACTGCTTTTGATTGACCATTACCTATATATGTGTAGACTGGTGGAATTTGTTATTGCCTATTGGACACACAGGAATACAACACCAATTAAACATAGAATAATGATATGAGGTTTATGTAAACTACATATTTTTTGTAATTTCATGCTAGTTTGGGTATCTATTTTGTGTATCTATTTTGTGTATCTATTTTATCCAAAGTACTGTTTAAAATGGAGAAAAAAATACAATCCTAAATTTCATATATTAAGTAGACCAACTCAATTATAAATTTTTCAGTCCATGGCTACTGAAAATTCAAAACTGTTAACATTTTAGTGTGGCCTAATATTTGAAAGTTTGGTCATGGAGTCCTTAGCAGTACCACACTATATCTTGAATATAGAGAAGTCCAACAATCATTTAGCTTATACAAGACATTGTAACAAAAAATAATCAGGTTAAAAGGTGTAAATTTATAATGATGAAATTGTAAAAAAAAAAAAAAAGGCATGACATGGAAATAGGAGGTTTGAGTAAAACAACTTTGCTAATAACACTTCTAGATCTAGTGGTAAATATTCAAATGTCAATAACACTGATAAAGTGATATTATCAGTAGATGAAATACAGTTGCCTATTTTCAGTGGTAGATCATTTATAAAAATAAGAAAGAAGTGTGGGCCTAGCATTGATCCCTTTCATACTTCACACGTAACTGGTTCTTCTCTAAAACAGCCATTTATGTTGGCACACTGTTTTTTGTTGTTTGATATGATGTCTTACACTATTTCTTGTTGTTTGATATAATGTCTTACACTATTTCTTGTTGTTTGATATGATGTCTTACACTGTTTCTTGTTGTTTGATATGATGTCTTACACTGTTTTCTTGTTGTTTGATATGATGTCTTATACTGTTTCTTGTTGTTTGATATGATGTCTTACACTGTTTCTTGTTGTTTGATATGATGTCTTACACTGTTTTCTTGTTGTTTGATATGATGTCTTACACTGTTGTTTGATATGATGTCTTACACTATTTCTTGTTGTTTGATATAATGTCTTACACTGTTTCATGTTGTTTGATATGATGTCTTACAATAGTGGTTTGCTCTGAACCATGACTGGTTGCTATGAATGAAGCTATAGTTTGGTAGGTATCTCAAAATATTGTTTTGAACACATTTTTTCAAGTAGTTGGACAGAACTTGCTAGGTAGACATGGGTTTGTAGTTATTAACATCTTCTTTACTGCCAGATTGTTATATCCCACATGGGTCAACAAGTGCAGATTGACAAGTTTGTTAATTGCTTGAAAAACAACATATTTAATGCTTTGTCATATCTAAAAAATGACAACAGTTTCAATCATTTGCTGTTGGAACTTCTTTATTTCTTCAAATTATAATGTTGATCAAGATCACCTCCCTTTTTTTTCATTCATGATGGTTAGTGTATCTGAATAAATCCAGTGAAAATTTTCCTTGGTGCAATTAATTATTATATACTGCAAGTTATTAAACCTTTTTGACTGGCTGTTTTAATTAATGAATCATACAATTAATAAAAATAAGATGAGCACTTTGTTCACTTTATAAATCTTTACTTAATTTTAAAATAATTTTACATGGAAAAAAACCCACAATGCCATTTATAACAATGTGGACGGTCTGTTTGATGCTTGATAGATCTTTACTTTCCTATTTTATCTTGTTATTTTTACATCGAAAAAACTAACAATGCGGATAATATGTTTAATGCTTGATAGATCTTTACTTTCCTATTTTATCTTGTTATTTTTACATGGCAAAAATCCCACAATGCCATTTATAACAATGCAGGCAATCTGTTTGATGCTTGATAGATCTTTACTTTAATATTTTATCTTATTATTTTTACATGGAAAAAAAACCACAATGGTATTTATAACAATGCGAACAATCTGTTTGATGCATGATAGATCTTTACTTTCCTTTTTAAAATAATTTTACATGGAAAAAACCACAATGGTATTTATAACAATACAGACAATTTAGAGTGGAGATTCTGTTTGATTCTTGATATTGTGCATAGCGGAATAGTTGACTCAGTCATGACAGCATTTTAGTATAAATTTAAAGACACGATTTGTGAAAATACATAATTAATGCTAGTGGTTGTCTGGCACCTGTTTGATGTCTGAGAAAAAAGATTTTTTTAAGACCAACTAGACATCTTAAAAGGCCTTCTCTTGAAAACCTCATGTTGATATGACCTTCTATTTTAGAGGAATAGTGTTAACATGATTTTCAAGATATGACTGAGATAGCAGCCATAATGGACTTCAGATTGGTGATGTAGCTGTGTAAGGTAGGCAGCAGATGTATTAGGGAATTAGCTGGTAGAGCAAACAAACAAATGTCTATGCTACATATTTCTTTAATGGTACCAAATTCAAATTCTAAAGCCCCCACTAACTAAACTGATCTAATTATAGTCATGTAAACTATGTACTTTCATAACTGGTTAACTTCTGATGACCTGGATACTCACATGGTTGTGGTTGTAGGAACAGTGGTTACCTGAAATTCCATTCTGCGCACATGGTATCTATGACAGTTGTTAAGGACATGCTCCAAATTTTATGTTGTACTAGTGCAGTGGGGACAGTTAATGTTGCTATTGGGTTCTTTATTGAGATGTTTCCCAAACTTGCATTTCAATATGGTTTTATCAGTTTTATTCTATTGATAATTTTGAGGTCAAAACTTTCAAGAATTCAGGAGGAGTAGTGATATCAAGATTCTTAATATGGTTACGGTTTGGTCATATTGGATGTCTTAGCAGTTCTTTTATCATTTAGAACCAATTAGACATTATAATGAATGTTTATACAGTGTCATGGCAATCCTTGAGGTAGTTTAGGAGTTGTGATAATCCTTCATTATCAGACAGATGATAGATGATAGACAACAAGTCATCCCATACATTTTTCTGGTGTATGAATATTAGTGCTAAAAATGATTACTGTAGAACATTAATATTTGCAAATTACAGCACAAATGAGTATCGCCAGACCCATTAATACGTCTAAAATTACTTACACAAAACAAATGAGTATAACTGGAAACATTAATACTTGCAAAATACTTACACAACACAAATGAGTATAACCAGAGAAGCAATAAGAGAGCCAACTCCAATCATAACCTTGGCCCACAATGGGAATTCTGAAAAGATAAGATATAAAAATTTAATTAATATTGTGATCATTTTCTTTCATTGTGAAAGAAACGTTTTTGTTTTTATTTAGCCACTACCAATAAGGTTCATGATAGGCTACATGATACTGTGAATTAGATCTTGTATAAGAACACTGTATGAATGTAAGAACTGAGTATAAATCTAAGAATCCTGTATGAATGTAATAACCCTGTATGAATGTAAGAATCATGTATAAATGTGAGAATTCAGTATGAATATAAGAACTCAGTATGAAAGTAAGAACTTAGTATGAATGTAAGATGACAGTATAAATGTAAGAAGTTCAACTCAATATGAAAGTAAGAACTCAGTATGAATGTATGAAGCCTGTATGAATGTAAAAACCAAGTATGAATGTAAGAACACTTTATGAATGTAAGAATCATGCATTTTGTTAACTCTACAACAACAACAACAACAACAACAACAATGACCTACTAAATACATTAACCCTATATGTTCATATGTTTCTTGATCTAATAAATTAATGAACCTTATATTTTAATTTATGTATTTGATATAAGTTCATTAACATTGTATTGAGCCATCAATCATTCATTCACATTATATCAACCCATTTATTAACATTATACCAACCCATCAACCCACTGATTAACATTATAACAACCCATCAGCACATTTATATTATACCAACCAATCAACTCACTGATTAACATTACTGTATAACAACCCATCAACCCATTTATTAATATTATAACAACTCATTAACCCATTTTTTGACATTATATCACTCCATCAACTGATTCATCAACATAGTATGAACCCTTCAAACCACTCATTAATATTAAATCAACTCATGAACCCATTAAATAACAATCCATGAACTCACTTATTAACATTATATCATCAACATAGTATCAACCCTTTAACCTATTTGTTAACATTATATCAACCCATTCATTAACATTATATTAACCCATCAACCCATTTATTAACATTATATCAACCCAATCATTAACATTATATCAAGCCATTCATTAACATCTTATCAACCCATTCATTAACATTATATTAACCCATCAACCCATTCATTAACATCAGATAAATCCATTCATTAACATCTTATCAACCCATTCATTAACATTATATTAACACATTCATTAACATTTTATCAGCCAACACTATAAACACTCATAATCAAAATATGAAAGGATTCTTTTTATAAATGAATATTACCAAACATGATGAACACAAAAGAGCAAGGGAATAGATAAAGTTCATTTCAACATGGTCTAATTTGAATATTTTGTTTTTTTCTAAAAAAATTATTTTACTGGTTTGAAAATGAGAAAAATTTAAATCTGTGCAGTACAAAAGATGTTAACCTGAGAAGATACGTGAATGTCAATTTCAGTTATAGTTGGATCAGATGGTACCATGAATGGTATCCAGTGCTGCGTCTGAAAATGTATTAGTACAAAGGGCCTGAAAAATTATTTTCTTTTACATGACTTTCAATTAACTCATACTTTTCTCTCTTAATGTGAACAGCATGCATGTATTTCACCTTCATAAGAAGTTCATGGCTTTTTAACTAAAACTTTCAGGACCAAGAAAAGTGACCAGAAACTGTTATAAACCTGAAGGGTTTACAAAAGTATTTCTTGAACAGTCACATGCTGCTGTCACTTTCATCATAATCTGAAATCAGGTTTGTGTTCCTGAAGTAATTAATAAATATCATTTTGTAAATGGGATAACTTATGAAACTGAATAAAATGTAAACACACTGCTGATTCAAAAAAGTAATAGACTGTAAATAGCTGAAAAGTTTGCAGTTTAAACGTCCCTGCAAGGAGAAACCATGGGACAAAATGGTGGCAGTTTAAACAGTATGAGGATCAGTAATGCCTGCATTAACAGAGGAAAAACAGTATGGAATTCTTTATCATCATCAAGTTAAAGCAAATTTCTTTAACCCTTTTCAGTTTGTTTATTTTAACATATTATTTTAGACACAGCTCAGATACAATTTATATTATCATCTGGTAAAAACTAAAGAAGTATAACTTACAGCAGATGATGTTAGATAAAGAAAATCCCATACAAACTGGATACAAACTGGTCATTTCTGAAAGCAGCTGTGGTACACTATTGTACTTTTAATATGTCATTCCTTGTAGCAATGAGAGTTTCAAAAAAGTAGAACTCTAATAGCAGTCTGTAATACCTGGTGGAAAATTCTTCTTATATCTTGAGTAATAATGGTTGACAACATTTTGTTAATTTTATGTTCAGATGGCCTATCATCATGCATGGACTTGCCATTTGATAAGTATGATAAATACAAAAATACATATATTGAGTGAACACCTTTTATGTAAATTAAAAGACACCAGTTATGAGTGAACACCTTGTATGTAAATACAAAAATACCAATATTGATTGAATACTTTGTATGTAAATTAAAAAATAAGATTATTCAGCGAATAAATTGTATGTAAATGCAAAAATAAGATTATTGAGTGAATACCTTGTAAGTAAGTCTACAATACCTTTATTGAGTGAATATATTTCAATACAAAATACCAGTACTGAGTGAATACCTTGTATGTAAATACAAAAATTCCAGAACTGTGTGAATACTTTGTATATAAATTAAAAGATACCAGCATTGTTTGAATACCTTGTAAGTAAATATATGTGTCAACTGCATCTGTGGGTGGTCCTTCCCCTGCTGATGTTCTTGCTGTAAGCCAAACTTTGTAGCGTCCTCCTGGTTTCAGTTTTCTAACTGTATAATTGTGGATATCTTGCTTGATCGAAATTTCATTTAAATCATGCATGCTGTCATTAACTATTAAAAAAAATGAAAATGGCATCATTCAAAGTGATTGTCAGATATATTTACCAATTATTTTTAAAAAAAAGACCAATCTTACTTATTTGTACTATGAGACTCACAAGCCAGTGCTGTTAAAAAGTGAGCTTAGGCCATTGACCTTGAAATCAATGTCACAATGCTTTGAGCTTGTCTACTACAATGAGAATACATCTAAATGCAAAGTCTGGTTAAAATTCACTTGTAAATGACTCTGTGTTTCCAAGTCAATTGATAACATGATTTTGAGATCATCCCAAAGATGCCTGGATGGACATCTAATGAACACCATTTTGCCCCAGAACCAGCTACATATTACTCTAAAAGTATTGTACTGATAAAGTTCATTTCAACATGGTCTAAGATGCATTCTGGGAAGATTAAGGTCATTTCAACATGGTCTGATATGCATGACGGGAAGATCATTGCTCAGCAGCTGTTGCCTTAAAAAGCTATTAAGCTTACTCACTCTGCTAGCTGAAAGTAGTTCTAAATAGTTCTTTGATAATAAAACTTTCTCACCAAGTATGATGAAAAGGGCTCAAATCTTAAAAAGTTGAGTCATGTCAAAACCTAGGAGATGTTACATTTCAGGATAAAGCTGAGTGAGGAGCTAGACAAGTTAGAAAGACCAGTATCATCTCTTCCATGATATCTAAATTGATGGAATGGTATCCATTGATTGTGATAGGTCTAGTTATTTGTCCTCAAGAAGGAAATAAGGAAACTAGCCAAATGATTTATAGATGCTGAGAAGGGTGTGATGTCAGTAATATGACTTATCAGTTTCTGCAAATATGCCACTTCTCTGTAAGCCTTAAAAGTGGAGACCCTTTCAAGTGTAGAACTTCTTTTTTCACAGGGCCTCCCAGACAAGAGCCAGGTGTGAAGGTTTGTTTGTTTGTTTGTTTGTTTGTTTAGGATTTTTAATGTAGCTTTAATAATTTTTCATCATATAGCTATGATGTATGCAGTGAGGCAGTTTATAGTGATGTCTAGCACTGGGGCATCATGCTGCAGACAAGTAACAAGATGTCCCACCCAGTCACCTTATCATGACACCAGGCTGACCAGTTCTAACACTAACCTGTTAATGTTGAGCATCAAGCAATGGAGCTGTTAGTACCATTTTTGTAAGTCTTTGGTATGACTCGGCTGGGATCAAACCCACGACCTCCCACTTCTGTGGCAGACACTCTGACCACTAGGCCACTAAAGCAGTTACCAGCCAGGTGTGAAGGAGGAGTTTCTAAAACAGGGATGGAATACTGATAACCCCAGCTTCTTCAGCACTATTAAGGTTACTGTGATTTTCCTTTTAGTACTTAGATCCAATATTGCCTTCAGTAACTGATGTTATTAATACCTCTCTCTCATCCAGGGAATTCCCATCATTTTTCAAAACTGCCATTGTAAAGCCTCTGCTGAAAAAAACAACCCTTGACCATAATAATTTAAATAACTACTGCCCAGCTCCCAATCTCTTGTTCAAATAACAAAAACTTAGAATAAGTTGTTCTAACCCAACTTGTATCTCATTTGAATGCAAACAGTCTTTTTAGCAAGGCACAGTGTGCATATCGCCCTTGCCACAGTACTGAAACTACTCATCTGAAAGTAGTTAAAGATGTTCTCTCTGTTTTGGATAGATTAGTCCTCGCCCTCCTTGATTTCTCTGAAGCATTTGACAAAATAGACCATGATATATTACTTCACCATCTCCAGCATGTATTTGGCGTTCATGATACAGTCTTACTGTGGTTAAAGTCCTACTCGATCAACAGGACACAAATAGAATACACTCCAGCCCAGTTGATCTATGTTGTGATATTCCACAGGGTCCTGTTCTTGGACCTGTTCTCTTCATTCTGTACACTCAGCCACTCTCATGTGTCATAGATCATCATCCAAAGTCCCGCCAATTGTATGCTGATGACACCCAAATATACAAATCTAGCCACCCAACTAAAGTTGATGCTACCATCCAAAGTGTAGAGGGGTGTAATTTTTATATGAAATCATGGATGATGTGTAACAAGCTGCAAACAAATGATGGTAAAACTGTAGCCATTCTGATCACAACACAAAAACTTTCACATTAACATTCTTTACCTCAAACAATAAATATCAGCAAAACCAACCTTAAAATTCACACAGAAAGTATGAAACCTAGGTTTTACTCTGGACAGTACTCTCACATTGCACCAACATGTCAGGAATATATGCAAGGCTGCATATCTTGAGCTGAGATGTATCAACTCCATTCACAAATATCTTTCAGTCGATGCCACATTACCACATTTGTATTCATTAGTACTTTCAAGACTGGACTTTTGTAAGTGAATTCTGTCTTGTTCATTTCAATATCTACTCCAGAAACTTCAAAAAGCTCAAAACACAGCTGCTTAGATCATCCTTAGAGCACCATGATCAGAGCACACCACTGCTCTGTACCCTACACTCGCTATCCATTTGATCCAGACTCAAACACAAAATTTATTCTCTCTACTACGTTTCACTGATGGACTCTTGTCCAACATAGATGTCCAACCTCAGCCATGTGTACACACCAGCAAAATACTTACATTCCTATTCTGACAATTGTACTCTCATTATTCCCAAAATGAAAGCGAAGTCATATGCTAACTGTTCTTTTGCATACCAGGTCCAATCAACATGGAATGAATTGCCTATTGAACTTAGACACAAACACACAGTGATCCCATTCAAAAGTGCTCTTAAAACTCATCTATTTTGATTTCAAGAACAAACTTAAAGACCTAATAATGTTTTCTACCTTAAATACTTAAATATTTTCAGCTTGTTTCATGTTTTCTAATTTCATGGTGTTTTCTTTTTTGTTATAGTCATATCCTTATATATGTTTTTTATGTTATAGGTGTTTTCTAATGTTGTCAAGTGCTTAGAGCTTCTAAAGATTAGGCACTTTACAAAGTCCTTATAAATATAAATGTATATATATATATATATATATATATATATATATATTGATATATGATGTTATATCTGTATATGATGTATAGACATAAAGAAATTTCATCATTTTCAGGGAGGGCTGGATTCAATGGTAGCAGAGATCATTTCCAAACAATAATGTGACACTTGATGGAAAATATGGTAAATTAAAGGCATACAACCTAAGTAAAAACGAATGAAATTATTTTGTTCTTTTCTCAGTTCATGATTACTTATTTAATTGAAAAATTATGATTCAGGCTGTTACTGAGGCTGAAATCAGGCTAGTATCGGTAATTTTGTGATAAAATACACGATTTTTAATTATTGTCTGCCAGACAAAAATTCGCTATTTGCCACGCCTATATTCATGTAACCTCTGTGTTGACCTCTCCCAAAGATTAAGAATTTTAGCCATGTGCAAACACAAGTTTACAAAAATAATGGCGTGTCCACAAGTAGATCAAAAACCAAAACTTAGATTCTGAAAGGAGGGGGAAAAAAAGCTCCTTGGGCAAATTATGGCAGCACACGCATATGTATTGGTGACCAGCATGAACGATGGAATAAAAAGTCCACTTTGAGCCTGGAAACTAATCCAGAGGTTGCCAAATTCTTGCTGGATACTGGTGAGTCTCAATTTTGCAATGAACAGTCAAGTTTTTATACCGCTGTTTTATTTCTGTATTGTTAACTCTTTATCAAAACTCTTAAAATAACATATTTTATATAAACTGGCATTATTCCATTTAGCTTGAAATAAAGTCACAGCCCTGCAACAATATCGCTGAAATCCGCATGTACATGACAGACTGCAACTGTTTTTGAGGCTACCAAAGGGGTTTTAATGATCATCTTCATTTTCGTACGCAACCATAAGACTTTATTTAGAGGCAAGCAGTCTCTACTGTTTTTTTAAAAATACAAATTATTTATAATGTAGATGGTGATGGCTGTAAATAAAAGTAATGCAATACAGTTAAGTATATTTTATGCATGACCAAATTAAAAAGCGCACTATGAGTGTATAAACGCCTGTAGGGATGTGGCACCATTCCTTACCCAACGGGAAAATTAAATAACTTTCTTTTGAAAGATAAAATAGTGAATAATGACCCATCGTGGCCAGTTCACTTTAATTTAACATTCATTCATTCACTATTATTTGTAAAATATATATAATTTTTGTGTCTAATGAAACATTTATTTTCCCTTGCTATATTAGTTATGAATTTAATGCCAGTGCAAGGAAAACATCAGAAACAGAGGAATGTCAAAGAAGACATGGCCACAACTTCTACACCTGGCCCAACAATTCATAGGATACAAAATCCTGCTGTGTCTGATATAACCACATCAGAATCAGATATGGCATCTGTGTAAGTATTACTACATTTTATTAAATTTTATGTATATTTACTTGTTTACAAATATTTTGGTAGATACACCTGGAAATGTTCTGTACTAGTTTAATATTTTGCAGTTGGTAAAGATTGTACATTTTGTTAAAATATGGTTTGTTTTATTTAGAATAATATTTTTGTTGTAAATTGTTGGCACATGTCTTTTTTGTATTGATATGTTCCACATCATGCTGTTTGTATTTTAGTTAAAGAGCGTCAAGAGAGAATAGTCTTTGACTAAATGAGTCACCCATTTAAATAAATTATTATTATTATTATTATTATTATTATTATTATTATTATTATTATTATTTCTTGAAGCATTATCATTCCCATTATAATAACCAAGATAAATGATAATGCTTTCTTTTGATACAAAACTAAAGATTTCCAAGTTCAACATTTCAAAATTTTATTATAAGGGATTCAGTCTTGTCTGAAGTTGAAAACTTTAGGAGAAGGAAAGTGTTATGATGGAAAAGTCTAGAAGTTTTATCAACCCATTTGAGAAAGTATACTAACAAAAATAATTGTGATACATACAAAAAAGGAGAATATTTGTGTTAAGTATACTAAAAAACAACCATATATATACATGTATAGTATTGTATTGGTATTTGTGGATGGTATTTGTGTATAAACCAGAAACTTGCTCCCACAAAAGCTTTCTTTGCAGTGTATGAACATACAAGTTAAAAATGAGTAATTACAATATATCTTAAATATAGTATTGATGCATATTTGAAAAAAAATGAAGATATACTGGTTATCATAGTAAGAATATGAATACATTGTATTATAAATACAAACCACACTAAGGACATAGTTATGGTTTGTCCGTTTAGTACACATGGAGAGGGCAAGCAGGGTTTACCCAAATGCATATGCTTGTGTATGGGGGGGGGTCTGCTGATAATGTATGTACACATATACCTCGATAGTAATTTGTCTAATATGTAACCTGTTTGACTGGGTTCAGTTGGTGTTTGAGTTTTAGTGGACAATAGACAAACTTTAGTTACACAGCTTATTTCTTTGATGCAGCCAGACATTCAACATTGGTGGACTATCTGTTATATTAAATACATAATATTATTAATCCTTGGTCTTTTCTGTGTGGATTAAATATAGGCTGTTCTACAGAATGGGGAGGGCAATTGCATGCACGCAGATGGGGTGTGTGAAAAAAAAAAGGATGCATGTGTACAAGGAGGGGTCAAGCTTTACCCGATTTTTGAGCACATGCCCATTGTTGGAATCAGATTTTGTTTCCGGATTTTTTACGTTTTTGCTTGCAATCTAATTCACATCGGTCTGAGCTATACACAGACAGATAAACATTTGCAGAAGTAGGATAAATTGGGGATTGGAAGTAAAAAGTGGCCAGGAGGAAAATGATGGGTTAGACGAAGAAAAAACTCCAACTTTTACCCTTATGCAGATGCCGAATGATGTTTCTAGCACACCTAGGCATATATCTAAGCAAAAAATTCTTGGAAGCGGATGTATTTCGATGTATTCAAAATTAGCCCACAAATGTGTTCCCTACCCCCATTTCAGGTGACAAGGAAAAAAAATTGTAGGGGTGGAATGAGTTGATTATTCTCTGCCTGTATAATGCTACTGTACATTGACATTTTCATCAAAACAGATTTATTGGGATTTATAAATTTGAAATAGTTCTCTGCATCTGAATCAATTTATTTATTTAGTCATTTTACTTTGTTTCAGAAGTACAGCAGAACTGGAGAATTTCCAGATGTTTGATTGTATTGTATGCCTCCAAAGAACATTCATATAAGCCACCAGCTTTCAGAGCTAGGAATCTGTTGGCAACTCTTGATCATAACAATCATATTGACAGAGATGTGATTGTAAACACAGATGGAAAAATAAGGTAATAAACTATATTCTTGTTTGTTAACATAATAATTAATTTTTGTTAAAATATTAATGCTTTACCTGAAAGTTGATAAACCATCTGTTTGTGGTACAATTTAATCTTTTACAGAAGAAATTTTTTAAAATAAATTTCATAAACCAATTTTGGCTAGAATTAGTCTAATGTAATTAGAAAATTCTGTAAATAATCTAAACATTTTTATGATATATGGGTTAGATACAGGTTTGCTATATTGACATTTTCATCTGCAGCAAAATGATTTGTTACATGTAATTGCATGAAGTTTTTATTTGGACTTTTGAGAATCAAAAAAATATAAAATGACATTGTCAGTGAAATGTTTGCATTTTCTTGCCAGATACCAAAAGTCATTCAACAAAAAAGTGAGAGATGGTCTGCAAACCCAAAGAAAGCTGATCAACAGTACCTGTATATTCCGGAAATAATTATAAAAATATTGAAAATGAGGTTAGATGATAGAGTTGGAATGATCCAGCCAGTTGTTTTGGGCATAAATGATCATAGGTGAATATCTGATGTACTTGCTCCAATACCACCACCACCTACAGAAGAGATTGTTACAAAGCAGAAATCTCATTTTAAGTTAAAATGATTTAGGCCTTCTAGTCAGGTAACATCTATTGATATCAAATTGTTATGGAGAGACTATTCTAGTGATTGTATGACAACAAATGATCCCTACCATGGACCCATATAGACTTTGACTTAGTCTTTCTTGAAGTGTCTACTATGAGCAAGTCCAGCATCTGTTTGATTTCCAAGATTCAGTTTATTTTCAGACCACTGTTGATTATGTTCTTAAAGCTTTTAAAAAAACATGCATTTGAACCACAAGATGTAAAACCTTTTCAAACTTTTCATACCCATTGCATTTATACTTGTCTTATATGTATGTTTAGATTGAGGTAAATGCAGTGTATTTTGGCCATATGATGTATTAAAGAAAAGCACAGCAGAAACTATTCATTGTAATTCATTTAATCTTACAGGAGTAGCAAGATTAAAATCATGTAATTGCAAGTCGGTATTATTGCATAATAAAGTACCTTTTAATAATTTTATTTTCTAAATGTTTTGTGTAAAATTGCAGTCAGAAAGATTTCTAGCATATTTTGAAGAAGAAAAAATGTACATTGGAGCAAATGACTTCAATCCATACTCTTCATCTTGATTTCATTGCTCCCGCTAAACATTACCGGTACTGTACCTATCAATAGACAACACACTGAAGCATTAAAATTGAAATGTAACTGAACTGGATCCTTTTTTCCAACAAAACCCATCAAAGAACATGTGTTGTGCCATGTGAGTGCATCTTAATTTAACTACACACTTTTTAGATTTATTACATACATCCAATATTATGACTGCATATTTATGGTTTTATTATTGTCCTAAATACTGATAGCAACGATATGCATTGCTTAAAAGTTTTTGCTTCACTACTATGTATGTATGTATGTATGTATGTATGTATGTACGTATGTATGTTTTTTCATGAAAACTTATTAAATCAGAAAACAGCAATGAGCTTAACAACATTGTTTCGAATTCCACAACATAGTATTGTCCCATATTTCTGATTTCATTATTAAATATTTAAGCTAAATCTTCTAACACAAAATATTTAGACTTTGTTTTAATTAAATTATATATTTTCCTGAATTTATTTGCCCAATTTTTTAAGAATACAATGTAATGAAGTGGTTTATCACAGGTGCAGCGATGTCTGCCATTACCGGTTCACATACAGTTTCAAACTAATTTTATAAAGAAAAAAATGCTGTGAACTTCTGTTTTTTTTTATAAAAAAAAAGAAATCAATTAGAAATGATCTTTGCCGATTATATTTGTTAACAACAAATTACTATTTACATACTGGTGTTGACCGTTCCAGTGGCCTAGTGGTAGGAGCATCCACCTCAGATGCAAGAGGTTGTGGAGGCCTTGATCCCTGGCACGATCATACCAAAGACATAAAAATGGTATTAACAGCTGCCTCATTTGGTGCTCAGCATTAAGAGGTTAGTGTATGGATTGGTCATCCTACTGTCAGGATAATGTAACTGGGTAGGATGTCATGCTACATGTCTGCGGCATGATGCCTCAGTGCTAGACATCACTATAAACTGCCACACTGCAAACATCATAGCAATATGACTGAAAAATTGTTCAAGGTATGTTAAAAATCCAAATCACACACACTGTTACAATTTTGAAACAGAATTTGGTATATTTTCATCACTGTACAGTAGGCCCAATTTCATGAACTCAGCAGTGATATATTGCTGCAAACAGGGTTAAAGGTCAGTTAACAATTAAAACACTCCTGTGAATGTGTAAGAGTTTCTTTGTCTGTGTAGACTAATTGGTATCAACACTGCATAAATACATTTTGCCTTGGATTACAACACTGCCAGAACTTAATGGGTACATCAAGGAAGGTATAAAGTACAACCTGTCATTTTACGTCTAAAAAATCAAGAGGTCAAAGTCTCCTTGCCTGGTAACATGACCCTTGCATTCCTGAATTTGATATGTATATTTGAGCCAGTTTTGCATTGTACTTAGTACATTATATATACTATTCAGTATATATGTGTGTGTGTGTGTGTGTGAGAGAGAGTACCTAGCTACCCTAATTTTAAAAGAAATGCAATAGGAAACATACATGGGGGTGGGCTTAATTTCAATATTTGTTTCACTGCAGTAGTTTGTTTAGGTGCTGTACTAAAGTTTGGCATTGAGTAAATGGTAATCACTTGTGTCAAAAGCATAGAAACCAAGTACAGGATACTAAAACATCAATGTAATTTCTATAGAACTGTCTAGTATTTTGGAATAGGATGTCTGTAATCAATCTTTTATAGTAATGGTACACTAGTTTCTCATATAAAAGTCTCTGGGAGACAAAGAAAAAGGAAGAACGAAGGCAGAAGTTAGATGAACTGAATGGAATGGGACTACCAGTCCAGAGAAAGATCATACAGATGCGTAGGAACACAGGACAAGAGGAAAATCTATTACACTAAGTCAGATGATAAAATAGGCCATAACTTGGTCGAGTGAAAGACGAGTGATAGGGTTTTAATTTGAATTTCATTTGAGAGATGACTGTTATTTAATGATATTAAATTGTTGTTTATTTGACTTTCACATTTTGTGTATTCATTAATTTAACTGTTGGCACCACTGACTGGGGGCTCTGAGCATTGCATCTGTCTATCACTACTTCAATTCCTCACAAAAACATGCTGGGGGGATCTTTTGTAATAATTTAAATAATAATGGGAGCACCCCACCCAACCTAAAAAACATGGAAAACCTCTATATATGTCATAATTATTCTTAGATGATATCCTTCAGTTTTTTATGCCTGACTGTACATGTACTCTTAAATTAAAGTTATGCCTGTACATGCACATTTGTACTTATATAAGTTTAGTACATTTCATAATATATAATAGTTAGTTTTACAGTGTATGCAGTTGTGTACATTCATCTAGGTATTCATATAAAGGGTATAATTATTTCTATAATAAATGAACACATTTTAAAAAGCTGAAAATTTGATGCTTTAAATGGTGTCAAGTATATTTGATTTAGTTGTAATAAGATGGCTGATGATGCACATATGTGATATAAGCATTCAAGGTTGCTTTAGATGAACTAGTATTTTAGTCTTAAAAACCTTATTCTGTTTCCAGAGCCATTTTGTATTACATGTAATTGTAATTAATGAGCAGTGTCTGGATAGAATAGTATCCTAGTGTTTGTGGTTCTGTTGATATTTACAAGCCAATCTGTATTCATGAAACACTGCAACAAGTTTTGCTTTCTCAACTCAATATGAATATGCGTTATTTATCATTTAACTTAATGTGTTACTGTATATGCACAATTAAAATCATGTTCACCAGTGTACTTTTGTATTTTATATTCTTTGCATCCCAAGACAATGCTAGTCAACTTTAATTCATTCTATGTTTTTAATAAATAGTCTCCTCACAGTTGCTTTCAAAACATAGCCATACATATAATCATTCTTTATTGGGTAGGTAGCTTAAAAAATGTTGAACAAAACTTGTTCATGCAAAAAAAAAATTGCATACTACAAAAGAAATGTTTTATACAACTTAAAATCAACATAAATTATAGTATTCACACATCATATATTTGGATAGATCATCCAAGTCTTCCTTGAGTAAAGCCATGGTACTGGCCAAAATTATTTATCCATTATACGCCATACACAACAGCTTGGAATGACATGTCTATTGCCAGTACTTAGGTATCCGTTAAGTCCATAAAAAAAACTGCCTATTAGCAGTATGCCTTTTCCCCTGGTTGTAATCATTATCTTCTTCTGCTACCAGGACATCTTGCATATACCTCTGTGCAACAAGGGACACGACTTCATCTAAAACAACCAGGTCGAAGTCCTGCAGAAATTTTTAAAAATTGTCAGTAAAAAAAATTCCAAATAAAATAAATCCATTAAATGTTATGTGGTAAAATATTAATTTTTGTGTTATGCAATGAAGCAAACATGTAAATATACAAACAAATGTGCAAATCACATCGACTATCGGATACGTGAATGTGAGGTGGTAATGCAAATGCACAAGAAAATCAACTTTATTCTGAGCCAAAGAAGCGACTTTTGCGAGACCTTTTAATAGCGGTTCTGATTACAACTATACAAATTATCATACTTTTAGTTGGTTTATCTTACAACGTAAAAGAATCACACAAACATGAGAAGTAAACACTTTCAAGAATGGCCCCTTAAAGAAACCCCTTATTGTCAGGATTTTCCATCATATTGACTTTTTTGCCTACTTCTTGTAATTTATCATATATAATGAGAAATCTATAAGCAATACATATATTGTGGGTGACTATAAAGAACTAAGGAGAAGAACAGATGAAAAATAAGGCAATAATTACATCAAAAGAGAATCACATGCTTACCTCGACTTCCATATTTATTGATGTGCGTCACTTGACACTGCAACTTCAGAGAATATCGGTAAATTCCGTTTCTGCATAATTAATTAGCAATCTGTACAGAAAATCGTTATATTTACATTCATTAAACTTACAGTTGTACATTTTTTGAAACTGAATGACCTGTAATTACTCATTATTTCTACTATACTTTTCATAATATCATGCATTTGCAAGAACAAAAAAGTCAAAAATCTTAGGTTGTATGCTTTTAATGGCCGATGGAAGAAGCAATTATGGCAACATTATCCCAGGTATTTAATTCATAATTACTAAGTAACATCAGCCATTAATCTGCAAAGTTGAAAACATTGATAACTAAATAATGATATCACAGAATTATACATACATTTTATCACAAATAATTACAAATATGCTTACAATCGCAAGATGATTCATCAATGACCTGGCAGTAGTAGAGGGTGTAGCTTAACACATAACCAGACTCAATTTCAGGACTGTTGCAGTCATAGGGATCCCACTGTAGGGACAGTTCACCTTCTCTCTCAGCAATCCCTTTGGCAATATGGAAATTTTTGGGAGGAATAAGTGGCTCTGGAAAAAAGAATAGAAAACTGCCACATCGGGGTTGGTGGTAGATTTTATGGGTTTTTTAACACTGCAGACACCATATCAACATTAATAATTCTGGAGTGTATGACATCCACCCAGCATATTGGCCAATCCCTCACAGTAATGCAGATACATTACCGGTACTCAACAAGATATTTGGGGAAAATTGGAATGACAGTATCCTCCATCTCCAGTGACTCAGGCAAAATTAACACAAATGACATCTGTATCACCTCCCCCCCACCCCTCCACTGAACTATTGTGAACAGCAAAGACGCAACTAATTAATAGAGTATTTGACTGCCTAATGTATTTTAAAGCCAGAAACTTTGTATATCTTTTTTTGAAAACTGTATGTGTTGATGTCAGTGATGCGACATATGTGGGCAACAATACTGGACAATGGTAAGTCTATCAGATTATTGGGGTACCGGTATGTAAGTATATTAAATTTTTCAAAGAAATTCGGTATGTTTATTTGTTACCAAATTTTTAATTTCCAGTACATTTATATGAACTTATTTGAAGAGATAACTTAGTCTCAACTAGATGTTGCCATTATAGGTCATGCCCTCAAAACCTATCATATTTGATGTCCAAATTCCCCAACACTGTCTGGGCATATGAGAGACATTTTTTTTTTCTTAAGATATTTAAAGCTTTTTTCAGTTTGTAGCCTTGCTGGATGGAAGATTGGCATCATTTGAAAGGAATTTATATCGTAATAATATTCTGTCAAATCTAAAGCTTTTTTCAGTTTGTAGCCTTGCTGGATGGAAGATTGGCATCATTTGAAAGGAATTTATATCGTAATAATATTCTGTCAAATCTAAACTGGAAAGGTATTGACATTTAAGTCAAATCTAAACTGGAAAGGTATTGACATTTAAGTCAAATCTAAACTGGAAAGGTATTGACATTTAAGTCAAATCTAAACTGGAAAGGTATTGACATTTAAGTCAAATCTAAACTGGAAAGGTATTGACATTTAAGTCAAATCTAAACTGGAAAGGTATTGACATTTAAGTCAAATCTAAACTGGAAAGGTATTGACATTTAAGTCAAATCTAAACTGGAAAGGTATTGACATTTAAGTCAAATCTAAACTGGAAAGGTATTGACATTTAAGTCAAATCTAAACTGGAAAGGTATTGACATTTAAGTCAAATCTAAACTGGAAAGGTATTGACATTTAAGTCAAATCTAAAGTGGAAAGGTATTGACATTTAAGTCAAATCTAAACTGGAAAGGTATTGACATTTAAGTCAAATCTAAACTGGAAAGGTATTGACATTTAAGTCAAATCTAAACTGGAAAGGTATTGACATTTAAGTCAAATCTAAACTGGAAAGGTATTGACATTTAAGTCAAATCTAAAGTGGAAAGGTATTGACATTTAAGTCAAATCTAAACTGGAAAGGTATTGACATTTAAGTCAAATCTAAACTGGAAAGGTATTGACATTTAAGTCAAATCTAAACTGGAAAGGTATTGACATTTAAGTTAAATCTAAACTGGAAAGGTACTGACATTTAAGTCAAATCTAAACTGGAAAGGTATTGACATTTAAGTCAAATCTAAACTGGAAAGGTATTGACATTTAAGTCAAATCTAAACTGGAAAGGTATTGACATTTAAGTCAAATCTAAACTGGAAAGGTATTGACATTTAAGTCAAATCTAAACTGGAAAGGTATTGACATTTAAGTCAAATCTAAACTGGAAAGGTATTGACAAACATTTAGAGGTCTTTCTATCTTAGAAACAATGGCCATCTTTTGATTTTTGGTATCATCATATCAGTATTATGAGATCCTTCTGCTTTATGCAATGGTAGCCATATTTAAATCAACAACATTTATACAACACTGAATCAGACATGCCAACTTTCCCAATTTAATTAAGAGTCTACTGATTGTGTGTAGAAAAACCAACAGTCCCAAACAAAAGTGAAGTTCTATCAAGTAAAACAACATATCAAAGATAATTTTTATCAAGTCATTCCAAGTTTATTGGGAGAAACAGGGCAATCATTGTATAGAAAAACCAAAATTTTGGGTTTTTTTTCTTCATGATTCTGAGTCAATGAGAAATAATAGGTCAATCTTTTTATAAACAAATTGAAATATCTCAGGTTTTTTTCTCTTCCAAGCAGATCCCAGTTGACAGGAAGTAACAGGACAGCCATCATATAGACCAATAAAAATATCTTGTTTTTTTTATTTTCAGAGACCTATTTGTAATGAAGCTGACAAGTGCTAAGAAGATAAACTTCTGATAATAATAATCTTTCACCAATAGAACTGTGAAAAGTTTCTCGTCGATCTTATTGATTGGTTACCTGGGTACCTGATCAAAGGCAAATTGTATTAAAATGTGTACAAACCTAAACTGCTTGTTGTAAGTTCATTCTGGCATGAACAGCACGCTAAATTGTTTTTTTTTCTCATAAATTATGGATCAATTCAAAATATTTGTTCTAATGAAATCCACTAAAATTCAAAATTCTTGAAAATTTTAATTCCATATGATAAATCCATGACTTCATTTATAGGTCACATAGCAGTTGAAACAAAGTTCAGAATGATCTGATTAACATCATCCCATAATATGTGTCTTACAAAATGAACAATGAAAGTTAAGTCCTCATTTTTTTATTTTAGAGTTATTCCAAAAAATGTACAAAATATAACACCATCCTGTGCAAAGTCCAAGAATTCATCCTAATTTTCTGATAAAGTTTTGAAATCCTCTATCATCATCTACTAATTAAAGTCATCATCTATTAATTAAAGTCATCATCTACTAATTAAAGTCATCATATATTATTTAAAGTCATCATCTAGTAAGTAAAGTCCTCCTCATCATCTACTAATTAAAGTCCTCATAAATATACTCTGACTCCTTTTACATGGCCAGACTTAATAGGTGGGTGCTTATGTATAGACTGATCTGGGGCATTATAGGTAATACTTTGATCATACGGTTTGTGAATAATATTAAAGGTTGCAACTGAACAGGTATCAATTCTGTGGCAAGATCAAATAATCACCCTCTCTTACTTGCGTAAGTAAGTACCACTCACAGCTGAATCGATGGGTAAATTTTTTTTTGTTGTTGTTGGGTTTAACGCCATTTTTCAGCACATGATAGGCTATACATGGCGGCCAGTATTATTGGTGGACGAAGAACCTGGGAAAACTGTCGGAAAGAACCACTGACCCACGAGAAGCTACTGGCAAGCTTTCTCATATAACTACATTAGCCGAATCTTAGACTCAAACCAATGCAGACAGAGCTGAGATGACAGTGATGTAATGGAGAACGCTTTAGACCACTCGGCCACTCAAGGCCCCTCAAAGGGTGGAGATTAAAGTCAAACATTTACTTGGCATTGAACAAGTATATGTATTTTAGTATTTTATTTGCCTAAGTGTTGACTTTACAAGCAAAAGGGCTTATGGGGCCATGTACACTGTTAGAAAACTTGTATACAGTAAACAGGTACCCTGTGGCTTAATTTTATTACCCTGGTTAGTATCCATGGGTGAGTACCCTGGTTAGTATCCATGGGTGAGTACCCTGGTTAGTACCTATGGGTGAGTACCCTAGTTAGTATCCATGGGTGAGTACCCTGGTTAGTACCTATGGGTGAGTACCCTAGTTAGTATCCATGGGTGAGTACCCTGGTTAGTATCCATGGGTGAGTACCCTGGTTAGTATCCATGGGTGAGTACCCTAGTTAGTATCCATGGGTGAGTACACTGGTTAGTATCCATGGGTGAGTACTCTAGTTAGTATCCATGGGCACATACCCTGGTGCCCATTCACAGCTCTATCAACCAGAAGAAAGAAATATAATATATGATATAATATGTGCAAATTTAATTTTCCATGGACAATGCAAGGTATGCATATATATAAAAAAGGTGACCAATATGCATTTTGTGTAGATTCCAGTTCCAATTTGGGAAAATTTCATGGAGGGAAAATGATGATGAAAAACATTGCAAGAATTCCACTCCTATAACCCAAGATAAAATGACTGGGTCAGTGCCAAAACTCACCATGTTATTTTCAATGAGAGATGATATTTTAAAATTATATATACATATATAAGGTTATTATATTATGAAAAAGACAAACTTCATTAAATTATCTAATTAATAGATTATAATGGCTGGCGTAAAAAGTGTTATAATCACACTTAACAAACCCAGTCTCTCACTTTAAATAACCAAAGGTCCCATTTTCATTACCATGCAAATTGGCATGTCTGCTGAATGTCCAAATTTGGTATGGCAGTTGTTGAAAATAAATTTAAACATTTCACTGCTTTTATTAATAGTGCATATTTTTGATGATAGAGTGGCATCATCTGTATAAACTTTAAATGAATGTATGACAGGGTGCATTCAATCAATTTTGGTCAAATTCTATTCAGTGCATTTAAAGTTTTTTTTTCTTCTGTTTTTAGTAATGGTAGCTCTGAAAGGAAGCTGCCGTCATATACATAAAACTGAAATACTTTTATTCCCAGACACTCAATGCCAAGTCTGGTTGAAATTCATCCAAAGGATTTTAAAATGAAGTTGAAAAAAGTATTTGTTGACAGATGTTATCAAACAGACCAATGATAACACACAATGGATGCTGGACCATTCTATAAACATTTGGTCTTAGACATTTAGTCACATGACATCAAAAGACCATTAAAAAAACTCAGAATGGATGCTATACTATAAGCTCATCTGGTCTTATATACTTTGGCCAAGTGAGCTAAACTAATAATTAGAACTAACTTTCATCTTTTTTGTAAAAGCAGCTGGCCATCTGTATTCCACTTCGAGTAATCTCCCCTGATGAATTCTGTTGTGACTCCACTCCAAATTTAATGTTAAAATCCATCTCATAATTCCCAATAAATATCTCTTCAGAACTGCCATTCATTTCCCTAAAAGACATTGCCTCCTGTGAAATAAAAAAAAAAATAACTGAAAAATTATGATCAAATATACTTTAATGAAGGCAATATTTTGATGTGTTAAGTTTTGTCTTAGAGATACAGAAATAAAATTATGTATTTACAATTTGAATCATCTGAATACTTATTACTGCTAACATTTGATAAACGGAATTAAGCCTTTGCATCTTAGAAAGTGTTTTACCTCAAAAATTCTATATAAATCTGCAAATGTACTGATTACATCCATCTTTTCTCACTACTGGGTCAACCAAAAGTGATTGTGGTTACATGAGACTAAGGTCAAAGGTCATCAACAGTGGACCGTCTATATCTTGCTACAACATTTCTGAATTTTAATTGCCTAAGACTAAAATCTTAACCTGTTGCTGTCCATCAATTAGCATATAATAGAAGTTCCAATGGTATCATACATCTTAAGAAAGAAACATATTAGTTGATAACAAAGATAATTTTGTTATCAACAAGGATTTCTGTTTATAGGTTGGAAACATGTGTCCTTTCAATAATAACACCCCCAAGAAACAATGAACCCATTCATGATGTCATAAACATAATGGCATCTTCAACAGTGTCAATGAGTCCACCCATGTGAGATATTAATGTATCCTACATTGGTTTCTCACATGGGCAAACTGTATCACACATATGTAGAAAAGATATTCTCAGAAAATATTTTCAGACTTTTGTAAAAAATTCTAGGTTTATCATCAAGCAATTTAGGTTTATCACTTGATAATATACAGGTAGCCTTGATATCTGTCAATGGATGTAGGACAAATGTCAAAGACAGATTTCAATACAAGCTACAGATCAAGATATCACCAAACACATTTTGTTTGTAGACTCTGATTTAGAATCCAGCAATCTGTGGTAATAACATAATATGTCAGATTTGTGTAAAACCAAGAAAAAAATTTCACAATTCTGGCCTAATTAGAGTTTTGTTTGATAAAACATTATATTTTGCCTCCACTGCAGACCAACATGTTTACAAATAAACTTTATACTGATAACTTACAAGCAACAAGGCAGACAAATGTTGATCACAGTCTAAGTGAGGCAGACTCAAATTTTTACACTTGCAACTATTTATAAATGGTCATTACATATATTACAGACTCTTATTATCACTGTGATGCAGTACTGTGCATCAGTTAAGTTGGAGTTACCTCCCATTCAATAACAGAAGATGTGTATCAATCTCAACAAAAGAAACTACCAGTAAAGCTTAATGTATCTTGCTGAAGAAACATTATCTGTTTATTAGCATGCATTATGTCAAAAAATCAGTTTTCAAAATAAATCTGCTAGCTTTGCCACTGAGTCAGCAGAGTTATTGCAGCTGTTTCTCATTAGGATGCCTTAATGTTATTGATGTCAAAATCCTTAGATACTATAGCATTCACAGTCTAAGCAGTCATATGTCAGCATGAACATTTGTATGCTGACATGGTCATATATTTTTCTGTTCTTTCAATTCACAAGACAGTCTGAGTTTTTAACATTTAAATTGTGTGAACATAGAATGTCCAAAATGATTCTACTTTGAAATATACAAAGTCTTTTTGTCATCATCCATTTGTAAATGTAATAAAAAGATGTTATGCATGGATCTTATTACAGCATAAATTGGTCATTATTTATGAAGTAGTAGATTAATGAGGAAGTGGTGTACAATGGCTTGGCAGGTCATCTACAAGCAATGTAATGGCTTGTCATCTACAAAATTTTCAAATGAAGAGAAAGAATTTTACATTCTAGGTGATATAAATAGAGACCTTCTCATGATCAAATAAAAGGGAATTGGATGAAATTTATTGATTTGTTAGGTATGGAGCAACTAGTAAATGAACCCACCAGAGTAACATCTACCTCTAAAACACTTATAGATCATATTTATACCAATACAAAATAAAATGTTTTGAAAGTAATGGTTCCAAAGATTGGTATAAGTGATCACTTTCCAATTTTTCTAACACGTAAAGTCAATGGCAAATCAACAAAAAATAATATCCATAAATTCATTACTTATAGATCCTTTCAAAACGTTGATGCTGTTAAATTCCTAGAAGATCTAAAACAGATTCCATGGAATACAGTCGAAATCTTTGAGGATATTGATGATGTTTTAGATACTTGGACAGATCTGTTCATCAGTATAGTGGACAAGCATGCCCCTTTAAAAACACACAGGATAAAGAAAGACCATCAGCCAGGCTGGATCTCCCCAGAAATTTTAGAAGCAATAAAGCAAAGAGACCAACTAAAATCAGTAGGAAATCAAACCGAACATAGAGTTTGGAGGAATAAAGTTCATAAAATGATACATCAAGCCAAACAAGCGCACTATAAAAAAGTGCTGGATGAAAACCAAAATAACCTGAAAGCTATCTGGAAAGTGTTTACAGGGTTTGGTGCAGGCAAATGTAAGCATAAAGCTGAAATTTTATCCCTTAATCATGAGGGCATTTATACTGATAATCCAAAGGACATCTCAGATATTTTTAACAACTTTTTTGTTCAAATTGCTGAAAAACTTAAAGAACCCAGAACTTCATCTGATCATCTGGAACTCAAACATTTTTGTGCTAAAAAGCTACAAAACAATATAAAATTTGAAATTCCTGAAATGAGTCCAGAATTTGTGTTGAAATATATTAAAACAATGGATGTTTGTAAAGGTACAGGACTTGATATGATTGGACCAAGGCTACTAAAAGTGGCTGCACCTGCAATTGTAGAGAGTATAGTTTTCATTTGTAATGAAAGTATTAGGTCTAATAAATTTCCACAACCATGGAAAACTGCCAAGGTTATACCACTGCATAAAGCAGGAACAAAAGATGATGTAAATAACTACAGACCCATCTCTATCCTTCCTTGTCTCTCCAAATTACTAGAAAAACATGTACATGATTTTTTTCTCAACTATTTAAACACTTATGATCTTATTCATGATAATCAGTCTGGCTTTTACCAGAATCACTCCTGTGAAACTGCACTTGTATCTTTGATTGATAAATGGCTGAAAGCGTTAGATCAAGGAGAAATGGTAGGCACTATTATGATTAATTTTTGTAAAGCTTTTGATCTTGTAGACCATGAAATTTTACTTGAAAAACTAAAGATTTATCAATGTAGTGAAAACTCTCTAAACTGGTTTACTTCTTACTTAACCGACAGAATGCAAAAAGTGTCTTTAAATGGTCAACTTTCTGAAAGTAAAAGTATTAATTGTGGAGTACCACAAGGCTCTATCCTTGGACTTCTGTTATTCATTCTATTTATCAACGTTTTATCTCTTAAGATTGGAATTTCAATTTCTTCCACTGACCTCTATGCAGATGATACTACACTGAGATTGGTAAAACCAAAACAGTACTTGAAAATAACTTACAAGATGCTCTCAACAGACTTCAAGTTTGGTGCAAGGAAAACATGATCATAAATACAGAAAAACGAAAGCCCTACTAGTTAAAACACAACATAACGAGCAAGACTAGATAGCGACAAACTTAATGGTTTTTTGGACAATGTGAGCCTTAATATGACCTCTCAAGATAGAATTCTTGGTGTATTCGTAGATAACAATCTTACTTGGTCAAATCACATTAAACACATTTCAGAAAAGGTTAATTCTTATCTTTGGCTACTGAGGAAAATCAAAACATACATTCCTCCTCAGTATAGGGTCATCTTTTATAAAAGTTATATTCAGCCATATCTGGACTACTGTAACGTAATTTGGGGTAATACCTCTAATTCAAACATAACAACACTTATAAGGCTCCAAAGAGAGCTTGCCATTTAATTATAGATCAATGTATAGACAATTTTCAGGATGCAATGAATAATATAAAGGTTTTAACAATACATGAAAGAATATTTCTTAGAAAAGCCAAATAGATGTATAAAGTATCCAGAAAATCCATTCCTGTATATCTAAGCAATATCTTTTACCAAAGAGATGCTGATGGTACTCCAAATTTAAGGTCCGTAAGAAGAAAAAATTACATTATACCAAGGCCAAAGAAGGAATTGTTTAAAAAATGTTTTCAATATACTGGTCCAGTAGTATGGAACAACATTCCTAGCAACATTGGCAGTCTCCTAGTGTTTCTTCATTTCATAATCAATGTCTTAAATGGATGAAATCTTTAGAAAATTGAACAGTGCTAGTACCAAAAAGAATACTGCCTGTTTGTCTGTAATTTTGCATCATTTTCAAAGCTGAATGTTTCAACGCAGAATGATATTTTATGTTTCTTATATGTTTATGTTTTTACAGATGCCTGTGCATGTGTTCTAGGCTTGTTACTTTAAAATTTAAAATTTCTTAATTATTTAGCGTTGATCCAGACTCTTCACATCATGTTGTAAGTATTGTATATATTGTACGTAACAGATAGAAGGCCTCAAGGTAGATTAGTTCTGTAACTAATTGAGTTACATTCTCTAAATAAAGTCATTATTATTATTATTATTATTATTATTATTATTATTATTATTATTATTATTATTATTATGAAATGGCAGGTCAGATACATGTTATGGCATGGCAGGTCAGATACATATAATGGCATAATAATAACAACAACAACAATAATAATAATAATAATAATAATAATAATAATAATAATAATAATAATAAAGCATTGATAATAAGCTACATGCATATATGAACATAATAAACAGAAAGTTTTGTAAAACATGATCAAGCTAGGTACATTGTGTTTATACAGTATAAAAATTGTGAGATGACAAGATGGAAGGTTTGAGAATATTATGCTTTAAGTTGTAATGTATTTGTCAAATCAAACAGGTTCCACTTTTCATCCATTGAATTAGATGATAATTAAATGTATTTATATTTGCACTTTCTCTAATTTCCTTTGGGATTCAATTCCAAATTAATGACCCTGAATATTTAAAACTTTTCTTAAAGAGTTCTTTATTTGGTTTTGGGATGCAGAGGTGGTTAGCTGAAATTGATCTTAAATTGGGAGTGTTGCCTTGTTTTCTAGCATGAAATAGTTCTTTGAGATATGATGGGGCCATATTGTTTGAAACTTTGTGCATAAGTCTAGCCTTTCTCAAAAATATTCGTTCACTTACTGTTAACATTTTAATATTATTCATTGCATTTGAGATGTTTTCAGCATTATCTAGGATGAGGTTGCAAGCTCTTTTTTACAAGCGGAATAATTTGCAAATATTCTTGTCGGAATTGTTTCCCCAGATAACATTACAGTAGTCTAGGGTGAGGTTGTATATAGCTTCTGTAATATATTAACCTATGTTTAGTTGATAGATATGGCCTAATCTTGCTTAATAACCAAAGACATGAATTGACTTTATGACATATGACTTGAATATGTTCATTCCATTGCAAATTGTTGTCAACCATTACCCCAAGGATTTTGTCATGGGTTACCATTTGTAGACCAATTTCATTCAACTTGAGATTCAAATTGTTATTTTCCAATTTTGCTCTTTTTTGTTGGGTAGTTATCATTAATGCTTTAGTCTTGTCCGTGTTTACTTTCATGCCATTTTCCTTACACCAGGAATCTATTCTAAGTAAGGCTATCTGAAGTGAGACCTCTAGGTCTGATTTTAGTTGTTTGAAATCTGATAGAGTGGTGTCATCTGCATATAAATCAGTAGATGAAATACAGTTGCCTATTTTCAGTGGTAGATCATTTATGGAAATGAGAAAGAGAAGTGGGCCAAGGATTGATCCTAGTGGTACTCCACATGTAATTGGTTCTTCTTTAGAAAAACTGTTATTTATTTTGACACCCTGTTTTCTCATTGTTAGATATGATGTAAACCAATCAATTGTTGAATTGTCACATTGATAAATGCTTAATTTATTGATAAGAATATCATGATCAACAAGATCAAAAGCCTTTCTAAGATCAACCAGTACGGATCCAACTAATTTTCCCTGATAAAAGGCAGTAATCCATCTATCTATCATGGAGACCAAAGCTGTCTCACAGGAGTGGTTTTCTCAGAACCCTGATTGGTTTTGATGAATTAAATTACAGTTTGATAGATACATGGAAAGATTGTCATGGACATGCTTTTTAAGTAGTTTGGATAGAGTTGGCAATAGTTATTGACATCTTCTTTACTGCCAGACTTGTGAATGGGGGTAACTTTTGCCAGTTTCCATGTCTGGGGAAACACAGAGGTGAATATGCTTAGATTACATATTTAAGCTATGCTCGCAAATATTATATTTGCAGCAGCCCTCAGGAGACGTGGTCCAATATTATCTAGGCCTGTTGATTTCGTTGTTTTAATAGTTTGCAAAACTTTTAAAACTTTTTCATTTGGTATTGCAGAGATAAAAAAGTTTGTCAGGTGGAATTTTTCCGAACAGAAATTTCTTAATTCATCATGATTAGAGTTTACAATGGGTTCCTTAATTCTGGAAGCTATGCTGACAAAAAATTCATTTAATGTATTTGCTATTTCAACATCCTCATCAATAATCCGGGTTTCTTGACTAAGTTGTTGGGTTTTGGATGACCTTGTGGACCTTTTACCTGCACCTAGTTTGTTAAAAACTTTCCATATAGAATTTGTATTGCAATTATTTTCCAAAGCTGACTGATAGTAATACTTCTTTGCCCCATTGATCATTTTGGTTACTTTATTTCTCCATGTCCTGTAATGTGCTTGTTGACCTACATATTTTAAATAATTTTATGGCAGGTCAGATACATGTTATGGCATGGTAGGTCAGATACATATTATGGCATGTCAGGTCAGATACATGTTATGGCTACATATAATGGCATGGCAGGTCAGATACATATAATGGCATGACAGGTCAGATACATTTAATAGCATAGCATGTCATCTACATACAATGGCATGGCAGGTCAGATACATATAATGGCATGGCAGGTCAGATACATGTTATGCCTACATATAATGGCATGGCAGGTCAGATACATATAATGGCATGACAGGTCAGATATATATAATGGCATGGCAGGTCATCTACATACAATGGCATGGCAGGTCAGATACATATAATGGCATGGCAGGTCAGATACATATAATGGCAAGGCAGGTCATCTACATATAATGCCATGACTGGTCAAGTGCATATCCATATCAACCTGTTTATAAAGTTTGATTTGCCTACCTCAAGTGGTCTGTGAATTTTGCTATAAAACAAAATCAGAAATGTGTACAAAATATTGAAAATTGTTGTATTGGCCTCTTTTGATATGCATACAAATATGCCTGCCATTTTCATTATTCCAGGTTAAGTGGTTTCTGCATAAGGAAGCTAATTAACTTCTTGGGATGAATGAAGAAATTGATCAATGGATGCAAAGACATGACCAATTCAAAATGCTTCTGTTATATATATTAAATTTGTATTATTTGTTGTTGGCTATTCTTAAGGATTTTCTGTTATGTACATCTGTATTTTGTACTGGACATTTTCCAAAATCATGGCATAACTGAAAAGTAACATTCAGTTTGTAAACAACACAATGATAACTAATATTTCTCTATGTGTGGATTAAATATTCAGTTTGTAAACAACACAATGATAACTAATATTTCTCTATGTGTGGATTATATTCAGTTTGTAAACAACACAATGATAACTAGTATTTCTCTATGTGTGGATTATATTCAGTTTGTAAACAACACAATGATAACTAATATTTCTCTATGTGTGGATTATATTCAGTTTGTAAACAACACAATGATAATTAGTATTTCTCTATGCGTGGATTATATTCAGTTTGTAAACAACACAATGATAACTAATATTTCTCTATGTGTGAATTATATTCAGTTTGTAAACAACACAATGATAACTAATATTTCTCTATGTTTTGGATAAAATATTCAGTTTATAAACAACACAATGATAATATTTCTCTATGTGTGGATTAAATATTCAGTTTATTAACAATGGTAGCAAACATGTTTATTTGGGTCTAGGTCTAGGACAGAAGATTTCCACTTTGAAATTCATAAACTTGCTGACAACTTTGAATGTTTTATAAAGGAGACTCACTACATCATGGCTTTATTATTGTGTCTTAGATTTATATATAATGTTGTTTATTTTAAAAATTACTCATTCTTTTCTTAACATCTGAAGCACAATCAGTGTTATTGCTGTAATTGTATTTTGGATTTGGGTGGATTATCATTCACTGGAATTACAAAGGGCTATATTAAATTATTTGACTGGTAGATTAATTTGGAATTATAGTGAATTAAGACAAGGACATTTTGGATTATATTATTGTGATACATCAACAAACTTAGCACATCACCACACTCCAGGCCATTGACACATTAACAGATTTGAGACTACAGGAACATCAACATATTCAATATCAGAATTTATTTTGAATACCATGGGAATTCAATTGGAACTTAATACATCTGGGCATATGATAAGACTTGTAGGACCATTTTGAAAGTAAGTTCACAAAACCATAACTTCCTTTAAATTTTCACTTTGTTATTTAGGGAAATAATTTTTTACAAAACCCGCTGGGATTTGCTCTTTTCTGTTACTTAGTTTAAGATCACATAGTTGTAACAGCTCCATTGCAAAATTTAGTAAAAAGTGTTGGAGAAATTGGGTCTTTAGATTTAACCTGTATGTTGTTTCAGCCTACCTGGCATAAAATTCCTCGTAGACGACACCAATAAAGGATCTGGGAGGTCTGTGACTGTGCCTCAGTTAGACTTAGTGTAATGTAAAAGTTTGTACCATTCATCATTGTATCATACTCCACAACCATGCTGGGTGCAATTGGACCTGTCATAAAAGTATTTTTAAAAATCTGTTAAAAGCAAGCTAACTAAACACACTACGAGTTTTAAAATGTTTAAGTTAGATAAATATTAATTTCAATCATATGTGATGTGATAGATCCAGATTTCCAGGCAAAATCATCGATTTTTCAAACATGAATCATGTTTTGGTATATTCTGTGAAGAGTTCTCCAATACAAACTATATACACAAATTGTATCAGCCCTTGTTTGCAAACGGTCTACTAATGTACAGTATCTAAGTCTAATTGACAAATGAAATTGTATTTCTAAATATCTTCTGACATAGTTTTGGGATGTTTTACTGGAACAGTCCTAAGTCTAACAAACAAATGAAACTATATTTCCAAGTATGTGTTGTTTGCAAAAGAAAACTGAACTGAAGACTGTATTTTCAAAAGCTTTGAATTACTACATAACTAACTGTAATACTTTTGCTTCCTGGCATTTACAAATTATTTGCACCTTGTTTGTGCAAGGCATTTGCAAATTCTGCACTTAAACAGTGATTTTGAGGAAATATATTTTGAATAGATTTGGCAAATGAGCTTCAAAAGGGGTAACTATGTGTGCGATGTCATATAAACTTTGCAAATTATGGACCATTTGTTAGCAAATGGATGCAAGTTAAATTCATACTACTGGATCAGTTCAGACTAGATACCATGACATTTTACTTGCCTTGGCATACTTTCACTTTCACATGCTGCAGTGCACCAAACCAATTAATCAAATCTTAAAAATCCCATCAATTCTTCCTTTGGTTATTGAGGATGAATTCATCCAAAAATAATCAATCAATGACAACGAATGTTTCCACTGTGATGGTAGATTTAACTCAGAACACTGCTTTCATTGATTTACCAGTAGGTTTTGTCTATTTTTTAATTTTTTTGGGAAGACAGTATCCAAGAAAGCAACTCTAATAATTTTCTGAACACCAGCTGTACAATTTATGCCATGGCTAATGAATGAATGACTACTTAGAAATATATACCAATTATAGACATGCATTTCCTGTTTGCCTAATGCGGTTAGTTCTGAAAAATGCCAGGATGTCATTCAGCTGTATGCATGCAATTCACAGTAATTTGTTAAAATAGGTCCAGAAGTACCAGTGAAGTAAATGATAAATGGCTCTGTCATATTTATCTCCACAAGTGATACCTAAAAGCTTACTTTGATTTCTAGCCCATATAACCAAATGACTGAAATCTTCCCGCTTCTTTCCAGAGCCTGTAATCACTCTAAGCTTGACATCATAGGCCTTGTTGTCATCAGGGAGAGTCACGGAATGTGAGATGGCTGTTGAATCAGTATTATCCTTCGATGTCTTTAGTGACCCTATCTGGTTAGTGATTATTTCGTACCACTGGCCTGACAGACTGTCATGGAGATCACAGGGAGACACTGGCTGGAGAAAAGAAAAATAAAGTATTTGAGCAGAAATTAAATAATGCATATTGCTACAGTCAAGTCTCATTAATCTGACAAAGGAAATAATATCAAAAGAGGATATTAGGTTACATATAATAGTGATATATTAAATATAGCACATTTGCATTACTAAAATAATTTTTCTATTTAAACACATAAACCATAAATACATGTATCATTTACTAAAACTGTGTCCCTATTTAAACACATAAACAATAAATACAAGTCTCATTTACTACAAATGTGTCCCTACTGAAAACACATAAACCACAAATACAAGTCTCATTTACTACAAATGTGTCTCTATTTAAACACATAAACAACAAATACAAGTCTCATTTACTACAAATGTGTCTCTATTTAAACACATAAACCACAAATGCATGTCTAATTTACTACAAATGGGTCTCTATTTAAACACATAAACCATAGATACAAGTCTCATTTACTACAAATGTGTCTCTATTTAAACACATAAACCATAAATACAAGTCTCATTTACTACAAATGTGTCTCTATTTAAACACATAAACCATAGATACAAGTCTCATTTACTACAAATGTGTCTCTATTTAAACACATAAACCATAGATACAAGTCTCATTTACTACAAATGTGTCCCTACTGAAAACATATAAACCATAAATACAAGTCTCATTTACTACAAATGTGTCTCTATTTAAACACATAAACCATAGATACAAGTCTCATTTACTACAAATGTGTCTCTATTTAAACACATAAACCATAGATACAAGTCTCATTTACTACAAATGTGTCCCTACTGAAAACATATAAACCATAAATACAAGTCTCATTTACTACAAATGTGTCTCTATTTAAACACATAAACCATAGATACAAGTCTCATTTACTACAAATGTGTCTCTATTTAAACACATAAACCATAGATACAAGTCTCATTTACTACAAATGTGTCCCTACTGAAAACATATAAACCATAAATACAAGTCTCATTTACTACAAATGTGTCCCTACTGAAAACACATAAACCACAAATACAAGTCTCATTTACTACATATGTGTCTCTATTTAAACACATAAACCACAAATACAAGTCTCATTTACTACAAAGTTGTCCCTACTCAAAACACATAACCCATAAATACAAGTCTCATTTACTACAAATGTGTCTCTATTTAAACACATAAACCATAAATACAAGTCTCATTTACTACAAATGTGTCCCTACTGAAAACACATAACCCATAAATGCAGGTCTCATTTACTACAAATGTGTCTCTATTTAAACACATAAACCATAGATACAAGTCTCATTTACTACAAATGTGTCTCTATTTAAACACATAGACCATAGATACAAGTCTCATTTACTACAAATGTGTCTCTATTTAAACACATAAACCATAAATACAAGTCTCATTTACTACAAATGTGTCTCTATTTAAACACATAAACCATAAATACAAATCTCATTTACTACAAATGTGTCTCTATTTAAACACATAAACCATAGATACAAGTCTCATTTACTACAAATGTGTCCCTACTGAAAACATATAAACCATAAATACAAGTCTCATTTACTACAAATGTGTCTCTATTTAAACACATAAACCATAAATACAAGTCTCATTTACTACAAATGTGTCTCTATTTAATTACATAAATGACAAATGCAAGTCTCATTTACTACAAATGTGTCTCTGTTTAAACACATAAACCACAAATGCAAGTCTCATTTACTACAAATGGGTCTCTATTTAAACACATAAACCACAAATGCATGTCTCATTTACTACAAATGTGTCTCTATTTAAACACATAAACCATAAATACAAGTCTCATTTACTACAAATGTGTCTCTATTTAATTACATAAATGACAAATGCAAGTCTCATTTACTACAAATGTGTCTCTGTTTAAACACATAAACCACAAATGCAAGTCTCATTTACTACAAATGGGTCTCTATTTAAACACAAAAACCACAAATGCATGTCTCATTTACTACAAATGTGTCTCTATTTAAACACATAAACCACAAATACAAGTCTCATTTACTACATATGTGTCCCTACTGAAAACACATAAACCATAAATACAAGTCTCATTTACTACAAATGGGTCTCTATTTAAACACATAAACCACAAATGCAAGTCTCATTTACTACAAATGGGTCTCTATTTAAACACATAAACCACAAATGCAAGTCTCATTTACTACATATGTGTCCCTACTGAAAACACATAAACCATAAATACAAGTCTCATTTACTACAAATGTGTCTCTATTTAAACACATAAACCATAAATACAAGTCTCATTTACTACAAATACAGCTGACTGTGTCCAGAAGAGATTCAGTGGTCTGAAGTTATTTAGGATATAGTAAATTACAAGGTCATTTAAGATATGACAAATTACAAGGTCATTTAGGTAATGACAAATTACCAAGATCATTTAGGATATAGCAAATTACAAGGTCATTTAAGATATAACAAATTACAATGTCATTTAGGAAATGACAAATTACAAGGTCATTTAGGATATAGCAAATTACAAGGTCATTTAGGATATTACAAATTACAATGTCAGTAAGGATATAGCAAATCATAATTGTAAAGAGGATATAGTTTCTTTCTCACCTTCCAGTACACCAGTACTTTGCGACACTGTCTCTCAGGGCAGGGTACATCAGTGTAGGACAATAGTTTAGGATTAGCTGCTGGCACTGTGAATTATAAAAATTAACATCAAAATAAAATAAATTCTTGCTCTTACAATGTAAGCATTGCAGTGTGTCTAACTGCTAATCTTTTTTCTAGATGCCCATCTTGTTAAAATTCAATTAGAAATTATAAGACAATAATAATGGCATTTTCTTGGAACAAGACACCCACCAGGACAGGGTAGTGCTTTCGTCTATAGCTCAAATCGTTTACATTCCAGAGTATACATTTTTTTAATTTAGCATTTACACTATCATCTTTTAGTTACTATTTAGATTTGTGAGAAAAAAATGTTTTGCCCAGAAAATTACATTGTTCACTTATTTATTAGTTTGCAATTAAATTTTCATGATTTGAGAAAAATGTAATTTGTGTTGGTAGGTATATTTTTTAATTGCCATATATGTTATAAATGTGATCCTTGTATCTCTGCACAATCTTTACACAAACACAAATAGCTGTGTAATCTCAGTACACTGTTGAGAAAAACACACTTGAACAGATCCCTGTAATCTCTGTACATTGTTGACAAATGCACAAACATATTCATTTAATTTCTTTATGTTGTTGACACAAACACACAGAGAATTTGGAGTGTTTCTGCACCACAAAAATGCTTATGTTTAGATTATGTTTAGAAATAGTATTTGGAATGTCTCTTTATCACTGGAATGACTTCATTTATGATATTTGGCATGCCTCTTTGTCACTGAAAAGACTACATTTAAAAATGGTGCATGTCCCCACTTTTCCAGTTTCACTATTAGATGATAGTGCTCAAACAACAACTTATTTCACCTCAAAAAAGTATATGAGACTAAATTAAAATTCAAAACAATCATCTATATGCAGTGAATGTTGACAAACTGGCAAAGCAAGTGTTACTTCCAATTTCTCCATGTCACTGTGTATAATCAGTGCCATTTTCTTTTTTGCAACACCAGGGTTTACCAGAACTAATAGATATGCATTACATAAAATATGCTGATCATATATTCATTTAAAATTGATTTTATGAGTGGCTGAATTTTTAATCAAGGTTATGGACTGTACCCGCTGACTTGGTAGTGACCAAACTATCACGAGGTTCACTTGTAAATCCAACTGTATCCAATGAATTTCCTTCTGAATCCAGATCTACAGGTCTGCTATCCACAACAAATGTATAATTTGTGAAAGGGTTGAGATCACAAACAGTTATGTTCATTTCTTGAGTTGTAATCTGAAAGAGAAATGATAGAGTCAATTAATCTATAGCAAAAGTGACTATCATTAACCAGTTATGACTTTTATTATTCTGACTATAAAATCAGATACCATAACTGCTATAATTACCTATAATTTATCAGATAATATTCCTATATTTCTTTTTATTGGTAGCAAGGAGTCGTGTGCTTGTACCAATAGCTGAGGAATATTATCTTTTTACATCCCAATAGCTGTGATACAATACTAGGTGACATCACACTATCTGTGAAACATACATCCCACTAACTGTGGCACAATACCTAGTAACATCCCACTAGTCAAGGTATAATCACTATTGACACCTACTAAAAGCTAATATGGCAACTAGTGACACCAAATAGCAGAAGCATGACAACTAGTGACATCCCAATAGCTGAGGCGTGACAACTAATTACATCCCAATAGCTGAGGCATGACAACTAGTGATATCCCAGCATTTGATGCATGACAACTGGTGACATCCTAATAGTTGAGGCATGACAATTAGTTGAGGCATGACAGTTAGTGACATCCTAAGAGTTGAGGCATATCAACTTGTGACAGCACAGTGGCTGAGGCATGAAAACTTGTGACATCCTGATAGTTGAGGCATGACAACTGGTAGCATCCTAATAATTTATGCATGACAGCTAGTGACATCCTAATAGTTGAGGCATGACAACTGGTAGCATCCTAATAGTTGAGGCATGACAACTGGTAGCATCCTAATAGTTGATGCATGACAGCTAGTGACATCCTAATAGTTGAGGCATGACAACTAGTGACATCCCAGCAGTTGAGGCATGACAACTGGTAGCACCCTAATAGTTGAGGCATGAAAACTGGTAGCATCCTAATAGTTGAGGCATGACAACTGGTAGCATCCTAATCATCGATGTATGAGAGCTAGTGACATCCTAATAGTTGAGGCATGACAACTAGTTGAGGCATGAAAACTGGTAGCATTCTAATAGTTGATGCATGACAGCTAGTGACATCCTAATAGTTGAAGCATGACAACTAGTGACATCCCAGCAGTTGAGGCATGACAACTGGTAGCATCCTAATAGTTGAGGTATAACAACTAGATGAGGCATGACAATCATATATTTTGTTAAAAATCTTGTCTAAAAATATTCCTAATGCACTGTAAAGAATAAAAGTGACAAAATATAACTCTAGGAAAATGTTGGAAAGGCATACCAATATGAAGCTAGCTTTAAAAAAATTAAATATCAATTCAATTTTTTTTCTTTTCTTTTAATTTTGGTTTCATTGTAATAATTTATTACAAATGTGATATGTTCTTTTGTATTCAAATGAGAAAAGTGTCTACTGTCATCAAAGTGATGCTGGCAAGCTCAATTTTTATTTGATCTGAGACTTATTGATTGTATGTAGATCTACTTTGTATCGAATTAATTATGTCTTCTGTATTAATGAAATAAAGGGAATTAAACCAATATTTAAAAGGGCATGCAATAACTACCTGTATAAGAGACTGTAGTCATGGTCAAGTGTCCAGTCAACTCATTTCACTTGACCAATCAAACATTGTTTTATATATTCTTATGTAAGCAACATTACCAAAATTGTAACTATAAACATTGGTTCTTTTCAATTCATTCACAAATGTCATCAAAGATGGCAAGGAACCAAGATCTAAAGTCTATAGTGAACTAAACGTTCCCGACTTTGCCCCTCATAAAATTATTCGAATATACATGAAAATGTCATGAACTATTTCAAATGAAATCACAGCATCAAATATTTTACTTATGGAACAATAAGAGATTGGGTTTCCATATTGTTATTTCTTCATGTAAAATGCAGTACCATAATAGACAATGTTTTTTTTTAACTTTGCATTATGTACTTTGAAACCCCTTGGAGTATCTAATGTTATTGACAGTCTTTCAAAAATTGATTATCTTCAAAATAAAGATAATTTAATTAAACAGAAAAGTGAGTAACAATTTCATTATAAAAAGTCTATATATTGACAATTATTCCAGTGCAATTATAAAACAAGTATTCAACTATTCAACCCACTAATCCACCTTCTCAGTATTAATATACCTTCCTTAATTCTTCAGAGGCTCCTCTGTTCTGTAAACTTGCACACTCACTTATGCTGAGTTCTGTTATTTTGGACCCCAATGTTATCAAGGGAGATGTGTAAATATACATATATATTACAAAGTACAAGAGATTTAGCGAGTAAGAGAGAAAGAGTAAATTCTAAATAAATCTTGCACTCAACTGCTCAAGCGAACAATACCTGTTGTTCAGAGGAACATTCTGACGTGTATTGCACTTTGAAAACTATTAGTCTGAACTGTTTGGAATGGTTGCCTTAGTGGCAAAACTATTGTGATAATGGCTTGATCTGCCTTAATGGTGAAACTATTGTGATAATAGCTTGATCCACCTAATTGGTTAAACTATTGTGATAATGGCTTGATCCACCTAATTGACAAAACTATTGTGATAATGGATTGATCTGCCATATCCCATTATGATTTCTGAGCACATTGATGTATACAGCTTATACAAATGACATGCTATCTGGAAGGAGAAAATTATACATTAACTTTACACTTAAGAAAACAATACCTGTTGTTCACTGGAACAGTTTGAAGTATATCTCACTCTGAACACCTGTTTTCGGTGCCGCTTGGAATGGTTCCATACCACAGTCACACATGTGTCATTGATGTTTTGGAATGAAATGAAATCAACTGGTGCTGGTTTAACTGAAGTGAAAGTCAAAGACAAGATTATTCACTAAATGTTGTGTTTCATACTTGAAATTTTGTAAAATGAAAGTAGGACCAAACAAGGAACCTAAAATACATACATTATTAAACTAAGAATTAATTCATGCTAAGTAAAGTAAAACATTTACAAACAAATCATATGGCTAAGATCTTTAATATTTGGGACACCAATATTTAGAGAAGGTTTAACTCTTCTGTTAAGATTACATTTTTTGAACTTGACCTTTGATCTTTTGAACTAAAAGATGGAGAGTACATATTTTCTGAAATTATTCCTGAATGACAGAATCTAAATTTTAGTATGTCTAGAAAATTTATTTCAGTTACTTCTGGTGTGAAGCACAAAAATTACAATTTTACAATCAAGGGATCACTGACCTGTTGTGTGCCAAAAGGAAGTGACCAAATGTAAAATGTTACTCATGAATTTTCAAACAAATGTTAAGTTTTGAATAAGCTTAATATACTTTATTCATGAAAATTTAATAAGATGAAAATAATATGAGAGCATGTCAAATACATCAGAGATGTTCATAATATGACTTTAGGTATCTACGTATTGAAATACAGAACTTTCTGCACATTGTTTATAACATTATTCTGTGTATAACACAATACAAATACGGACCCCATTACCACAATTATACCAGTGTATAACAATATGGTTTGGAAGAAGACATATTGAAGCTTAGTGTTATATCTTTGCTTCCTTTGAACATTACAATTGTTTAGCTAATTTGTATACTTCCCAATATGCTGCAGTAAAGTATATTACACTATTTAAAAAATACTGCAATAAAGTATATTAACATATTAACAATATACTGCAGTAATGTATATTACATTATTAAAAAATAATGCAATAAATTATATTACACTATTACCAAAATAATGCAATAAAGTATATTACACTAGTAAAAAAATACTGCAGTAATGTATATTACACTATTAACAATGTACTGCAGTAAAGTATATTACATTATTAAAAAATAATGCAATAAATTATATTACACTATTACCAAAATAATGCAATAAAGTATATTACACCAGTAAAAAAATACTGCAGTAATGTATATTACACTATTAACAATGTACTGCAGTAAAGTATATTACATTATTAAAAAAATAATGCAATAAATTATATTACACTATTACCAAAATAATGCAATAAAGTATATTACACCAGTAAAAAATACTGCAGTAATGTATATTACACTATTAGCAATGTACTGCAGTAAGGTATATTACATTATTAAAAAATTAATGCATTAAATTATATTACACTATTACCAAAATAATGCAATAAAGTATATTACACTAGTAAAAAAAATACTGCAGTAATGTATATTACACTATTAACAATGTATTGCAGTAAAGTATATTACATTATTAAAAAAAATAATGCAATAAATTATATTACACTATTACCGAAATAATGCAATAAAGTATATTACACTAGTAAAAAATACTGCAGTATAGTATATTACACTATTAACAATATACTGCAGTATGGTACACAATGAAAGCTGTTCTGTAGTTTTGTTCCCCAGTCAGGAGATCTGGATACTAACAATTTTATAGAATAACAAACTAATACAGCCTGCTTAAAGGAGTAATATAAACTAGCTTACCTATTTTAGATGGATTAATATCAAATATAGCTGAATTATTCACAATGCTTCTGACAACATTGGTAATGTTGAAATAGAACCAGTACTTTGGCATCATATTGAAATTATCCATGGTGAAAGAAGTAAAATTCTTTGTAGAAAATTCACTGCCCCAGGTTCTACTGAAAATAAAATAACAGTGGATGAAAGCTATTAAATATTAGAACTTGATATGTAAAGAAATAAATATTTTTGGTTGAAATATCAAGTCATGTTATATACCCTTGGAACCATATACAGAACACAAGAGGAATCACACTGTTCTGAATATATTTCAGATCCTGTAAGTTGCAGTTCTTCACTACTGTATATATGCACCAAAAACCTTAGTAATGCATAATGCTCTGTTTCAAGTAACAATTTCTATTGTGACTCATGCAGCAGTTTAGACTGTTCTCACTGATACAAGTTGCTGATATGGTTCACAATCTTCTATTCCCAATGACTTTGTGTTAATACTACAATAAATCACTGTACATGCATGTGACTTCATGGATTGCAATCCGTGAAAGTTACCAATATGCAACCATGGAAGTGGATAAAGTCATGTAGGACAGAAGGCACTACTTATTTCAATTACCGACAAAACTGTCATTATCACACCACAGCTATACACAGCTTTGAGACTGTGATGTGAATATCCCAATGATTGCTTTCAGAATTTATATACTTTCTTATGTCTTTAACGGATATTACTTGACTTTAAATGCATGAAAATCTGCTACTCCATGAATCAATATCTTGAAATTATTTTCCATTTCTGTCAACAGTCTCGAACTAGGCCATGTTAACTATATTATCATTAATAACCAATGAGTACAGTGTGTATCATGCTATGACTAATTTGTGCTGCTGTGAACAATTTTGAATAAATATGTATTCATGAATGTAACCATATAAAAATAATTTTATCAGCATTGCTTGCAACATTGGTTACTATCAGTACAGTTCTGATAGCAATTCATGCCTAGCAACATAGAAACATCACAAATGGCTTTGGCAACAAGACATGCATGTTTGTTTCTTACAAGTAGTGTGTTTCTCCTGATGTAGTTATGGCTGCTATTGCTTCTATTAATTTTGGGATCTGTAACACTGAAGATCATTCAAATAGTTTTTCCTGTTAATAATGTAATTGTGTAATTGAATTGCTTAACAGGCCAGCCTTGATGAGGTGCAACACATATGTGCACTTCCAAGCAATTACTCTTTCATAATGGTATAATTATCATACAATTCTAGAACATCTCCATCTGCGGAATACTTTAGTCTCAGATGATCGTATTTAGCACAACATAAAAATAAATCAGTTACACCAATGAATAATGTCTTAGAGGATTGTTCTTGTCTTTGCCCAAACACTGTTACATGGACAAATGTCATTGCTGAAAAATAGTCAAGATTTGTTTTTTCCCAGTTGAGTCAATGATGGTTTACCATATCCATTGAAAAGGGGAACTTTGGTGGTTTTCATGGTGAATTTCACTTCATCATAGTAGAAACAATCACTGGACATTTTGCATTCCAAGCTTGTCTCAGGTTGGTATTGGTACAAATGAATGGTATTGGTACAAATGAATGGTATTGGTACAAATGAATGGTATTGGTACAAATGAATGGTATTGGTACAAATGAATGGTATTGGTACAAATGAATGGTATCGGTACAAATGAATGGTATCGGTACAAATGAATGGTATTGGTACAAATGAATGGTATTGGTACAAATGAATGGTATTGGTACTAATGAATGGCATTGGTCCCAACTGTTGATTTCTATTTGGCTCTTTACAAAATTATATTTCAGTCTTTGTTAATGCCACTCTGAAAGAGATATTTGTCAAAAGGTGGAGAGAAAAAAATTCCAATGCCAGCTCTTTTACCATCCCATCAGCAAATTCTATAAACTTATCACTGTGGTCAGAATCTTATACACATACACCAAAGATCCAGACAAATGCTGAGTTCTTCAAACCGAAATTACAATGATATGAGGGTTGGCCTCATCAACCACACTCATGGAACAGAACCAGTCCTTCCAACCACTGGATGACTAGAAAGCTCCTCATAGAACAGAACCAGTCCTTCCAACCACTGGATGACTAGAAAGCTCCTCATAGAACAGAACCATCCCTTCCAACCACTGGATGACTAGAAAGCTCCTCATTGCATTGATGGATCAACAACAACAACAAGGATATTGTATCTATGAATGATTCTTGAACGGTATTGTCTTTAATGCTCTCCATTACTGATGGCATACCATGGTTGTCATTATTTATAAATAATGCAGTCATTGCACTTCCAACTCAAACTGGTAACAATAAACAAATATGATTTAGACTCACTCAATCTAACAGCACTGAAAATAAGTTGGCCATTTACTATATTAATCTTTTCTTCCTTTTCTACACTGATTAATATGCTTGCAAGTAGAAATTACTGCACAAGATGGAGTTGACACATCTGTGATTTGTTCTTCCATGTATTGTTATTTTGCAGTATCAACAAATATTGTCTCATAGCCTTTAAACAATATACTGAATGTCCAAATTAGATGTTTGTAATTTTCCAGTTTTGTCTTGTCAGAATCATCACCAATGTGGCTGATAAACTCAGGAAAATCTATTTTTAAAATAGTATTTTGTGTTTTCCAGTTTGAGTTTCAAAAATAATAAGCTCACCAGTGTAAACACCAAAAACAAACCAGACAGTAAACTCAGTCAAATATGTTTTGGAGTTATAACTGGTCAGATTCAAATAGTAGCCAATGATACACATGAGTGACTTGATAATTTGGTCTTGATCCAAGCACTTCTTTGTAGTGTTGAAAGTATCACTGTCACAATACTCTTTCTTGTAGTAATAAAAGTGCCACTGCAGACATAATCTTCCTTTGAGAATAATCTTTGCTGTAGTGTTAAAAGTGACACAGTCGCAATAATCTTCCATGTAGTGATAAAAGTGTCAATGTGGCAATATCTTACTTGTAGTGATAAACTTCTCACTGTGGCAATACTCTTCATTTTAGTGATAAATGTGGTAATGTGGCAATAAACTTTAATGCGGCAAAGATCTTCCTTGTAGTGATAAAAGTGTTGCTCTGGCAATAATCTTCCTTGTACTGATAAAAGTATATGTATAGTAGCAATCTTCTTTGTAGTGGTGAAAGTATCACTGTCACAATAATCTTTCTTGTAGTGATAAAAGTGTTACTATGAAAATAACCTTAGCTCTAGTGTTAAAAGTGACACTGGCAATAATCTTCCATGTAGTGATAAAAGTATCACTTTGGCAATACTCTTGATTATAGTGATAAAAGTGTCACTGTGGCAATAATCTTCCTTACAGTAGCGATAAATGTGGCACTGTGACAATAATTTTCTTTGTAGTGATGAAATTGTGTCATTGTGGCAATAAAAGTGTCACTGTTGCAATAATCTTCATTGTAGTGATAAAATTTCACTGTGGTAATAATCTTCCTTGTAGTGATAAAATTTCACTGTGGTAATAATCTTCATTGTAGTGATAAAATTTCACTGTGGCAATAATCTTCATTGTAGTGATAAATTTTCACCGTGGTAATAATCTTCATTATAGTGATAAATTTTCACTGTGGTAATTATCTTCATTGTAGTGATAAAATTTCACTGTGGTAATAATCTTCCTTGTAGTGATGTATCAGAACTTTCAGACATTCCATGAAAATCAAGGATTAAAATAAAAGTACATGTAATATTTTTAAAAATTATGATATTATCCTTGTTTTGCTTTTGAGGGAAATCTCGAGGATGTCCTCATATTTTTTAAATTCTTCAACTCTCTTTTGCAACAATAATTAGATCTCCCTTCTATTTAATTATAAAAATGTTAAGAGTTAATTGCAATTTTTTACTACCTCGACCTTTATGTTAGATATACAAAATATATTAATGACTGACTGGAGTATAATCACATATAAAGGTGTTGACAGAAGCTAGAATTTCACACATTTATAAGGGATGATAATCACAAATAAAGATGTTTAGAGAAGTTAAAATTCAACACATGTAACAGGCCTATAGATTTATTTTACCTATCCCCAGACTCTAGGTCATTCTTCCAGAAGCATTCCACAGTTATGTCATCCTTATGGAAATAAGGAATCATGTCCCATGTACAGGTCAGCTTCTCCCAGTTATAAACTTGGCATGAAAAGTTCTCAGGGTTATGTGGATAGTCTGAAATATATGAAAAATTCTCAGGGTTATGTGGGTAGTCTGAAATACAGGAAACATTTTCAGGGGGATGTGGATAGTCAGAAATATGTGGAAAGTTCTCAGGGTTATTTATAGTCTGAAATATATGAAATGTTCTCAGGGTTATGTGAATAGTCTGAAATACATGAAAAGCTCTCAGGGTTATGTGAATAGTCTGAAATACATGAAAAGCTCTCAGGGTTATGTGAATAGTCTGAAATACATGAAAAGCTCTCAGGGTTATGTGAATAGTCTGAAATATATGAAAATTTCTCAGGGTTATGTGAATAGTCTGAAATGCATAAAAGGTTCTCATGGTTATGTGGATAGTCTGAAATACATGAAAAGTTCTCAGGATTATGTGAATAGTCTGAAATATATGAAAATTTCTCAGGGTTATGTGAATAGTCTGAAATGCATAAAAAGTTCTCATGGTTATGTGGATAGTCTGAAATACATGAAAAGTTCTCAGGGTTATGTGGATAGTCAACAAGATATAGAAAGTTCTCAGGGTTATGTGAATAGTCTGAAATATATGAAAAGTTCTCAGGGTTATGTGGATAGTCTGAAATATATGAAAAGTTCTCAGGGTTATGTGAATAGTCTGAAATACATGAAAATTTCTCAGGGTTATGTGAATAGTCTTAAATGCATAAAAAGTTCTCATGGTTATGTGGATAGTCTGAAATACATGAAAAATTCTCAGGGTTATGTGGGTAGTCTGAAATACATGAAAAGTTCTCAGGGTTATGTGGATAGTTTAAAATACATGAAAGGTTTTCACAGGGTTATGTATAAATGCATGCGATTTTCATAGCAATAGTTTTACAATATTTTCCTCAGCATATAGATAATCATCAGAGCATGAAGAACTATGTTTTTGATAATTCTTTTTTAATGTAGCAGTTTCCAGTCCAATATAGGTCAGGAAATAGGACTTTCAATTTTGACAAGCTAGTATGATCTATTTTTACAGGTATTTCTGAAAAAGAATTTGTTTTTGTAAATAATTGCAGTATGTTTAATCCCATTGCTATAGATGTTGTATAGTATGGCGATGTGACAAAGCCATGTGACAAAGCCATGTGGGATAATGCATGCACTCAGTGACATCATATATTATGTCTTTATATTTATGACATCAAGAACATTAAGAAATGTTAAGCAAATAGTATGATAGCTTTCTTTCACAATTTCATTCCTAATACACTGGTGTTGTTCTTGAATAATGCACAAGTTGACCACTAGATATTCCCACCCTCAAGGTTTCTTTGAAGCTACATGTACATATAATTAAGTTCTAGTGTCAGCTGATATTACAAGACAGAACTGACATCTTTCAATTTCCCATTTGGATTCACAAGCTGTTTTCTTCTGTACAAAAGTTAGACATCTATAAACAATAAACACCCAGATTTGCCCTATCAAAATCTGGTCTTAAGAAATGATTTCAAACATACAGCAATATCTCTGATCTGTAATGTGTGATGACAGACCTGGTTTATGCCATTATATATGCATTATTCATATATAGGTAAGAAAAAGACCTATATTTATGTTTCATACAACTTGTATGCCCCACTGCATGAAAACAAAATTAAGACCCAGATTTCAAGAAGAAATGGAAAAAATTAATAAGTCAAAATGGATAGATAGATAGATATAGAAACAGGACAAATAAGGAGAAACCAGTTCAGAATTAATACATTTGTATTATTGATTTGAAGATGTAAAAATAAATTAACAACTTACATTTTGTCTATTTTCATGTAATGAAATCTATAACAAGTAACATTTTTTAATCCATTTCATAATAAATCCATGAATTGATTTACATATCATGGGAATAAAAATGGTAATCCAGAATGATATGATTCACACTCCTGTATTAGGTAATCTATTAATTCCAAATGTACTATAATAAACAAAATAAATTCCAGACTTTTGTGATTCACACTATTATTATCTAGTTCAAAACCCAAAGAATTCATGTTTACCATCAGAATCTCCACACTGTCGTCCGGATTTTGTAAACATCATCCAACTTGGATTCATCATCTTGTAATCTCAAATGAAATTACTCAAGACTTCATCATCCTTCATCCCATCCATTACATTAGAAATACTGCATGATATGACCACCATTCTCATTTGAAATGTGCCCCCTAAACATTAAACATTCACTGTGATACTAACACATACTATAAGTTCCTTTCAAATGTTCACTTTATATTCTAGGGAAATCAAGTATTTGTTGAATTTTACTAAATTGTTGGGTTTTATTTTTCAGTTATTTAGTTTAAAACCAATCTGAAAATACGACCAGCCTGGCACTGATGGGCCATCAGGTACAAGAGGACATGGCATCAAAAGGCATGACTATTTAATGCTGAAGGCTTCTCTCTTTAAGGAAGAAAGGTGTCCTTAGACACTATCTCCTGGCTCTTCTGGTCACCTCTTTATGTGGAAGATGGATGGAAGAAAATTGAAATGGGTCTGATGGTTCTACTGAGACTCTCTCTTGAAACATTTGCAATATGGACCCATTGACTTTCTAGGATGGGGGCATTTCTTTGTTCATTTATCTGGGGACTGGGACAGGGATTAGTGCTTAGTAACTCATCTCTAAAAATCTTGTGAGGTCACTGGAACAATGAGCCTTTTTTTACCACCTATTTAAGAGTCTAAACGTTTTCTTTCTCTATTACCTAACCTATTTTATGGAACAATATGGGAGCTTCAAAAGAGCAGGAAGGTCTTGCTCAACTATGTCTTATAGGTCAACTATAACTGAGAATTTGTTGTTCTGGTTTTGCTTATAGCGTAAGACATTATTCCTTCTTATCTCACTCCTTAGAGCAGACTTTATTTTGAGTTCAATATTGTGTCTCCACCCATTAGCATGATTGAGGGGGATGAGACTAACATGATGTTCATCTTTTATCTTGGGAGAAGAGGATTGACAATACCCTCTTGACACTGGAGGCATGCTGAAGCCCCTGTTTCTTCTGCAATAATGAAACTGCTATGGTTACAGAGTGTCTACTGCCTGACTAGTTTGTTGTCCATAGAGCCATGGGGAATTTATTTATGGGGTCATGGGAAGAAAGGGAGACATGGTTGACTCACCACTGAGTAGTGGGAGTCCCCAAAACCCTAGTGAAAAGAGGGCTATCATCCTGATCCCTTTCCCTTAAACAAGTCACCAATGCCTGGAATCCATTCACCATAGGAATAAAATGGTAACACTGAGAATGAGGTATTTACCTGATCTCTTTCCTTACACCAGTTGTTGCTTACCCCTGTCTCAAACTGGTTTCTGTTGATCAACGAAAACCCATATTAATCACTGTACTCAGTGCATAATGACCATTTACAGAGACCCAGGAACCAATACTTTGTGCAATATTGAGTTTCTGGTATCAAGTTCCTTGTGTCCAGGTGACTAGTCACTGGCAAAAGACTGGTCAGGCAATGAAAACCTCATGAAAGAGTCTCTTTTCAGAGAACACAAACCTATGAATGGAAATCTCCTTTATCTGTAAACTGGTCAACTTCATTGCAACCCATGTTTCCTGTGTGCCCAGAAGCTGGGACTCACTGGTGGGTGTTGATAACTTCCCTACACTTGGAAGTGCCGACTTTGATTCATTATCCAATGGGATTTCTAGCAGAAGCATATGATTTCCATACCATGGAAAAGACCATAGAACCCTCCTTTATCAAAGCAGGTCTGAATTTCCAAATTCAGAAGTTGTCAAGACCCTTCCTTCCAATGAATGAGATCTTCTAGTGACGAAGAAAATAAAGTTGAGCCCAAGTTACTTCTCTCTTTAGGCACGGCAGCTTTTACCCACTCATTTTTAGGATAAAAACTACAAAAAGGGAATTTGCGTATGAATGCAAATGATTTTGTGTAACAAGCAGGTTATTGCTGTCCCAAGTGGCCTTTTATGACCTGCATTTACCCACATCTTGAGACATACTAAAATGCTGAATTGAGTCCCAAGTACTAACATACTGACCTATTGAAATGCTGAAAAGAAAACAAAAACAATTTTTGGAGCAATATAAGGTAGGGTAGTAGCTAACATAACAGAGGATTAAGAAATCTGAAGAATAATAGCTTTGACAGTGAGCTACAAAATACTTTGGACAGCAACAACCATGTGCATTCATACACAAATAGCCTTGTGTTTGTGTGTGTGATTTAGATTATTAATGTACCTTTAACAATTTTTCAGTAATATTGCTACAATGTCTACAGTTAGTTTATAGGGACGTCTAGCACTGGGGCATCATGCTACAGACATGTACCATCATCTCCCACCCAGTCACATTATCCTGACACCAGACCAACCAGTCCTAGCACAAACCTCTTAATGCTGAGTGTCAAGTGAGGCAGCTGTTATTACTATTTTGATAAGTATTTGGTATGAATTGGCCAGGATTTGAACCTGCAACCTCCCACATCTGAGGCAGACACTCAAGCCACTAGGCCACCAGAGCACAGAGCAGTCCCAGCCACTAAAGGGCACTCAAAATAATATACTTCTAAATTTTTCAATTAGTATTTAGTATTTTTTAAAACTGTCTTTTGAATTTTATATCCATGTTCCCAGTACTAATAAATATGAGTGAAATCCACCTTTTCAGCAGACGTAGTTCAGTTGGTTCTAGAAAACATCAAAGGTCTTAAACAATTTCTCCCCTCAAATTGCATCCAATATAACAGCAAAGTTATGTTTCTATCAAGTTGACATGCTAAATCATGAAAAATAAGATGTTATACTAAGTATTGGTTTGTTTTCACTCTTGATACATTGTTGATTTCAGGCAGAAAACACACTGCTAATGTAAACTTTATAGTTGAGACAGTCATTACCAATTATGATAAGAACAATAATTCTTTTAAATTGTTCCAATATTTGTTTCTTTCTTCAGATTGTTGAAAGAGTTTCCACACTTTAACTGATCATCATTAACAACACATGTATGCTTTTCACCATAATTAATAACAGATGTATGCTTTTCATCATCCGTGTCAACAAAAGTATGCTTTTCATCATCAGTGTTAACAAATGTATGCTATTTATCATAATTAATAACAGATGTATGCTTTTCATCATCAGTGTCAACAAATGTATGCTTTTTATTATCAATGTCAACAGATGTATGCTTTTCATCATAATTAATAATAGATTTATGCTTTTTATCATCAGTGTCAACAAATGTATGCTTTTCATCATAATTAATAATAGATGTATGCTTTTTATCATCAGTGTCAACAGATGTATGGTTTTCATCATCAGTGTCAACAAATGTATGCTATTCATCATAATTAATAACAGATGTATGCTTTTTATCATCAGTGTCAACAAATGTATGTTTTTTATCATCAGTGTCAACAAATATATGCTTTTATAATCATCATTGTCAACAGATGTATGCTATTCATCATAATTAATAACAGATGCATTTTATCATCAGTGTCAACAAATTCATGCATTTTATCATCAGTGTCAACAAATGCATGCTTTTCATCATCAGTGTCAACAAATGTATGCTATTCATCATAATTAATAACAGATGTATGCTTTTTATCATTTGTGTCAACAGATGTATGCTTTTCATCATCATTGTCAACAAATGTATGCTTTTCATCATCAGTGTCAACAGATGTATGCTATTCATCATCAGTGTCAACAGATGTATGCTATTCATCATAATTAATAACAGATGTATGCTTTTCATCATCATTGTCAACAGATGTATGCTTTTTGTTATCAGTGTCAAGTATTTGAGCATTTGGGAAAGTGAGTCATTCTTATTTGAGCATTTTGGAATGTGAATCATAATTATTTTAGTTTTTAGGAATGTGTCAATCATATTCATTTGAGCATTCAGGATGCTTTTTATCTGCTTATTGACATGTCTCTTATTCAGTTTTTCATTTGTCTTCACCCCCTCTGTTACAGACATCAATCATTACTATTGTAAATTTCATTCTGCATGCCTAAAATAACATGTCATGCAAAAAGTATAATTATTTACTCCCAATTGCCCTATAATATTTTTTGTCATCTTAGGAGAGAGACAGAGACAGAAAATAACATATATACAGACCATTTTGAAACCATGATACATAACAATAACCTGTATAAACATTAAAAAGTCATGACTAATGTTTCAGAAAAACTCACTGTAGGCAGTTGATACAGCTGATTTTCACAGAGGCGATTAAAATTTAAGTCCATTAGAGATATACAACCTTGCACAGATTATTTAATTGACTGATAATAACTTTGATATTGTTGACTAATGACTCTTTTGTGGCAGAACCCAATAGGCTAATTTAAATAGATAAGGTACATGCAATGGAACAGTCTAATTAATTTGATACTAGATGAATCCTAGATCTGGGCTAAAGAAATAAAGCTATAGCTCTTCATTCATTGGATAATAATATTTAATCATTCTTTATTAAAGATTATTGGCTGCTTTACAGCAGCAACATTTCTTTGAAATGGGATTTTAATTAATGTTATTTAAGCAGTTGGAAAAAAATGTAGAAACACAACTGTGATTTAATATGAGCCATAAGCACACTAAGAAAAAGCCTGGCAAGACTAAATTTTAGAAATCCTGACTGATGGAGTTTGATTTTGTGAAGTACAGAAACAATGGAGAGCATTGTATTATCTGAATGTATATCATACATCATATCAATATTAGTCATTCCAATGTATATCATACATCATATCAATATTAGTCATTCCAATGTATATCATACATCATATCAATATTAGTCATTCCAATGTATATCATACATCATATCAATATTAGTCATTCCAATGTATATCATACATCATATTAATATTAGTCATTCCAATGTATATGATATCTGTTGGCATAGTAATACAATCCAGGATTGGGACAACACATAAATCCTGAGCTCAATCCCAAAACTAACTAACTCATTTAAGCATTCTAATTAGTACGGCCATTGCATGTTGTACACTCTCTCACAGTAGTGCAAATGCAGAAAGATCATTTTCAATGTCGATAAAAATTCAACAAGATCTTTGGGACAGTTTGAACAATAGGACATGTACCATCCTGTCCCCATATTGTATACAGATAAACATTTATTTGTGTGTTTGTGTGTGAGTGTGATGATATTTGACAAGTCTACTAAATACTTTTACTTTGAAAGTGTAATAAATACTAATTTAGAGAAGAAAAAATGATTTGCCAGCAATTCAGAATGGAAAGACATATTCAATCACAAAGGTTCCAGCTGTGCATCTATTCTATTTTTTTCTGAAATTGACCCCTGACATGTTACAGTAATGCCACTTTTGTACTTTAAAACTTACCGGTTACTTATTAATTTTTAACAAAAAACAAAATACTCAAAAAAATTCATATTCCAAAAATTACAGAAAATATTCAAGTCACAAATATTACTTACAATCTATTTTGACATGTTCATTCCTGACAAATTTCTTACTCCTCTCTGTGCAGTTATTCACCACCTCCCGGACCATACATCTGTAACTCCTGGTTACATTGTGCCTTCGTGCATCATCTATTGTTAAAACTGGGCTTGTCAGCTGAATTGTAGTACTGTTTAATTGTATAATCTCATAGCCAGTCTGGTTTACTTCGAAATTGCTCCATTTGCCATTGTTATACTCTGCCGTGTCAAAATACAGTGATACAGTCTTGTTATTATCAATATTCCATATGGTACAGGTTAGAACAACTCTTTCTCCAATAAAATAATAGGGATCAACTGGCACAATATCTGTAAATTGGGAAAAAGTAGAAGTCTATCAAATGGGAAAAGGTAGATCGCTAAAATCTGAAAATGTGCAAGGAAATGCACAATGTATTGACATCAAAATGAAAGACATTTTGATTTTACACACCAAAAGTGATCTGTAGGATTTATAAACCAACGGTAGTATAAGTGGCACATGATATGTCTATCTCATGGTCTTCTCTCAAAAATGACCAATATCACTGGACCTGACAACTCATGGAAAGATGTACATCTGGGAAAAAGTTGAACACAATGCATGCTGGGTTAAAATGTGACAGCTTGGATACATCAACAAGTTTCTAACTTACATCATCCCTTGTTGTAATTTTTACCTTGAGGGCACATGACAAGTCAAAATATATAACAGGCTTTGTTTAATTAAAATATGTTTATAAGTTACGTAGAGATCAATCATATATATTTTCCTCTTCTGGGATCATGACCTTGTGTCATGGATCATGACCTTCTGACTATGGTATGTGTCACATTCTACAGTCAAGACACGGTTCATGCAATTCTTTTATTGGATGTTTGGACAACTTTCAAAAGATTTAAAAGAGTATTTATTATTATAGAAAGTTGACCAGGCCTCCTGCATTTCATTGCAAAAATGTTTAATTTAAAATGTGATATATTATATTCAGGTTTTAAGATTTTGTATTCCATCTGATAAAAGTAAAGAGTTTTGGCAAAATTCAATTCATGGAGTATTTCAGCATCTTCAAAGACTCTCAATTCCCAAGGATAAAATCAACTTACTGAATATTAATTGAGTTTTAAAAATAACCCTTCCAGTTAAATGAGTATTCAAAACTGAACAAACCATGGGCAAAAATATATAATTCAGTAAAATTCCACTTCACTGGTTCAAAAATTATATTCTGGACATGTATACAGATCAGAGATATATTTTCTCTTAATATGACACTCATCTTGAGGTCACTGATATTGCCAGAGTATACAACACAATATAAGGATATTTAACTAGCTAAAGTTCCATTACAATATCTTCAGCGGTTTCTATGTTATAGACCAAACAAGCAAACAAGTCTGAAATTTCCTTTTCCAATATCATGAACTTCACCTTGTTCCCTCAATCATTCTATGATCTATAACACACCAAATAATTATGATATGTACATGGGCAAAGTTTCATGACAGTAATATAAGTGGCTCAGAATTTTTTTTCCAGACTTTTTTGATGTAGCTGTAAAACAAATTTAGTCTTATTGCTACAATGTCTGCAGTGTGGCAGTTTATGACATAGACTAAACAATCATACAGGTTCAGAATTGCATTTTCCCATACCATGACCTTCACCTTGATGCCTCATTACTGCAATGATTTATGACACATAATAGTCATGATATATACATGGGCAAAGTTCCATGTCTGTATTTTTGTGGTTCAGATTTTGTTCATGAGACAAGGCTTCTGCAAAAGCATTGAATTTTTCATTATCATGGCCATGTAAGAATGGTTGGACTATGGAATGCAGCACAGTGACTATTCATGATGCATACTTTGCAATATTTCATTAAAATATCCTTAGTGGCTGCAAAGTTGTATTCTGGACAAGTATACAATGTTACATGTTTACTTGCTTTTTGTACCAGTTAATTGTTTCAAACAATGATATAAATCAGAGAGTTACATTTTCCTTTGATTTTTTTGAAATCTATGTTCCAGATAATGATACAAATCAATGAGGTACATTTTCCCTTGCTGAGTAAACATTGTGTTCCAGACAATGATACAAGTCACTGAGGTACATTTTCACTTGCTGAGTAAATAGTGTGTTCCACACAATGATACTAGTCAAAGATTTATATTTTCTTTTAACATGAAATTAACCTTGATTCAGGGGACCTGGCTATAGTACATAAAAAACATCTCATAATTATATCCTTAGACAAAATTTCATCAAATATCTCCAATCATTATTACAATGATGAGCATTGAACACGCAAATGTTAACAGACAGAAAGTCATTTGCCATAAAATGTTAAGCTTAACTAAGACAATATTAACAATTTCATATTACAATCTTAGAACAAAATCATGCAATTGCATATACAAATATAAATACAGAAATAAAATGTGTCAGCATGACCTACCTTTAGAAAAAGTTAAAATTGTCATGTAAGCTTTATTAGCAGCCATCAGGTAAAGGAAGGTATTACAAATCAAATTAAGTTGAAAAATTGCATGCAGATTAGAACAAATATTAGCAACTAGCTGAGCCATCTTGCATTGCTCCAATCCCACTTAATCAGAATGAACAAACTGTGGAAAACATTAATATAATATTTTGACAATAATTTTGGTACTGCACATATTTTTAAAACTTTTACATCATGGAATATTACTGATAATCAAACAAATGGTGGCAAACTTAACTGTAACTTGCATTCTTGTGTTGTACAAGTCCACCTTAATGTAACTTGCCATCTTGTTGTGCCCCAATCCCTCTTAAATGTAACTTGCCATCTTGTCATGTCACAATCCAGCCATCTTATTGTGTCCAATGCTACTTACCTGTAACTTGCCATCTTGTTGTTACCAATCCTACTTAAATGTAACTTGCCATCTTGTTGTGATCAGTGCTACTTAAAAGTAACTTGCCATCTTGTTGTGATCAGTCCTACTTAAATGTAACTTGCCATCTTGTTGTGATCAGTGCTACTTAAAAGTAACTTGCCATCTTGTTGTGATCAGTCCTACTTAAAAGTAACTTGCCATCTTGTTGTGATCAGTCCTACTTAAAAGTAACTTGCCATCTTGTTGTGCCCCTATGCTACTTAAATGTAACTTGCCATCTTGTTGTGGAAACAGTTTCTAAGACCTTGCAATGTATAGTGATGGTTCTAAACATTTCAGCAAATACAATCTTCAGGATTTGAGGATTTAATGATCGATTAGTTCTCACATAACCAATGCACTGCCACTACAACATATAATGGTGATGGTAAATAAATAAATCTATCTTCTATGTCCTCCAATACCTGACTATGTTATTCAACTTTATTAGTCCTGATATAAAAATTTCATTTTTGTAGCAATTTGTGACACAGTGGCATGATGTCAGAATGACATCAGAATTTCAACCAATTTGAAATCAATTAAAATTATGATTGCAAATTGCCAAGTTCAACCAATCAGAATGCAAACAACATTCACAAATGTACAAGAATTAAACAGATCAGAAAACATGCTACATTCACAGATGTACAAGAATTTATCATGCTGTTAAATAATTTGTTTTTTCTTGATGACCTTGAATTTTGGATGAAAACTTACCCCCACATTCAATGAATGTTATCTCATCTTCATTTGTAGGTGTTAGTGCACATGTCAAACAAGACAACATTAACAGTAGCAACATTAGTGTGGTAACTGTAGTTGATTTCACTGCAAAATAAAAGCTTAAAATTATTAGATGATAAACATGCAAAATGAGTATTGTTATAAAGCATGCAAATAAACTCACTCTAAAAGTTAGAAATCTAATTTATGTGAAATCATTTAGACTGCTGAATTCTTGTTAAAAACTAAACTACTAGTTTTTTTAAAAAATAAGCATGTTTTGCTCAAATTTTCACACATTCTATTGATTTGATGAGTTGAATTCTTGTTTAAATTAAACTACTTGTTTTTAAAAATAAATACTTTTACTGAAATTTTCACACAGGCTATGGATTAGTTGATTTGAATTCTTTTTTATAATTAAACTAGTTGTTTTTAAAAATAAAGGTATTTTACTGAAAATTTCACACATTCTATAGATTTGATGAGATGAATTCTTGTTTAAAAATAAACTACTTTTTTAAAAATAAAAACAAACACTTTTTACTGAAATTTTCACACAGACTATGGATTAAATGATTATATTAATTCTCTTCACAAAAAGCATTTCAGTGTTAGAGATTACTGGAAAGCAATTGTTCAAGTAACAAAATATTTCAGGGAATTTTTATCCAGTTACTTCTGTGGTGAAGTCACCAAATGTATTCACTGATGGAATCTGTAGCCATTGTGAAAGAGCAATGGATCTGCAATGATGGTAAAAACATAGTTCCACATATCTGTTCCAAAGGACATTTGTGTACAAGTGCAGAAATGGGAAAGAAATCAATCAATGACCTTGATGAAGAAATGCTGATTGTAATATAAATGAAACTGGTCAATCAAGACAGATGGTTTTTCATAACAGTAGTCCCTCAAGACAGGTTTTACTAAATACAAGATACTGTTAGAGAAATTAAGTGCATGATGCATTAATCCTGAAACTCAAGCATCAAGGACACTTGCTAATGACAGCCTGAAGCATCAAGGACACTTGTTAATGACAGCCTGAAGTATCAAGGACACTTGTTAATGACAGCCTGAAGTATCAAGGACTCTTACTAATGACAGCCTGAAGCATCAAAGTCACTTACTAATTATAATATACATTGTATGTATGTGTTTGTGTGTATCATTTAGATTTTTAAAGGTTTTTTTTAATATAAAAATCAATAATATTGCTATGATGTCTACAGTGGGACAGTTTAGTGTTGTCTAGCACTGGAGCATCATGTTGCAGACATGTAGTATCATGTCCCACCCAGTAACTGTATCCTGACACCAGGCTGACCAGTCTTAACACTAACCTCCTAATGCTGAGTGCCTAGAGAGGCAGCCATTGGTACCATTATTAAGTCTTCAGTATGACTTAGGCTGAGGTTCAAACCCATGACCTACCACATCTGAGGCAGACACTCTAACCATTAGGCCATTGGAGTGGTCTACATGTATATGAAGTTTCATTCCTAAAGCCTTAAGGACTCTAAAGTTAATATGCAGAAAGGAATGTGTGAAGAAATTTTAACAATTTTTTGGGACCTTAACCTTGAAGATATGACCCCATTGGGATATATAACATATTCTTGTGATAATATTTAAATATACTGTCATCTCTTCATCTCTGAGAGCTGTTAAGTTATGGAGTGGAATAGAAATTATTATGGAAATATGCCCCTGATCTTGAAATTGTGATCCCCCATTAAACTATGCAACACAGCTTCTAATGATGATAATAAGTACATAGCTGGAATCTAAATCCTGTAAAGTCAAACAGCTTAAAAGTTACCCATGGAAGGGAAAGTGTGAGGAGTAACTGAAGATAGTATGTCATGACTTCCCAATGCAGTACATAACACTTTCTGATGATGATGATGATGATGATGATGATGATGATGCATACTATCTCAATTTAAAACTTACAGAATGGCTATGAAAGTATTATGTAAAATTTACCAAATCATGACCTTGACTTTAAAAATAGGACACCCGTTATGGTGTGCTTCAAGCAAGGATGTATAAGTAGGTTTCATTCTTTACCCTCAAACAGGTCTAAGATTACAGAGTGGAATAAGTAGTGTGAAGCAAAACTTAAATTATGCCATGTTTCATTTATTTATTTTAAACAGCATAATTACAAAACCGTTGGTTCAAAATGCAATTTGGTGCTTCAAGCCAAAATGGCATAATTAAAGAAACCTTGATGCAATTGCAAACTTCATAATAAAGAAAGAGCTTTAATTCAGTCAAAATGTTACAAAGAAAGGTACAACTCAAATTTCCTTTTGGTTTTGTTAATATTAAGACCTGTTCTAAAATTAAGTTTAATGCCATGCAGCATTTCAAAAGTTCTTGAGGTGAAAGAATATTCATGATACAAAGAAAAAACAGGAGCCAGAATGCATTCAGATTGATTTGACCTAGCTCTTAATCATATTAAGCTATTGATTTAAAATCTTTAAGTTATTTAATATTTAATAAGCCAATTATCTAATCTAATTTCATTTCATAATGTCCTTCATACAAACAACAATGATTATTCAATTATAAGGTTTGACTTCAAATGGAGCAAGAACTTAGTCTAATTGTGTCATAAAAAAGTCAAACTTGATTTAGGTCTAGCTGATAATAAGTCATATATCAACTTGACCTCAATCAATGACTTGTAGAATAAAAATAAAATTCTTTATGTATGGGATGAACATGTGGAGAACATATGGACATTGTAATGCTATATGTCCCTGGCATAACTTTTGTAAGCAGCGGGCAGTACACTGTACATGGTCAATGTGTCTTATATGCTTTAAGATGCAAAGCAAATTAAAATATAAAATATTTTAGCATGCCGGTAATATTGTAATATTTTGTCATCTGAAATTTTCTTGATTTTGCTAAAGAAATTAAAAAGTTGAAAAGAAAACTAAAGTATATCTTAAAGCAGACATGCAAAATACTAAATCCAAACTAAAGGTCTCTATTCTCATACATTTTCAAATTACCAACACTAATAATGTACATATCAAACACTCTTTAACTTTACTCTGGATAGAGAAGTGTTTTTCCCTTTGTATTCTAACTTTGCTGACAAAACATATTGAATATACTTTGAGGCTAACATTTGAAGTTAACTTTAACAAATGTCTACACAATTGACCTTCTTAAAAATGATGTGCATGTTCTAAAATATTGATTGCCTCCATGTTGCAATAAAAACAATTAGTAAATTACTGCAATGAAATATCTTGCATACAGAATTAGTATATTTTATTTTTTATTTTATAAATGAATTGAAATGGCTTCAATGTAAATTCAAATAAAATTACCACCACATTGTCCATAAAGAAAAGCAACACGAACAGGTAATAGCACCAAGATACAAATGAGGCTGAAATAATTTTTTATTTCCATATTTTTAGGATTCCTGCCCACTCAGAGAAATGGACACCTCCGTAAAATCCTTGAGTTCTTCTTCTGTTACATTCCTGAAAAGATAAGAATGTATATTTAAAGATCTTTTTTAATTCTCTTATGATGCTGGTATGGCTTAAAATACTTGGACAGATTTGAACTAAACATGCTGCCAAAATTAAATGCAAAATATTCTGTAACTTTGATGGATATTTCCAGAAAAAGATGTTTACTGTACCTACACTTTTGAAAGTCAAATTTAATTGCAAACAACACAGACCCTGATGTTGTCATTGTAAAACATGCTGTTGTTTGATTAATAGAAACCTATACATGTAAAAACTCCTAAATTCCATTCAAATTAAATTTTCAACCTTAATCAGTCAGTTAACCAACCCACCAATAAACTTTGCCACATTTTAGACTGGATTCTTCATAAAATTGATGATAATATTCTGCAATCCACACTTGTATCCCATGAACTTCAGATCACCTCTGCATTATATGCCATCTTGACATATTAGTCCCTAACCCTCCACTTTTATTTGCTACTAAGAGAAACCTCCATATGATAAATAGAACCAAACTAATGCACGACATCCAAGAAAACCTAACAACTTTCTTACCTACTACAACAGAACAACTTGATAACTGCCTGCATTCATTGCTTGAAAAACATACTCCAGCCACCAAGTGCAGAGTATCAATAAAATGGTGTTCTCCATGGTATAGCATTGTTAGCAACTAGCTTCACACTGCTGAAAGACACTTCAGTAAAGCAGAGAGGCTTTGGATTTCCACCAGACTCAATATTCATAAACAAATCTATGAAGCCACTAAGAAGAACATCACAAATATAGTCCATTTAGCCAAATTATTTGACTAAAGTATTAAGATCATGGAGAGTTCCAGCTGCAAAGAGCTCTTCGAGATAACTAACAAACTGCTGTCAAGGAACAAATGCACAGACTTCTAACTGTCTTCTTTCCAATAGACGTTTTGGACCTATTTGCAATTGCAATTTCATGGTGTTTGTTTGTTTCATTTGTTTTGTTGTGTTTTTTTGTTATTGTATTCATATCATTATAGATGTGTTGTAAATCGCTTAGTGCTTCTAAAGATTAGGTGCTACACAAAGTCCGTATTATTATTATTATTATTATTATTATTATTAAGAAAACAGTATAGATCCTGCTCTGTCATTGTAAAATCTTATGTTGTTTTAGATTTGTCTTAGCAAACATCATTGACCTGATCTGTCATTGTAACCTACTGGTGTTTAATTAGTCTTAGCAAACAGCATTGACCTTGATCTGTCATTGTAATTGCTGATGATTAATTAGTCTTAGCAAACAACATAGACCCTGAACTACCATTATAAAATTGTGCTGTTGTTTGATTTGTCATAACAAATATCATAGACTGATATCTGCCAGTACATAATGGACTAGCAAATCAGGGTCCATACTTTTTACATCAAGTATATACAGCATTGACAAAATATGCAGACACTGAGTGAACTGTAGTAATTCATGGAGTGCTGGGTCCAGTGACTGTAATAAGGACTGACAATACATAATACATGTACAGGAACGAAATGAGTCCAGAGACTTTAATAAGAGGGTACTAATAGGTACAGGAACAAAATGAGTCCGGAGATTGTGATAAGGGGTACTAATAGGTACAAGAACAAAATTAGTCCAGATACTGTAATAAGGGGCAATAATAGATACAGGAACAAAATGAGTCCAGAGACTGTAATAAGGGGTACTAATAGGTACAGGAATGAAATAAGTCCAGAGACTGTAAAAGGGGTACTAATAGGTACAGGAACAAAATGAGTCCAGAGACTGTAATAAGGGGTACTAATAGGTAATGTAACATAAAATATTCAAGCATGGTCATCACATTTAGTTCTTACCTTGGTATACCTTGTCAATGTTAAGATTCTCTCCAAGCCTTGAAACACATTGCTGTACAGATGCACCTACATGTTTTTGTCTAGCGCATCTATAAGTCTTCAAACATATACATACAAGCTAGCAGTTATATTCCCAAAGTTTTACTACTGGTAAAAATGTGCACCTGAACAAAGCAGTCTATTTTCAACCTTGCCCCCTCATGTATACAAGGACATGTTGACAATATTCCAAGTAAACTGATACCATATATTATAAACAAGTTATGACAATCATTCTCCGAGATATTTTCAAAATTCAAAAGAATACAAAGCTATAGAAGTCATGTATGCCAGAAGAATGTAATTTGTAATCTACCAACCGTACACTGTTTTTAAAATTTTCCTGTTGTCAAGTCTTAACAATGCCAGCCTGACCCTAACGATTGCTTTGCATTGTTCCAGTTCTTTGTGTAACAATTAGTTTAGGTACATGCATATTAGAATATTTTTATACTTTGATCATTCAAGCGCACATAGTGAACAATCCTTAAATTTAAACTGAAACAGACCTAAATACTAAGAACATGTAATCATTTAGCAAGTGATATCCAAAACCCAAACTTGAACACTAAATTTGGAATCAGCCAATGTATGAGCAGATTAGACAGAACCTTGGCAGAACTAACAAAAATAATAATTGAATGACAAAGAGGGCATACAGTCATCCATCAATTATGGGACTTGAATTAAACAATTATTCTTTTTATGTTCCCTCTTATGAGAAGTTGATGATTATACTCAATCATAGCACTAATGGATAATTATGAGTAATTTACTGGTGGATAAACAGCTTGTTTATAGTGTTACTATATCCACTCTATTCTAAATACAGTTTACATACAAATCTTATTAATCCAGCTAGTATTTGCATACACCATATATATATGGAGATATTATCCAGTACCAATGCATACACCATGTATACATGGAGATATTATCCAGTACCAATGCATACACCATATATACATGGAGATATTATCCAGAACCAATGCATACACCATATATACATGGAGATATTATCCAGTACCAATGCATACAACACAGACCCTGATCTGCCAACACATATTGTGCCAATAGATCAGAGTCTATACACAACACAATAAATATTATGGCACAGAGAAGAACAAGGAGCCTAAGTTAGGCTTACATAGCCTAAGAACCCATCCTGTATGTAAGAGATTTTTTAAACTTTATATCTCATCTACTTTACCTAGTTTCTAAAGTCTGATAAAAATTCTTTTCAGAGAAAAGAGGTTCTGGTCAAAAGAATAACATGTCTTTCACAGGAACTCAAATAACAACTGAAAGATTGTTGTTATTTTAAGCCATCAGTTTCTGTTTCTTAAATTCATCAAACTGATAAAGTCTCTGACACAGACAGCTGTGACGGCCTTTGTAAGATCTTGGCAAAATTTGGTTGCCCAGAGAAATTCATCATGATGGTTTGGATTTGGTAAGCTTGTGGATGATGACAGATCATCAAATCCATTTGCAGCTGCTAATGAAGTCAATATTTACCAAGACTTTGTGTTGTTCTGTCAATTAGATACAACATCACTGCATTAATATGTGTGGATCTCACTTATTAAGAAGCATATGTGAGACCTTGATCATATAAACATACATTCCAAGTTTGATCAAACTTTGATCAGAAATATGGACTTTAGATGGTTGTTTAGGAAACATATCTCGTTGCAATGAGATAGATTAACTAGGTCAGGTATAAAATATAGTGCTGCTAAGCTTACATACAAATTTATTTTTCTTTATTCAAAAATAAAGTCAGGGGCCCCGAGTGGTGGAGTGGTCTAAAGTGCTCTGCGTTACGGATTACTGCCATCTCACCTCTGTCTGCGTTGCTTCGAATCTCAGATTCAGCCATTGTTGGTATGTGAGAAAGCTTCCCAGTAGCTTTCATGGGTCGGTGGTTCTTTCCCAGGTTTTCAGGGTTCTTCCTTCACCATTAATAATAGCTGCCATGTATCGCCTATCTTGTGCTGATAAATGGCATTAAGCCCTATGACAACAACAACAACATAAATAATGTCTTACATCCAAATTGTTTTATATATATATATATATATATATATATATATATATATATATATATATATATAATTAAATTTTACATCCAAATTGTTTTTTCTTTATATATATATAATTTAACCTTACATCCAAATTGTTTTTTCTTTATATATATAATTTAATCTTACATCCAAATTGTTTTTCTTTATATGTAATTAAATTTTGCATCCAAATTGATTTGTCTTTATTCATAAATAATTGCTCCTTTTTAATTTCTAGTTTATGTTGTAATTTCATCTGTTATTTTGCAGTGTTTCTTTAGTTTGAACCTCTTTATTATTCAGGAAAAATTTTCTTTTCAAAATGTAAATACATGTAGCAGTAATTATTTTTCCATTAATAATAATAATTAATTAATATCACTCTTTGTATGTGAGTATCTCTGTTCTTTTAATTATACTGTGGAAGACAATGTTTAAGGTTGAAATTTAGCTAACACATTATGCAAAAGATAATTTTGTCTACATGTTTGTTTAACAGATACATTAATCAGACCATTTTAATAAAAAGAGTTTTAACTGGATACCAGACAATATTTTTAAAATTGTCAGAGGAATTTCTGATTGCAGGGGTTGCCCAAGTAGATGCTGAGACATCATCATTTGTGTGGTGCAACCAGAAAAATTGATGCAGTCCAAAATGAGTGCAATTTGCAATATTATTATTTGCACAGACTATATAAAACATGGTAACAAGCATAGCATTTCCTAGTTATTATATTCATGAATATCTGATATGATCTGATATTTTTCATATATAATAATATATTACCCCCAAAACAGATCATAGTACATATACATGTATTTCAAAGAAAATCACATAGATTTTTTTACCAGTGGCTACAGGTAATATCTATCAGCCTTGACCCAATATTATTCACTCAAACCTTTAGACATAATGGACAGACATATCTGGTAGCATTTGATCAAGTCCTGACCCTATAAATTAATTCCTAATAAAAAGATCATCAGCATATCTTTTCAGCGCACAAGTTTAATGAAAACCATATGTTGCAACGAAAAAATGAACTAACACAATATTGAACAATAAAAAGGTCAGCATACCAACCGGTACATGTATAACATGACAGTTACCTGAATCACACTCTATTTTCATCTGTGTACTGGCCCAAATAACAGCAAATGAAGTAAAGTAAGTAAGTACAGTAGGATGCCAATTATCCAAAGACTAATTACCTGGATTGCTCACTCATAAAGAATCATATTGTATACCATCAGAATTTCAATCCCCCATTCATCCAAAATTGATTACCTGGATCATATACTGGTACAGAATCCCCATCTGTACTTTGATAATCTCAATCCCCAATTCATAAATTTGATTACCTGGGTTGTGTACTGGTATAGAATCCCCATCTGTACTTTGATAATTTCAATCCACAATTCATAAATTTGATTACCTGGATTGCTTACTCATTCAGAATCCTGCCATGTACATGAGAATTGCAATCCTTAATTCATGAAAATCAGTAGAATAAGTTACCAATGTTTCACACCATAATCAGGATTTTACTGTATCAAGTTTACAATGACTGATATTGATTTAAGTTGTCAAGCCTGCTTTATACAATACAGGTACAAATATTTTGGTTTTCCTTCAGACAAGTTAATGTATGCAATACAGCAGTGCTGTCCAACCTGCAGCCAGCAGGCTGCATGCAGCCCATGGTCTGATTTTAAATGGCTCACCAGAACTCAAGCAATTTTTCATGCATTTATGTAAAATAAAGTCAGTAGCAAACTTTCATAGTATATCTTCTTTACCAGGTAAACAATTTTGAATAATTTTTATAGTTATTGCTTTCAAGTTTTCTGCTGCAGCCAACACCTTAAAGAAAAAATATTTAAGTGGCCCAAGGTGTCAAAATGGTTGCACAGCACTGTAATAGAGGTACATAAATTTTGTTCATCCTTCAGACAGGTTGTTGTATGCAACGATTTTTCATCAAACAACCAAACAACTTGACACACCTGGCCTTGTTGTCTTGAAGCTTTTAAGGTAGAAACTCAAACTCCAGTTTAAATGTCCAAAAATCGTACAGGTGTATATGATACAAAGTTTGACATTGTAGTTAATAGCCCAAAGTTAAGAAAAATCCTAAAGTTTTATTGGGACTTTGATTCTTGAACTTGAGCTTCTCAAAACTGTCAAGAATACATGGTCTAGCCTATTTATTAAACCATTTCTTGAAATGTCTCCTGAAAGTGAGATTATACATTATCTTTTTATGATGCTTTAATATTATAAGTACAATTAATAAAAACATTGTTTTAAAATTGTGTGACTGCCAATTATTTCATTCTTGAAGCAAAAAAACAACAAACAAGAAATTCCACAAATTTTAAAACATCCTCTTTGTTTTCTCAGAAAAAAAAAATTCCAAATAGCGTCTGTATTATAATCCTCGATGTCTGCTAAATATTCAGTAAAACTCGAATACTGACATCAAGTAGTAAGAAATCTTATTTTGTTTATAAATCTGATGAATCTGAGCTGTATATGTTTAGTGAATTCCATGCTTACAGAACTTATGTGTGCAAATAATAGAATATACTTTAAATCTTAGCCTTCTGAAAATAACAATGTCAAATTGTTTTGTGATCTAACATTAAATACCATGTATTTGCAAGTCTATGAAGCACTGTCTGGAAATAGCACTGACTTAAACTGGCAGTCCATTACACACAGTTTGATGCCCATTGTCACATTATACACAGAACCTCTTAATGCTTAATGCCAATTGAGGCAGCTGCTAGTATCATTGTTTAAAGTCTTTGATATAACTTGGCAAGGATTTAAACCTGGGACCTCCTGCCTCCAAGTTATATGCTCTAACCACTTACCACCAGAGCAGTTGCGAGTTGATCAATGTAGATTAGCATTGTTTGCCACTGCATCTGGCTTACACACAATTATCTATAGTAATTTCCAAAAATAATTAAAAATGGCAAATAAGTTGCTAGTGGAAATTTAATCAGGTAGTCTTAATTACTATCTGAAATATTCAGAACAAATAATTCTTATTATTCTAAGGAATTTAACTTTTATGAAGTTGAGGTTTCGTCTTGGCCATTTTGAAACAGTATTAAATGTTTGTTTATTACTTACTCACAATATCACCTAATTATGTTAAAAGCAGGCATTATCTTCCCTTCTTCTATAACCTAAATTATGCTCAACTATATTGAATTTTAGTTTCATTTCCTTAAAAAGACAATGATATCCAGGATGAAAATAATTATATTTTTAGCCTTAGTTGTGGTCAAACCTTATAAACCTTGCTGCAGTGAGTTAATTCCTTAATTTAAGATACCAACTAGGGAAATATTTATGGTACAGTAATTCTGTGTACATAGTAATGTAACAAAATTCTGTTGCAAGCAAACATTCCCACACATATAAAATTCTTTAATATGACAAGATATACTATGGCAGCTGCTTATTTCAAATAAAGAATTTCTTTGTGGCATATGAAATTTAAAACAACATTGGTGTTCTTATGAAAACACAGAGTACAGGTACTACAAAACCTATGACATATTGAGTAGTATAATTTGTAAATTCAAAGTACATGTACTATAAAAGCCTCAGACATATTGAGTGGTGTAATTTGTAAATTTAAAGTACTATAAAATGCCTTAGACATTTTGAGTGGTATAATTTGTAAATTCAAAGTACTGTAAACAAAACCCTCTGAAATATTGAGTTGTGTAATTTATAAATTCAAAGTACTGTAAAACGAAATTCCAAAATATTGACTGGTGTAATTTGTAAATTCAAAGAACTACAAAAATTAAAGCATCCAAAATATGGATTGGTATAATTTGCAAATTCAAAGTAATGTGGAAGAAAAACTCCAACATATTGAATGGTGTGATTTGTAAATTCAATGTACAGTAAAAAAACCTCAAACACATTGAGTGGTGTAATTTGTAAATTCAAAGTACTGTAAAACTTCAGACATATTGAGTGGTGTAATTTGTAAATTCAAAGTACTGTAAACCTCAGACACATTGAGTGGTGTAATTTGTAAACACAAAGTACTGTACAACCTCAGACATACTAGGCAATCAAGTATTAAAAAAATTTGATCTTTTTAGTGCAAGGTTTGAAATACATTAATTTTAAAAACACTAGACATGGGACAATGACATGATGCAAAATGTTCAAAAATTCTTACCTTCAAAACAAAACTAAATAATTTGCAGTTCCAAACTGAATTCAGTTTTCTTAAAGCATCACAAATATTGGTGCTGTAGAATGTTAATGGTACAAAAGTTATATAAAGCTTCTGAATAATCATGACTTTGGTTTCCAGGCACTAAAGGGGATCATAATAGCTTTTACAGGTAGAAGTCAGGTTCTTTTACAAACGATGACATACACAAAACAGACATTATAGCACTGTGAGAGTTCCACACAAGGAAACACACCTCATAAAATATCCTGGTCAATAAAAAATTCTTTACAATATTTATGTGTGGTAAATGCACCATAATATCCCATGTATAATAAAGGTATAGCTAAGTACAAACTATAAAGATCTCGTAGACAGACCCAAAGCATCTGCCATTATTAGAAGTAACAGCATGTACTCTTAACTTAATCTTAATATTTTGGTCAATAGGTACCCAACATATGAGCAAATATGCAAATACACAAGCTAATCTATAGTGAATAATTAGCATTACATGCATATCAATAATTGTGTGTGTATGTGTGGGAATTGAGTTTGACTTCACAAGTCTCAAAACACGTATTAGAAAATTAATGTTTAATAATAATTACAAATGCACATAATTAGTTAAATTAATTTTCAATTATAATCTTTCCCAGATGGGTATACTCTTCTGTGCACCATTTCTTATCTGATCAATAGAACCTTTACCAAAAGAAAGGCCCTTGTGCAACATATTTCAATAATTTTAGAAAGCAGTCCGAGGATTTATATTTTCATTCTAGCTAAACAGTCAATCAAACTGCAGCTTACATAGAAAAATGATCAATCAACATTGCAGATTACATAGAACAATGATCAATCAATATTGCAGCTTACATAGAAAAATGATCAATCATATTGCAGCTTACATAGAAAAATGATCATTAAACAATATTCAGCTTACATTTGAGATCAGGTATTTATATTCTAGTGAAAGGCTACACTGACAGGTCACACAGGCAACCTGTAATAATATGAATGGTGAGTCTGTCTGTTTGTAGCAATGATAAATAACTACATCAGTTTCGGGTGGTAACTGATGCAAATTAATGATTTGTATAGTCTTGCTGTTTCATGTTATTAAAATCAAAAACATCATGCGAAAACAATATTCAAAATAACTCAATAACAACCTGATAGATTAGCATGTACTTTCAAGTAGGTGATGATGTTATCAGCATAAGTAGGAGTGGTAATTCCCCCTTCCACAGAGTACTATACTCATTTTCATGCAGGGGTCAAGTGGGGGAAAATATCTTAATCACAACCTACTGAGAATTCATTGCAAGAAGAGTGGGAAATCACACACACACACACACACACACACTTTAAACAAAGGGAATATGAGAATTTCCAATTACATATACAACCACTTCACCATCTCCATGCAATATAACACAAAACTCCAATCAATACTGACTTTCTATACATGCCAGAGAGAAAATGGAATTTCCTGAAAATATGCTTGCCACCATGTCCCAACTACATAAATAACTGTTCACCTCAAGGAAGCTTCTGTTCAAGGGTTTGATAGCGAAGTGATTACGAAAATAGGACTTCTAAATGACTATGTGATTACACATAAATACTGTTCAGAAGTTACATCAATGCAAAACACTGTGAAGAGAAGTCATTGCATGTCAGATTATAGGATTTTATATGACTTATTGTTAGCTAGGTTTTACACCTTCCTTTGCAAAATAAGCATGTTTCTTTGATTTCAAGGTTATGTAATTTTTCTACTTTTCCTTTCAAATGTTAAAGTAATTTCACTGCATTTAAATAGTAAGGATGTTTACTGATGACCTTGTAGTATGGGAGGGGTGTACGAACCTAATTACTCCATTCCCAACCTAGGGGCAGAGGCTTTCCAAAGGAGACATCATGGGTTTTGCATCTAGTTACATTGTTATACAAAAGTCCTTTAGAAGAAAACATTTCTGCATTGATAATTACAATAGATTTTAACTTACATTTGAGATTCTGCAGAATGCGACCAAGACAATTCTCAAATATAAGTCTCACATCAGTGATGTAGTGAGAAATTACATCACCCCCAGCAATACTTAACTCTGGATCCCCCTCAGAATAAAGACAAGTTTTGGGTGAAACTTTAAGGACCATAAATGGTTCATCACACTCCTCCATGCACTTGTAATGGCTGCTTGAGTCTTTATATCCTGCTTTTACATCCAAAATGTAAGCACAAATGATGGTGAGTTAAGAGTGATATATTCCCCTAGATCCACAGGAAAAAAAATATAATGTACAGGTAAATCCATATTCCATAATGACAATACCAAATATAAAACACTAAAAAGGTATAATAATTAAAAAAAATGCAAAAGATATAATGCAGATCAAGAATAATGCCATGCCTTGGGTGAGGACTGGTCACCTTGTACTTGGAAAAGTGAAAGGGGCCTTAATTTCGTTAATAATAATAACAAGAATAATAATAATAATAATAATAATAAGTATAAGTATAATAATAAGTATAATAATAATAATGACTTTAATTTAAAGAAGGTAAAGCAATTAGCTAAGAACTGATCTACCTTGAGGCCCTCATACAAAGGAATTTATTTATTTCAACAGCATCTCAGAAGCCACTGGATATATTGGGTTTGGAAGATGGAAATAGAGTGGGCATTTCTAATTTCAACTGGAATACTATTCCTGAGCAAAGTTCCTTAGTATTGGAAACTTTTAAAAATTAATTCCTTATTTGGTTTGAGAATTTTAAACTGTTTGGTAGACATGGATCGCAGGTGGGGAAAATTATCAGGTAGCCGATACATGAATAAGGATTGTAAATATTCAGGAGCACTATTATTGGATATCCTGTACATTAATTTGGCTTTTCTTAAACAGATTCGGTCTATAATAGGTAATATTTTTAACTTACCAGCTAAATTTTCCTTGCTTTCTTTCTGGTTTGATATTAGCCCAAATGCTCTATTTTTGAAGATGTTCCAGCTTTGCTATGTTTTTATCAATTGAATTACCCCATACTGTATTTCAGTAGTCTAAAAAGGGTTGTATGTAACTGTTATAAAATAGTTTTCAGTGCCTTTCAGGGAGAAAATGTCTTATCCTACTGAGAAGCCATAAACTTGAATTGACCTTTTTACTGATATGTTTGATATGATCAGTCCATGATAGGTTATTATCTACCAGAACACCAAGTAGTCTATAATGACAGACCATTTGCTAATTTGTATCCTTTCATGTCAGACATAGTTCATTGCTATCAAGATTTTTCCTTTTTTTCCTTGTTGAGATAAGTAATATTTTAGTTTTACCAGTATTTACTACCATGCCATTGCATGTGCACCAGTTTTCCAGCTTGTTTAATGCATTCTGTAAAGAAATTTCGAGTTCATGCTTTGTGTTTTGGATTTCTGATAATGTTGTGTCATCTGCATAGAGATCTGTAGATGATATCGAGTCTCTTAGTAAAAGTGGCAGGTCGTTAATAAATAAAATAAATAGTAATGGACCTAGAATTGAGCCTTGTGGTACTCCATATCTAATTGTTTCAGGTTCAGACAGAACGTTATTTATATAAACATGTTGTGTTCTCTCACTTAAGTATAAAGTAAACCATCCAATTGTTTTTTCATCGCATTGGTAGATTTTCAATTTCTTCAAAAGGATTTCATGATCCACCATGTCAAACGCTTTCCTGAAATCTACAAATACAGTTCCTATTATTTTACCTTGGTCAACTGCTTGAAGCCATTTATCAGTTAAGGAGATCAAGGCAGTCTCACATGAATGTTTCTGTTAAAGCCTGATTGATTAGGGTGTAACAGCAAATGTTTGGTTAAATATGACATGAACGGGTCCTGAACATGTTTTTCAATTAATTTTGACAAGTTTGGTAGTATTGAGATTGGTTGGTAGTTATCAGCATCATTCTTAGATCCAGATTTGTGAACAGGAGTTACTTTTGCAGCTTTCCATATTTTGGGGACAGATGAGGTTGCAATACTTAAATTGATTATGAATGTTATGTTCTATCTAAAATAGAAGAGGCAGAAGATTTAATGAGTCATGAACCAATCTGATCAAGTCCTGTAGCTTTCTTGGTATCAAGTTCACTGAGACATTTTTAACAAATTTTCTTGATACTGCTGGGATAGAGAAACATACTTCTTTGAGATTTTGCTGCTGCAGAACTTTTTCAATTCATTAAAGTTGTTTTCTATCAATGGTTCTTTTAACTTTGTGGTAATGTTGGTGAAAAAATCATTGAAAACATTCGCAATGTCAGTTTCATCAGTGACTATGGTGTCATTTAACAGAAGTGAGTTAATTTTACTTGTCTGATTGTTGTGTGTTCCTCTAGTGAGTTCATTGAAGACTTTCCAAATGGAGTTTGTGTTGCTCTTTTTGTTTTCAAGCAATGATTGATAATACAACCTTTTAGCTTTTTTAATCATACTTGTTATTTTATTTCTCCATACTTTATATTTTGCATGGTTTTCCATAGCCTTGAATTGGTGTCGTGTTTTCATAGCATCTAGTATTTCAGTAGTAAGCCAATTAGGTTGGATTTCATTCTTTACTAGATGTACTTTCAGTGGTGCATGCTTAGTGACTACATCCATAAATAAGTCAGTCCACACTCTTAGAGCTTCATCTATGTCATCCAAATTTTGGATCAAATTCCAGAGAACTTTTTATAGGTCATCAAGAAATTGTTCTTCACTAAAATGTTTGAACAATCTGTAAGTGATCATTTTGTGTGTTTTTTTCTTATTTCTCTTGCATTTAACCTTTCTTGTCAAACAAGTAGGATAGTGGTCACTAAGACCAACATTTGGTACATTAACACAAGCCACATTGTCTGGTAGGTTGGTATAAATGTGATCAATAAGAGTGCTTGATTTTTCTGTTACCCTTGTGGGCTCATTTACCATCTGGACTAGGCCTAATGATTCAATAAATTCCATCCAGTTGTCCCTTATTTGAGTATTGAAAAGGTCCATATTTATATCACTGAGTATATACGTTTCTTTCTCCTGTGCAAGAACATTTCCCATTTGTTTCAAAAAAGTATCATTCCAGATTGCTTTGGAGGAAGGTGGCCAATAAAAGAAACCAATTAGAAATGATTTTGCATTATTTTAAGAAATTTCCACCCAGACACTCTCAATTTCATGTGACTCCAAGTCAAGTTGCCTTTCTGCATTTACATCTTCTCTAATGTATACAACAAGACCTCCCCCCGCTGTCTCTCTGTCCCTGCATAATGGTGTATTGTAGCCTTGACAGTGAAATAGATTATCATTGTGGTTAGCATTTAATTTAGTTTCAGTGAGTCCTAAAATATGTATATTATTTTCCTTAGAAGACAACATTAACTTAATCTGGTCTATTTTTCCCATTATACCTTGTACATTTAAGTGACCTATGTTAAAACCTTTTGAATTTAGTTTCATATCGATTATATGTATGTCATCATGCAGTGAGACACTCAGTGAGATTGTCTCCGTACTACTTTTATCATTCTGACTTCCTATTTCTATATTTAAATGGTCATATATACTAGCATTTTCAAAGTCACATGCAGACCCTGAAAATCTGTTAGGTTTGGCATTTACAATAGTGTCCTCTGAATAGTTAGAGACAAGAGCATCGCTAGGTACATTTAGATTTGTTGTTGTAAATGAAGCATTGGCATTTTCCTCTTTGCCAGCTGCCTAGTATCTATAATACATTGATGTACAGAGACTTTGTTTGTGTCCATATCTATGGCATCTGAAGCACTCAATCTGTTTGCCATGATTACATACTTGTGTCATGTGCCCAGTTTCTCCACAGTAGAGACAGTATTCTGCATTATAGTGCCTGAAAATGGGGGCAAACATGTTAATATTTCTCAGTAGTTGCGATGTTGAAGTCTTCACAAAGGTCAATTATGAGATCTTTGATTACTTTCACCCTGGTGTCCACACAAGGAGGTAGTATTGATATCATTATTTTACATGTATCTGGACTGCAATACCTGGCAGCATCGAGTAAACTTTCAAAATCTGTTCTGATTTTATTTAGTAACCTTCCTTCACTGGCATCATTTCCACCTACTAAAATAATAATTTGGTTATATTTGGTTAGGTCAGAATTCATTATTTTGTCTGTGATGTCGTCAATTTTTGCACCTCTTACAGTCTGTACATCTGTTTTAAAAAGTCTCCTTGGAATTATAGTTTTCAGTATTGAGGATCAATCATTAGAGTCCTTTCTTTCCTGGCTTTTGATTTCACCAGTTGGACTCTGGTGGTTTGTATATCAGACATCTTTTGGAGGAAGGGGTGCTGAAATTGGTATTGCAGTTGTGTGAACTGATCGAGCTCATGTTGATGTTGACACATTTGTCTGAGTACTTGGAAATGCAGTTGTTGGTGCGGGTAACAGATTTGTCTGAGCTGAAGGCCATGGGTGGACACTTCTGCTGTTACAGGTGTGACACGTGACTTGAAAGGGGTGGGGGTACTGTTGTTTGCAATGCAGGTTTACTTTGGGTATCAGTTTTTGTGTGTGCATATTACATTTTCTCTTGGCTGGTATTGGGATTGTCTGTGTCTGAGTATCTGACATTGTTGCTATTTGGGAGTCTGTCTGAATTGCTATTTCACATGAATTTACTTGCTCATTAATCCTTCCCTGTACTGACATAATAGCATGTAACGTTACTGTAGTTTGAATTCTTCAATTTGGGCCTCCAAGTTCATACTTGTTGTTTGATGTCCACACATGGAGAAATCATTAAGGTTTAAGCCATCACTGCTGTGGTCATGATTCATGGAGCATGCAATTTCCTGACACTCTCCAGAAGTGTTAATTTTATTGCCTGAGTCATCTAGGTCAAAGACTTTAGAGACTTAGAATTTTATTGCCTGAGTCATCTAGGATAAAGTAAAGATTTAATATAAAACTTTGTAAAAACAGAAATGATACGGAAAAATGGTTTATGCAAACGAAAAGATAATTAATGAAAGATATGAAAATGAATGGCTGGAAAAAAAACATCTTCTCGGAATATCTTGAGAGAAAAAACAGACATACTGATTTCATAAATCTAGAATCCTTTATTAAAAGACTTGTCAAGCTGAATTTCCATCTGAATTTAAATACTATATTAATGAAGGGTTTCGTTTGAATCCTAAGTCGAGAAAATTATTCAAACTATACCTCTATTTTTAATGCGCTTCTCTGCTAGATCTACAAAAACGAACCTTGTGGGTTGGGCATTGGAGAACGTGTGCCTAAAACCTAAAATACAAATTGTCTTTTTGTCTGCAGTTGCATCGGTTACCTTTCTCCCAATCCTTCCTTAAAATACTCTAACGGTAACAACGGGAGTATTGCGACCAACGCCAGTCACCCTCCCAACAGTCACCACCAAAACAACAATAACCCTCTTTTGGACACTCCTCTGACGTCGAGTGACCACTCGGACAGCAGAACTCTAAAATTATAAATAACCATTTTTACTTAACTTTACACAGGGACAGTTACGTGGATGTGTTTTCCCACAATACTGTGTGCTGTTTCACGGCCAAATTACCTCAGGCTATCCAACTTGTCACGGAGCCCATTGGGAAGTGACTTTGGTCGAAATAATTCACCCACCTAAAATTAAAACCATCACTGAAAATCAAAACACTTTTGAGGTCAAACTTCTAAACGACCAAGTGCAACAATGCTTGAATGAAAATGAACCTGTAGTGTAGATGCCTCTATGAAACGACCAGTTTCACCCAATACTACAATGTACATCTATCTGATGATTATTACTGAAACCTATTATTTTAACGGTCAACATCTGGTGGACACAATAGTTTCCGAATTCAAAGCGTTGTTTGGCAAAGCCTTGGACAAAACGAAACGAAGTATCGCCACCAAGTACCATAAAGTGGCTCGTCGCCCACTGATCATATTGTCTGATGCCAAAACAGTGCCCATTACATGTTGTCCTGAATTGTTTGACATTTCGGTTGGAAACCTAAAGATGACCAAGGTCCACTCATGCTTTAGTAACCAACAACTTTTACGAAGTATTTTCGTTACCCTGTAGAATTGAACCAATGATTAAATTTGATCTTTGTGTACTCTAATGTGGTGGAGTACAACGTTGTGGGATACACATCGGCACCATTAATAAGAGTCATTTATTTCAAAGTGGATTCTGCCACGACCAATGACGAGGTAAGTGGAAAGACCTATCACGTTTACCGCGAATTTGTACGTCCTCGCTATTTTCCTGTCAGTAAGTCATATTTCGACAGTATAAACATTGATATAAAAGGAGATCTAGGACAAAATATTCCATTCACCAAAAGGAAAGTCACAGTGAAACTCCATCTTTGAAAACTATTCTCCAACGACTTGTAGGTCATGTATCGTGTATACCAAGTAATCGCTCGACAGCAATTAAATGATTTAGGATATATGCTGAACTCGTTCGGTGGTTATCGTTTTGAATGCTGGCTGATTCGGACCATGGCTGATTCGGACCATAGCTGATTCGGCCCAAATTACGGGCTGATTCGGCCCAAATGACTGGCCGATTCGGACCAGATGACGGGCTGATTCGGACCATGTAACACACACATTAGTTTGCTTTCGACTCTTAATGGGTCTTTTTCAAAGGAAAATAATAAACATAGACAAGAAAAACAAATAAAACAGAAAAACGGTTATATTTGCAAAGTTTTACATGGCTGTTTCTACTGGAATTAAACATTTAAGTTTATATTGTTTCAACTAGTTTATTTCAACTTGTTGTGGATACTGGAAAATATTTTTTTTATCTAAAAATCGACGAGCCATTACGACATCTGTTGTTTTATATAAATTTATGTAAGCGCAAATTATATCCAGGGTATTTCATTATTATAATAGTAATTATAGGCTATTGAGCAAATTTAGAGAATTGTTTAAAAGAAAATTTTATTTGTACATGGTTGTCTTTTTCTAGTCTTCTTGGTTTAAACTGCTTGCTTTCAATGTTCGAAGGCGGCGTATCCAGTAAGATTCCGTTTCTATCCTGGTTTCGGAACTCTAAACTAATAAAATGCAGTCATTTTTATAAGTCGTATTTCACAGCTGTTATTGCTGCTAATGAGCTGAAAATTGACGTCCCCGTTTTATTCTGAAATGAATCCCTGTACTGTCCACAGCTTAAATCAATCAACTGTACTTGTACAACCATCAGTAAACTGCCACATACAATTGATAAACAACAAAAAGGCTTAAAGAGATTCCTTAAATGCATATTTGAACTGCTCAACGTACCTGGGAAATAATGTGAAATATCGTGTCTTAAACAAATGCAAGTGACACATTTAAATCTCAGACGAAACCTATTGATATTTCACATGGTCCAAATCAGCCAAACATCTGGTCCGAATCAGCCCGTAATTTGGACCGAATCAGCTTGGTCCGAATCAGCCATGGTCCGAATCAGCCTGTTACCATCGTTTTGAAACCAATGGTGACACAAGGATTGCACGCTTGAAATATGCCGCTTTGAGGCAAGGCAAAGAAGTTCTCCAAAATGTCATAATCGACAAACAAAACCCTAAATAAACCTTGTTGAGAGCAAGCAAAAATGTCCTGTTTCAAACTGGAAAAGACCATTTGGGCCGACGAGAAACTCTTCTAAATGCCCTGGTCGCTACCCTGTCAGGCATTCCTGCTTCCATTACACCACAGCAAGGACAATATAGATAGATCCAGAGGACAACACACAGAGAGAGCTAGAAACACAAATGAAAGAAGAACCGTCCGAGAATCAGACGTTTTTGACTATTAAAAACCAGAGGGAATAAATGATACACCGAAAGTATTGCGAATGTTTCCAATCGAAACTGGATCTATTTGCCAAGTTTTATATGAAGTGCGAAACGACATTCCTTATGTTACATTTCCCTTGTCTGTATAGTAGCCCAACCCGGAATAGTGCCGCAAAACTTTTTAACCTGGAAGTCCCATTGTCCGTAAAAATTCTGTCCGTATAGTGCCGCCATTTTTGTTACATGGAAGTCCAATTTTCCGTATATGGCCCCCATTCATCATGTGACCACTATTATGGTCAGAGTTTGTTATTGTCAAAATTCAAATGATTTCAAACATGACATAAGTTGAAACATTTAAACGAAGGAATTTTAATATGAAAATAATTTTCAGTGTATAACTTATTTTTAATACAGTACTGTAGAATCCATAAACTTTAAAAAAAAAACATATCAGGTGAGGGACAAGGAGAGAGAGAGAGAGAGAGAGAGAGAGAGAGAGAGAGAGAGAGAGAGAGAGAGAGAGAGAGAGAGAGCTATTTCCAGATATATACCAAAAGTAATTTTCCCATATTGTTGATATTACTTTGTAGCAAGTTGGGACTCAAATTAAAATGTATTGATTGTTAGCTGATTCAGCAATGGCTGCTTCAGGTTGACAGTTACACATGGTTCCTACTTTACATATCTCACATATTTCAGTTAGAGTGAACATATTATGCTTTTAATACTTTTGTTTGGCATGGGTAAATTGTCTTGCTTAAGAACACAATGTGGTACATTACCCAGCCTGAACTGGAAATAGAATATGATGTATAAATCTCAGTACAGCTGATATTATAGGTCATTTCTACCAATCTCAGTTAATTCCAAGACTGACCGACAAGGTGTGAATTTATGGGGTTTTTTTTAGTAGCATATGATTTGGCCAATCCAATTGTAGAATGTGCAGAGGTGATCTGAATATGAAACAGTTTCTTTGTTGTAAAGACATTTCCAGGAGAACAAAATTAATGCGTTTGGGTTTAATTTCTACATTGACAACACATTTAATGCGTATTTTTCCATTCGAAATGGTCGAGGTGGTCAAACATTTATGCAGCTGGGCAGTGGGCTCTTTGTTAGAGAATTTTTATTTGGCTAAAATGATGTCATCACCGATCATTGTAGAATTAAACAGATACACGTGTAGATTTTAAAAAAAACATTGGGGGTTTCATTCAGACACTCACGTGTACGAGTTCATATGATGTAAATTGAAGTTGCATTCAGAAGTATAAAAAGTCATATTAACACAAATCTATGTGGCATTACATTTACAAGATCTACATCTGAGGATTTTGGCAATACTTTTAATGGTGAGTTATCAAGCACGCCCGATTTACTGTCAATAAAATCATGAAATCACAAGGCCTTCTTCAGATTTGGGATTTAAAATATATTGTTGAAATATTATTGTAACATTTCTATCAGTCATACCCATGATGAAATATATTTAAGGTTTCAATATTTTTTTCTCATTATCTTGTACAGTCGTTATAGACTGCGTGATAGAATTTCCTTGATGCACTTAGTCACCTAATTTATATATCGCATGTAACGTGTACGTTTGGTCAAGATATGGTTTTAGCTGTTAGGTCATTGCCATCCTGTAGCAAAGAACAACGTCCATCCTGTTTTTTTATCAGCTGAGAATATATTTCTTCAGCAGTGTTTTACTCCAGTATTCAACAGTCCCAGCACCCGAAAAAGTAATTTATACGAACTTTACATATATTAGTTGGTGTCTGCTGTTCAAATCATTGATGTACAGTATGATGTACTTCCCCCCCCCCCCACACACACACATTACAAGATTGATTATCAAGCAGTTATTTTGTATTCAGATAATTGTTTTATTTGAGTAAATCAATTTTGCTAACTATGGCATGCATGAATTAGATATGTATAAATAAGCATAATCCCATCATGATATTGCCGTCCATAATGTCCAGTTTAACTGACTTGCCAGCATTTTATTTCTATATTTTCATTTAATTAATAGTGGAGTAATGTATGCACTATGTGTTTGTATGAGAAAAGTTTTTTATCTGTTGTTTACATTTATCAGTTTGAATTCATTTGCTCTCCGGACTTTAACTGATGTGCTTTGCTGACTTAAAAATAATAGAATGTACTGCATAGTCAATTCTGAGGTACATTTATTTTATAAAATTATTTAAATTCTTTGTCTAAAGCGAAGAAATGATTAGTATGTTTTTGTTCCATTTCATTCATTCTTTTTCATAATCGTTCATAAACAAAATATGGGCAAGAGCACAGCCTTGACCATAATGTTAAGCCCTGTTAAAACTTTCAGTTTTGCCCCCAGTCGTCAGTCAGAATGGCTTCAGAGGCTGGTTCTCCCTTTGTAACGTTTTCAGTTGCCTATACCTTTGAGGTCTGTAATTGTTGGAATTTAGACCATACTCCCCAACAGTTTACAGATTCCGATGAATCTAAGTTCAAGTTTCCAACAATGTGTACAAATCAGAAAGACACAATGTTTTTTACCCCGTTCCTTCAAGATTTGGTAAAAGGTTTATCTCTAGAATAATGGCCAGCCCTTTTACGCTTTTCTAAATGTTGTTTGGATATTTGAGCGAATTTAATTATTTAAATTTCTGAGTTAATATATGGCAACATTTAGTTGTACAGACTTTGAAACTTACATGTATTCAACGTTTGTTTAGAGTAAATATAATTACACTGTGACCATAAGGGGACGTTTTCAAAACCAGAAGAATGCATAGTGGAAGGATAGGTCACACACGATAGCAATTTTATCCCAGTACATGATTCGGAAAACCTGTCAGAATAATGCATGGTGGAAGGTCAGGTCACCCACTATAGCAATTGTATCTCAGTACATGATTCGGAAAACCTGTCAGAAGAATGCATGGTGGAAGGTATATCACGCTAGCGCCCGTTAACACACAAACACACACACAGAAAAATAGACAACTTTTTACTGAATCTCCTGTTTATGTTTTGATACAAATATGAACCCATCCATGGACGAATCCAAGGAGTAGAACTGGCAACTACCCCCACCCACACACACACACACACGCATACAATAAGCACGGAACAACCGGAACGTTTCCTATCATAAGTTATTTTTCTTCTTACTGTTTGAGCGTTCAAATTATGCCCTGGAAACGTGTAAAATGCAGGAAGTTATGCGGTTTCACCTCGTGAGCCCAACTAGAGGTTTCGCCCCACTAACCACATGTTCACGTGTTTACACCCACACGCACCACACCTTCTACCAAGCATTTCAGGTATATTTCAGGTATAGGCAAACGCATTAAATACGTGCATTAACCACTTACTTTTACTGTAGATCCAGGTATATTCCTTAAAAAGTTACACTAATCAGAATCAAATATTCCTCCTTTCAGCAGGTAAATCATTTTAGTAAAACAACTTTATATCCTCGTATGTTTCACTCATGTATTAGTCCCCTTGTTGGTATCGCTAGTTACAAGCTAAACAGGGGCAATATAGCGGTTATTGTTAATTGTGTAAGGCATTCATATTTAAATTCCAGCTTATCGGATCTAGTGCTTTGAAAAATGCGTTATTGGCCTGATTTAACAAGAACAAAAAACAGCAAATGAATACTGAATCATTTACGTTATATATTCATACATGTAGGAGGGACTCGATTGACATTTCCTTGCAATACACGACACTGAGTAGCAGCAGAGACGGTGAATCCTACAACGTTTTGAGACAAAATTTTGATTGAAATCTTAAAACGAGCCTTCCTACGATCTCATTTTAACCAAAAAAAATGTCTCAGGGGAAAACCCTACAACGTTTTTAGACAAAAAATTGATTGAAATTTTAACGAGCCTTCCCTACGAAATCTCATTTTAACTAAAAAAATAAAAACGGAGACTTTTACGATTTTTTAATTAATTTTGGTCGCAACGTCGTTGTCATTCACCCTCTCTGCTGCTGAAATTTTCAGTTCTGGGTTAATAATTTTTTATACGATAAAAATCGCTAAGATTTCAACCGAATATTTGATCGAGTCCGATACGATATCGTGTCCGAGGATCATGTAAATTTATCGTTACAAATCCGTGCGGGGTTGACTGAGCGTTACTAAAGAAATTTCTAAATTGATTATGATCCATATCACCGCAGCACCAAGTTTGCCAAATATTTCTAAGAGTATGAGTATCAACTCCGTTGAATACACACAATAAATTGCAGTTGTCTCTGATCACTTTTGGAATCTGTGTGTAGCGTTGAGTGACATATATCACGTCAGTGTTTTTGTGCCTGCCTCGGGAAAATATTCTAGCTGGGTTTGTTTGTTTATCTAACATCACATCGTCGTATACGACTAAATTGTTAATACTTCCATCGAGATCTTCTACTGATGGCGCCTCGTCAATATCGGTAATAAAATCAACGACGTTTTCATCTTTAATTTCTGAAGCGTTTTCATTAAAATCTTTTAACACTTCATAGCATCGTTGATCATCAACGCTTGGGGCAATTAAATACAACTTATCCCACTTCATCCATCTCATTATTAAACTGAGCAACAATTGCGTCTTGCCGGATCCAGATGGCCCGATTATAATCATCCGGATAGAGTTTGGTAGCGCTGCATGATGCTTAACTGGTTCTCTTGTTTTAGTCGCTTAAAAATCAATTATATCCATATCTCTATACATAAATTATGGATCTATATTGTGTGAAGTGTAAAACGCGTACTGGCACAGATGACGTGACGACGATTACAACTAGGAATAACAGATCAGCACTAACTGGTAGATGTGCAACATGTGGTATAAAAAAGTTTAGATTTGTTTCTACAAAATCAAAGATTTTACAATTCGGAGATGTTTTAAAAAAAAACGAGGAGGTGATATCGCAGCCAAATTGGCAAAGCTCCCTGGAACCCCATGGGCAAAGTACCCCGGAGAAAAGCACCTTCCAGGATATAGCTACTGTGGCCCCGGAACACGATTAGATATCAGACTTGATGATCAAAATCAACCTCGACGTGGTGAAGAACCGATAAACGCTATTGATAAGGCGTGTCATGCTCATGATGTTGCATATAGGAGCAACGATTTGCAGCAAAGACATCTAGCAGATGTGAAATTAATTCATGCATTAAATGCTATTCCTTATAAATCTTTCAAAGAAAAATTAGCTTCATGGTTAATAAAATCGTCTATGAAAAGCAAATTGATGTTAGGTGCCGGTAATTAATAACAACATGGAATCTATTTATTATTCTCCAAAAGGATACTGGCGGGGTAACGCTGCAATCAATAAACTCGCTAGCGCCGCAAAAGTGAAAAAGGCCACTGCGGCTAATTGGTTATCCAAACAGGCTATATGGCAAATTTATCTACCAGCGCCTAAACAAATTAATTACTCGCATTTTGATGTGACTGTTCCTAATGAAGTTCATCTGGCTGATATATTATATTTGCCACATGACAACGGTTACAAATACGCGCTAACCGTAGTTGATGTTGCGAGTCGATACAAACAAGCAGAGCCGCTGAAAACAAAATCATCAACTGAAGTAGCTTCTGCATTTGAAAGGATTTATCGACGAGGCCCACTACGCTGGCCAAATCTATTGCAGGTTGATCCTGGCAAGGAATTTCAAGGCGCTGTTTTATCAGCGATGAAACATCACAATGTTACCATATGACGAGGGCATACTGCGCTACATCGTGATCAGGCAATTGTAGAACGATTTAATCGGACTCTTGCAGAGCGGTTATTTGGATATCAATACGCGAAGGAGTTTATTCAGGATAAAAGATCCCGTGAATGGGTTAAGAGATTACCAGCTGTGATTACCGCACTGAATAACGAGATTACTCGAACAATTAACATGAAACCTATCAACGAGATTAAAAAGAAGTCTATACCTAAAATGGAAATAGAAGGAATTTCGCAAAATGATTCTAGCGTTTCCCAACCAATTCTTGGTAGTAATGTCACTGTTAGGTATTTATACGAACCAGGAGAGCTGGAACGTGGCACAAAAAGGGCTACTGATCCTATTTGGAGTGTTACTGCACACAAGATATCTACTATAACACGATCAACTGGTAGACCTCCAATCTATAAACTGGATTCAACTGCCCCTCAACGGGGTTTTACACGCGAACAACTCCAAGTGATTCCTGACGATACTCAATTACCACCACAGGGTCTTAACTAGCGCCGTTGCGTCTATTGCACTCAAGACAAGTCAACATCACATTGTTTCTGACATGACCGAGACTGCTATTCTTTCTGTCTACGGTAAATTGGCGAGGATCCTTATCTAAATAACGCCAACGCATTATACAATTGCAACTTGCGCAGTGATTATTATGTTGTTGTTTCAGCGTGATTATTAATCCAGCATCAATGTCAAATTCTCGTTGTTTCTTTTTGTCTTGTTGTTTGTAACCGGATAATTTTTTATCAATAATTTTAACATCAATATCATCCATTGTTGTGTCATTATCATCGAAAACAATTCTTCGAAGTTGATTTATTTTTCGTACTCTGGATACTGCAAGATAGACTAAATTTGACCATTCGATGCGATTATCTACCATCCAAACAATTGTATCCGATATAGTCAATCCCTGTGAAGAATGTATCGTCGCTGCGTATCCTAGCGTCCACGGGGATTTATTAGCACGCAATGCATCTTCAACGACGCTGATATCAACCAGCACAATATCATTTAATACGAGAATTTGTTTTTCACTCTGTCCTGGAATATCAACTTCGATATTCTGTTTTCGTGTATCCGAAGGCCTATAACACAACGGTACTGGAAGCGTTGCAAATTTTTCTTTATGCAATTCAAATAACTTCATCTGAAGTGCGTCTCTGACTATTTTTCTACTTGCAATTATCAAATCGTTTGGTCTCCATGTTTCCCAAAAATCATTCATTGGAGTCTCTGAAATCACTTCACGCGCTATTTCACACTGGATTCTATCCGGTTGTAATCTAATTAGCGTTTTGAATTCTCGTAATCGTTCATCAAGTGATCTATAATCAGTGTTAATTTCTTCGTAATAGTCTACAAAAACCTTTAGCCATTCATGTGAGGATACACCGACAAATGGTGGTGGTTGGCCGTGATCCCCGCACATGACGACTTTTGTGCTTTTGTTTAACAACCACTCAAGAAATGTTTGTAATACATCTAATGATACTGTGCATATTTCATCCCAAATTATGATTTCAGGAATGAATTTATCACCCATGCGCTCAGGAGTCCATTTGTCACCCTTCCATCGAAAGAAGCTGTGATAAGTACAGGCATTTACCCCTCGTTGTTTCATCTCTCTGGCGAGTCTGTGAGTCGGTGTTAACACAATCATGTTTGTGAAATCCGTAGGACTTTTCCCACGGAATAATTCGATTGCACGAGTTGTCTTTCCTGACCCACCACAACCGTTTAAATAAACTGTCTTGTATATACAGATTGGATCAGATACCGGTGGTGCATTAGAAAATTCTGATTGAATTTCAATACGGTTACAACAAAGATATTTATCATCCATGGCAACGTCTGCGGATTCGCAATACTCATGTAGTGTTTCCTTTTTAAATCGCCAACGTCCCCACGCTTCCTCGGGATCTAAGAATGCCGCTACAGCTGATTTGTATTTATTATGTATATACATCGAATCAGTGGCTACTCTAACTGCGGTATTAGGAAATCTATTTATCATCGAAAATAGATTAATACAAGCATAGGCTAGCATAGAACTTCTCAAATGTGTGTACTGGGAATTATATCCATCACAGTAGGTAACAACCGTACCTAATTTCTCACCATTGGATAGAAAAGCATCCTTACGGGATACAAGTTTTCCCTGTTTTGTTAAATCCGCTACAATAAAATCGTATTCAGCGACGTCTATGATCAACCGCGAAGAGTATTTTGCATTGTCGTATCTTCCACCCTGGGTAAATTTACCGATTATTCTTTGTCCAAAATCCTTTGCTTGTTCTTTTTTAATTTCAAATACCTTCTTAGACCTATCCATGATTTGTTCTTCATTGAAATCTGGAAACAGTTTTCGCTGTTCGCTAATTATTCTATCTAGATCGGGTTGTGGTAGCCAAACTTCTTTCTGAACTCGATAGGATATAATCGCCTCACTGACAATTAACGATATTAGCATACCACAATCGATCATATACCGCAATAACACTATTGGCATCCAGGTCTTTTCAGATAGGTCTCTACCAAGCCAAAGATAGCTACACGGATGTAACCCTGTAGCTAATTCGAATGATATCACACGAGCGAATCCAGTTAAATCAAAATCAGGCAATGGACCATTAATCGCAACACGAGTCATTTCATGTGTGGGGTGTCCAAATCGTTTAAAGTACTCAGAGCATTCCCCATACCCGAGAAAACTTCCAGGATAACACGCGGATATATCAATTGAAATCATACCATCACGTGCGTATTTCGTATTCCACAGTCCTCCATGACTAAATTCGACGCAACTCAATTTAACGTGTTCGAGAAAATCACTTCGTGTTGGACGCCATGAGTTTTTTTCTCTTGCAAAGTGAGCTACCACTGATGGAATAGTAAAACTATCCGTGAGTAGTTTTTCATGGAAACTCTCCGGTGAAAAATCATTTGCAATTTTTCTCATTCTGTTATCTAACTCTTCAACGCGATATAATTCACCATTTGGTCTTACAAATTGATCGAATCCTATTTCGGGATCTTCATCACTTCTAAGTAACCACACTGACACAGGATCATCTTTACACAACGCGTGAATAGCATCGAATAATTTCTCTTCATAGAAAACATCCCCGGAAAATTCCTCGGGGATATATTTCACGATTCGTTCTCGTGGAAATATTGTTACTGCAGGTGTCCACGCGTGTTCGTTATGATCAATAATTTGTATTGGAGCTCCATTTTTGTTATATTTCGGTTCGTATAAAACTTCTCCGGTTATCGTCATAACGGTTATTGGGAATCTTAATGATGTTTCTAATTTAGCTATATCAGAAATCTTTGCACCGTTCTGTTTCACTGTCAGTTCCCATTCGGTTATTTTCCTACGTCGCAGATCAGTTAGTTTATTTCCTCGGGATGAATTTGTGAAGTGTTCCATTACCCGTGTTGCTACACAATTCAACGTCGAAGATAGTTTCATAGAAGCTAGTTTTGTAATATCAGGTTTATCATTTAGCGGGTATATTCCATAAACGACTGCTGCTACAGGATAAGATCTCTCGTAGTATGGTTTGTCGATTCCAGTTAGAATTCCTGATTTGGAATCTCTACTCAGTGTGATCGTTTTTTTTATTCTTGAGGATTGGTTCAAATTTATCCCTAATAATCCATTTGCCATCGACTTCGATAATGAATTTTATTCGGAAAAAATACCTTTTTTCCCCAACACGTGAAATTATCACTGCTGCTTTTTCATCATTCATGGTAGCGTCAACAACACCATCAATTCGAAATGTTGACCAACAATAAGATGCTCCATCACGCTTGAATTCATTAAAACAGTCTCTGATTTTACTAATCATGGCTTTATCAAGAATTGTATTCTTTGGTGTATTAGAAACTATATCAAGATTGAATTGAGCATCTATCCAGAGTAATCTCTTGGACGTTTTTTTTGGTTTATCGAGATTAAATTTAGGATTAATGTTTAATAATCTCTTAAACTCTTTCATGTTACCGTCTCTTGGACGTTTGAGATTAATTTTGTTACGTTTTTTGGGTTTATCGAGATTAAATCTAGGACTAATTTTTAATAATCTCTTAAACTCTTTCATGTTACCGTCTCTTGGACGTTTGAGATTAATTTTGTTACGTTTTTTGGGTTTATCGAGATTAAATCTAGGACTAATTTTTAATAATCTCTTAAACTATTTCATGTTACCGTCCACTAGACGTTTTTTTTGGTTTATCGAGATTAAATCTAGGACTAATTTTTAATAATCTCTTAAACTCTTTATCAGTATTGAATTGAGCATTTTTCCAAGGCTTAATTTTCGATAATCTCTCAAACTTCTTCATGCTATAATTAAAACAAGCATTTGAATGATCACATTGATTCTAATCCAAAGAATAATTCTTTATCAAATCTAGAAGCTATCACACAAAGTGAGAATACCAAACGAGGAAAGACTGGCAATTATAAATCAATTGGGAAAAGACCAGTAAAATCTTTTAATACAATAACTAATGATGAAAAAGTATTTTCATCTATGAATAAAGCCAGTGGGTATTTCAATATTTGTCCATCTTCTGTACAAAAAGTTGCCGAGGGAATTTATCGATCTGCCATTTCAAAAAAGACTGGACAGAAAATTCATTTCATTTATGTCTGATGCGTCATATTTTTCATTTAGAAATATATAATTGTTATAGAATAATGAATTCTGAAAAAATGAATAGCATTATTGATGAAATTTCAAAATTGAAAAGTCAGGATATCAAACTGTCAGATGGTTTAAATCCTGATCAAATCATGTCAGATTTTCAGGATATAGAATACGGAGTTAACAACAATAAATATATGCTGCCAAAGCAATACGCGCTCATCAAAAGAATTCAGAATTCTATTCGAGACTCTCTTTCATTTTCCAGTGACATAAGTGTGTTCGCTCCGTTATATACTATCGTAGAACGAATACGAAAAGAATTAGGTAACGAATACGAATTGAAAAAAGAGGTTAATTCTAAAGTTAGAAACCTACGAGCGTTAATTCAAGAAAATGAACAATTTTGACCGTGACCGATCTTCAAAGAGATTTTGTCCGTGACCGATCTTCAAAGAGATTTTGTCCGTGACCGATCTTCAAAGAGATTTTGTCCGTGACCGATCTTCAAAGAGATTTTGTCCGTGACCGATCTTCAAAGAGATTTTCATTTTGTTAGCATTTTTTGATTGAAAATGTCAAATCGATAGGCCGTTAATGGATGGTTCTCTCGATATGATATGTCAGATTGATCAGCGTAGAAATGGGGAAAGTGCCAGTATTATTTTATTTTATATACAATTAGGCACTTTCCCCATTTCTACGCTGATCAATCTGACATATCATATCGAGAGAACCATCCATTAACGGCCTATCGATTTGACATTTTCAATCAAAAAATGCTAACAAAATGAAAATCTCTTTGAAGATCGGTCACGGACAAAATCTCTTTGAAGATCGGTCACGGACAAAATCTCTTTGAAGATCGGTCACGGACAAAATCTCTTTGAAGATCGGTCACGGACAAAATCTCTTTGAAGATCGGTCACGGTCAAAATTGTTCATTTTCTTGAATTAACGCTCGTAGGTTTCTAACTTTAGAATTAACCTCTTTTTTCAATTCGTATTCGTTACCTAATTCTTTTCGTATTCGTTCTACGATAGTATATAACGGAGCGAACACACTTATGTCACTGGAAAATGAAAGAGAGTCTCGAATAGAATTCTGAATTCTTTTGATGAGCGCGTATTGCTTTGGCAGCATATATTTATTGTTGTTAACGCCGTATTCTATATCCTGAAAATCTGACATGATTTGATCAGGATTTAAACCATCTGATAGTTTGATATCCTGACTTTTCAATTTTGAAATTTCATCAATAATGCTATTCATTTTTTCAGAATTCATTATTCTATAACAATTATATATTTCTAAATGAAAAATATGACGCATCAGACATAAATGAAATGAATTTTCTGTCCAGTCTTTTTTGAAATGGCAGATCGATAAATTCCCTCGGCAACTTTTTGTACAGAAGATGGACAAATATTGAAATACCCACTGGCTTTATTCATAGATGAAAATACTTTTTCATCATTAGTTATTGTATTAAAAGATTTTACTGGTCTTTTCCCAATTGATTTATAATTGCCAGTCTTTCCTCGTTTGGTATTCTCACTTTGTGTGATAGCTTCTAGATTTGATAAAGAAGTATTCTTTGGATTAGAATCAATGTGATCAATGACAGAATCATCCTCGATCAATCCATAAAAGCATTCAAATACGAAACGATGATTGAGATATTTTTTCTTTCCAGCACTAAACATCAAATACCCCATACCATTATCCCACCCAACTGGTTTCTTCAGTCTACAGTGTCTGATAATACCATCACTGGATGCTTCATAGTTTGTGATCACAGGGTGTGATCTGAATTCTTGGTTCATTCGTATACTAATACTATTTGTCTAATTCATTGTTTGGTCTAATGATTACATCTTTGGAAAATCTTTCGATGTAGTCTTGGGGGGTTCTTATGACTTTATCCTTGATACTGACATTGTCAACGTCAAGGACTTTTTCAGGGTCATAATTTCTGATTGATTGTCCATTTTTTATTCTTTTGTCATAATAACGCTTCAATTCCCTATATCGTTTACCACCACAGCGTAGACATAACTGCGATTCCCCCCTGACCCCAACCCCACATCGTATGCAGGGTAATGGACCAAGGCTTCCACGACGAAAGCTTTGCATATGATACCCACAGAATTCCTTTCTGCATGATTTGTTACACGGAGTCGTTGATCCAATCATGAGCCATTTGCAGTGATTCATTATATATAAATCTTTCATTTAAATGCTTGTTTTAATTATAGCATGAAGAAGTTTGAGAGATTATCGAAAATTAAGCCTTGGAAAAATGCTCAATTCAATACTGATAAAGAGTTTAAGAGATTATTAAAAATTAGTCCTAGATTTAATCTCGATAAACCAAAAAAACGTCTAGTGGACGGTAACATGAAAGAGTTTAAGAGATTATTAAAAATTAGTCCTAGATTTAATCTCGATAAACCCAAAAAACGTAACAAAATTAATCTCAAACGTCCAATAGACGGTAACATGAAAGAGTTTAAGAGATTATTAAAAATTAGTCCTAGATTTAATCTCGATAAACCCAAAAAACGTAACAAAATTAATCTCAAACGTCCAAGAGACGGTAACATGAAAGAGTTTAAGAGATTATTAAAAATTAATCCTAAATTTAATCTCGATAAACCAAAAAAAACGTCCAAGAGATTACCCTGGAAAGATGCTCAATTCAATCTTGATATAGTTTCTAATACACCAAAGAATACAATTCTTGATAAAGCCATGATTAGTAAAATCAGAGACTGTTTTAATGAATTCAAGCGTGATGGAGCGTCTTATTGTTGGTCAACATTTCGAATTGATGGTGTTGTTGACGCTACCATGAATGATGAAAAAGCAGCAGTGATAATTTCACGTGTTGGGGAAAAAAGGTATTTTTTCCGAATAAAATTCATTATCGAAGTCGATGGCAAATGGATTATTAGGGATAAATTTGAACCAATCCTCAAGAATAAAAAAACGATCACACTGAGTAGAGATTCCAAACCAGGAATTCTAACTGGAATCGACAAACCATACTACGAGAGATCTTATCCTGTAGCAGCAGTCGTTTATGGAATATACCCGCTAAATGATAAACCTGATATTACAAAACTAGCTTCTATGAAACTATCTTCGACGTTGAATTGTGTAGCAACACGGGTAATGGAACACTTCACAAATTCATCCCGAGGAAATAAACTAACTGATCTGCGACGTAGGAAAATAACCGAATGGGAACTGACAGTGAAACAGAACGGTGCAAAGATTTCTGATATAGCTAAGTTAGAAACATCATTAAGATTCCCAATAACCGTTATGACGATAACCGGAGAAGTTTTATACGAACCGAAATATAACAAAAATGGAGCTCCAATACAAATTATTGATCATAACGAACACGCGTGGACACCTGCAGTAACAATATTTCCACGAGAACGAATCGTGAAATATATCCCCGAGGAATTTTCCGGGGATGTTTTCTATGAAGAGAAATTATTCGATGCTATTCACGCGTTGTGTAAAGATGATCCTGTGTCAGTGTGGTTACTTAGAAGTGATGAAGATCCCGAAATAGGATTCGATCAATTTGTAAGACCAAATGGTGAATTATATCGCGTTGAAGAGTTAGATAACAGAATGAGAAAAATTGCAAATGATTTTTCACCGGAGAGTTTCCATGAAAAACTACTCACGGATAGTTTTACTATTCCATCAGTGGTAGCTCACTTTGCAAGAGAAAAAAACTCATGGCGTCCAACACGAAGTGATTTTCTCGAACACGTTAAATTGAGTTGCGTCGAATTTAGTCATGGAGGACTGTGGAATACGAAATACGCACGTGATGGTATGATTTCAATTGATATATCCGCGTGTTATCCTGGAAGTTTTCTCGGGTATGGGGAATGCTCTGAGTACTTTAAACGATTTGGACACCCCACACATGAAATGACTCGTGTTGCGATTAATGGTCCATTGCCTGATTTTGATTTAACTGGATTCGCTCGTGTGATATCATTCGAATTAGCTACAGGGTTACATCCGTGTAGCTATCTTTGGCTTGGTAGAGACCTATCTGAAAAGACCTGGATGCCAATAGTGTCATTGCGGTATATGATCGATTGTGGTATGCTAATATCGTTAATTGTCAGTGAGGCGATTATATCCTATCGAGTTCAGAAAGAAGTTTGGCTACCACAACCCGATCTAGATAGAATAATTAGCGAACAGCGAAAACTGTTTCCAGATTTCAATGAAGAACAAATCATGGATAGGTCTAAGAAGGTATTTGAAATTAAAAAAGAACAAGCAAAGGATTTTGGACGAAGAATAATCGGTAAATTTACCCAGGGTGGAAGATACGACAATGCAAAATACTCTTCGCGGTTGATCATAGACGTCGCTGAATACGATTTTATTGTAGCGGATTTAACGAAACAGGGAAAACTTGTATCCCGTAAGGATGCTTTTCTATCCAATGGTGAGAAATTAGGTACGGTTGTTACCTACTGTGATGGATATAATTCCCAGTACACACATTTGAGAAGTTCTATGCTAGCCTATGCTTGTATTAATCTATTTTCGATGATAAATAGATTTCCTAATACCGCAGTTAGAGTAGCCACTGATTCGATGTATATACATAATAAATACAAATCAGCTGTAACGGCATTCTTAGATCCCGAGGAAGCGTGGGGACGTTGGCGATTTAAAAAGGAAACACTACATGAGTATTGCGAATCCGCAGACGTTGCCATGGATGATAAATATCTTTGTTGTAACCGTATTGAAATTCAATCAGAATTTTCTAATGCACCACCGGTATCTGATCCAATCTGTATATACAAGACAGTTTATTTAAACGGTTGTGGTGGGTCAGGAAAGACAACTCGTGCAATCGAATTATTCCGTGGGAAAAGTCCTACGGATTTCACAAACATGATTGTGTTAACACCGACTCACAGACTCGCCAGAGAGATGAAACAACGAGGGGTAAATGCCTGTACTTATCACAGCTTCTTTCGATGGAAGGGTGACAAATGGACTCCTGAGCGTATGGGTGATAAATTCATTCCTGAAATCATAATTTGGGATGAAATATGCACAGTATCATTAGATGTATTACAAACATTTCTTGAGTGGTTGTTAAACAAAAGCACAAAAGTCGTCATGTGCGGGGATCACGGCCAACCACCACCATTTGTCGGTGTATCCTCACATGAATGGCTAAAGGGTTTTGTAGACTATTACGAAGAAGTTAACACTGATTATAGATCACTTGATGAACGATTACGAGAATTCAAAACGCTAATTAGATTACAACCGGATAGAATCCAGTGTGAAATAGCGCGTGAAGTGATTTCAGAGTCTCCAATGAATGATTTTTGGGAAACATGGAGACCAAACGATTTGATAATTGCAAGTAGAAAAATAGTCAGAGACGCACTTCAGATGAAGTTATTTGAATTGCATAAAGAAAAATTTGCAACGCTTCCAGTACCGTTGTGTTATAGGCCTTCGGATACACGAAAACAGAATATCGAAGTTGATATTCCAGGACAGAGTGAAAAACAAATTCTCGTATTAAATGATATTGTGCTGGTTGATATCAGCGTCGTTGAAGATGCATTGCGTGCTAATAAATCCCCGTGGACGCTAGGATACGCAGCGACGATACATTCTTCACAGGGATTGACTATATCGGATACAATTGTTTGGATGGTAGATAATCGCATCGAATGGTCAAATTTAGTCTATCTTGCAGTATCCAGAGTACGAAAAATAAATCAACTTCGAAGAATTGTTTTCGATGATAATGACACAACAATGGATGATATTGATGTTAAAATTATTGATAAAAAATTATCCGGTTACAAACAACAAGACAAAAAGAAACAACGAGAATTTGACATTGATGCTGGATTAATAATCACGCTGAAACAACAACATAATAATCACTGCGCAAGTTGCAATTGTATAATGCGTTGGCGTTATTTAGATAAGGATCCTCGCCAATTTACCGTAGACAGAAAGAATAGCAGTCTCGGTCATGTCAGAAACAATGTGATGTTGACTTGTCTTGAGTGCAATAGACGCAACGGCGCTAGTTAAGACCCTGTGGTGGTAATTGAGTATCGTCAGGAATCACTTGGAGTTGTTCGCGTGTAAAACCCCGTTGAGGGGCAGTTGAATCCAGTTTATAGATTGGAGGTCTACCAGTTGATCGTGTTATAGTAGATATCTTGTGTGCAGTAACACTCCAAATAGGATCAGTAGCCCTTTTTGTGCCACCTTCCAGCTCTCCTGGTTCGTATAAATACCTAACAGTGACATTACTACCAAGAATTGGTTGGGAAACGCTAGAATCATTTTGCGAAATTCCTTCTATTTCCATTTTAGGTATAGACTTCTTTTTAATCGCGTTGATAGGTTTCATGTTAATTGTTCGAGTAATCTCGTTATTCAGTGCGGTAATCACAGCTGGTAATCTCTTAACCCATTCACGGGATCTTTTATCCTGAATAAACTCCTTCGCGTATTGATATCCAAATAACCGCTCTGCAAGAGTCCGATTAAATCGTTATACAATTGCCTGATCACGATGTAGCGCAGTATGCCCTCGTCGTATGGTAACATTGTGATGTTTCATCGCTGATAAAACAGCGCCTTGAAATTCCTTGCCAGGATCAACCTGCAATAGATTTGGCCAGCGTAGTGGGCCTCGTCGATAAATCCTTTCAAATGCAGAAGCTACTTCAGTTGATGATTTTGTTTTCAGCGGCTCTGCTTGTTTGTATCGACTCGCAACATCAACTACGGTTAGCGCGTATTTGTAACCGTTGTCATGTGGCAAATATAATATATCAGCCTGATGAACTTCATTAGGGACAGTCACATCAAAATGCGAGTAATTAATTTGTTTAGGCGCTGGTAGATAAATTTGCCATATAGCCTGTTTGGATAACCAATGAGCCGCAGTGGCCTTTTTCACTTTTGCGGCGCTAGCGAGTTTATTGATTGCAGCGTTACCCCGCCAGTATCCTTTTGGAGAATAATAAATAGATTCCATGTTGTTATTAATTACCGGCACCTAACATCAATTTGCTTTTCATAGACGATTTTATTAACCATGAAGCTAATTTTTCTTTGAAAGATTTATCAGGAATAGCATTTAATGCATGAATTAATTTCACATCTGCTAGATGTCTTTGCTGCAAATCGCTGCTCCTATATGCAACATCATGAGCATGACACGCCTTATCAATAGCGTTTATCGGTTCTTCACCACGTCGAGGTTGATTTTGATCATCAAGTCTGATATCTAATCGTGTTCCGGGGCCACAGTAGCTATATCCTGGAAGGTGCTTTTCTCCGGGGTACTTTGCCCATGGGGTTCCAGGGAGCTTTGCCAATTTGGCTGCGATATCACCTCCTCGTTTTTTTTTAAAACATCTCCGAATTGTAAAATCTTTGATTTTGTAGAAACAAATCTAAACTTTTTTATACCACATGTTGCACATCTACCAGTTAGTGCTGATCTGTTATTCCTAGTTGTAATCGTCGTCACGTCATCTGTGCCAGTACGCGTTTTACACTTCACACAATATAGATCCATAATTTATGTATAGAGATATGGATATAATTGATTTTTCAGCGACTAAAACAAGAGAACCAGTTAAGCATCATGCAGCGCTACCAAACTCTATCCGGATGATTATAATCGGGCCATCTGGATCCGGCAAGACGCAATTGTTGCTCAATTTAATAATGAGATGGATGAAGTGGGATAAGTTGTATTTAATTGCCCCAAGCGTTGATGATCAACGATGCTATGAAGTGTTAAAAGATTTTAATGAAAACGCTTCAGAAATTAAAGATGAAAACGTCGTTGATTTTATTACCGATATTGACGAGGCGCCATCAGTAGAAGATCTCGATGGAAGTATTAACAATTTAGTCGTATACGACGATGTGATGTTAGATAAACAAACAAACCCAGCTAGAATATTTTCCCGAGGCAGGCACAAAAACACTGACGTGATATATGTCACTCAACGCTACACACAGATTCCAAAAGTGATCAGAGACAACTGCAATTTATTGTGTGTATTCAACGGAGTTGATACTCATACTCTTAGAAATATTTGGCAAACTTGGTGCTGCGGTGATATGGATCATAATCAATTTAAAAATTTCTTTAGTAACGCTCAGTCAACCCCGCACGGATTTGTAACGATAAATTTACATGATCCTCGGACACGATATCGTATCGGACTCGATCAAATATTCGGTTGAAATCTTAGTGATTTTTATCGTATAAAAAATTATTAACCCAGAACTGAAAATTTCAGCAGCAGAGAGGGTGAATGACAACGACGTTGCGACCAAAATTAATTAAAAAATCGTAAAAGTCTCCGTTTTTATTTTTTTAGTTAAAATGAGATTTCGTAGGGAAGGCTCGTTAAAATTTCAATCAATTTTTTGTCTAAAAACGTTGTAGGGTTTTCCCCTGAGACATTTTTTTTGGTTAAAATGAGATCGTAGGAAGGCTCGTTTTAAGATTTCAATCAAAATTTTGTCTCAAAACGTTGTAGGATTCACCCTCTCTGCTGCTTGAGTATATATAATAAATTTGTATGTACAGCTAACAAGTGCCAACGAAAGATAGTTGACGTATGAGAACATGGGTTATCTCTTGCATCTGGTGTCGGATCACCATTAATGTTTTTAAATATTACGTACATGCACTTATACACGCAAAAGTAAAACCTATGTTACTCTGACTCGTAGGGTTGACAGTGACAGACCAACATTCCAATCACACTTGGAGCTCCAGGCTTCACAGTGACAGACCATAATTCCAATCACACTAGGAGCCCCAGGGTTGACAGTGACAGACCACAATTCCAATCACACCAGAAGCCCCATGGTTGATGGTGACAGAACAACATTCCAATCACACTAGGATCCCTAGGATTGACAGTGACAGACCAAAATTCCAATCACACTAGGACTCCGGGTTGATAGTGACAGGCCAATATTCCAGTTAATTTCGGATTCCCAGCGATGACAGTGACATACCAACATTTCAATCATGAAGGATTCAGAGCATTGATAGATTCCAATCACAATAGGACTCCTGGAGTTGACAGTGACAGACCAACAATCCAAACACACTAGGATTCCCATGGTTGACAGTGACAGACCAAACTTTTAGTCATGGTAGGATTTCTAGGTTGACAATTGACAGACCAAAATTCTAATGACACTATAATTCCGAGAGTTGATAGTGACAGACCAGCATTGCAATCACACTGTGCTTTCTGGGGTTTCACAATAAAATGGCACAACCAAATAAAATCTCTGTTGTTGGATATGAAAAATTTAACTGGCTACTGTCCAAGAAGCATGTTGTCCAATCTGAACCTATCTATTTACACTAGGCGACAGACAAGTTTGCAAGGGATGCTGGTTACGGCTGATTTAAATTATTTGACCGCGCTCTGTAATTAATTTACTCTCTGTGTCGGATTATATATATATATATATATATATATATATATATATATATATATATATATCCGGGATGGAGTTTCACTGTAGATTCCATAAATAACTTTCTTCTTGTTGTAAATATTGGTTGAAAATTACATGTTACGTATAAAAGAAAGAACATAGTAAGTCTTTAGTGCACGATTAATTATTTTACGCTTGTTAATGACATCGCTCAATAATGTCGGCGAAGCCCTATGATACAATATAGTTTGCAAGATATAAATTTATTGGAAATTGTTGGATTTTGGTCAGTCAATCGCTTTTTGCAGTTATAGTCTTTCAGTAACATTCCAATAACCGCGTAGCGAGTCTACATGTATAAGATTCTAACTTAACAGTGATATGCATGTTTTTATTAAGCTAACAAGTAAATTGAATCATGGCAGAATTGTATACAAAGAAAACTTTATGTTGTCTCTTGTAAGTACATAATGATCCAAGCTGTCAGGTTTGACAGCGACAACAAAGGATGGTCATTGCCCTTGCATATGTACAATAGTATTGCTTTCTTAAATGACATATTCATTACACCAGCTGTCAAAGGTAACAGATGAGTTAAATTGTGTTGTCAATTAAACAGTGTAAGAAACTTTGTACAGTAACATTACATCTTTTGTCTTGAAATACATATGCATTGATCGAAGCTGTCATGTTTATCGGTGGCAAAAGAGGATTGTGATTCTCTCTCTCTCTCTCTCTCTCTCTCTCTCTCTCTCTCTCTCTCTCTCTCTCTATATATATATATATATATATATATATATATATATATATATATATATATATATATATATATATATATATATATATATATATATATATACACACTTGTATTCTTCGTGGGTTCGAAACCCGGGACAAGTCATACTAAAGACTTCTCTGAAAATGGTACTAACGGTTGCCTCAAAAAGCGATCAGCATTAAGAGGTCAGTGTTAGGACTAAACGGCCTGATATCAGGATAATGTGACTGGGTGGGACATCATGCTACATGTCTACAGCATGATGCCCCAGTGCTAGACATCATTTTAAACTGCCACACTGCAGACATCGTAGCGATGTGACTGGAAAATTGTTAAAGCTACGTTAAAAATCTGAATCACACACACACACACACACACACACACACACACTTGTATTCTTCCTTTATTTGATATATGCTTATATCCGATCTGTCAAGTTTGGCAATGACAGAATCGGATGCTAATACCTAGGTTTTCATCCAAATCTGTTAAGTTTAGCAGCGATGCGATTTGCATGTGAACAACACCCAGTTCGATTGGTGATGCCAGCTGCTGACGTAAGTAACAGCGAAGATTTGTGTAGCTTATATTTTGTTACGATTTTTACTAGTGTATCTTCTCTTTACTTTTCAATCAGACTGTTTAACATTTAAATTTAATCTGCGATCGAGTCTCGACTTTCAACTATAATCAGATGTACTAAATTTGAAACATATTTGCAATAAATATTTGTTAGAATTTTGCTATATTTTGATGTCAGTTCGACAATATTTAAAACGAATACTTGAATAAATAATATAAAAAGTTTATTCTATTCGTTTTAGTTAGCTGTTTAATTATTTAAATGTGTCTTTTTACATCATAAAGTGTGCCAGCACTTTCCGAAGAACACGTGTGCCTTTTGCACAAGCCCCATGCAATTTGAAAATAAAGAGGGCGGTTTACAATCTAGAAATATGATTGTTAATGATTTCACTAACTTTCACAGAATTTTATTCACAAGAGTAGACAGTGTTCGGCCAATAATGAAAGATGTGATTGTCAGAGTAATAGCTCAAGATGTACAAAATTGAAAAAGTGAAAAACACTAGAACATGTTGACAAAGTATAATGGTCCTTTACTGAGACATTTTAGACACCCACTACATGGCATCTGGTACATTTCCAGACACCCATTACATGGTATCTGGTACATTTATAGACACCCACTCCATGGCATTTTGGTATATTTATAACCACTCACTCCATGGTATTTTAGTACCGTTCTAGACACCCACTCCATGGCATTTTGATACATTTCTTGACACCCACTCCATGTCACTTTGGAACATTTCTAGACACCATGTCACTTTGGAACATTTCTAGACACCCACTCCATGGCATTTTAGTACATTTCTAGACACCCACTCCATGGCATTTGGAACATTTTAATTTCTATTTCGAAATTCTTCAAATTAATAATAGTGATTAATTGCAAGTCACAACTGCACGTTAGCATTTATTGAGAGAATGATTTGCATTTAACACACACTGTTACGTTACAATAAGATGTAATGAAATTTATTGTTGTTGTAGGGTTTAACGCCATTTTTCAGCACACGATAGGCTATACATAGCGACCAGTAGTATTGATGAAGGAAGAACCCGGAAAAAACCCTGGAAAGAACCACCGACCCACGAGAAGCTACTGGCTAGCTTTCTCACATAACTACATTCGTCGAATCTTAGAATCGAACCTACGCATACAGAGGTGAGATGGCAGTGATCCGTAGTGTAGAGCGATTTAGACCACTCCGCCACTCGGGGCCCATGTAATAAATTAAAAAATTAAAAAATAAGTAACATTGCAAATAAAATATACATGACACTTTCCTCATATTAAAAAAGAGATTTACGAAAAAAAACTTTCTTTTTACTACAAGTTCAATATACATGTGATAATTTGTTTCACATAAGAAGAAATCTTATCAATGACACAAGTATACATGAAACAATACTTTATATACACGTGAAAATGCATGTTATTAAAATTTGTTTTCCACCATTAACGTGCCTGATAGCAATATTGTCATCCTGCAATCTCTGCTTTTTATTTGTTCATCTTACCACTGAAAATAATGGGGTCGTGATCAATAAACAAAATAATCGGAGAACTAATAGAGTTTTAGTGGATCATCTGATCCGTTACGAACTATATAAAATTCGGCTATTTTTTGTTTATTTGGTTTAGAACAAGCAGGGTTCATATAATTTAATCGCATGGGGATTCTGAAGATAAAAGCAAAACTTTATTTCTGTAGAACGACCATATTATATTCAGTTAATACTTGTGACCTTATGCACACTCAGGGCAGAAGCAAATGCTTTGTCTGCTCGGGAAATGGACACACCAGCCCATACACGAGTCTCCTGCTGCATTGCAGGTCGGCGTTGGTTAGCCAAAGGCTACGGGAATAAACCCTATACCAAAATCCGGTGTCGAGATCTTAAGGCTGCTGGACGATGTAATACATACCCTTCTGGCAACTCCTTGGTCTGGATAGGGGTGGACTTCGCCAGATGACTTTTGGCCAAGACATACTGATAATGCCGGACAAATCTGAAGCTATTATACCGGATCGATCGTTGCCCGGGTAAACAAGGACCACGCCTGCTGTTTTCCACCAGGACGGAGGTAACAAGTGTGCTACTTGTACTGTTCATAAAATCAGAGGAAGATATATCATCGCCATCGCCACCTGGAACATTAGAACTCTGGCACAAATTGGAAGACTCCAAGAGTTGACACATAAGCTAGAACACTACACATGGCACATTATGGGACTCTGTGAAGTCAGATGGAAAGCCTAAGGAGAACACCTAACTAAAGATGGGCATATATTCTACTAGAGTAGAAAGTTGGACAAGTCCATAAATGGGGTAGGCTTCCTTGTAAACAAAGTCATCAAGGACAATGTGCTTGAATGCCGCCCCATATCTATCAGAATCGTCTCGATTCGTCTGGAAGCTTTAACATCACAATTACCCAAGTCTATGCTCCAACTACCGATCATGATGATGAAGAAATAGAGGAGTTTTACAACACAATCCAGGATAATCTAAACAAGACTGGAATGCCAAAGATGTTCTTAAAGACTGGGCTGCCTCATTTTTATACAGTGATAGTTTGTCATTCCTCTCTTTGCTTTGCATTCGATCAACGATCCCTCACACAAACTACAATCCACATACAGAGCACCAAAGGAAACAGACATATTAAGGATCTAAAAGTAACCATTCGTCTCATTTCTTTCAATATGTTTACACAATAACAAAGGCCATTTTTATCTACACACATTATACACACAACAGCATATCATACCCATCAAATATACCAGGAAAGGATCTGTTAAGTTTTGGTGTGGAAAGACAAAGACATGCACAGACACAAACATACATACACAAATATTTGGGTAAATTATATTAGTGGCCCCGAAATGCCATTTAATTTGTTGATAAATCCTAGATATAATGCCTTCATTCAATTCCACAGGACAACGAAATTACTTGTTGACCCGGAGCCCTGAGTGGCCGAGTGATCTAAAGCGCTCTTCGTTACGGATCACTGCCATCTCACCTATGTCTGCGTGGATTTGAGCCTCATATTCGGACAATGTGGTTATGTGAGAAAGTTTGCCAGTAGAGTCTCGTGGGTCGGTGGTTTTTTCCGGGGATTTTCCCGGGTTATTCCTCCACTATTAATACTGGCCGCCATGTATAGCCTATCTTGTTCTGAAAAATGGCGTTAAACCCTACAACAACAACAACAACAACAACAACTTGTTCACCCGATCGTTCTTGTAATCGTCTTTTCTAGAAGCCAGAGCAGACTATCCTCCCAAATATTGTACACAAATCGGTACACAAAGCATTCTACCATCAGAATCATGCATTTTATGTCGCTGAACAATTTTATGTTACTTGATGGGAACACAATTGCAAGCTTCCTGTATGGTGTTGACAAACTGATCGCTAACAAAAACTGTAATTTAATCAACCAGATGTAAAGCATTAAAATAATACCCATAAGGAAGTCTCATGGTATAAGTAGTCAATTGATACTTGACTTGTGACTTTTTATCTGTAAAGAAGGTACCGATGATGAAAACGTTTTGACCTTCATTCATAGTCAGGACATTGTTCGTGCCCCAATTGTATGTTATTCATCAAGGAAATAATTTGTGACTTCTTTAAACTCTTGTATTAATTGAAAAACCCCAAAACAGGAAATGATGCTCCACTGTCCAAAAAAGAATTTCCAGATATTCAAGATATGACCATTCTTATTCTCAATTGATGACTTTTAAAATCACCTTTTAATGTTCATGAGCGAGACTTTCAAAATAATCGCTATGGTGGCCATATTAGATACGAGATCAGCTCCATTTTAATTTGGGACAAAACAGACATTATTATTAGAAGACATTTGATGTAACCCAATGCCAATATAACCATCTTTTCGTGAGGAGTGATTATCTTTCCAAGTAGGATATTTTATTTTTACCTCTTTTTCTTTTACATAATATAATGGATAATGTTGTATTATTGTTGTATTATCGTTTGACGCCATTTTTCAGCACACGACTGGCTATACATGGCGGCCAGTATTATTGGTGAAGAAAGAATCCGGGTAAAACCCCGGAAAGAACCACTGACCCAGGAGAAGCTACTCGCAAGCTTTCTTACAAACCCACATTGGCCGAATCTGAGACTCGAACCCAAGCAGACAGAGGTGAGATGGCAGTGATCCATTTCGAAGAACACTTTAGACCACTCAGCCACTCGGGGCCCCTTTTAATGGATATAATTAGATTTTGTAACTGCCAAGCTGAAGAGCATTTCTGGATAACTCTATCTGCCTTTCTTGCACTATATAACTTTCTAAAACAACAATTAAACTCATTGCAGGAGAATCAAGGCTGTCAAAGCTAAACTAGTTTTCTAAATTTGTCTCTCATAGTGTAGTTATACAAATTATTATATTTGCTATTTTTATTTCTTCATTATGAGGAAATAATGTACCTTGTAATGGCAGCTGATTCAGAACTGGTCATATTGTATTGGAGACAAATGTTGTTTTCATAACCTTCGTTATTACCCATTTTCACTTCAGAAGCTTTTACATGTGTTATGTTAAATCTTAAACCATGGAGAAGAGCAAATGGGTACCATGTAAAGTATCGTTAGTAATTAAAGGTCACATGGTATTCTAAACATTTTCTGAATAGTATGAAATAAATGGCTTCTTTACCAGTTTTTTGGCAATTATCTCCCCCATAGTGGTATTTTTAATATTTTCCTGAATACTGTGAACTGAATCACGTCTTTACCAGTATTTTCGCAATTATCTGCCCCAGAGTGGTATTTTTAACATTTTCCTGAATAATGTGAACTGAATGGCTTCTTTACCAGTATTTTCTCAATTATCTGCTTCTTACTGTAACTTCAGTTCTTCGTTGATTATGCTGTGTTAAATTATATTGGTTCCCACTGAAACAGGTGATTAAAATTTATGTATGTCATAAAAATGTTAGGATAAAGTGATGTCTTTCACATTCTACCCTGATTGGTTATCACTGCATTTTTAGTATTTCCTCGTGCCTTAGTATCATAGAACACAGAAAAACTACCAGACATACGGGGAACCATAGGGGTTCAATGGCTAGGCTGCCAGATTCATGATGAAAAGGGTGTGCGATTTTTAATCCCACATTTGGGCCAGCCTGGATCTGATACTGTGGTGTGTACATGAGCAAGGCAATTTATTCATATTGTCTTGACAATACATAACTTACTTGTGCATGTGTTGCTGTTTTATAAAGCATTAAACTGCAAGCAACACCAGTGACATATATTTCTATCCACTAAACTGAAACCAATGTCAGTGGCATATATCTGGACTTGGCGTTGAAATGTCTATCCACAGAGGTTATCAATAAAGTTACTACAGCTGTATGTGATAAAATTATGAGTTGATAGAATCATATTAATTTCTTAGGTATTTTTCCCTGCTCATTTTTAGTTCTGTACTTACTGCATGTTGCCAATGGTTATTCATTTAGCTTATAAAACACAAATGCCTTTAATACAGTTATGTACAAATATGACTGAAGTTGAAGTAAAAGAGAACTCGGGGCAAAAATGAACATTCATCGCGAGTGCAGTTTATATGTTCACATTTTACCTGTTCATTGGAAGACTGATATAAACCAGAAAGTTTGGTATCCTAGGTTTATTGTAAGTAGCATCAATAAGAATGTATACAACACAATCTCATCAAGATTACTTTAATACTGAATAACCAAATCTTATTTTCTCCATCCATCACACAAGTAATCAAGTTGTAGTTGTTGTAGGGTTAAACACCATTTTCAGCACAAGGTTGGCTATACAAGGCAGCCAGTATTAATAATGAAGGAAGAACCCTGGAAAACCGCTGGAAAGAACCACTGACCCATGAGAAGCTACTCGGAGACTCGACGCAGAGGTGAGATGGCAGTGATTCATAATGGAGAGCGCTTTAGACCACTCAGGGTTCCCCAAGTAATCCAGAGTCTTGTTTTCATTGCATCATGCAGTTTTTCTCCTCAGTAATGTTAATGCATAAAAGGTGTGAGAACTGTGTCAGCTTGGCTATTATAAAAGTCTAAAATTTATTTACTGACTTTGTCATAGAATTAAGAAAAAAAAATAACTTGGTTATGTCTTAGAAATATTTGAGTATTTTTTGTTGTTAATGCGTACAACATTATCTAGGGTGAATAAGTGTTTTTCCAGGTAAGCGACGGAACATGTGTCTCGCCGGAACTTACTTGCAATGAGGGACATTATAATCATGATATGCATTGGTATTTTACCCTGAATATTACTCACTATCATATGGATTTAAGAAAATCAATTTATAACCGAGATACTGGTCATTTTGGATCTTGTCGAGGAGTACACATTTTCCCTTCTGTTCTTCAGCCATAGGTGTGAGTGTTAAATTTATATTTCATTTGATATGCGAAGCTTATTGAGTTTGTAATGTCATATTGTGTAATTATTGATTTATTACAACACAGATTTGAAACGTTGTGAATTTTGAAATACAAGTTGCTATTAATGTTTAATGTATTAGCATATATCTAGAGATTTTTTTAAAACCAATTATTATTACATTTGGTTTTATTGTAGCTGACGAGTAGAGTTGTCTATATGTATATTCATGTCTGTACATGTGGTTAAGCCACAGATAAAGATGTAGCTAATTCAAGGGTGCTGTTTGCTGTCTGTATGTGTGTACATGTAGTGGATCCGTGAAGGGTGCGAGCAGACGATACAAGTGTGGTGTAAAACAAGGACTCAGTGAAACTGTGCAGTTTATGAATCGTATGACTGTACAAGAGTCAAGCAGCATATGTAACGAGTAGATTTGCTAGAGCTGAGCTGAGCTGTCTATATGTATGTACATATGTCTGTACATGTGATGGAGCCACGGAAGTAGACATAGCTAACTTAAGGGTGCTGTATGCTATCTGTACCTGTGTATACATATGACTGTACCTGTGGTGGATCTGTGATGGGTGCGAGCAGCCAATACAAGTGTGGGCCAACCCAAGGACTTGGTGAAACTGTGTGGTTTATCAGTTTATGAATTGTAAAACATTACCAGGGTCAAGAAGCATGTTTGTTCCAATTGTTGTTTCAATTGGGTACATTTTCATTGACATAAGATTGTTTTGAATCTTAGTTGTATTCCAGGAGATTTATGAATATCACTTACAGTGCAGAATATTTAAAACATGTTTGAATGCCTTGAGATAGTTTGAATTTTAATCACAGTCCATATGTAAAATTATGTGAATATCTTACAGTGAATACTATTATTTGAAAAGTTTATGAAACCCATGAGGTTTCTTGAATCTGTATTTCAGATTGATATCATATTTTAGATTTATTTTCAATATGTGAATGTTTGTATAGTGTGATTGGATCAATGATGAGAGCATGTGAGAATCATTATATTTATACATATATATTTTTCTCTGCTAATTAAGTTCATAAATTTCCATCTTTCACACATTGTGTTTGAGTAATTCGTTAAATCCAAAACCCACTAGGTTTCTATTCTGTGACTGACTTGATTGCACAAAATCCAGTATCCATTATTTTTACAATCCATTGGACACATGTTTGTCTAGGACCATAAACACTGTAATTATCATGCATCAATTAAAATTTGCATCATCCTCACCACTGTATTTGAGTTTGAGGCTAAGTCATAAGCATAATGTAGAAAAAGTTTATTGACCCCATTTTCAGTTGTCCTTTGTCCACAGTGATGCATTTCTTTAATTGGTTAGTTTATTGACAAGTTACTGGCCTACATGCATTACTTAAATACAATATTTCAACACTAATTTTAAATGATTTAGCTTGAAAAATTGTAGGAATCTATCACAATCATCCTAACTACCTGAAGACCATGACAGTAAAGAAACAAAATCAACTATCTCATCAACAGGAAAAACAAAACACAACTCTCTTTATTTGAAAATCCATTATAAAATATAGTAAAACATGAAAAACATAAAAGTTAGCTTTCATATAAACTAAAATGATCTGTACATGTATACAATTTGTATACCTTTCATTTAATTTAGATTTTGTTTGTTAAAATGTCATTATTATTAAAATGTATTTGAGTCACATGATGAAAAAATGCAGAAATGTAAATGAATTAAAATAACAATATGTATACAAATCAAATTAAATTGCAAACTGCAAATTCCAAAAAACCAATTTTGTTTTGGAAATGGGAACTTGCATGTGTGTGTGTGTTTGTAATTGGTAAACTTATGTTCATAAAATACAAATGAATGTGATGAAATTTTACAGAATACAGAAACAAAAACACTCGACTGCATGTGTAACCAAAGTTCAAAGGTCAACGTTCTGATATAAAATGCTGATGATGGAGAATCCTCCACAACTAAATTTAAACACACAACAGTCACAATGCTAGTGCTGATTTACAACTAAGTTCTGTACACATACATACAAACACATACAAGTTCCTTAGCAAGTTTAAAAATATAAAATTATACACATCATCATTCAAGAAAACAAAACATTCCTGAATAGATAAATAAATGGAAATGGTTCTCATATCAAGCTTACTTACTTGTTAAATATTAAGGCATTAGCATAAAGTATTTGAAATATTGCCTGCATAATACAGTATTTGTCAAAATGTATAAAATCTTGCCTCTCATGCATAAATTCTGAAGAAACCTCAAAAATAGGTATTAAAATATGCTGCTCATGTCCCATGCTCAAAACTATAATCAAAACTTAATCTTTATTATCGCATCCCCAATATCAGAATAGAGACATTTATTATCGCATCCCCAATATCAGAATAGAGACATTTATTATCGCATCCCCAATATCAGAATAGAGACATTTATTATCGCATCCCCAATATCAGAATAGAGACATTTATGTTTAGCATTTTTCCACTAATGCATGCCTGACACAAATTATGAAGTATTGACAATGTATGTATGTATGTATGTATGTATGTATGTATGTATGTATGTATGTATGTATGTATGTATGTATGTATGTATGTATATGTATGTATGTACTGCATATAAAATGTATGGATCTATGTATGAATGTATGTACTGCATAAATTACAAGGTATTGACTATGTATGTATGTATGTATGTATGTATGTATGTATGTATGTATGTATGTATGTATGTATGTATGTATGTATGTCATAATTGGCAGATCAGTACAATACTAGATATAGGGTAAATGAAAACTTTCACAATATTGAAAAAGACAAACTATTGCAAATAATCTAAAAATAATTTCTAAAAGATAATAAAAAATAAAATTCTGACTCCAATAAAAAACATTTTACAAAAGAACATCTATTTCAAATGACAGTAACATTTGAAAAAAAAATTCTGAAAATGAAACTTGTGATAAATTTTATTTAAAACATTGAAGTACTTATTGAGCAGAAATAAAATTAGTGATTGAGAAGCAATTTCTAAGTCACTGAGGCTCCAAAGCTCTACTTTGGCCACCCCCACCCTCCAAAAATAAAGAGAAGACAAATAAAAGCTAAATTGATCTAATTTTTTTAAATCAATTGTAAGAATGAACTTAATAACTTAAACTATAGCATGATTGTAAATATGACAGATGTATACCTTGTGTAAACATGACAGATGTATAAATTAATGTAGGTATGACAGATGTATACCTTTGTGTAGGCATGACAGATGTACACATTTGTGTAGGCATGACATGTACACATTTGTGTAGGCAAGTCAGATATACACTTTTGTGTAGGCATGACAGATATACACTTTTGTGTAGGCAAGTCAGATATACACTTTTGTGTAGGCATGATAGATATACACTTTTGTGTAGGCATGACAGATGTACACATTTGTGTAGGCATGACAGATGGTATACCTTCGTGCAACTTGTCCATTTCTATAACACTGTTGAATGTATACAACCTTACTTGTGCATATATCCTAAATAGTACCGCCTATAAAAAGCAGGTATGCATTTCAGATACAAGTATTCTCTTGGATATTCTTGCATTTGCATCATGAAAACTGACATGATCATGCAGCTGGAGAAGAAGGGTACCACCACATACCAAATGTAGATCACTTTGACCTATATCTTCATGCTTATTTGGTCATGGGTTTGGCTAGTTTTTAGGACACTGTTTCTTGTACTATCATAAAACATTAGATTACAATACCAAAAATAGGTTAGTGTAACCGTTTCATGCTCCATTGGTCAATATCATTTTCAGTGTTAAGGACAGTTCCTGGAATACAACTGTTTGCATGTCATGAAATTTTCCATGCTGATACATTCTTGCTGCTAACCTTAATGTGACCATGACCTACTCTTAAATGACAATATACACATGAATATGACAATACATGTGAAATACTGCATCAACATATCAACTTGAAGGAAAATGTCAACTTAATATTGCTTGTCCTGAAGCAATACAAACTTGTTGAATCTGAATAAACATCTGCTGTGAGTTTTTCTATCTTCTGACAGCTTCATTTCTTGATGGTGGTAAGCCTAATAAAGCTGTCCCTCGCTATAAGATCCTTCTTTTTACACAGTTCCTGCTATCAGGCATGTATGTTCATGTGTATCGCTTGATTAAGTTCATTCATATCTATTATCTACTAGTACTTCATCTTAAAGCTGACTCACTATAAGGTGATATATTTTATGACTCATGTGAACTGCATTATAATGCTGGAATACTGTATCAAGGTGAGTTTTAATTCATGAAGCCATTCAAAAGTTACCAAGAAGAAATAACAATGATGATGCACAGCTTGCAGCTGTATGTAATGGACATACACTGCACATCAGAAGTGAACAGCCACCTGTGATTGATTATTATTCAACATAAAATATGATTTAAAATGGTCACAGCATAGATAAGAATTATTCTGCAAGCATTTTTATATATGTGGACTAGTAAGCATGCTGATTCCATTCTGACATTGTACATTTTTGCAAGTGCTAATTTTAGAACTGTCTGTGATGTAAAAACATGGTACCTCATGGATGGAAACTAAAACAATGGTCCAAAGGAGACAGTAAATCAGTTTGTTGTGAAAGATTTTAGTTTTAAAAATATCTGGTAAAAAGAATAACACATTCTACAACTCATGAACTTTCAAAATGTTTAACAAAAGAGGTCAGTAGAAATAAAGAAATCAGTTGGAGACCAAACATTTTTAGCAAAATAGCCGATCATGAACTTGTCATGTTCAATGATTTAGACAGTGCCTTTGCATGTACTAATGGAGAAAATAACTGTACTGCCAAGTGTATTAGCATCTTTAAAGATACATATTTGACAAATATTTTTAAAGGATTTCTACATAAGGAAAAGACCTTCCAGGAAGATAATGATTTGGTGTACATTTCCAGGACAAAACCATGAAAAATGATAAAACAATGAACCCTTACACTAGCCATCACAGATTCTGGACCTCAGTATTATTAAGAATAAATGACAAATAATTAAACCCCAGGATGAAAAACAGATTACATTAAATCAAATCTAGGTCTGATGACATTCATGTTCTTCATGACATTTTGGACTCTTGCAATCAATCTTGGCTGCAAGAAGACCCTGTGACTCCATACCTAGGCAGTGACCAGCCAAGAAATTACTTACCAACTATTACACATGTAAGTAGCATATTCTTTAGAAACAATAATGTCCGTTATCTTCATGTGACATCAACTAAAGTGGCTACTCATTTCTGACACTATATGGGCATGAATATAATTATGTCTTCTCCATAGAAGATCACGGGAGCAATGCAAAGATAAATAATATTTTGTATTCCTCTTTGATACAGGGAAAGAAATGGCTTCATTTTCTTATATTATAATTTTCTGAATTTGCTCTTTGGCTGATACATCAAAATATAATTTGTGAAATTTTCTCTACGGCTAATACATCAAAATATAATTTGTCAAATTTTCTCTATGGCTAATACATCAAAATATAATTTGTCAAATTTTCTCTATGGCTAATACATCAAAATATAATTTGTCAAATTTTCTCTATGGCTAATACATCAAAATATAATTTGCTGGCTTTGCTATATGGCTGATACATCAAAATATAATTTGTTAATTTGTTATATGGCTGACACTCACATCAAAATAAAAATTTGTTAACTTGGCTCTATGGCTGATATTCACACCAAAAATAATTTGCTGACTTTGTTATATGGCTGATACTCACATCAAATATAATTTGCTGACTTTGTTCAATGCACAATGGAAAGAATGTTCGTGTACCCCTATGTTACTTAAATTTGCTGTGGCCAAAATTTCATTGGATATTGTACTTGTGGAAATTTTGTACAAAATCTAAGCATACTGCTAATTACAATGACTGCTCCAATGTGGTAAAAGATTAACTTGAATTTGTCTAAAGTAAACTTTCTTTAAAATAGGGAAAATGAATTTTGCCAGACTAGACATTACCAGCTTCTGAAAGTGCAATTAATGAATTACCAAACACATAAAATGTATAATAACAAAATTACCAGATCTACTTTAATTTAGAAAATTACCTTAAGTCCAGAAAGTAAAAATAATCAAGCACTTTTTTGAGAGGAGCTCATCTGAACTAGGCTAAGCTATATACTATACAGCCCATATTACAACCATCAATCATACACCCATCAATCATAGACCAAAATAAAATAAATAAATGGTTTGTTGAACAATATTTAAGATATGCAATGTCTGTTTTTAAATGGCCAGTATAGCCAGTAAGAAAACATGAGAAAATTCTTTTCTTTAAAATTCTAACCCTATGCAAACTATGAAATGGTAGAGCACCAGCTAGCTAAAGTTCTATCTGGGAGGGCATGGTTTGCGAGGTAATAGTAGTTCTCCTAAGGTATTATGATTGGGAAATTTATTTAACAAAGGAATAAGTTATTAATTTATTAAAAAATTCTGCTTAATATATTGGGATTTATTATAAGCATGAAATATCAGAAATAAAACTGACAATTGTAGTGATAAGATTTGACTGTTTGCCTGCATAATATGTACACTGAAAGGTACTCTAAAAACATCCTTGATATTGCAGTCGATTTTTAATTTAGACACTTCAACTGTAGGACAGAGAAGAGTAAACAACTAGAACTTATAAAACCTGAAACTCTGGCATAAATTCACAATCAGGATGGGAGTGTCAGTGCACAGACAAGGAATGATATATACAAATGTTTGTGATATGGATATAGAATAAAAATACAATTACATACAAGTGAATAATTAAATATAACTGCACAAATGCCCTATCCCCAGTGACAAAAATTAGTTCTAAAATCTTCTCATCACTTGAGCAAAATAATTATAAAATAGTGGTGAATAACCTATCTGTCTTTTTAATGTTAGCTCAAAATCTCAAATTAACATGAGACACATGTTAGCATAACATTGATCAGCTACTTAGATACAAAACAGCTGATCACTTCACTATGGTGTCGTCTGTAGTACTGTAATACCACAACCTATATCAACTGTCTCACAAACCATACACCATTCTGATTTGACTTAATTTACAATATCTGGATGAAAAAAGTATATTCTTCATTATCAAGGAATAATTAATATACACAGTCTATTGCTCATAATCAAATTCATCACGATGATGCAATCCCATTTAGCAAGCTTTATCATCAGTTTTCCCTCCAAAAGGAAGGTGGAATGCAAGAAGAAAAACAAAAATTCCTTTGAAGTACATATGTGGTGCTAATTTGAGACACATAATGCCAGAAAAACATTACTATAGAATTCTTGCCAAATTATTCACACATAATCATTAAAACTGTATAATAAATTGAATGTCTGTTGTCCAAGCCCAATAACATAGAAATTATGATTCAATGGATGTATCCAAAGCATCCTAAAACTTGTGTTGCATACTGAAAAGACAAGTCCATATTCCATGTTTTTTTCAGAATTAGAATTTTAGCCTCCTGTAGTAACAAGTTTAGCAAATCTGATGTAAAATCAGCTCATTAATACCCATGGATTCTGCAAACTCTTTTAGTTTTTCTAAACCTTGATGATATAAGCCCAAGTATTACGGTAATTTGATCAAAAATGTAATATGGCTTCCATAGTGGTAGGAAGCTCAGCCAATCAGATGTAAGTTAACATCATTAGCATGTGTGCATCTTATTCACAAAACAAAAAATGACACATTTACCAATACATTTATTAAATAGCTATATTAATGTACTCTCTCTTCTATCACTTCCATTTAAATTTATTTTATTTTTAAAAATATATGCCCACTACATAATTTTTGCAGGAAAAATTTCAGCAAAAGCAAATAAAAATGTCACTATCTCTTGGACGCATGTATCATGCTCATTATCATAATCTTTCAAGATCCTGAATAAAAGTATTTTTGTTCTAAGATTGATCAATAACAAATAAAAAAAGCCTTTTATGAAACTCATCAAAGATTTTGATCACATAATCCCACATTCCAAGTTTAATCAAATCATATCAGAAAATATGGACTTGCAATTATCAACAGCCAGCTGCTAACAAATGGATGATGGATCACTGACATGGGACAGAGGATTATGCTCAACAGATATGGGACAGAGGATTGTGCTCAACAGACATGGGACAGAGGATTATGCTCAACAGATATGGGACAGAGGATTGTGCTCAACAGACATGGGACAGGATTATGCTCAACAGACATGGGACATTACCATAAGAGCCTATCTATGGCACAGAAAGATATTGTAATTTTGTGGGATGCAATGTCACCATTACCTGAAACCAATTATTTTGGTGTAGATACTAACATTTACAGTGGTTCTTTTCTATCTTCCTTCATTACATGGCTACATCATGCAGTAGGAAAACAAGTATAGCCATTTCTGCTGGTATCATCCTTTCCAACTTTCTTTCCCAACATGTCTATGGGGAATCGCACCAATCCATCTTCAACACCATTTGGAACTACTTCTATTGCAGAAATCTTGTTAGATGGACATGTTAGTATGTCTGGGCCACTATTCTCACTATGACTAAAACATGTGTCCATCACCTGACTTTCTTGATTATGTGCAAAGACATTTTGTAAAATTCTCAAATTATTTTCTATAACAACGGGGTCACTGTGCTCTACTTCTGAATTGTGATCAAAATAATCCAAACAGGATTTTTCAATTTTTTTACTGAAATCACATTGTTCATCCACAGATGTCATAGTGTTGTAATTTGTATTTACTATGTCATCATCACATCTCACATCATTGCTATTATCAACTGTACTAAAATCAGTATGAATTATTTCATCAGTGTCAGATATCACATGATCATTTTCAGATCTTACACTATTAGGTTCAGATCTAATATGGTCCTCATCAGATCCTGAAGAGACCTCATCAAGATGGCTGCCAGCATCAAAGCTAAAGTAACTGTCACTAAGCAAAGGTTCTCCAACTTCATCAAGTACTTCATCTGCACACACATATCCATTTGTTTTCTCTGTCTTATCAAAGCTTCTACATATATCATCCCATAATGACAAAGAATCCTCTGATGCTGCATCATCATCACCTGAAAGCACTAATTCATCTGACTCAAAATCATCCTTCGACTTCATCCAACCTGGTTCAATATGCTTCTCAATAGTTACAATTTCTTGAGGCAAATCTGATGAATCTTTAAAACAAAGATAATGAACATCTTTGTCCCTCTCAAAACTGTTTCCTTTAAATTGATCTAGTAGCAGTCCTTGTAGCTCTAGACCATCATTCAAAAGAGAATCAATGGATTGCGAATGCACTGCTTGACCCTGCAACTTCAAAAATTTGTTATCAAGCCTATCCTCATAGAGTGTTGGATTAGTTTTATCATTTGGAACATAATCTTCATTACCCACAGCTCTGCAGTAATCTTCAGGCAGTAGATTTGCATTTTGATGCCCAAGTTCAGAAAACAATACAAATGCACCAAGCTTAATCTCTTTCTCATCCTTGATATCTCCAACAGACTCAGTATCACTGCTTGATGAATTCTTGTCATTACTGAAAATATAAGAGCCATCATCTTTGATATCAAGAAAGAGCATATCCAGCTGCTTTTTTATTGGCCCATCTTTACCAGAAGCCAACGAAAGATTTGTTCTTGATGAGTTACTATTCATGCTGAATTTAGCTTCCCCATTAGATTGCAATAGTATTATCTTGCTAAGTTCTTCATTCTCATCCATGTCTGGAATGAGCTCAGCTGACTGGTCATCCACTATCACATGACCATTTTCTTGCCGCACATGACCATTGGATTGTGCAATCTGGAAAAGTGCAAACAAATAATTTCACTTTTTAAAAATATTTGTAAAGAATCAAAAGTGATAAAAATGTATCCACTGTTACATGATTTGTATCTCTGTGGTCCCTAGTTTGACATCCCCATTGTGATAGTATGGGTTGTTGCTGTTGTTGTTGTGGGTTTAATGCCATTTTCAGCACATGATAGGCTATACATGGCAGTCACTAAAACTGGTGAAGGAAGAATAGGGGAAGAACCACTGACCCAAAGGAAGCTACTAGCAAGCTTTCTCACGTACCATATTGGCTAAGCCTGATATTTGAAACCCACATGGACAGGGCAGTGATTGGTATTGGCATGCACTTTAGACCACTTGGTTACCTAGAGTCCTCCAGTAAAGGGAAAATGATCAATTAATCCAGTGTTACTGGTTTTCACTGACTTGTTTAGTTTTCTCAATTTACCACACACCAATTTAGCCACTGTAAGCTTTATCATGCATGCAGTGAACCTTTTTCAAGCAAAATTCATTTGTAGTAACCAAGATACCAAAGAATAAATTTATGAGATTTTGTATTCAAGTACAGTTAAAAAAATGAGGTTACAGTCACATACTTATTTTTCTATTTGTATATACTTTACACAGCATTCAGCTCAGACTTGAAAATGAGGTTACAGTCACATACTTATTTTTCTATTTGTACATACTTTACACAGCATTCAGCTCAGACTTGAAAATGAGGTTACAGTCACATACTTATTTTTCTATTTGTACATACTTAACACAGCATTCAGGTCAGACTTGAAAATGAGGTTACTGTTACATCTTTTATATGACAGTGAATTTAGTACTCCTTACAATGACTATTATGTATCCTAACCTAAAATGGATGAGTTATTAACCTGGCCTTGAATTTTTAAAACCTTGATGACCTCAACATATGTCAAAATTAAATACCTTGAATTATTTTATTTTCATCAATATTTTGATTTTTAGTTTGAAATTTAGAAAGTAATAGTTTTGCAAAAAGACTGGAACTCTGGCTGAAAATAATTTTGTCTTTTAATTTGTAATTTAGAAAAGTAATAGTTTGCCAAAAAAGACTGGCTGAAAATAATTTTGTCTTTTAATTTGCAATTTAGAAAAGTAATAGTTTGGCAAAAAAGACTGGCTGAAAATAATTTTGATGTTTGAAATAAGATCATTATCTTATTCTTTAATTGTTGACACTCCTGATTAATAATACTTTAAAATTATCCACTGTGGCACCCATATCAATATGAATATTCAAATTACCCACTGTGGGACCCAGATCAATATGATTTTCAAATTACCCACTGTGGCACCCATGTCAAAATGAATTGCAAATTAGCCACTGAGACACCTGTGTCAACAGGAATTCTGTTCAGGATACTTTATATCAGACAGGTAACAGGTCATCCCATAAGCTCTTCTGTTCGGGTAAAACTGACTGGGATCCTACTGCTTCCACTGAATGGTCATTTTCCTTGGATCTTTGAATTTGTAATTTAACTGAATTAATAGTTTAATTCAGAATAAATTGGTATTGCCCCCACCCAAAAGAGAATTCTCATTATCTCTGGAGCTACTGATAATAACCATCCTAAACATTTAGTGTTAAAATTCTTCTTGATATATTTTCTATTCTTTCCAGTTTTGAATTCTACCATATATGCATGCTTATAAGTCAGGTCAAACTGCAAACAACAATGATAATGAATTGCTGTAACACCCCATAATGTGACTGCATATTATGGTCTATTTTGTTCTACTGATTACTCCTATCAAACTGCATAGACCCAGATCTTCCAGTGCATAATCCAGCAGCAGATCTGAGTCTGTGCAGTTTGAAGTTGGCCTCAACCTATAAGTGAATATACATGGTAGTTAGAACTCTTTTTCATTTTTTTTTCTTCTTTTTTTCATTTTGGTTTAGGATTTGGTTTGGTACCTTATGGCACAGGAACACAAATAGGTTATTTAGTGCTAAGGCAATCAGAGTAAAGTGACTTGCCCAAGGACATGTTATGGTAGCTTACCCAGGCTGGATTCAAACCTACACCCTTTTCTTTGTGAGGGCAGCAAGCTAACCAATAAGCCATCATGGTTCTCAGATGGAACTAATATGATACAGTTTCAAATAAGATATAGTAGCTCTTTTCCTAAAAGAACGGTCTTATTAATCATAAAAGGGTCAGGAGTGAAACACTGAAATTTGATGAGCCTTTGAGCTTTTTATGCTCAAGACACAAAACAGTTACAAGATTATCTCCATAGTGAGCAAAACATATATTAAAAATTGAAGTATGATTATAGTTTCTAAATAAAATAAAAATAAAGATAAAGTTAAAGTTAATACATAATTTTACAGAAAACAAAAACCAGCCAGACCTACAAAATTTGCATGCGTTTTCAACTGCTAGGCTGGCCAAACAAAAGGCATGTGCAAAAGGACATTTTCTGTTAGGATGGAGTAGAGCCATTCATAATTGTTTTTCTTCAACTTTAAGTTTAGTTTTAATTAGGTTTCCTTTAAGATTTTGATCTCTTTTTTTGGTTTCTAAGGTTTTCAGGTTTTTCGAGATTTTTGAGGTCTGCTTCTAACCCTGTTATAATCCTGACACCACAGTCATAACACATCTCAGCATTACAATCAGGAATTATAATCCTGACACCACAATCATTACACTATCTGAGCATGACAATCAGGAATTATAATCCTGACACCAGTCATTACACAATATGTGCATGACAATCAGGAATTATAATCCTCACACCAGTCATTACACTATCTAAACATGACAATCAGGAATTATAATCCTGACACCATAGTCATTACACTATCTGAGCATGACAATCAGGAATTTTAATCTTTACACCATACCTATAACTCTACATAATAGGCAAATAAATGAAACTGAGACTTCAGGCACCATTACAAATTATAACACTATGACAGTATTTAAAATGTGCCAGAACAGCATTAATGTAAACAAAATTTGCAGTTTGTTAAATTTGGTAAAGAGTTTAGGAAATATATCAGGCAGGTGGAATTCTTTTTCATGAAAGATATGATGCATACTTTCCATGACATTGATCTTGACCCCAAGGAAAATGGAATGAGTTAGCATGTCACGAATTGTTTAGTTTTCATATTGATTTATGTCTTATATGAGAAGAATCTATCAATAGATTTATGAAATCTAGGTAAATCTTTCATTAAAACATTAACAAATTATTGCTACTACCACTGCCAGTCATTGGAAAAGTGGTACTGTAACAGTATGGGAGAAGTACCGGTATATCATATCATATTGTGACATCATGGGACATGTATATCATATCATATTATGTCATCATGGGACATGTATATCATATCATATTGTGACATCATGGGACATGTATATCATATCATATTGTGACATCATGGGACATGTATATCATATCATATTGTGATATCATGAGACATGTATATCATATCATATTGTGACATCATTGTACGCACATATCATACTAATACGTGACATCCTGGACAAACACATCATAATGTATTGTGACATCATGGGATATTTTATCATATCCTATTGTGTCATCATGGTACAAACATATCATACTGAAATGTGGCATCATGGACATACATATCATATTGTATTGTGACATCATGGTATTTTTTTTTTTTTTTTTTTAGGGTTTAATGCCATTTTTTAGCACACAATAGGCTATACATGGCGGCCAGTATTACTGGTGGAGGAAGAACCTGGGATAACCCCAAGAAAGAACCAATGACCCATGAGAAGCTTCTGGCAAGCTTTCTCACAAAACTACATAAAATTTAGTCGAATCTTATGGCAGTGATCCATAACGGAAATCACTTTAGACCACTTTGTCACTTGGGGCCCCTGTGACATCAGGAGAGATACATATCATGTAGTATTGTGACATCAAAAGACATAACTATCATATCATAATAAGACATCATGGGACATATATTGTATTTTACTGGGACATCATGGGATATGCATATCCTACCATATTGTGGCATCATTCAACATGTGTATCATATCATACTGTGACATCAGTGTGAAACACACTCCTAATGGGTCATATGTATCATATTGTGTTGTGACATCAGTGTGAAACACACCCTTAATGAGTCAATATGTATTATATTGTGTTGTGACATCAGTGTGAAACACACCTCTAATGGGTCATATGTATCATGTCATGTTGTGACATCAGTGTGAAACTCACCCCTATTGGGTCATATGTATCATATTGTGATGTGACATAAGTGTGAAATACACCTCTAATGGGTCATACATATCATATTGTATTGTGACATCATGGGAGATACATATCATGTGGTATTGTGACATCAAGAGACATAACTATCATATCATATTAAGATATCATGGGACATATATATTGTATTTTACTGATACATCATGGGATATGCATATCATACCATATTGTGACAACTCCCCCCTAATGGGTCATATGTATCATGTGGCCCCAAATCCCATCAAACAAAAGGGGGATAACCCTGATGTAGAAAGAAAACTCTTAGTATACAGTCAAATCTCTTTTCTAATAGTCAGGATAACCTTGATAAACAAAATGTTCCCTTATTATTATGAGATTAGACCATGTTGAGGTTGAGAAATATGCCACATTTTATTATGAGATTAGACCATGTTGAGGCTGAGAAATATGCCACATTTTATTATGAGATTAGACCATGTTGAGGCTGAGAAATATGCCACATTTTATTATGAGATTAGACCATGTTGAGGCTGAGAAATATGCCACATTTTATTATGAGATTAGACCATGTTGAGGCTGAGAAATATGCCACATTTTATTATGAGATTAGACCATGTTGAGGCTGAGAAATATGCCACATTTTATTATGAGATTAGACCATGTTGAGGCTGAGAAATATGCCACATTTTATTATGAGATTAGACCATGTTGAGGCTGAGAAATATGCCACATTTTATTATGAGATTAGACCATGTTGAGGCTGAGAAATATGCCACATTTTATTATGAGATTAGACCATGTTGAGGCTGAGAAATATGCCACATTTTATTATGAGATTAGACCATTTTGAGGCTGAGAAATATGCCACATTTTATTATGAGATTAGACCATGTTGAGGTTGAGAAATTTGCCACATACTTCTTTTGTATCATTATCATACCTTTACATAATCATCAAACTGAATTCCTGTATCTGGAACCTGAAATAGAATGTTCAAAAATTATTAGTAAAATTCACCTACTTTAATGAATTCTATCCAATCACTTTTACATATTTAAGTCTAATAAAAATAAAAATCCATACTACATTTGACAACCTATTCTATTCAACTACATCAGATAAATGATTCATTCATTACCAGCATAGTCTTAGAAATCAGTCTTATAAATACCAAAAGCCATAATGTAAGTGACAAAATTAAACAGCAACTCCATGTTATAACAGAAAGTTACTGCACAGAGTTTGAAAGTAATGCTGACCAGTCATCAGTTTAGTACAAATGAATTATGCAATACAAAACATGATACAGTGAAACTTGTGATTTCATTAAATGCCAATAAATCCATTGCCTATAAAATAGAAAAAAACTATATTTAATGAACACCTACATTACAGAAACAGGCCAACTTTGAGAGACACCGTTCCATTTCATATCGATTTTTTATTAAGTAAAATGTATTCACAATTGAACTCTCTCTCCCTCATAATTCATTGATTTATGTACATACAGAGCTCTTTCATTTATATATCAATGTACATGCAGTGAGGGTTTATTACCATCAACTACATCATGTACTGTACCATGTTATACTAAGAACTGTGAAATATATGAAACTGATATTCTGAACACAACATAATATACAGAACTGTGCAAAGGTGGGCACTATCATAATTTGATAAATAACGGTGTTTTCAAAATGAAATGAAGATACAATTACAACACGTTTCCCCTTGTCTCTTTTCACCTTATATTGTTATTCATTGGCATTTATTTTGTCCCGAGGTCCATAGTAGTATTGTGTTATATCCAGAATTGTGTTTTAACAAGGTGAGCTATAACAGGGGAGAGCTGTATTAAGTTGGGTTGAATTAAATTTTCTGTGTAACAGCTGCCCTGGCTAAGTTTTAATACCGATATTAATCTCACTGCCAACATTTACAGTGGAACCCTGATATAACGTGTCCCTCGTTAATGTGAATTCAAATATAATGTGGTTGCAACGTGGCTCCTGAAATTTTGTATATTTATTAGCACATAATTTTTTTTTGTTCTTCTTCAAAGTATGTGAAATAGTATATTAAGAATTTATTGTCATTTTTCTGGAAGAGATCGCATGTGGTGAAGAGATCACATATATATTCAAATAAAAGATGATCGTGGCATGGTTCCTGATATTTGAAATATATATATGTGTATTTTTCTCATACCAAAACATTTTTTTTATTTTAAGTATGAGCAATAGTGTGTAAAACATTTGTTATCATTTTGGGGAAGAAAAGTTCGTGTATGAATTTTAATATAAAACGATCGTGGTGTAGCTTCTTAAATTTAACAGTTTCACCAGGTTCTTGAACAGTTACGCCAAAAAAAACAAAATCTTTGTGGTTGTCTTTAATTAATTCTGTATACAATCGTTGCTCAAACAATAGGTGAAGTGCATTTCTTCTGTAACTGCACACACAAACAAGCAGCAGACGATGCGGTGGTTGATAAAAGCTTCTCACAGTTTAATAAACATCAAAAAACGAAAGCCGCCAACATATTTTCTGGGCTTGGCGGTGTTATTAGACACAATCAGTTGACCAGTAAATAATGTTTGCTTTACTGGCTGGAAATTGAGAGGGTATGAAATTGTACATGTGGTCAGCTTAAAAAATTATTATAAAAGTGACTTGTGACCATTGCAGACCTACTGCACTTAGTTCTAAGGTTGTACATGCATATGGGGTTTGCTTATGAAATCGTTATTAATTTCCTTATTAAAAAAACATATTTTACCGTACTGGAAAAGCAAGTTCACAAACTGAAGTTGTTCATTGTACTTTGCGCAAAAAAGTTTATTTTGATTTTGGGGAAGAGATCGTGTATGAATTCTAATAAATATGATGTATAATACGATAAAATATTAGAAATAGTGTGTAAAATGCAGCTTCTGAAATGTAATAATTTCACCAGGTTCTTGAATTGTTATGCCTAAATAAACATTATCAGAAATATTACTTATAATTGATCCAAGAGTAAAGACATGTATTTCTTAACTGCATACACAACCAAGCAGCAGACAATGCAGTGGTAGATACAAGATTTTCACAATTAAATAAACATAAAAAAAGGAAAGCCGCCAATATGTTTTCTGGGCTTGACGGTGTTATCAGAGGGAATAATTTGACTAGTAAACAATGTCGGTTTTGTTAACTGGAAATTGAAATGGTCTGAAATTGTACATGCAGCATTTAAAAAAAACATATGAGAGACGCGTGAGCATTACAGACTCACTGCATTTAGTTCTCAGATTTTATGTGTATGGTGTTTGTTTATGAACTCGTCATTAATTATATATAAAAATATTTTACCGTTATGGAAAATCAAGTTTACAATTTGTATAGACACCATTCATGTAATGTAATGAAACGTAAATGTGCTTCATCTTTCTTAACCTAATTTTCTGTTAATTTTTCCCATTGAATTCTGACACATAATGATTTGTAAAATAATATTGAATAGTTTAAATACATTTGCAGTTTTTGCAACGGAATTACAGGTATTATGGATTAGCTGCATGCCATGACAGTACTATATCAGACGGTAAGTAAACGGTGTTAATACTCTGTTCATGCTATATATTGGACATTAATTTCAGACACAATGATCTTGGACAAAATTATTGAATACATGCATTTTAAATCTGTGCAATTCCCAATGGAATTACATGCATTATGGATGAACTGCGTGCCATGATGACACGATAGTAACCGATGTTTATACCCTATTCATTATATAACGTCAGTCAGGGTATTATCGATCGTGTATTTTCAGAAGAAGTAAAAACAATAAAAATTAGTAAAACTATTTAATGCAAAGTAATAACCAATAAATATATTATCCATCCATTATTTTAAATAAGTCTTATTACTGCATTCCATTTAATATTTGTTAAATAATACTCCAATTTTTGACATTCGATACAAGTACACGTATATATGCCAATGCGGTGTTTGCTGAAAAACCCCAAATTAACGCAACCCTGTTATTAACGCGATCCAATTTCTTGGACCCCAATTATAACGTTACAGCAGAGTTCCACTGTACATTTATCTAAAACTATTTTAAATGAGGAAAAGTATTTTTTGACAAACTGTTGATTAAAGTGAAACCTGTCTATTGTTAGAACTCTATGGTCTTAAACTAAGTAACAAGAAAGTGAAAATACAATCAAGTTTTGTATAACTGAAAATATAACTTATTCCATAAAATACAAAGAGAAAAGTAACAAATAACTTGCAGGATGGTGAATGAAACCTAAATAGTCTTATATGTTCTATCAAGTCCAAAGGTATCCAAATGAGTTCCAATTGTATTCCAAATGATCTTCTGTAAAGTACTGATGCAACAACAGTAAAGAAGAATCAGTAAGATATGATCCCAAATTTCCTATATGTGAATTTATAGTACTTTCTATAAAAGTTATTAATCCAATTAATCTGAATATTGAGTACTGTAATTCCAATGAATAATTTAAATTAAATAAATCAATCCTCTCAATATAATGGTATAACTTTCATGATTGGTGTTTATTACTAAAATATCTAGTTCTATGTAATAATTGTCATATGTGCAAAGCTAATAAGCAATACGGAGAAAAAGATGAAAGATGTATATTCTTTCTTGAGTGATCAAAACATTGAAACAGATCAGATGTTTACAGAAATTGGGTCAGCTTAGTTTTTCTGGACACATGTCTTGAAATTGTATCATGATATTTATCTGGATGTACTGTCCAACCCTGAAATGTATGACTGGAATCTCCTGTCTTAAAATTGTATCATGATATTTACCTGGATGTACTATCCAACCCTGAAACTTATGAATGAAAACTCCTGTCTTGAAAATGTATTATGATATTTATCTGGACATACTGTCCAACCCTGAAACTTATAAACTCCTGTCTTGAAATTGTATCATGATATTTATTTGCATGTACTGTCCAACCCTGAAACTTATTAATGGAAACTCCTGTCTTGAAACTGGTGTTCAGTATAAACAAGTCTCCCTTCTAGAAAGGTTACAAATGTGTGTGACAGGTGTGTTTAATATAGTTCCATCTGCTAACACAGGTTTCATTGTACTCCTATACCTGTAAGCCGCATATAGTTCAAAGTATAGTTGCAAAAGGCTTACAAAAACTTAACTTTGTTTTGGCAATGGTTCTAAGTCTGTAGTTCACAGTAACACTAATCGAAGCAAATTTACATACATGCAAATTTAATGTTGGAACGACTTTCCAGTTCTGTTGGCAAGGACATGATTGACTTAAATAAATGTCATACCTGAATCCTGCTATATTCTTCTCGACGGCCTTTGATATATTGATGGATTTTACTGGAAAAGATATTAAAAGAGTGAAATTAGGGTAATCAAAACAAATACTGGCAACACAGATCATGCAACACAGGAATGTCTGAAATAATTTAGACACAATTTACAATCTAATCTAACAGGCCAATAAGGGTATCATGCATATTACATTATGCGATTAAGTGTATTATGCACATTACATTATGCCAGAATGGGTATCATGCATATTACACTATGCCAGTAAGTGTATCATGCATATAACATTATGTGAATAAGTGTATCATGCACATTACATTATGCCAGTAAGTGTATCATGCATATTGCATTATGCCAGTAAGTGTATCATGTATATTACATTATGCCAGTAAGTGTATCATGCACATTACATTATGCCAGTAAGTGTATCATATATATTACATTATGCCAGTAAGTGTATCATGCATATTACATTATGCTAGTAAGTGTATCATGCATATTACATTATGCCAGTAAGTGTATCATGCACATTACATTATGTCAGTAGCTGTATTGTGCATATTACATTATGCCAGCATGTGTATCATTCATATCATATTATGACAGTAAGTAAGTCATGCACATTACATTATGCCAGTAAGTGTGTCATGCACATTACATTATGCAACTCGTGTTCATCAGCCTTCTATGTAGGCACAATTAGGGCATGGTTTACTATGGAGTTTAATTGACTATAGGATTTCAGTGAATTAGGGCATGGTTTACTATGGAGTTTAATTGACTATAGGATTTCAGTGAATTAGGGCATGGTTTTCTATGGAGTTAATTGACTATAGGATTTCAGTGAATTAGGGCATGGTTTTCTATGGAGTTAATTGACTAAAGAATCTCAGTGAATTAGGGCATGTTTTACTATGGAGTTAATTGACTATAGGATTTCAGTGAATTAGGGCATGGTTTTCTATGAAGTTAATTGACTAAAGGATCTCAGTGAATTAGGGCATTGTTTACTATGGAGTTAATTGACTATAGGATCTCAGTGAATTAGGGCATGGTTTACTATGGAGTTAATTGACTATAGGATTTCAGTGAATTAGGGCATGGTTTACTATGGAGTTTAATTGACTAAAGGATCTCAGTGAATAAGGGCATGGTTTTCTATGGAGGTAATTGACTATAGGATTTCAGTGAATTAGGGCATGGTTTACTATGGAGTTAATTGACAATAGGATCTCAGTGAATTAGGGCATGGTTTACTATGGAGTTAATTGACTAAAGGATTTCAGTGACTTGACTTTGGTCAGGTTATGTAGTCTTTAATCTTAAAGTACAGAAACCTGTTATTATCATACTCAACCATGACCTTTGGAAAGTTTGCTTTGCATCAAAAGAAAAACAGCTGAGAAATATATCAATCTCTTCTCTGGCAGATATGCTGCCATAAGAAATAATGGAAAGTCTCCCCCCACCCTTAAAGCAAAAAGAAACATCAGGCTTCAGAAAAAAGTAATGTTGTAGAACATTACTACTTTTAAATTAATTACACAAAACAAATAAGAATAACCAGAGACATATAAAAGTGCAAATTACTTACACAATACAAATGATTATAGCCAGAACAACAACGAGGATAACTAATCCAATCATAAACTTGCCCCACAAAGGGAATTCTGAAAAGAAAAATCAAAAACTGGAATATTGTGATAATTATTTTGTAAATACTAATAACAGATATTGGTTTCATGGCAAAGAATGAAGTTGATGATAAGCTACATGATACTGTCAATTTATTGATTTTACTAGATATCTTTATTGTGATGAAGTTTTAATAAAATAAAAATAAAAAAACAGCAATTGTTTTAATGGTATAGTGAAATCCTATTGTTACATGCTTTATGATTACACAGCACAGATCTGAATACAGTATCACTGTAGTATGGCTCCTGAAATTTCATAATAATTTCTTGATTTGTTGTTGTTGTTTTAGGATTTAACGCCATTTTTCAGGACACGGTAGGCTATACATGGTGGCCAGTATTATTGGTGGAGGAAGAACCCGGGAAAACCATCAATCCACAAGAAGCTACTGGCAAGCTTTTTTACATAACTACATTAGCCGAATCCTAGACTCGAACCTACGCAGACAGAGGTGAGACAGCAGCGATCCGTAACGGAAGATAATTTCTTGAAGCATTACATAGCAGCTCTAGTACTACCTAAACAAGAGTTTGATTTAATACTTTGACAAGATATGCTGAAGTCTTGAATAAACAGGCTGATATTTATTAATGAAATTATTATTTTAACACCAACAAAAAAGCCATTAAGTCTTCTTTGTGTTTGTCTTTGATTCATCTTGTACAAAAACTTCCTCAATCCAGGATAAACATTATTGTCAATAAAATGCTTCATGAGTCATCTAGCATTATACAACTTACACCAAACAATGCATTAATCTAAAACGTTTCCCATCCAAATTCATAAATCAATTAATGTACCTACATATTTCATAAAAAAACAACAGACCATCAGTGCCTACTGGATCAACCATCATATACACCCATACACCAAACAATTCAATTATTGAAACAAGTTTACCACCAAACTGACGGGAGCAGTTAGTCATTGCCACATACATGTACATGTAAAATAAAAATAAAAATCCAAAATCACTGGTTTCAAATAACTCATCTATATACAGGTCACTTTTCTATGCCATGCTAAAATGTTACAAATACTGCTCAGCACTGACTGAAAGAGAACCACTTAAATTGTAGTGTGGATAGACTTTCAGTTGTTATCCAACATCCTACCCTGTGTTTGTTCTGCTGTAGTGCAGGGTGATATATATGAACAAATATTTCAATGAATACAGGGTATTTTTTATTTATTAATTATGCAAGAACAGTTTACTTCTTAACAGGGTAGAACCATACATGTGTAGAACTGATCACCTCAAGAATATTGTAAGGACAATAATTTTATATAAACTTCAATTAAATACTTTTAAGACTACAAGTATGTTTATTTCTTACAATGTCTGATTTATGTATTTTATTATCAGTCATTTCGACATGTTTGGCACATATGAATGTTTTTGAAAATGTATTATTTGAAAAGTTGGTGTGAGTGTATTATGAAGAAATTATGTACTTGGATTTGAATGGAATGTGATAGAAATTCTATAAATTATGTTTCTTCACCCACTGTTGTGATAGAATTACATAAATACAATGAAAAAGTAGTACACACTCAATTTCAACATCTTGTATGTGTATATGTATGTACCAATGCACTGTTCTCTGCCCCCCAAAATGTAATAACCATTTCACTGTTTTAAGTATTTTTCATTTAATATCCTTCCACTAAAATATTAACCACATTATTGAAGCCCGCTATTTTACATGTCACCCCACCCACAGCCTGTCATGAGGTCTTGATATCACACGATATGATACATAACACAATGGCGCTTTGTGGCACTGACCGTCACGTTTACATTAATAAACATCACTGCATATAACTGTATAAAATTTGAGACAAGAATAGATCCTGAAATGCTTGATGCTTGACAATGACTGGACTAATTTGATGGTATTTATAATTTTTTTTCATTATTTAAATTATCTATGATGAAAACCTGCCAGGATCACTGTAGGGTCACCTAGAAATTCTTGCTTTCTTTATGGTTCTGCATTCTATGTTGGCTTGGCTTGGACCTGCTGCCTGGCTCTCCCAAGATGGAAGCCAGGATTGATAAAAAATATTAAAATTCAAACCATGCTAGCTGGGCTTTTCCTAGGCACATATGCTAACTGAATAGTCACCAGGATATCAATGATTTGCAAGAAACTGTACATGTTATCTAATACAGTTAGTTAAATTTACATATTGCTGACAAGTCCTTGTTCTATTTTGTGCTCATAAAATCTTAATTTATGGAATTTTAGTGTGTGCACAGTCTTTACTACCTTCAAATTGTTTGAATTCACTTTATGGATAACATGTACATGGATTTTGTTGCTTTATAGCATTATTTAGTCAGATCTATAATAAGAATCAGCTGCAGGAATATTAAATAGTAACATGGAAAGCATTGACCAATCAGATTGTGTTTTTGCAGCGATGTGATGATGTTACATATGGTTACTATTTTCAAGTGGTTCATTTTTCAATTTAGTTTTCATTTAAATGTAAAATACTACAAAACACTGACCACTTGTGTGTGTGTGTGATTTTGATTTTTAACGTAGTTCTAACAATTTTTCAGTCATATCACTATGATATCTGCAATGTGGGAGTTTATAGCGATGACTAGCACTGGGGCATCATGTCACAGACATGTAGCATAATGTCCCACTCAGTCCCATTATCCTGACACCAGGCCAACAATCCTAACACTAACCTCTTAATGCTGAGCACCAAGCAAAGCAGCTGTTAGTACCATTTTTGTAAGCCTATGGTATGACTCAGCCAGGGATTGAACCCATGACCTTCTGCATCCGAGGAAGATACTCTAACCACTAGGCCACTGGAGCGGTCTGACTGACCACTTGCAACAAAGCTATTCCTACTCTGAGGCTCTCCTATAATGACTGAATTATGATCATGAGCTAAACCATTGAATGTATCACTAGAAACAAGTAAAATTATTGAAATTCATATAAATTTGCATGTAACTCGTTTTAATTTACAGAATAAATATTTAAACTTTATTCTGACTTACATTATAAACTTTTATCAAAATATACAGACAAGCTGATTATTTTTCAAAATCCATTTATGCAAGTCTCAAGGAATAATTTTCCATGCATTCTTCCTTTGGATTATGGGGTAAACAGTCTGCTTGACCCATTCGATGGTGCAAATGCTACGATTGGCCAAACATCTAAAACTTCTGATAAAAACTCATTCAATTTACAAATAGTTTTCAGTATCATGTAGGCTCTAAACATTCCAAAACTTTCCACAACTTTCATCAATATTTGCAAACATTAATGGCTCTATCCAGTCAGGGAATAAACCTATTCTTTCTTCCAACAATTTTAGAATATCTTGGTAGCATGTGAAACCTGCTCCTAAGTTGAAGGCTCTCTTAAACGACTTTTCTCATCACCCATGAAGAGTTGCCAGAGATGGTTACCTATGAACAGTCATTTGCTACAGTAACTGTTGCTTTCAAAATGTGCAATCATACATTTTTGGCTTAACTAATTAATAAAATTCCTTATTATAATGGGGTAACATCAAATGAAAGAACATACAATTTTTTAAATAATTGTTAGAATAGAATATGATGCAAAATATCTTTAAAGTTTGTAACTTGTGCTCCACTGCAATGAGAAAATTTTGAAGTAACATGGTGACAGTTTTAACATTATGGATGCTACGACCACTAGAGATTTAGTAATGTATACTGTTTGCATAACAAAAGGAAAGAACCGTATGGAATTCTTAATGCTTGTGTAACAGGAACTGTCTTTGTCTATTCATAATGCCATCAGAAAACAACTTAAGAGGTGTAATGTTATAGCAGATCTTGGTAGACTGAAAACAAATTTCCTCCAATCATTGTAGGTAAAATTGGTGCATTGTTATGCTTTTACTAGTTAAACCAGTGCAGCAATAAAATATGTTTTGAAAGAGAAAAAAATAAAATCAATAATACCAATAATACCATCCAAATATTATTATCACATCTTGCAAATCATTAAGCATGGATTTACTCTTTAATAAATATGGTAAATACAAAATTATCAGTATTGATTGAATGCATTGTATGTAAATGCAAAAATAAGATTATTGATTGAACGCATTGTATGTAAATGCAAAAATAAGATTATTGATTGAATACATTGTATGTAAATGCAAAAATAAGATTATTGATTGAATACATTGTATGTAAATGCAAAAATAAGATTATTGATTGAATACATTGTATGTAAATGCAAAAAAAAGATTACTGATTGAATATATTGTATGTAAATGCAAAAATAAGATTATTGATTGAATACATTGTATGTAAATGCAAAAATTAGATTATTGAGTGAATACCTGGTACATAAATATATGTGTCAACTGCATCTGTGGGTGGTCCTTCCCCTGCTGATGTTCTTGCTGTAAGCCACACTTTGTAGCGTCCTCCTGGAATCAATTTTATCATATAATTGTGCATGTGCCGCTGAATTGAAATTGAATTTGATGGAGGAACTGAAAGAAAATAAAAATGTACAGATCACATAGACAGCATAAATTCTTTCGAGATAATTGACTTTTGGGCAGGACAAAACTTGCCACATTCTTGCCTGTAACTTTTAACCCCAAGAGTTTAGTATCTCTTTTAAAAAAATTAAACAATGATTAGTTTCATTGTGGATCTAATTTATAAATAAATGTAGTGTTTGTAAACATATTCTAACTAATATATAAATGAAACAAGCTTTCTAATTAGTCAAACGTAACAAATTTATGGCAGTTAAGTTTACTATATACTGCTGGAAACTCTGACATCACTTTGATATCATATTACTCTTGGTTATGTCATGCTTGAGAGAATGACAGATTTTGAAGTTCATGATTCAGAAAATGACAGATTTTGCATGTCATGCTTTATAGAATGACAGATTTTGCATGTCATGCTTCACAGAATGACAAATTTTGCATGTCATGCTTTATAGAATCACAGATTTTGCATAATGTGCTTCACAGAATGACAGATTTTGCATGTCTTGCTTCACAGAATGACAGATTTTGCATGTCATGCTTCACAGAATGACAGATTTTGCATGTCATGCTTCAAAGAATGATAGGTTTAACAAAATGTCTGCCTTAAAATGCTTTAGAATGTGGAATTTTTTTTATTTGAGTCTGATAGCAACACTGATGGCTTTATTTTCTCTTAATTTGTAGCAGTAAAATACCAAAGACATCCTGGGGGTGCCCCGAGTGGCTGAGTGGTCTAAAGCGCTTTCCATTATGAATCACTGCCGTCTCACCTCTGTCTGTGTGGGTTCGAGTCTAAGATTCGGCTAATGTAGTTATGTGAGAAAGCTTACCAGTAGCTTCTCATGGGTCTGTGGCTCTTTCCGGGGGTTTTCCCGGGTTCTTCCTCCACCATTAATACTGGCCGCCATGTATAGCCTATTGTGTGCTGAAAAATGGCATTAAACCCTAAAACAACAACAACCAAAAACATCCCGTAAACACCATATTAAAGATTGTTATCCCATCACTGTAAACACCATATTAATGATTGTTATCCCATCATTTTAAAACACCATATTAATGATTGTTACCCCATCAATGTAAACACCATAGTCATGATTGTTATCCCATCATTTTAAACACCATATTCATGATTGTTATCCCATCAGTTTAAACACCATATTCAAGATTGTTATCCCATCACTGTAAACACCATATTCATGAGTGTTATCCCATCATTTAAAACACCATAATCAAGATTGTTAGCCCATCATTTTATCTGCATAGCCTGAAGAGTACAGATGCATGTCATCAAATTAAAATGATATAACGGTTATGACACTTTTCACACTCTGATTACATTGGTTATCAATCACATCAAGCCTTCACTGCAAGAGTGTACTGATAACAAGATTTTCAAGACGGCCACTAAGCTGCCAAGTGAGATATAACTGTGTATCATTTGTATTCAGAACCAGCTAACAACATTTAATGAAAAACAAATGTTCTTAAAACTGTGTGATCAGAAGTAGTAGCCATAGAAAGATTTTCAGGGTGGCAATCAAAACACCCATTTTCAAGGTTAGATTAGCATCATTTTAATACAGAACTTATAGCTACAATTGATTTGGTATTTGCTAAGTTTAATTTTCTATGATTTTATCACATGAAAGGCATTTATGGGTGCCAATAGTTTTGGTGAAGGAAAAACCAAGAAAAAGCTTGGAAAGAACTGCAGACCCACAGTAAGCTACTGGCAAGCTTTCTCACATACCCACATTGGTTGAATCAAGACTCAGTCACAAAAACATAGGTGACATGTGCAAATGATCTGTAAAAGTGACCACTGACAACCACTCAGCCATCCAGTGCCCAAACTATGTTGGAAGAGTACTTTCAATATTGATTTAACCATCCATTTAGGAGATTACCGGTAAATGATTTTTTCTTTTTTTAAGAAACTCTATTAGCATAATTTTCATTCAGGAACACTTATAAATACTGAGAAGTATTTAAAATGAAATTTCATTCCCAAATTCCTCAACTGTGAGGGTGATAACAATATGTTCAAAATATACACAATTGATTACCACCATTTTTAGATAAGGTTAATTATTATCATAATATTTCTTTCAATGAAAATCCCATGTCTACATTACCATCTGATCAGGAGATGTAGTAAAAATATGATTTTCAAGATGGCTACCATAATGGTGTGTGATTTGAATTTTTAACGTAGCTTTCAAAAACGTTAACTCATTTTACTAACTTATTTGCACTGTGCCAGTGTATGGTGATGTCTAGCACTGTGGCATCATGCCACAGACAAGTAGCATCATGTCCTACCCAATCACATTATCCTGACACCAGGCCCACCAGTCCTAACCCTAACCTCTTAATGCTCAGTGCCAAGTAAGGCAGCTGTTAGTACCATTTTTATACATCTTTGTATGACTTGGCCAAGGTTCAAACCTGCGACCTCATGCATTCAAGGAGTAGTCTACTACCATGATGGCAACAATTTCGTTCAAGACTAAATGGATCTCATAAAAAGTCCTTTAATGGAAGCCCAAAGTCACAATAACTGTCAATACATTATTTTGAATTTACAACCATTGGACTGTATTTATTCTGTAGATTGTTTAATGCAAGTATTCTGCACAGATCACATTAATTGTGGCCATTTCCCTTTTTTTTTTCTTGTTTCAACTTGACCAGGGCAAGAGAGCATGATATCAATCAAAGTTAAATGTTCTCAAGTAATCTAGTATTTTTGGTTATCTATCCAACATTCCAGAAAAGAAAGATTTAAAGCTTTGATGATTCAACTGATAGATGTGAAACAGAATTTGTTCTATACATTTTTGAATTAGAAACAATCCCAAATATTCATTGGCAATCAAGAAATATAAGGCAAGGATCGCACTGCCATATTACTGTTTTGTACTAATATTTTGAAAAGTTAATATTTTACTTACATTCAATGCCATTCTATGCAATGCAGAGGGTCTGAATCAATTTATATCAATAAATGATCTTAATAGAGCAACCAGACATCCCTTTGCTAAACAAAATATATAACTATTTTTTTAATGATTTGATGTTAAAGTACATGCCAGGATTTTTAAAATCGGGAAATAATTTCTTCTGCATCAAATTACACAAGATTATCAATGCCTACATTATTTTAATTTTCTGTTCTCTCAAAAGCCAAAACTTTATTTGCCCATGGACCAAAATTGAGATTAGAAGCTTTATCTATTTATTTTCTGTTACCAGTTACTCAAAATGAAGTTGGGTTTATTTTTTAATATGGACATATCACCAGAGAAATATTGTAGATTAATGGCATATGCATCAAACATTTATTCTTGTTGTTGTTGTAGAGTTTAAAGCCATTTTTCAGCACACAATAGGCTTTACATGGCAGCTAGTATTATTGGTGGAGGAATAACCTGGGAAAAGCCCTGAAAAGAACAACCAACCCACAAGAAGCTACTGGCAAACTTTCTCACATACCCACATTGGCTGAATCAGAGACTCGAACCCATACAGACAGAGGTGAGATGGCAGTAATCTGTAATGGAGATTGCTTTAGACCACTTGGGGGCTCATATATATATATATATATATATATATATATATATATATATATATATATATATATATATATATATATATATATATATATATATATATATATATATATATATATATATATATATATATATATATATATATATATACATATATATATATATATATATATATATATATATATATATATATATATATATATATATATATATATATATATATATATATATATATATATATAACTTAATGTAACAAAAGATGCTTGTTTCCTTCATGCGCATTTGCATCATCTTTATGGATGTTCTTCAGGTTAATACATAATTTCTTTACATTATTTTTGTAAATAAACAATTAGACATCATTATAATACTAAATACATCATTGTTTATTTTAGGATGAGATATTAACAACTTCCTTACATCAATAAATCACACTTGTACTCCAAATAAAATTTGTAATCTTGAAATGTCATGAAGGTACATTAAAACATTGATACAATGTAAACAGTGATCCATACAAATTAAAACATTAAAAAAGTTATTCTTTCATCATAATTATGAAATTGTATCAGTGTGTTGAAACAATGTTACAATAATCAATAATCATGTGTTAATTTGTATAATGAATTACCTCAAGCTATTAAGGTCTGAAATACTGTTCTTTTTCTTTGATTAAAGATTCATTGTTAGTTAATACTTTATATAAGCCAAAGACTTTGAAGTTTCCTCATGAACAGTTATGTATATTTATTGACTTTTAACTATTCTAAGCTCTTTTATTTTGTTTGCTGTCTATGTACTGTTATTCTCATTGTCATGTCTCATTCTTCATGTCTCACTGTCATGTTTCGTTCTTCATGCCTCACTGTCATGTCTCATTCTTCATGTCTCACTGTCATGTCTCTTTCTTAGATCATTTTTCATCTGACCTATGTAAAAGGTTTCACACCTCACACATACTAAGGCATACATCACATTTCTTGAATTGCAATTCATGTCCTGTTTAACTTGAAAGTTTACCATTTTAAAATTTTATTGAGTTTCCTTGTATTATACTACTGCAAGTTTGCACTACAAGTTTTACCTGTAATACATTTGGTTACTCAGGCATCTCTTTCAATGAAGTTAAATTTAGATATGACAACTAAGGTAAGAAGGTAAAAATTGTAAAAGTTTTACAGATATGCTTACAATTGCAAGATGATTCATCAATGACCTGGCAGAAGTAGAGGGTGTAGTTTAGCACATAACCAGACTCAAGTTCAAAACTGTTGCAGTCATATGGATCCCACTGTAAGGACAGTTCACCTTCTCTCTCAGTAATTCCTTTGGCAATATGGAAATTTTTGGGAGGGATACGTGGCTCTGGAACAAATATAAAAACCTCAAAAATTCATCAACTGAAGAGCTTTAAGTTTTTAAACTTTGACAAATTATATTTTTGAACATAAAAATCAGTATAAATTGTCATTAGTATTTTAAAATGTAAAGTTGGTGTAATCTAGTCTTGCTTGGAAAACTGAAGGTGTCAGAAAACCACTTTTACTTTGGAAGTATTTAAATATTGCATGCATGTAAAATAAAATTGGAGTACAGTGTAATTAAATGATATCACCAAAAAATGGAACAGAAGTTAGTGAGAACGAGATCACTAATTACTGTTGCTTCTGTAACAGGAATTGTATCTTTAACAGTTCATTAAATAATCTGTAGAAGGTAGGTTACAAAACCCAGTTTTTATGTTAAAAATCGTAACCCCATGATGTTCTTACAGGAAATGTGAGCAAAAGTTTGGAAATTAGAACAGAGACACCACTTCTGAATTATACTGTGTAGTGAGGGGGGGATGAGTATAAGTGCATCGACAGTGAAAGGCCTGATGCCAGGATGATTCTGAAAAATATGGAACATGTCTGGTTTATAAATAAAAACAATTAAAGGTTTTCTATTTTTAGTACAATAACTTTACTGAATAATGCATCACATCATTTGTGCAAAACTGACACAATATGGACAACTTGAGTAATAGTTTGCTTAGCAGGTTTTGAGAAGTCATTTTAACTTTCATTATTTGCTTTTAGGTAATGTATTAGAATCTGGTTGAAAGAGCTGCATTCCTTTGTGTAAATTTCAAAGACATTTTTCACACAGTTCATTGTGTCAAATTCAGTCTGATTCTGTTTAGCAGATTCTAAGATGTTGTTAAAGGGTTTTCAATATTTTGTGAAAAAAGTTATATTGATAGATCAGCATCATTTACATAAAATGAAATGGCCTTCCTGTGTGCTGATTTGGTCAAATTCTATCCAGCAGGTTTAGAGAAGAAGTAACGTAAAGGTTTTGACTGCTCCATTGGCCTAGTGACTCTTTTGACTGCTCCATTGGCCTAGTGACTCTTTTGACTGCTCCATTGGCCTAGTGACTCTTGACTGCTCCACTGGCCTAGTGACTCTTGACTGTTCCATTGGCCTAATGACTCTTTTGACTGCTCCATTGGCCTAGTGACTCTTTTGACTGCTCCATTGGCCTAGTGACTCTTTTGACTGCTCAATTGGCCTAGTGACTCTTTTGACTGCTCCATTGGCATAGTGACTCTTTTGACTGCTCCACTGGCCTAGTGACTCTTGACCGCTCTATTGGCCTAGTGACTCTTTTGACTGCTCCATTGGCATAGTGACTCTTTTGACTGCTCCACTGGCCTAGTGACTCTTTTGACTGCTCTAGTGACTCAAGCATTTTGCCTTGGATGTTGGAGGTTGTGGATTTGAACCACAGCCTAGTCATACCAAAGACATATAAAAATGGTATTTGCAGCTGCCTTGCTTGGCGTTCAGCATTAAGAGGTTAGTGCTAGGATTTGTTGACCTGGTGTCAGGATAATATGACTGGGTGGGACATGTCTATCACATGATGCCACAGTCCTAGACATCACGTTAAACTGCCACACTGCATACATCATAGCAATATGACTTAAATTTTTTTAAAGGTATGTTAAAAATCCAAATCACACACACACACACACACACACACACACACACTTAAAGTTTTATCAAGTTTTTTTTTAATGGGGGGATTGGAGTCATTTGTACATGCATCAGTTTAAGACCATCATCTTAAAATCCTGTCTAGTTCAATAAATTATGTTCAGTGTTTTACAAAAAGATGTCATGTAAAGATTTTTCAATTTTTAGAAATGGTGGTCATATCTGATGGTTGAATGGAATCATTTGCACAAGAGAACTTCATGCCAGAATATTTTGCTTTGTATTTTGTTTTTAAATATATTCAGCTGCTTTGAGAAGATGTTTAAAAGTTGGTCTTTTTCTATTTTTTTTAGTAAGGGAGTAGCTTTAGTTGATTGGCAGATGGGTATCATTTATATAATATGAAAGTAATTGATGCCTTCAGTCACATTTTGTCAAATTCTGTCAGATGAAAGCTTTGTCTTTCAAAGATTATTTCAGTTTTAGAAACAGTGACAATATCTGACAGTTGATTTGCATCATCAAAATCTTTTTCAGCAGTTTTTGAGAATGCATCAAAAGGTTGTGGGAGGGTATTCAACCGGTCATAATGCTGCTTATTGATACTAACCTGAGAGATGTCACAGAATAGATATGTTTATTTTAGAAATGAAAACCATTTTTTTTAAAGGTGTATTCGTCTACCTCATCATATAAAAATACCTTTGTTTCATCAAATTATTATTCTTCAAATTAGTTCTCAAATAGCTAAAAGTGAATATTTATTTGTTTCAACCGTAATTGAAAATTGTGTGTGAGATTACTTTTACTGAATGACCATTTTCCAGAAATATTCCTTTCTTATTCCAATTCAGAAGGCTATGATCTTTGAGAGAAATGCATGAAATGAGTAAACCAATCTGATTGAAAAGAAATCCTAATTCAAATTGCATATATTTCCATTATTGTTGATTAAAAATGATGTTCCTTATTTGTTCATCCAAATAATATTGTTCAGAGATTCTGACATACTATTGTCTGTTAATAGCTACCACTCTTCCTTGCCATTCATCAATTGCTGTCACATACAGAAAGTCCATTCAAGAAAACTTCACAAACAAATCAATCATAATCAGTATATCACACTTCACCTCATTGTGCCTGTAGGATGTTGATGTGCTAATCCCACTCGGTACAGTATGCTATAAACAGAATGCCTGTCACCTAAATGACTCAATGCATATAGACCTGCCTGTAAAGTCTATAGCAGTGTAGTATATGTCATGTTCAATATAAATCTGAACCATATGTAGACACAGCCAGCATAAACCCAGCTCCAGCATGGATAAAAATGCACCAAATTGAATGTTTTGTGTGAGATCTTCCCAAGACTCAGGTTCAATGTGACTGTTTCTCAAGGATGACTTCAGAGAATTTTTGGAGTGTTTCATCTGATCTCCCAGAGACCACTTTCACAGCATCAACTCATCACAAAGGATCTTCTTTAGTTGTTGCTAGCCTGACATTCTGGTCATGTGACCTGTCCACAACATCTGTAATTTCAATAGCTGAGTATGGATGCTTGAAATGCCTGCATGTGTGAGAACCTCAGTGTATGAAACCCTGTCTTGCCATCTTATCCCCAACAGTTTCAGCTTCTTGGCATGACAACTTCCAGGCTTTACATGCACACAGCAGGTCATTATTTAAATTGCTTATTAGACCATCAGTTTGGTTCACAGACTGATGCTTCTGCACTCTCACACCTGCACATAATCTGCCAAATATTGCACTTGCTTTTGCAATTCTGGCATTGGTTTTGTCATCAATGTAGACTGCAAGTGACAGTTTATTGCCAAGGTATCTAAACTGGTCCACTGTAAGGATCATCTGGCCATGTTAGGCTTTATGTAAGGCCATGGTAGGCTCTATGTAAGGCCATGGTTGGCTTTATGTAAGACCATGGTAGGCTTTATGTAAGACCATGGTAGGCTCTATGTAAGTCCCAGGCTCTATGTAAGTCCATAGTAGGCTTTATGTATGGCCATGGTAGGCTGTATGTAAGGCCATGGTAGGTTTTATGTAAGTCCATAGTAGGTGTTCTAATAGGCAGTGTATAGTATGAAATTACATTATTATCACTGCAAATAGTTCTTTTCTTAACCATTAATACATGAGTGACATAATATAAATGATAATGTTTTAATGATATTGCCTGGTTGCTTTGTGAAATAACTATATCTGCCTGAAGTTATCCAACGTGGGAAACCAGAACTGCTTCAACCACTGCATAAGCTACTTTGCCTCTGCTGGGAGGAAGGAGCAGTCCCCCAAGACATACGCGACGCCACAATTGTGACCCTTTACAAAAACAAGGGCTACCGCAATGACTGTAATAATGACAGAGGGATCATGCTTCTGAGCATCATTGGTAAATTTTATGCTCGCATCATACTCAACAGGCTGCAATTGCTGGTGGACCATGTGTATCCAGAATCCCAGTGCGGTTTCAGAGCAGGCAGGTCGACAACAGACATGATCTTCTCCCTATGATAACTCCAAGAGAATAGCAGAGAGTAAGGTCAACCACTCTACATGATGTTCATCGACCTCTCCCAGGCTTTTTTTACATTATTCAGCAGGAAGGGCCTTTTTGAACTTCTCAGTAAGATCAGTTGCCCCCCAAAACACTGCAACATGATAATCTCTTTCCATGCAGATATGAAGAAAATAATCCTGTATGATGGATCTACCTCAACCTCTTTCAAAGTTAACAGTGGTGTGAAGCAGGGCTGTGTGCTGGCACCAAACCTATTTGGGATCTTCTTCTCCTTGCTTCTGTCCTACGCCTTTGACTTGTCCACTGATGGCATATATTTACACACCAGGTCCGATGGATACTGTTCAACCTGGCACGATGCACTCAAAGAAGTGAGGACTGTGCTCATCAAGGAGATGCTTTTTGCAGATGACGCGGCTCTTGTGACCCACACCCAGGATGCCCTCCAGAGACTGGGAGACTGTTTTGCTGATGCCTGCATGCAGTTTGGGCTCACCATTAGCCTGGAAAAGACAAAGGTCAGCTTGCAAAATACCACCATTGCCCCTTCCATCAAAATCGATGGTGTCACCCTGGAAGCAGTCAACAACTTTAGCTACCTGGGGTCAACCATCAGCAACACTCTCACTTGATAAGGAGCTGGACGGAAGGCTTGGAAAGGCAAGCACCATCATGTAAACGCTAATGAAGAGGGTGTGGGAAAACAACGCGCTGACAAAGAACACCAAGGTCCCAGTTTACCAGGCTTGCATTCTCAGCACCCTTCTATATGGAAGTGAGCCCTGGAGTACCTACATGAATCAAGAGCACCGGCTCAACTCCTTCCACATACGGTGCTTTAAACACATCCTTAAAATCAGCTGGCAAGACCGTGTCCCACACAGCATGATCCTGCAGCATGCAAATACCTCCAGCATGTTCTCCCTGCTGAGCAAACGTTGCCTTTGATGGCTGGGTCACATTGGACGTGTGGAGGATGGGAGGCTGCCAATACTATATGAACAGCTGGCCATTGGCATGAGAAGAGTTGGCCGCCCCTCACTCCATTTCAAGGATGTGTGCAAGAGGAACATGAAGGCATGCGACATCTCACCTGATGGCTGGAAAGTGCCGGCTGAGGACAGAGGCACTTGGAGACTGACAGTAAGTAAGGGCTTATCAGTCGCTGATACGAGGTTAAGCCAGTTGGCGGCAGAGAAACATGTAAGAAAGAACCACATGGCAGCAACCACAGTAACTCAGGCTTTGCAGTATGTCTGCACCAACTGCAAGAGGGACTGTCACTCACACGTAGGCATGTACAGCCACAACAGACGATGCCAACACCCCAGAGACAGACAACACCCAAAAGGGCGCTATTCGCAAGGTCGCCAATGATGATGATGATGATAATTATGTAATTTTGCTGATTGGTTTGTGAACACTAACAGCCCCCAAATGTGCCTTTTATATTGTAAATCACAACTCAGATAAGAGATACTTAAGGGTGTAGGTGTTGCCTTTGAGCAATTAGTGAAGGTCTTTATTGATTATTAACTGCTTATTGTTATTGTGGTTTTTATCCCAAACTTCAATAAATCAAATACTACTCAAAAAGGCACATGACTGATGTCCAGCTTTGGTTTCCCAAACCAGATATGACATTACTTCAGACAGTCATGACAGGCAAAATCAGCATTTCAAATGCCCTGGTCAGGTGCTTCTGACTTTGGTCAAGTTCTATTCTATTGTTTCGCAAATTCAGATTTAGTTCTATTTGAAGGCAGAGCAGTATCATTTGTATAAAACTGAAAGACCTTTACTCTCAGCAAAGTTTGGTTACAATGTTTTATTTCAGAAGCTAAAAATAGCAACTGTTGACAGCCGATAGATGACTGACAGACTATAAATGACACACAATGGCTGTAGAATCATACAAGCTCACTTGGTCTCACAGTCAGGTGTGCTAAATAAACAAATAAACAATGAATTTCATCAGGTTTAGAAAATAAGCTGAACTTACTAAGGTATTTTTTATAGATGCAGGTGCCCATCTGTATTCCACTTCGAGTTATCTCCCCTGATACAAGCTGTTGTGATTCAACACCAAATATAATGTTAAAATCCATCTCATAATTCTTAATGAATATCTCTGTAGAACTGCCAATAATTTCCTTTAAAGATAGTGCTTCCTGTGAAAATAAAGATGATAACAGAAAAATGATAACCGAATATACTTTAATGAAGGCAAGATCTTGATATGTTAAATTTGGTCTTAGTCATAGCGATGCAGAAATAAGAAATGATATGTGTAATTTTCATCAATGAACTTGTGATTCATCTGCACTCTTATTACAGCAAATACATAATAAAAATTGAAACATTTGCATTTTTGTGTGTTCTACTAAGTTTATCAAAAATCTTCAACAATGCAGGATTGTGTCCATCCTTTCTTTGATATTCTTTATTTCAAAGCTGGCTTTGCTAAATGTGATATCTCTTAAATAAGACTAAGTGCCATGGTGATCAAAGGTCATCAATAGTGTCAAAGGAATGTCTAGATCTAGCAACAGCTTTCTGCTACATCTTAACCACTGATGACTACACCAAACTAACCTCTTGACCTAGTCCAATGCCTATCAATTAACTAGCATGCAACAACAATTATAATTGTTGCTGACCAATCCAATCATACACCTTGTATTTTGCCTAACATATCAGCTATCTGTCAGGAGCCCAGTGGATTAAATGTGTGGATTGTTAAAGGTGTCTTTCAGGGGTCTAGTGAGTCAACTCAGGTGGTTCAAGTGGTGTATCAGAAATTTAGAAGTATTGTCCAATTACATATAATTTTCATCAAATCCAAAAATCTAAAATAATGTCAGCTAATCACTATAATTTTTCACAGTGATGAAAACTCTGATTTTGAAGAAATATATATATATATATGCTAATTAGTGAGTATATCAGTCTCCTAAAATCAAAGTAGACCAAATGCATTCTAATGCCAAGGTCAAATTATTTCAAAGAAATGAGGCTCTGTTAACACATTAAACCATGACGCAGACTTTACGGGGCATGAGGTAGTAGTCTACTTCCAAGGTCTGTAGCGCCAAGGTCATGCATGATGCACTAAATTGGATGGTATTATAGAAAGGTAGACAGATGTAGCTCTACAATGATAGCAAATAATCTGATTGTAGTTGCACTACAAAATATAGAGGGAAAAACCTAATGTCTTGGACCTGTTTAATTTTCACCCAAATTTTGCCCATGGTCAGAATCTGATTTTGTGTAGATAAATATATACTCAATATGAATTTTTGGACTGAAATTGTGGATGAATACATGATATGGCATAAGTATTCATGCTATTGAGAATCAGTTAGACAGAGTTATAGTTTAATTAAGCAAGGTTCAGTATAAAAATACAGGTCTGACTGTCTGGACTGATTAATGTGACCATGACCTTGTATATGTCAGAGGGACAGTAAGGAACACAATAATTTTAAAAGGGCAGAATTTCTTTGTTCTCCAGTTTAAGTATGAAACCTATCAGTCCCAATGTTTGGGATTTATGAACATCCCAAAATCTTCAATCAGCAACACAATACAAATCTAGTAAAACATTCAACCAGAATTTAATAATTTGAATACTTTGCTATAAGAGGCCTGTTTATTTCTTCAGATAATGGGATCTAAAATCAGCACAAAATTGTTTACTTTTTGATGGTTCACTCAATTATATTTCATTCTATTATCATCCTTGCATCAATAGTTCAAATCTGTATCACATTACACAATCAGCAAAGCCAAGGTCAAAATTCATCAATACTCCAATGGTATCGCAATTAAAGACATCATCTAACATGTCAATAGGAGCACATAAGATTATTCCACATTACATTATTGCATAGGCAAACTTTAAATTGCATATGCAGTTATGAAAGAATGGAGTATCCTTACTTTCAGATCGCTGCCATCTCACCTCTGTCTGTGTGGGTTCAAGTCTCAGATTCGGCTAATGTGGGTATGCGAGAAAGCTTGCCAGTAGCTTCTCGTGGGTCCATGGTTCTTTCCGAGGGTCTTCCTGGGTTCTTCCTCCACCATTAATACTGGCCTACATGCATAGTCTATTGTGTGCTGAAAAATGGCGTTAAAACCTACAACAACAACTTGTCTGAGTTTTGAAAAACAATATATATTTATGCTCCTTCTGTAGCATTTGAGAGTTGAAAAATTCACCATTGATTAATTAAAAGCAAAAGGCCACATACAGATTGATAACAGTATAAGCAATGTTCAAGAGAGTGAAGGAAACTCACAATTCTGGTTAGCAATTTGGGGAAAGGGGTGGGCTTTAGCAACTTTGGTTAATGCATCGGATATATAATAATTTCCAGTATCCTACACAAACCTTCATCCAATGTTTTTGCATTTCAATGGATATTAGATCCTACAAAGTCAAATAAGTCACTAAATTGATGTCAGCCTTTTTTAATATTAAACTGACATGCATTATTAACAAACTGATGCATGTTATATTAGAGTTATCTCCCCGTAGAGAGCATCATCAGCAATCACAAAAAGCTTCAAGGTTAGAAAGACTTATAGACTGAAAGAAACCAAATCCAATAATACATCTGCACTCAGTAATGCCTCAAGACTTAGAGACTGCCAAACCCAATAATACATCTGCACTCAGTAATGCCTCAAGACTTATAGAATGCCAGAACCAAACCCAATAATACATCTGTACTCAGTAATGCTTCAAGAATTATAGACTGCCAAACCCAATAATACATCTTCACTCAGTAATGCCTCAAGACATATAGACTGTCAAACCCAATAATACATCTGCACTCACTAATGCCTCAAGACTTAGAGACTGCCAAACCCAATAATACATCTGTACTCAGTAATACCTCAAAACTTATAGACTGCCAAACCCAATAACACATCTGCACTGGTAAATGCCTCAAGACTTAAAGATTGGCAAACCCAATAATACATCTGCACTCAGTAATGCCTTAAGACTTAGAGACTGCCAAACCCAATAATACATCTTCACTCAGTAATGCCTCAAGACATATAGACTGCCAAACCCAATAATACATCTGCACTGGTTATGCCTCAAGACTTGTAGACTACCAGACCCAATAATACATCTGCACTCATTAATGCCTCAAGACTTATAGACTGTCAAACCCAATAATACATCTGCACTCAGTAATGCTTCAAGACTTATAGACTGTCAAATCCAATAATACATCTGTACTCAGTAATGCCTCAATACTTGTAGCCTGCCAAACCCAAACATACACCTGCACTCAGTAATGCCTCAAGACTTATAGCCTACCAAACCCAATAATACATCTGCACTCAGTAATGCCTCAAGACTTATAGACTGTCAAATCCAATAAAACATCTCCACTCAGTAATGCCTCAAGACTTATAGCCTACCAAACCCAATAATACATCTGCACTCAGTAATGCCTCTCGCCTTAGAGACTGCCAAACCCAATAATACATCTGCACTCAGTAATGCCTCTCGACTCAGAGACTGCCAAACCCAATAATACATCTGCACTGTTTAATGACTCAAGACCTATAGATTGGCAAACCCAATAATACATCTGCACTCAATAATGCCTCAAGACTTATAGACTGTCAAACCCAATAATACATCTGCACTTAGTAATGCCCCAAGACTTATAGACTGCCAAATCGAATAATACATATGCACTGGTTAATGCCTCAAGACTTATAGACTGTCAAACCCAATAATACATCTGCACTTAGTAATGCCTCAAGACTTATAGACTGCCAAACCCAATAATACATCTGCACTTAGTAATGCTTCAAGACTTATAGACTGTCAAACCCAATAATACATCTGTACTCAGTAATGCCTCAAGACTTATAGACTGTCAAACCCAATAATACATCTGCACTAGTTAATGCCTCAAGACTTATAGATTGTCAAACCCAATAATACATCTGCACTCAGTAATGCCTTAAGACTTATAGACTGTCAAACCCAATAATACATCTGCACTCAGTAATGCTTCAAGACTTATAGACTGTCAAACCCAATAATACATCTGTACTCAGTAATGCCTCAAGACTTATAGACTGTCAAACCCAATAATACATCTGCACTCATTAATGCTTCAAGACTTATAGACTTCCAAACCCAATAATACATCTGCACTCAGTAATGCCTCAAGACTTATAGACTGCCAAACCCAATAATACATCTTCACTCAGTAATGCCTCAAGACATATAGACTGTAAAACCCAATAATACATCTGTACTCATTAATGCCACAAGACTTATAGACTGCCAGACCCAATAATACTCTGCACTCATTATTGCTTCAAGATTTATAGACTGCCAGAACCAAACCTAATAATACATCTGTACTCATTAATGCCTCAAGTCTTATAGACTGCCAAACCCAATAATACATCTGCACTGGTTAATGCCTCAAGACTTGTAGACTACCAGACCCAATAATACATCTGCACTCAATAATGCTTCAAGACATATAGACTGTCAAACCCAATAATACATCTGTACTCATTAATGCCTCAAGACTTATAGACTGTAAAAACCCAATAATACATTTGCACTAGCCTGGTTATTGCCTCAAAACTTATAGACTGCCAAACCCAATAATACATCTGCACTGGTAAATGCCTCAAGACTTATAGACTGCCAAACCCAATAATACATCTGCACTCATTAATGCTTCAAGACTTATAGACTGCCAGAACCAAACCGAATAATACATCTGCACTCATTAATGCCTCAAGACTTATAGACTGCCAAACCCAATAATACATCTGCACTGGTTAATGCCTCAAGACTTGTAGACTACCAGACCCAATAATACATCTGCACTCATTAATGCTTCAAGACTTATAGACTGCCAAACCCAATAATACATCTGCACTCAGTAATGCCTCAAGACTTATAGACTGTCAAACCCAATAATACATCTGCACTCAATAATGCTTCAAGACTTATAGACTGTCAAATCCAATAATACATCTGCACTCAGTAATGCCTCAAGACTTATAGCCTGCCAAACCCAATCATACATCTGCACTCAGTAATGCCTCAAGACTTATAGCCTACCAAACCCAATAATACATCTGCACTCAGTAATGCCTCAAGACTTATAGACTGTCAAACCCAATAATACATCTGCACTCAGTAATGCCTCAAGACTTATAGCCTGCCAAACCCAATCATACATCTGCACTCAGTAATGCTTCAAGACTTATAGACTGTCAAATCCAATAATACATCTGCACTGGATAATGCCTCAAGACTTATAGCCTGCCAAACCCAATCATACATCTGCACTCAGTAATGCCTCAAGACTTATAGCCTACCAAACCCAATAATACATCTGCACTCAGTAATGCATCAAGACTTATAGCCTGCCAAACCCAATAATACATCTGCACTCAGTAATGCCTCAAGACTTATAGACTGTCAAACCCAATAATACATCTGCACTGTTTAATGCCTCAAGACATATAGACTGCCAAACCCAATAATACATCTGCACTGTTTAATGCCTCAAGACATATAGACTACCAAACCCAATAATACATCTGCACTGTTTAATGCCTCAAGACTTATAGATTGGCAAACCCAATAATACATCTGCACTCAGTAATGCCTTAAGACTTATAGACTGTCAAACCCAAATAATACATCTGCACTCAGTAATGCTTCAAGACTTATAGACTGTCAAACCCAATAATACATCTGTACTCAGTAATGCCTCAAGACTTATAGACTGCCAAACCCAATAATACATCTGCACTGGTTAATGCCTCAAGACTTGTAGATTGGGAAACCCAATAATACATCTGCACTCAGTAATGCCTTAAGACTTATAGACTGTCAAACCCAATAATACATCTGCACTCAGTAATGCCTCATGACTTATAGACTGTCAAACCCAATAATACATCTGCACTCATTAATTCTTCAAGACTTATAGACTGCCAAACCCAATAATACATCTGCACTCAGTAATGCCTCAAGACTTATAGACTGCCAAACCCAATAATACATCTTCACTCAGTAATGCCTCAAGACATATAGACTGTCAAACCCAATAATACATCTGTACTCATTAATGCCTCAAGGCTTATAGACTGCCAAACCCAATAATACATTTGCACTAGCCTGGTTATTGCCTCAAAACTTATAGACTGCCAAACCCAATAATACATCTGCACTGGTAAATGCCTCAAGACTTATAGACTGCCAAACCCAATAATACATCTGCACTCATTAATACTTCAAGACTTATAGACAGTAAAACCCAATAATACATCTGCACTGGTTAATGCCCCAAGACTTGTAGACTACCAGACCCAATAATACATCTGCACTCATTATTGCTTCAAGACTTATAGACTGCCAGAACCAAACCCAATAATACCTCTGCACTCATTAATGCCTCAAGACTTATAGACTGCCAAACCCAATAATACATCTGCACTGGTTAATGCCTCAAGACTTGTAGACTACCCTACCCAATAATACATCTGCACTCAGTAATGCGTCAAGACTTATAGACTGCCAAACCCAATAATACATCTGCACTCATTAATGCTTCAACACTTATAGACTGTAAAACCCAATAATACATCTGCACTGGTTAATACCCCAAGACTTGTAGACTACCAGACCCAATAATACATCTGCACTCATTAATGCTACAAGACTTATAGACTGCCAAACCCAATAATGCATCTGCACTCAGTAATACTTCAAGACTTATAGACTGTCAAACCCAATAATACATCTGCACTCAGTAATGCTTCAAGACTTATAGACTGTCAAATCCAATAATACATCTGTACTCAGTAATGCCTCAATACTTGTAGCCTGCCAAACCCAAACATACACCTGCACTCAGTAATGCCTCAAGACTTATAGCCTACCAAACCCAATAATACATCTGCACTCAGTAATGCCTCAAGACTTATAGACTGTCAAATCCAATAAAACATCTCCACTCAGTAATGCCTCAAGACTTATAGCCTACCAAACCCAATAATACATCTGCACTCAGTAATGCCTCTCGCCTTAGAGACTGCCAAACCCAATAATACATCTGCACTCAGTAATGCCTCTCGACTCAGAGACTGCCAAACCCAATAATACATCTGCACTGTTTAATGACTCAAGACCTATAGATTGGCAAACCCAATAATACATCTGCACTCAATAATGCCTCAAGACTTATAGACTGTCAAACCCAATAATACATCTGCACTTAGTAATGCCCCAAGACTTATAGACTGCCAAATCGAATAATACATATGCACTGGTTAATGCCTCAAGACTTATAGACTGTCAAACCCAATAATACATCTGCACTTAGTAATGCCTCAAGACTTATAGACTGCCAAACCCAATAATACATCTGCACTTAGTAATGCTTCAAGACTTATAGACTGTCAAACCCAATAATACATCTGTACTCAGTAATGCCTCAAGACTTATAGACTGTCAAACCCAATAATACATCTGCACTAGTTAATGCCTCAAGACTTATAGATTGTCAAACCCAATAATACATCTGCACTCAGTAATGCCTTAAGACTTATAGACTGTCAAACCCAATAATACATCTGCACTCAGTAATGCTTCAAGACTTATAGACTGTCAAACCCAATAATACATCTGTACTCAGTAATGCCTCAAGACTTATAGACTGTCAAACCCAATAATACATCTGCACTCATTAATGCTTCAAGACTTATAGACTTCCAAACCCAATAATACATCTGCACTCAGTAATGCCTCAAGACTTATAGACTGCCAAACCCAATAATACATCTTCACTCAGTAATGCCTCAAGACATATAGACTGTAAAACCCAATAATACATCTGTACTCATTAATGCCACAAGACTTATAGACTGCCAGACCCAATAATACTCTGCACTCATTATTGCTTCAAGATTTATAGACTGCCAGAACCAAACCTAATAATACATCTGTACTCATTAATGCCTCAAGTCTTATAGACTGCCAAACCCAATAATACATCTGCACTGGTTAATGCCTCAAGACTTGTAGACTACCAGACCCAATAATACATCTGCACTCAATAATGCTTCAAGACATATAGACTGTCAAACCCAATAATACATCTGTACTCATTAATGCCTCAAGACTTATAGACTGTAAAAACCCAATAATACATTTGCACTAGCCTGGTTATTGCCTCAAAACTTATAGACTGCCAAACCCAATAATACATCTGCACTGGTAAATGCCTCAAGACTTATAGACTGCCAAACCCAATAATACATCTGCACTCATTAATGCTTCAAGACTTATAGACTGCCAGAACCAAACCGAATAATACATCTGCACTCATTAATGCCTCAAGACTTATAGACTGCCAAACCCAATAATACATCTGCACTGGTTAATGCCTCAAGACTTGTAGACTACCAGACCCAATAATACATCTGCACTCATTAATGCTTCAAGACTTATAGACTGCCAAACCCAATAATACATCTGCACTCAGTAATGCCTCAAGACTTATAGACTGTCAAACCCAATAATACATCTGCACTCAATAATGCTTCAAGACTTATAGACTGTCAAATCCAATAATACATCTGCACTCAGTAATGCCTCAAGACTTATAGCCTGCCAAACCCAATCATACATCTGCACTCAGTAATGCCTCAAGACTTATAGCCTACCAAACCCAATAATACATCTGCACTCAGTAATGCCTCAAGACTTATAGACTGTCAAACCCAATAATACATCTGCACTCAGTAATGCCTCAAGACTTATAGCCTGCCAAACCCAATCATACATCTGCACTCAGTAATGCTTCAAGACTTATAGACTGTCAAATCCAATAATACATCTGCACTGGATAATGCCTCAAGACTTATAGCCTGCCAAACCCAATCATACATCTGCACTCAGTAATGCCTCAAGACTTATAGCCTACCAAACCCAATAATACATCTGCACTCAGTAATGCATCAAGACTTATAGCCTGCCAAACCCAATAATACATCTGCACTCAGTAATGCCTCAAGACTTATAGACTGTCAAACCCAATAATACATCTGCACTGTTTAATGCCTCAAGACATATAGACTGCCAAACCCAATAATACATCTGCACTGTTTAATGCCTCAAGACATATAGACTACCAAACCCAATAATACATCTGCACTGTTTAATGCCTCAAGACTTATAGATTGGCAAACCCAATAATACATCTGCACTCAGTAATGCCTTAAGACTTATAGACTGTCAAACCCAAATAATACATCTGCACTCAGTAATGCTTCAAGACTTATAGACTGTCAAACCCAATAATACATCTGTACTCAGTAATGCCTCAAGACTTATAGACTGCCAAACCCAATAATACATCTGCACTGGTTAATGCCTCAAGACTTGTAGATTGGGAAACCCAATAATACATCTGCACTCAGTAATGCCTTAAGACTTATAGACTGTCAAACCCAATAATACATCTGCACTCAGTAATGCCTCATGACTTATAGACTGTCAAACCCAATAATACATCTGCACTCATTAATTCTTCAAGACTTATAGACTGCCAAACCCAATAATACATCTGCACTCAGTAATGCCTCAAGACTTATAGACTGCCAAACCCAATAATACATCTTCACTCAGTAATGCCTCAAGACATATAGACTGTCAAACCCAATAATACATCTGTACTCATTAATGCCTCAAGGCTTATAGACTGCCAAACCCAATAATACATTTGCACTAGCCTGGTTATTGCCTCAAAACTTATAGACTGCCAAACCCAATAATACATCTGCACTGGTAAATGCCTCAAGACTTATAGACTGCCAAACCCAATAATACATCTGCACTCATTAATACTTCAAGACTTATAGACAGTAAAACCCAATAATACATCTGCACTGGTTAATGCCCCAAGACTTGTAGACTACCAGACCCAATAATACATCTGCACTCATTATTGCTTCAAGACTTATAGACTGCCAGAACCAAACCCAATAATACCTCTGCACTCATTAATGCCTCAAGACTTATAGACTGCCAAACCCAATAATACATCTGCACTGGTTAATGCCTCAAGACTTGTAGACTACCCTACCCAATAATACATCTGCACTCAGTAATGCGTCAAGACTTATAGACTGCCAAACCCAATAATACATCTGCACTCATTAATGCTTCAACACTTATAGACTGTAAAACCCAATAATACATCTGCACTGGTTAATACCCCAAGACTTGTAGACTACCAGACCCAATAATACATCTGCACTCATTAATGCTACAAGACTTATAGACTGCCAAACCCAATAATGCATCTGCACTCAGTAATACTTCAAGACTTATAGACTGCCAAACCCAATAATCCATCTGCACTCAGTAATGCCTCAAGACTTATAGACTGTCAAACCCAATAATACATCTGCGCTCAGTAATGCTTCAAGACTTATAGACTGTCAAATCCAATAATACATCTGTACTCAGTAATGCCTCAAGACTTATAGCCTGCCAAACCCAATCATACATCTGCACTCAGTAATGCCTCAAGACTTATAGCCTACCAAACCCAATAATACATCTGCACTCAGTAATGCCTCAAGACTTATAGCCTGCCAAACCCAATAATACATCTGCACTCAGTAATGACTCAAGACTTATAGCCTACCAAACCTAATAATACATCTGCACTCAGTAATGCCTCTCGACTTATAGACTGCCAAACCCAATAATACATCTGCACTGGTAAATGCCTCAAGACTTATAGATTGGCAAACCCAATAATACATCTGCACTCAGTAATGCCTTAAGACTTATAGACTGTCAAACCCAATAATACATCTGCACTCAGTAATGCTTCAAGACTTATAGACTGTCAAACCCAATAATACATCTGTACTCAGTAATGCCTCAAGACTTATAGACTGCCAAACCCAATAATACATTTTGCACTGGTTAATGCCTCAAGACTTATAGATTGGCAAACCCAATAATACATCTGCACTCAGTAATGCCTTAAGACTTTTAGACTGTCAAACCCAATAATACCTCTGCACTCAGTAATGCTTCAAGACTTATAGACTGTCAAACCCAATAATACATCTGTACTCAGTAATGACTCAAGACTTATAGACTGTCAAACCCAATAATACATCTGAACTCATTAATGCTTCAAGACTTATAGACTGCCAAACCCAATAATACATCTGCACTCAGTAATGCCTTAAGACTTATAGACTGCCAAACCCAATATACATCTTCACTCAGTAATGCCTCAAGACATATAGACTGTCAAACCCAATAATACATCTGTACTCATTAATGCCTCAAGGCTTATAGACTGCCAAACCCAATAATACATTTGCACTAGCCTGGTTATAGCCTCAAAACTTATAGACTGCCAAACCCAATAATACATCTGCACTGGTAAATGCCTCAAGACTTATAGACTGCCAAACCCAATAATACATCTGCACTCATTAATGCGTCAAGACTTATAGACTGTAAAACCCAATAATACATCTGCACTGGTTAATGCCCCAAGACTTGTAGACTACCAGACCCAATAATACATCTGCACTCAGTAATGCTTCAAGACATATAGACTGTCAAACCCAATAATACATCTGTACTCATTAATGCCTCAAGACTTATAGACTGTAAAAACCCAATAATACATTTGCACTAGCCTGGTTATTGCCTCAAAACTTATAGACTGCCAAACCCAATAATACATCTGCACTGGTAAATGCCTCAAGACTTATAGACTGCCAAACCCAATAATACATCTGCACTCAGTAATGCCTTAAGACTTATAGACTGTCAAACCCAATAATACATCTGCACTGGTTAATGCCCCAAGACTTGTAGACTACCAGACCCAATAATACATCTGCACTCATTAATGCTTCAAGACTTATAGACTGCCAAACCCAATAATACATCTGCACTCAGTAATGCTTCAAGACTTATAGACTGCCAAACCCAATAATACATCTGCACTCAGTAATGCCTCAAGACTTATAGACTGTCAAACCCAATAATACATCTGCACTCAGTAATGCTTCAAGACTTATAGACTGTCAAATCCAATAATACATCTGCACTCAGTAATGCCTCAAGACTTATAGCCTGCCAAACCCAATCATACATCTGCACTCAGTAATGCCTCAAGACTTATAGCCTACCAAACCCAATAATACATCTGCACTCAGTAATGCCTCAAGACTTATAGCCTACCAAACCTAATAATACATCTGCACTCAGTAATGCCTCTCGACTTATAGACTGCCAAACCCAATAATACATCTGCACTGTTTAATGCCTCAAGACTTATAGATTGGCAAACCCAATAATACATCTGCACTCAGTAATGCCTTAAGACTTATAGACTGTCAAACCCAATAATACATCTGCACTCAGTAATGCTTCAAGACTTATAGACTGTCAAACCCAATAATACATCTGTACTCAGTAATGCCTCAAGACTTATAGACTGCCAAACCCAATAATACATCTGCACTGGTTAATGCCTCATGACTTATAGATTGGCAAACCCAATAATACATCTGCACTCAGTAATGCCTTAAGACTTATAGACTGTCAAACCCAATAATACATCTGCACTCAGTAATGCTTCAAGACTTATAGACTGTCAAACCCAATAATACATCTGTACACAGTAATGCCTCAAGACTTATAGACTGTCAAACCCAATAATACATCTGCACTCATTAATGCTTCAAGACTTATAGACTGCCAAACCCAATAATACATCTGCACTGGTAAATGCCTCAAGACTTATAGACTGCCAAACCCAATAATACATCTGCACTCATTAATGCTTCAAGTCTTATAGACTGTAAAACCCAATAATACATCTGCACTGGTTAATGCCTCAAGACTTGTAGACTACCAGACCCAATAATACATCTGCACTCATTAATGCTTCAAGACTTATAGACTGCCAGAACCAAACCCAATAATACATCTGCACTCATTAATGCCTCAAGACTTATAGACTGCCAAACCCAATAATACATCTGCACTGGTTAATGCCTCAAGACTTGTAGACTACCAGACCCAATAATACATCTGCACTCATTAATGCTTCAAGACTTATAGACTGCCAAACCCAATAATACATCTGCACTCAGTAATGCCTCAAGACTTATAGACTGTCAAACCCAATAATACATCTGCACTCAGTAATGCTTCAAGACTTATAGACTGTCAAATCCAATAATACATCTGTACTCAGTAATGCCTCTCGACTTATAGACTGCCAAACCCAATAATACATCTCCACTCAGTAATGCCACAAGACTTATAGACTGCCAAACCCAATAATACATCTGCACTGTTTAATGCCTCAAGACTTATAGATTGGCAAACCCAATAATACATCTGCACTCAGTAATACCTTAAGACTTATAGGCTGTCAAACCCAATAATACATCTGCACTCAGTAATGCTTCAAGACTTATAGACTGTCAAACCGAATAATACATCTGTACTCAGTAATGCCTCAAGACTTATAGACTGCCAAACCCAATAATACATCTGCACTGGTTAATGCCTCAAGACTTATAGATTGGCAAACCCAATAATACATCTGCACTCAGTAATGCCTTCAGACTTATAGACTGTCAAACCCAATAGTACATCTGCACTCAGTAATGCTTCAAGACTTATAGACTGTCAAACCCAATAATACATCTGTACTCAGTAATGCCTCAAGACTTATAGACTGTCAAACCCAATAATACATCTGCACTCAATAATGCTTCAAGACTTATAGACTGTCAAACCCAATAATACATCTGTACTCAGTAATGCCTCAAGACTTATAGACTGTCAAACCCAATAATACATCTGCACTCAGTAATGCCTCAAGACTTATAGACTGTCAAACCCAATAATACATCTGTACTCAGTAATGCCTCAAGACGTATAGACTGCCAAACCCAATAATACATCTGCACTCAGTAATGCCTCAAGACGTATAGACTGCCAAAACCAATAATACATCTACACTCAGTAATGCCTAAGGCTTATAGACTGCCAAACCCAATAATACATCTGCACTGGTTAATGCCTCAAGACATATAGACTGCCAAACCCAATAATACATCTGCACTCAGTAATGCCTCAAGACTTATAGACTGTGAAACCCAATAATACATCTGTACTCATTAATGCCTCAAGACTTATAGACTGCCAAACCCAATAATACATTTGCACTAGCCTGGTTATTGCCTCAAAATTTATAGACTGCCAAACCCAATAATACTTCTGCACTGGTAAATGCCTCAAGACTTATAGACTGCCAAACCCAATAATACATCTGCACTCATTAATGCGTCAAGACTTATAGACTGTAAAACCCAATAATACATCTGCACTGGTTAATGCCTCAAGACTTGTAGACTACCAGACCCAATAATACATCTGCACTCATTAATGCCCCAAGACTTAAGAACTGCCAGAACCAAACCCAATAATACATATGAACACAATAATGCCTCTCGACTTATAGACTGCCAAACCCAATAATACATCTGCACTGGTTAATGCCTCAAGATTTATAGATTGGCAAACCCAATAATACATCTGCACTCAGTAATGCCTTAAGACTTATAGACTGTCAAACCCAATAATACAGCTGCTCTCATTAATGCCTCAAGACTTATAGACTGCCAAACCCAATAATACATCTGCACTCATTAATGCCTCAAGACTTATAGACTGCCAAACCCAATAATACATCTGCACTCATTAATGTCCCAAGACTTATAGACTGTCAAATCCAATAATACATCTGTACTCAGTAATGCCTCAAGACTTATAGACTGCCAGAACCAAACCCAATAATACATCTGCACTCATTAATGCCTCAAGACTTATAGACTGCCAGAACGAAACCCAATAATACATCTGCACTGGTTAATGCCTCAAGACTTATAGACTGCCAAACCCAATAATACATCTGGACTGGGTAATGCCTCAAGACTTATAGACTCCCAGAACCAAACCCAATAATACATCTGCACACATTAACGCCTCAAGACTTATAGACTGTCAAACCCAATAATACATCTGCACTGGGTAATGCCTCAAGACTTATTGACTGTCCAACCCAATAATACATCTGCACTCAGTAATGCCTCAAGACTTATTGACTGACAAACCCAATAATACATCTGTACTCATTAATGCCTCAAGACATATAGCCTGCCAAACCCAATAATACATATGCACTCAGTAATGCCTCAAGACTTATAGACTGCCAGAACCAAACCCAATAATACATCTGCACTCATTAATGCCTCAAGACTTATAGATTGCCAAACACAATAATACATCTGCACTGGGTAATGCCTCAAGACTTATAGCCTGCCAAACCCAATAATACATCTGCACTCAGTAATGCCTCAAGACTTATAGACTGTCAAACCCAATAATACATCTGCACTCATTAATGCTTCAAGACTTATAGACTGTGAAACCCAATAATGCATCTGCACTCATTAATGCCTCAAGACTTATAGACTGCCAGAACCAAACCCAATAATGCATCTGCACTCATTAATGCCTCAAGACTTATAGACTGCCAAACCCAATAATACATCTGCACTGGGTAATGCCTCAAGACTTATAGACTGCCAGAACCAAACCCAATAATACATCTGCACTGTGTAATGCCTCAAGACTTATAGACTGTCAAACCCAATAATACACCTGCACAGGGTAATGCCTCAAGACTTATAGACTGCCAAACCCAATAATACATCTGCACTCAATAATGCCTCAAGACTTATAGCCTGCCAAACCCAATAATACATCTGCACTCAGTAATGCCTCAAGACTTATAGACTGTCAAACCCAATACATCTGTACTTGTTAATGCCTCAAGACTTAAAGATTGGCAAACCCAATAATACATCTGCACTCAGTAATGCCTCAAGACTTAAAGACTGCCAAACCCAATAATACATCTGCACTCATTAATGCCCCAAGACTGTGATTTATTAAATATATTTGTTAAAATATTCAGGTGAAAATTAATAAGGGGAGTGGTGTCTAATGGAATGGAAGGTCATAAATACAGTATACAAGTATTTTCCTTCCTCAAGTGGTCTGTGATATAACTGTGCTAACAATGTTTTTGTCTAATATTACCAGGTCAAAATGGAGAAAAATGCATTAATGGCCTGATAATCAAATCAGATCATTGACATCAAATCAGGCTATTAGCATGTACATACTACTCAGCCTGACAATTCTAAATTGGTATTCAATTAGTGATTCCTGCACAGTGAATATAATGAGCTCATTAAGGTTATTGACTGTGCAGATGGAGAGAACCAAAACTAAATGCCCCACTAACCCAATAATTTAAGATATTTTGGAAACATTTAGGCTAGAGACTTAACTTATGTGTTGTTTCAACCTACCTCACATCCACTTCCTCGCCGACCATGACACCAATACAAGACTTGAGATGTCTGTGACTGAGTCTCCATCTGATTAAGTGTAATGTAGAAGTTTGTGCCATTATTCATTTGATCAAACTCCACAATCATGCTCGGTGCCACGGGACCTGGAGTAGAAGTATTGTACAAACATTTTAAAAGCATGATCACTCAACACACCTGTCACCACTTTTGTTTTTAATTACAGTTAAATAAAATATATAAATTTCGATTAAACATGTTGCAATAGATTCTGATTTACAGGTAAAATGCAGACTTTTTCAATCAAGGATCACATTTTGACAGATTCTGTTATGATTCATTCTCAGACATTAACCATGTGAACAATCATGTAAATGCTGACCAAAAAAAAATAAAAATCTCGTACACTTCAAATTAAATGACAAATTTGTGATTCTAGCAAATTAGCCTTATTTTACAGCAGTTCTTTTAAATAATCACATCAGAAATAGCCTGCTCAATAAAAACTTTATAATTGAAAAAGGTGTTAATTCCCTATATAGCTGGAAAAATATTGCTTTGTAAATGTGTCTAATATAGTAGCATTGTCTGATATATACTGAACTTGAATGTAGGTTTGGATTTCTCCATTAGAGTAGTTTTCTTTCTGAATCCAACGATCATTATAGCTTGGCTTTTAGATGAACAGTTTCAGCGTGTGAGTGCATGGATATCTGTGTATATCACACTGGAAAACTGCTATTAAGCTCCCTGATCACAACATTGTTGAAATGCATAAAGCTGAATGCAACATCCAATACTTGTCCAATGTACTAGAAGCTTGGATGTAGAAATGGCTAAGCCAAAATTATGATAGTGTCCACCTCACAATTATATTGAGCTCCAAAATGTAACCACTGAAGCATTTTTCTCTGTGTTACATAACTTCTCACCATCCAGCAATAAATTCTGAATTCAGTTAAAACATTATTATTTGGCACTAAACCTTTGTACCATTTTTATTACAAAATGACAGAGATATATTCTAAAATAACAATTGGTCAGAAAGTACAAACAATTATACTAGTGTGCAGCATGTACTGAACCCATAAGTACTTTTGGATGCTTTTATCACATCCCATTTTAAATGCCTGTCAACACCTTCATCTCATTTGCATACAAGCACATTTGGAAACCTGTGTGAAATCTGCAGAGAAGAGCATTTTACACCTACAGTCTGATCTGGTTTTCATAACACCACCTTCAATGATAGGCCCCTATTAGAGACTATATGCATTGAGATAAATGACCATTATATCACATAACACAATTGCTTTTTATCATCTAGTTGTATCCTTTTTGAAGTAACCCATGGTCAGATTATCTTTTTTCCAAAATATAGGCAAAAGACATTGTTCAACATTTTGCTGAGTTTGGGATGACTTAAAATAGTACAATAAAGGTTTCAATCAGTGATATAGAAGCTCCAGTATCTAAGAAGCCTGCAACATTAATTTTTCATAATTTATCAAATTCAGATGATTTAATTATAACAGATGTAGACAACAAACTGGTCAATTCTGAGCTTGAAAATGGACAGTAATGGTTGGTCATAAAGCTTCAATGTCATGGCAAATCAATTACCTCATGATTTTAAAGCAAAAAAAAAACATTTTAATTACACATTCATAAGATCAGACTTCATTCTTCAACCTATCATTACATATTAATTATGAACAAAAGAGATAAAATTGTTATCATTTATGTTGAACTTATTTTGATTACAGGTATGGGAAATTAGAAATAACTTCAAAAGTCTTGTATATTCAGAAGATTTAGAAAATGTTGATAAACTTCTTTTGCAATAGCTTAGCACTTTTACTTTATTCAAAGAAATCTAAACAAATGTACACACTGACTTGACAAGAAGCATACCTTGTTAAGCTTCTCTTGAATAGTGTAAATTTATACTTTTAAACATGAAAAATAATCCCTGGAGGGTTGGACAATTAAATTCCACTTCTGTTTAAAAATACAAGCAAGAAAATAGAAAACACTGTACCTTAATTAGCCCTTAATCAGTAATGGCCAATCAGTTACTAGGCTGAATATACATGTACACATCTATGAACTAGTTCAGTTCTGACTGCATGTGTACTGCAATGGTATGGTATTTACATGAGTGAAATAAAATTTCCAGTTGGGGCATTTTGTTTTCTTTCATTCATTGCAAGATAAATTTGTTTCAAGTAAAACAAGAAATGGCAGAGTGTCCTTTTTATACTACAAATCAGAACAAGACATTATTTTAAAAATGCAAAGTTATTTCTTTGAATAGTATTTCATGCATTTGGTATACAGCTTGGCAGCTAACAACTGTGGCTGAGTGGATCAAGTGTAACACACATAAAAACACACACACACACACGTTTTAAACACATGGCATATTCATTCATTCATTTTCTTCATAATGCCATAACATCTAGTATGGTAATAATATACTTTCCACTTTCAGAACCTTTAAAAATTTCATTTTTTGTATGTGTAGATTTATAATTGGTACAATATATTTTTTTTATCTCAGTAGATTACCTTCAAATATTAATATGTTATGCATTGAAAAAATAAAACTTAGTTAGCATTAATGCTTGGTGATAGGTTGAGGCTACCAGTTGCAGAAAGTTTGCAATCAAGAAATACATGTACACAAATGTAATTAGTGATAAGTGCAATTGATCAATTGTGCAGTTGGGGATTCCATTCATTATGAGAAAGTGCAAGAGAAAGAGGTTTTCATCATGTTTGTCTGGCCATCTGTCTGTCTCATTAGTGGCTATATGTGCCTTTTAAATTCTCTCTACACAAATGATGATGCCTTTTATGGCTCTTTCTTTCACACCTTCTCTGTGGATAGAATGACTGATGCTAAATTTATGTTTCTCTAAAATGATGTAATGACTTTATGCAAATAAAAGACCTATCAATAGCAGTAATACCATTTTCTTTATCATTTCCTTTAACCATAGAATACTAAAGTTCAATTTTTGGGTGAATGTTTGAATCCTTTTTATATAGTACAATGGAATCATGAACCAACCTGACTTTAACAATTTTATGACTGGAAACAATTTCATTTATCATGTTTGTATGCAGTAGTATGGGAAAAAAGTTTGGTCTGCACATGTTTGTATGTAGTAGTATGGAGAAAAGTTTGGTCTAAACATTACTCTCAAACTGGTTTAGTGGCATCCAGTAGAATCCACTACTTAAAATGAAACAAAAAATAAATAAACTGCTTATAGATCTATTTTGATTATATCTTGCACAATGACTCTTATTTATTTTTCAATACCATCTTACATGAATTTATAGATTCATTTCCTTATTTCTGTTGCAGTTAATATACTTTGGTAATTATCATATGAAAGTAAGTGATACTGCATGCACTCCATGCAGTGAAAAAGAAAGATAATGAGAGATAAGAAAGCTTTACAACAAAATCACATTCATACCTGACTGAAGTGAAATAACATTGCACAAGTTCTGACAGCTATCCCACACACATAAGGTCTCATTAACATAAAGCACAATACATGAAAATAAATTGCTGCAAAATGCCGTAAAATCTCTGAACATGCTAACATTTTATAACAGTGTTTACAATTGACAATAATAAACTGATAATGATATCAATAACTTGGCACCACTCACCCTGTGAACCTCTAAAAGCAAGCTTGCAGGGTCACAGGCTGTAAGCCACACCAATATGATAGATACCACATCCACTCCACAGTGGTCATCCATGATACCTTGATAGGAAAACATGGTGTGTAGAGCAATTCATTGTAAGCCAATGCAGCAACTCCATAAGGACATGCCGAAAAATGGTGATTGCTCTTTGCCTATATTCTCTCCACTCTCTCTCTTTCCGCTCCCACCATGATGCATGCAGTTCTGAAAAATCATGTGAGCTGTACTACAAAAATGATATATGACTAACATATTATCTCCACAAGAGATACCTAAAAGCTTACCTTGATTTCTGGGCCATATAACCAGATGACTGAAGTCTTCCCACTTCTTTCCAGTGCCTGTAATTACTCTAAGCTTGACTTCATAGACCTTTTCTTCATCAGGGAGTATCAATAGATGTGATATAGCCTTTGAATCATTAACAGTAGAGTTCCATGTCTCCTCTGACCCTCTCTCCTTAGTGATTATTTCATACTGCTGGCCTGACGGACTGTCATGCAGATCACAGGGAGACAAGGGCTGGAGAAAAAAAATCAAATATACTCTTGGTGAAATTGAAAAACAAAGCCAGTTATAGTCTGATCTCATCAGATCAAGAAATATAATCAAAGGGCTAATTATATTCCAAAAATATATTCCTGCAGCTTAATGAAGTGAACAACAAACCTAAATATGCTTGCATCACTCAAATCAATGTTCAATGTGCAGCTCATTATTACATCATCAGTCAAACATCACTCATTATTACATTATCATTATAGCATCACTCATTATTACATTATCATTCTAACATCACTCATTATTACATTATTATTCTAACATCACTCTTTATTACATCATCATTCTAGCATCACTCATTATTACATCATCAGTCAAACATCACTCATTATTACATTATCATTATAGCATCACTCATTATTACATTATCATTCTAACATCACTCTATTACATTATCATTCTAACATCACTCTTTATTACATCATTCTAGCATCACTCATTATTACATCATCATTCAAGCATCACTCATTATTACATTGTCATTCAAGCATTATTCATTATTATATCATTATTCAAGCAATTTCCATTATTATATCATCATTCAAGCAATTTTCATTATTATATCATCATTCAAGCATCACTTTTTATTACATCATCATTCAAGCATCATTCATTATTACATCATCATTAAAATATTATTCATTGTTATATCATCATTCAAGCATTATTCATTATTACATCATCATTCAAGCATTATTCATTATTATATCACCATTCAAGCACTATTCATTATTACATCATCATTTTAGAATAACTTGCTACTTCAGGGTATCATAATGCAACAAATTAAGTTAGAGACCAACATAAAATTGTTGATACCAAATTCTACCTCTACTTAACTAATATAAAAAGAACATCTATACAATTTAAGTCATATCAATGACAATATTGCATGCTTTTCTCAATTAAATGAACAAAAAGACAATAAAGTTTTACCAGTCAATTTTCAATTTTTTAAAATGTTCATTATCTGTGGACATTTTTTGAAAGTGAGCTGTTTTGTCTCAAACATCACTCATTATTACAAATGTCTCCCTACTGAAAAGTAATAAACAATAGTATGTCTAATGAACCATATTTACAGCTCTTTGTGTACTGAGGTCATCCAGTAATCAGAAGTAATTTATGATAGAGTAATTTACAAGGTCATTTAGGATATATGAATTTACAAGGTCATTTAGGATATAGGAATTTACAAGGTCATTTGTGTATAGGAATGTACAAGGGCTTTTTTTTTACATAAGAATTTACAAGGTCATTTAGGATAAAGGAATTTACAAGGTCATTTGGATATAGGAATGTACAAGGTTTTTTTGAATATAAGAATTTACAAGGTCATTTAGGATATAGGAATTTACAAGGTCATTTAGGATATAGGAATTTACAAGGTAATTTGGATTAGGAATGTACAAGGTTATTTAGAATATATGAATTTACAAGGTCATTTAGGTCATAGGAATTTAAAAGGTCATTTAGAATATAAGAATTTACAAGGTCATTTAGGATATAGGAATTTACAAGGTTATTTAGGATCTAGAATAGTACAAGGTCATTTGAATACAGGAATTTACAAGGTCATTTAGGATTGTTAAAGGTCTATACTCTTAAAATAAGTAACAGAAAAGAGTGAAAAGCAACAAGCTTTTTGAAATTCAACAAATAATTAATTTCCCTACATACAAAATAAAAATGAAAAAAAAAGTAAACTTATGATATTGCGAGTTAGATTCCCAATAACATAGGATTACAGACACAAGTCCTAATAATTAAAAGTCTGAATAAACTAAAGTGGAAATCCAAATTAAGTCCAATGCTGAAAGTGTTAATATGCCTCACCTGTGACTGCTCGTAAAGTGTTGATGTGCCACCAGCCTTTTGTTTGATCCCAATAATAAGATCCAAAAAGAAATCCTCATTTGAATTTTCAGTATTAATTTAAGTCTTTATTTTCAAGAAATAGAGCAATTTTAAATTTCCATAGAAGAAATGATGTCAATAACTCCAAATCAAATACTGTACAAAACAATAACTTGATTCTGTGAGAATGATAAAGTCCAAATAAATATTTTTTCTAGTAACAAGATTATAGTCTTTCACTTGACCTCAGGTCACAATAAGAATTTTCTAAATTAAAAAAAAAAACTATTAACTGAATAAAAACTTATAGAAACTTCTTAATGTTTATATAATAAACTATTAGTTATAATTAGAAAGTCTGTTACTAAAATTATAATATATAACCTGGACTATATCTTGTAAGCGAGATAAATTGTAGGTGAATTCCAATAACCTAGACCCATACCCAAATAAACATGATTACTTCTCTTAATAATGATCTTGATATTAAACTCATTGACAGAGAATATTTTAGCTACATAATAGTTGTTTATAGAATATTTAAAAAAATATCAAAATTTCAAGTGCAGTAGAAAATAAACCTGCCTTTGGACAAGGTTAAATCCAAAATACAATATTACATTACAATAGCATATAATGAAAACATAAATTTAAAAATACAATAAACTAATAAAATATGCATCATAGGATATAGTAATTTACAAGATCATTTAGGATATAGGATTAGGATATAGAAATTCATAATTGGAATGGAGATCAAACTTCATTCCTACCTCCCAATACACCAGTACTTGCCGACATGGACTGTCAGGGCAGAGCTCATCTGCGTAGGACAACAATTTTGGATTGGCTGCTGGAACTGTGAATAGAAGTAACATTAGTTGCACAATGTACTACTTTTCCTTTGTGCATCCTTAATCTAAACCTTAGACTAAACTAACAGCATTTTCTTCGATTGAACAAGATACCCTACTGATACGATATTGCTTTCCTCTATAGCTTAAATTGTTTACTTGCTAGTTGGCATAATGCTAACTTGCAAATGATCTGACAGAAAACTTGCTTGGTTCTGTTGCAGTAAATTACAAACAATTAAACCAGCATAAAATGTTTGGAAATTCAGAAGTTACCCCATCACTGTGAAAAACACTGTTCATATAGCACATCCATGCTGCTGATCTGAGATTTGTTAAGTTAAGTTAGACTGCAAACAATATTGATCCAGACCAGTCAATAGCTCCTAACAAACTACTGTTCTAGTAGCTTAGTGTTTAGATCATCCACCTCAGATGTGGAAGGTCATGGGTTTGAAGCCCAGTCAAGTCATATATAATACTGGTAAAAATAAAACAACAGCTGCCTCACTAGACCTCAGAATTAAGAGGTTAGTGTTAGTACTGGTTGACCTGGTCTCAGGATAATGATAACTGGGTGGGACATTATGCTACATGTCTGCAGCATGATGCCCCACTATAAACTGCCACACTGCAGACACTGTAGGATATGGCTGAAAAAATGTTAAAGCCATCTTAAAAATCCAAATCTCTCTCAAACAGACACAGACACACACACACACACACACACACACACACACACACATATAATAAACTGCACAGACCAAGATCTTATGGCACTTTATGTGATTATAGATTTGATTCTATGCAGTCTACAGTTGGATCTGAGAAATATGCAAGTGTAAATGGTACATTCCTGGATATAATTTCCGGGTACTTATGATTTTCTCTCCTAACCACAAAACATTTTGATCTTAATATTACTGTCTATGGGAACTAAATTAGTTGTCTTGTGGCCTATAGCAACATATATGATGCTGAATGATGTTTTGAGAAACAAACATTTTCAAAATGTTACATCAACCTAGCCTATGTAATAATTGTGAATTGTCTCCCTTTTGTTTCAGCTGAGTTACAATGTGCACTGAAATTCAATTAGCTTATAATATGCAAATTACATCTACTCAGGAACCAAAATACTTTATATTAGGGGAAGTTTTTGTGGGAAACTGATTCTTTTATTCAAAATGTCATCAATTTATCATTTCTGCAAGCTCTAAAATTTAAACAAATCCCTCAATATCATCAGAGCTGCAATTTCAAGGTCACCTTGCTTTTACACAAAATTTCAAGGAAAAGTGCTGTTGACTAAGAATAATGATTTTGAATTTGTTCTGTATTGCTGTCTTTAATTATATACTACTGCAGGCAAATAGAGAGATCTCACCAGGGTAGATTTTTTTATAGTTGCAGAGCATATAAATTGTATTGCTATAAATGCTGCCTCATTAACTGATAATAAAATGAAAGTAAGAATTGCTGATTATAGTGGTATAGACAAATATAAACATTGTGGTCTTTTGGGAACTGAATTAGTTGTCTACATCCAGATTATTCTTAAGACTGAGTATGAGTTTAATTTGTGGTCAGCCAATCACAAGCAAATTTACTTTCTTAAAATATTTAACTTTAAAGATGACAAGCTCAAACTCATGTTGAAATCTGTATTACTCTGTAGCCAGGCCAGCTCAAGTTCAAAACCCTAAATTAAGATATATCAGTAATGTTTAAATTTTGGTGTGATAGTAGAGGAATGAAATGTAGCACCCTAGTAAAGAACAATAGTCAATAGTATTTTTTAACTTAAGTATTAGCTGAAATTTCTCACTCTAATATTTTAAAACTACTAGATCTGTACATGTAATCACTAACCTGAGTATAAACATGGCACTCAGATGAAAGGATCCAACAATAAAAATCCATATAATAGTTACTGTTTGTACTAAACTGTTTTATCTCATTGAAATAAATGTGTGTTTACATGCTACAATGCTGTGTAAACTAAAAGATCAAAGTAATGAGAGTACTAGCATAGTAAAAGTTTACATAATAATAATAAGTATTTTATCTGTCAACATTTTCTTTTCTTTACATGTCACTAAACAATTTAATTGAACAACTGAAACATTAGTAGAGACCGGAGTTTTAAAAAAAAGTGTCTGAAAGTCTTTAAGGAATAGTCTTTGGGCACATGCCAATTTAGCATAATCTGATTTTCAACATCAAAGAAGTCAACACTGACAGAATTTCTGAACTAAAGTCATATCTGAATAAAGTCCTGACTGTTACTAAGATGGCAACCAGTTTTGTTTTAATACAGTCTTAAAATCACTATGGCCATACTGTATGATAATCTAAGCTGCATCCTCAATGAAGTATAACCTGTCTTGAAAAACCACTGTTATAAAAGAACCCACCTTTATTTTAAAGACCTGATGCATGTTTACATAAAAAGTACATGTGCACAGTTAAACACCCACTCAAAGCATTGAGTACAAGCTACATTTATATATGGACATAATAAACATAACATTTGAATGAACTAGCTCCATTCAGGTACATTGAGTATATACAGTACAAAGTAGTGAGACCTAGCTTCATTCAGGTACATTGAGTATATACAGTACAAAGTAGTGAGACCTAGCTCCATTCAGGTACATTGAGTATATACAGTACAAAGTAGTGAGACCTAGCTTCATTCAGGTACATTGAGTATATACAATACAAAGTAGTGAGACAACAAAGTGAAAGTTTAGTGAATTTATACTTTATATTGTAATAAATATGTCAAATCAAACAGGCTCCACTTTTCATCCACTGAATTAGATTATAATTAAATGCATTAATATTTTTACTTTAATTTCCTTTGGGATTCTGTTCCAAAATAGTGATTGTGAATATTGAAAACTTTTCTTAAAGAGTTCTTTATTTGGTTTTGGGATGAAAATGTGGTTAGCTGCCAATTTAAATTCCGACTGTTGCTTTGTTTTCTTGCATGAAATAGTTCAGTAATATATAAAGAGGCCATATTGTTTGAAACTGGGTGCAGAAGTCTAACCTTTCCCAAAATATTAATTCACTTACTGTTAACATTTTAATATTGATTGAAAATGGAATGTTTTCAGCATTATTCAAGAGAAGTCTGCAAGCTCTTTATTGCAATTAACTTTGTAAATATTCTTGTCAAAAGTGTTTACAGATAACATTATTCAAGATATGGTTGTATATAGCATTTGTAATATATTAACCTATGTTTTAATTGATATAGAAAGCATTATCTTGCTAAATAACCACAAACATGAAATGACATCATGGCATATGAATGAAATATTTTCATTCCATTGCAAATTGTTGTCAATTATCACCCCCAAAGATTTTGTCATAGGTAACCCTTTGTAGGCAAATTTCATTCAACTTAAGATTCAAATTTTTATTTTCCAATTTTGCTCTCTTTTGTTTGGAAGTAATCAGCACTCACTTTCATCTTGTCTGCATTTACTTTCATACCATTTTCCATACATCAGGAATCTATTCTAAGTAATAATAATAATAAAAATAATGAGGACTTTGTATAGCTCCTAATCTTTAGAACCCCCAAGTGCTTTACAACACCGATAATGATATGAGTACAGAAAAAACAAACAACAAAAAACATGAAATTGGAAAACATAAAAAATGTTGAAAATATTTAAGGTACAAAACTTTATTAGGTCTTTTAAGTTTGTTCTTTTGCACTGAAAAAGGTGAATTTTAAGAGCAGTCTTGAAAGGGATCACTGCGTCTTTGTGTCTAATTTCAATGGGCAATTCATTCCACATTGCTGGGCCCTGGTATGCAAAAGAACGTTGTCCATATGACTTCATTTTCATAATGGGAATCATTAGTATACAATTGTCAGAAGAGGAGCATAAGTATCTTGCTGGTGTGTACACATGGGTGAGGCCGGATAGGTATGTTGGACTGGAGTCTGTCAGTAAAACATATCACAACAAATTTTATGTTTGATTCTGGATCGAATGGATGGCCAGTGTAGGGTACAGAGCAGTGGGGAGGCTAACTGAAAGGAGACCTCTGGGTCTGATTTTAGCTGTTTGAAATCTGATAGTATGGTATTGTCTGCATATAAGTCGGTATATGAAATGCAGTTTCCTATTTTCAGTGACAGATCATTCATGAAAATGAAGAAGAGTGTAGTTAGAATTGATCCCTTGTGTACTCCACATGTAATAAGTTCTTTAGAAAAACTGCCATTTAGTTTGATATGCTGTTTTCTCATTGTTAGATATGATTTAAACCAATCAACTGTTAAATTGTCATATTGATAAATGCTCAAGTTGTTGATAAAGAATATCATGATCAACATTGTCCCTGCATTTAGTAATCATAAATGAGAATTACTGCTCTTTTATTTACCTATATTATATCAAAAGCACTAATGAAATCTTTTGTTCATGCTGATTTTTCAAATAAACATGAAATTAACAGCCACAGTCAGTTGATATTCAGTCTGAACCTCCCTTGGAAGCCCTATCAGATAGATGAGACAGCATTTCAACAGAGAAGATTTTCAGCAGATTTTTCATCCACACATCACACATTCCCAAAACTAAACAAAGCTATTTGGATGACAAGGGTTGACTATGCTTGTAAGATATTTCTTTTAAATTGTTACGAGTTGCAAAAACTGATCATCATATATTCATTTGAAATAGGTGAGAGCAAAAATTGGATTTTTAATAAAGTTTATGGATCATACCTGCTGACTTGGTCATAACTGAACTATTACGAGGATCACTTGTAAATCCATTTGTATCCAATGAATTTCCTTTTGCACTCAGATTCACAGGTCTGCTATCCACAACAAATGTATAATTTGTGAAAGGGTTGAGATGACAAATAGTTATATTCATTTCTAGAGTTGTATTCTGAAAAGAGGAATACAAGAGATAACTTACTCTGCAGCATTGATGACACGTATAAATCAGTTACAACATTTATTCTTCTCACTGTAAGAAAAGATCTTATGACTACTTATAATTTATCACATAACATTCCAATGTTTCTATTTATTAGGATAAAGGAGTTGTGTACTTGTAACATTTCCCACTAGCTGAGACATATTCTTGTTACATCCAACTAGCTGAGATAAAACACCAAGTGACATACTATTTATTAACTGAGACAAAATACCTAGTGACATACAGGATTCGTACAAATAGTAATAGCAAACATGTGTAAAACATTATTAGTGAGTACATGATAACAGTGTTGCAAAAAGTAGTAATACTGAATCAAACAAAATCATACAAATGATTGTTTCTGCAGAATGATGTTGACTATGAAGTGTTTTAAAAGCTTGGCATGAAACAGCAGACTTGTATATTTCACCACAAGATTTGGTCTATCTTAATTTCAAGTAGCTTTTCATTTTCAGACTGTTGTATATCCATTTCTTTTATCAATACTTTGAAATTTCTTTTTCAGTTTTTACTACATGTGATCATGGTTTTTTATTTGGTTGCATTTATATTTATACCATTGTGTTCACACCAGTTATTTTCACCAAATCTGCATTTAATTTAGACCTAATCTCATGGTCAGCTGATCCAATGTTATATAATGTTGTATCATGTGCTATTGGTGGTGGATAGCTCAATGTGATATGGTAAATCATTGATGTACAAAAGAAAAAGTAATGTTCCAAGAACTGATCCTTGTGGAATGCCTGACTTTATCCGGTTTTTTTTTACTGAAAGGTGATATTCTTTATTTAAATTAGAAACATGTTGTTGTCCATCTTCAAGATAGGTTAGAAATGAAGTTAAGCTTTGATGGTTAACATGATATCTGCTAAGCTTTTCCATCAGGATTTTGTGATTCACTGGGTCAAAAGCCTTTGCAAGATAAAGATACACTTTGCCTTCAAGATTGTTTTGATCTATTGCTGTTAACCAATCATCCACCATTCTAGTTAGTGTAGCCTTGCATGAATGTCTTGTTACTTATATTTGACATAAGTCGTTTATATTTATTTTTATTGTCTGTTTGTTAGATTAAAATTTGGCATTTTAAGTTTTAAGATTTGTTCATTGAAAGGGGGGGGTGACATTTACTTTACAGAATAAACAACAGATGTTAACCTCATTTTCTGACCCTGCTTCAGAGTGTAAACAAGCTTCTAAAATGATTGGTTGATTCCAAGGACATCTTTCTAGATCATGATGTTTGCGTGATTCTTAAACGCGAGATTGTTCTGAGAGATTCTGGAAGGTCGTGACCCCTTTCCTGTTTACGTAAGAACAGGTATATAAATTATTGTTTGGGAGAGAACAGTTCAGTAGTTAGTCTGGGCTTTGGAATACAATTATGTGTTTTATTGTTTGAGTGCAAATCATTGAAATTTGTTTGGAGCAAGAGGAATTATTTTATTATTTATCTGGAAAAGAATATGTGCTCATAGATTTTGATTAACAAGAACTGACTAAATCACGTGGCATCGTTGTCCATATTGGATTACATCATCAAGATTTGAACCGGGAACGATTAGGACATTTTATTATCAGGACTCTTACAATTCCACTAGTGGATTATATTGTGAATTATGTTTGGATTAATTTTTGGACCAGATTCTCTAAAACCGTAAGTTTAAATATTTTCTTTTATGAAAATATTTGTAATTAATAAATTGCTTGTTAAATTTTACAAGCTTGTTATTTTCACTTCTTTCTATGTTGCTGCTTATTCGAGCCTAAGCACATAACAGTCCTTCATGGAAGAAGCCTGATTGTAATGAAAGTAGTAAAATGATTCCAGGTAATTTCTAAATTCAATACAAAAATATCTTTTTAATATTTTTTAATGTGATGATAAAACTGATCTAGGTCTAATAATCTCAGAAATATCCCCCTTCTTCTGTAAGGCAGTTACTTTTGGCAATTTTAGCCAGTTTGGATACATAACTGTGGAATTACTTAGATTGAAGATATACATAAGTGAAGGTGCAATCAATTAAGATGAGAGTTTTAGGAATTTAGCACTTATTTTATCACAGATTTTTAGCACTTATTTTATCACAGATTTTTAGCTCTTCTGACATCAAGTTGGTCTAATTCTTTTAAAATGAATTCAAAACTTATTCTAGGTATTTTGAAGCACTCCTTTTTACCAAGTTTTGAAGAAACATGTTCATTTAATTCATCACTGGAGAATGTTCTTGGAGTTATAAAATCCACAAGTTTTTCATTTATATTCACAAAGTAATTATAGAGTGCATTTGCAATTTCAAGAGGTTATTGCTTAATATCACCATTAGTATCACTACAACCTGTAAATGACAATTTTTTTAATACAGATTTGCCTCTCAAATCATCAAAGGTTTTCCAGACATTTCATGGATTTTTGTGTGTTTAAAACAATCTGATATTTCAGTCGAATAATAAGTTTTCTTTGCCATATGAATCAATGACTTGACTCGGTTTCTCCACAATCTGTAATTGTCAAGTATCTTTTAATTTATGAAATCTACCCCTTGTCTTAATAGCATTCAGTATATCACCTGTAACCCAATTTAGTTGATGCTGCTTTATTATCTTGAAATTAAAAAGACCAGGGGTGCTCAATTTTGTCAGGAAAGTATCTATCCAGATGTTAAGAGCATCTGATGGGTCATCCAAACAGTAAAATACTGACCAAGGAATAATTTTCAGTTCTTTAGGAAATATTTGTGAATTGAATATTTTTCATTATTTGATACTTGATATATTTTTATGATAAGTTTTACTTTTTGTACTTAATTTTTATGTACAGCATATAGGATAATGCTCACTTATGGAATATTGGGCAATTGCTACTTCTATCATATTGTCAGCATTGTTAGTATAGATGTGATCAATTAGTGTTTCAGATAGCTCTGTTATCCTAGTGGGTACATGAACTAGCTGTTGATAATTCAGGGAATTTATGGTTTTAATCCATCTTTGATTGGTATCATAAGCAAATTGTAACTGAAGTCACCCAATAAACAGACTTCTTTTTTGTCTATATATAGAGTTTCAAGCTTATGTTGAAATATAGCATACTAAGTATTGTTGGTGTTTGGTGGTATATGTACAAAGTCTAATATAAATGATTTTTGGACCTTGTCTCATTTCCAGCCAAATAATTTCCATAACAATTTCCTGAAGATCATGATGACATTTAAAAGAAATGTCCATCCATCCTTAATGTAAATAAAAAGTCCACCACCCTTTGGGAAAAGTCTGTTTTCTCTTTGAAAACTGTAGCTAGGAATTATAAGTTCATCATCATGAAAACGTTCATGTAAGAAGGTTTCACTGAAAGCAAAAATATCAGTTACTGAATTATTTTCTTAAGTACTTTGATTTCATCTAGTTTTGGAAAAAGATGATGAATTTTTTTTTAAAACCACTACAGCATATAGAATCATCCCACTAAGCATATACTAGTGACATTCCACAAAGGCATGTCATTCCACTAACTAAAGCATAATACCTAGTGTCATTCCACAAAGGCATGATACCCAGTTTCATTCCACTAACTAAAGCATAATACCTAGTGTCATTCCACAAAGGCATGATACCTAGTTTCATTCCACTAACTAAAGCATAATACCTAGTGTCATTCCACAAAGGCATGATACCTAATGTCATTCCACTAACTAAAGCATGATACCTAGTGTCATTCCACAAAGGCATGATACCTAATGTCATTCCACTAACTAAAGCATGATACCTAGTGTCATTCCACTAACTAAAGCATAATACCTAGTGTCATTCCACAAAGGCATGATACCTAGTGTCATTCCACTAACTAAAGCATAATACCTAGTGTCATTCCACAAAGGCATGATACCTAGTGTCATTCCACTAACTAAAGCATAATACTTATAATCATCTCACTAAGGCATACAAATACCTAGGATCATCATACTAAAGCATTGTTCCAAGTTTCATCCCACTAATGCATAATACCTATCAAAAATGTACTAAGGCATAATACAAAGTGTCATCCCACAACCTGAGCCATTGTAACAGGATGAAACCATTTAAGACTGGTTCTAGCAAAGACACTTGACATGAGTACATGTATGATCTGTTTATTTACAATGCAAATTAATGACATTTGAATCTCTGACATGCCAGCTAACAACAATAAATCATACTATAACAACTGAATACACAACTTAATAGATAATATTACAGAATGGAAAATTACAAATAATAATCATAAATGATAATTTTTGTCAATGGATATACATGTAATAAATGTTTTTTCTACTTTACTCCAAAATCAGCTAATTTTTGGTTTCAATTGTATTCCCAGTCATTTAAAAAAACAGGAAGTACCTGAAAATTAAATATTCTATCTCTTAGCATTCATACATTTTATCATGATACAGATACCCTATGCACAAACTCACTCATCATGACAGTCACATTATGAACAAACTCACATAATTATCATCACACAAGACACATTATGAACAAATGCACATAAATATTATCATCACACAAGATATTATGTACAAACTCACATAATTATCATGATGCAGAGACATGATGAAAAAACTCACATTATCATCACACAAGACAAATTATGTACAAAGTTAACTCACATAATCATGATCATACAAGACACATTATGTACAAACTCACATAATCATCATGATAAAGACACATTATATAAAAACCCACATAATCATCATGACACAGACACCTTATGCACAAGCTCACATAATCATCATCACACAAGAGAAATTATGTACAAACTCACATAAATATTATCATCACACAAGACACATTATGTACAAACTCACATAATCATCATGATGCAGACACATTATGTACAAACTCAAATAATCATCATCACACAAGACATTATGTATAAATTCACATAATCATCACACGAGACAAATTATGTACAAACTCAAATAATCATGATCATACATGACACATTATGTACAAACTGACATAATCATGATGCAGACATATTATATACAAACTCACACAATCACACAAGACAAATTATGTACAAGTCACATAATCATGATCATACAAGACACATGTACAAACTCAAAAAAATATCATCACACAAGACACATTATGTACAAACTCATATAAATATAATCACACAAGACATCTTATGTACAAACTCACATAGTCATCATCACACAAGACACATAATGTACAAACTTACATAATCATCATCAAATAGACATATTATGTACAAACTCACATGATCATTATTACTCAGACATATTATGTAAATGAAAAACACATAATCATCATCACCCAAGACACATTATGTACAAACTCACATAATCATCATCACCCAAGACACATTATGTACAAACTCACATAATCATCATCACACAAAGCACATTATGTACAAACTCACATAATCATCATCACACAAGACACATTACGTACAAACTCACATAATCATCATCACACAATACACAGTATGTAAAAATCTAATCACATTAAACAAGACGCAGTATGTACAAACTCACATAATCATCATCACATGTAACACATTGTGCAAACTTGCATACTCATCATCACACAAGACACAGTATGTACAAACTTGCAAAATCATCATCAAACAAGACATATGTACAAACTCACATAATCATCATCACACAAGACACAATATGTACAAACTTGCAAAATCATCATCACCCAAGACACATTATGTACAAACTCACATAATCATCATGACACAAGGCACATTATGTACAAACTCACATAATCATCATGACACAATACACATTATGTACAAACTCACAAAGATATCATCACACAAGACACGATATGTACAAACTCACATAATCATCATCACACAAGACACAATATGTACAAACTTGCAAAATCATCATCAAACAAGACATATGTACAAACTCACATAATCATCATCACACAAGACACATTATGTATGAATACACATAATTGCAATAAAAAGACCTGTCTTGTCTGAAATGCATGTAGTTTGGTTCCCCTGATAGAGCATGTATTTCTCTGATCTGCCTGCCATTGTTAAGCTGACAGCAGGAAGATCTTGGATGAATGTTAAGCCAAAGATGCCTTTGACACCCTGTCCAAATGGTGTTTTGTTTAACCAGGTTAGTACCCATGATGGGTTCCAAATTTGGCTTAGAGCCGAAATGTTTGACTCTGTGTAATGGCAAGGAGGTTCGATAAGACATTTTTTTGTGAGATATCGTCTTTACCATGATGGCAGTGGTGTTAGTGATCATGGAGCAGTAGCGTTTAATCATGCTTGGTGTTAACTTCTTCCCATCAAAGAGCCAGAGGAGGAAGTTAGCTATTTCAGGAACAGACGCCTGTAGTAGTATAATGTTTTCTTGTGTGCAAAGTTTCCATTTGCCTGCTGGAAGATAGCCTTTGATAGCAATTTCAACACAAAGCCCATGGCTACTACATTGCAGACTAATTGTTGAGTGTCACTAAAAGTTTTTGACTGACATGAAGAGGGTATGGTTTTGTCATCCTCAAAACTGGGATGTCCCAGTCAACTTTTATAATTTCCAAATTAAAGGCTGGTGTATGGCAATAACAGAACAGACAAAGAAAACTTGATGGAAAGCATTTAAAAAAAAAAACAACAAACAGCCAATGATAGGGTCTTGTAATTGATGATGTAAACAGTTTAAAAAGTATTTGATTCTGCCAGACTGTAGAAGTAATATGCATATTGATTCTTCCTTTTTCATGATAAGATCAATAGATACTGGAGCTCTGATCCAAGTGGTTGAAAAGGTACAAGGAGATGGGCACAACTCATGAGGCGAAAGGTGGAGAACTTCCTTCAATGGAAGCTCTGAAGGCTGATTCTTCCAATGATATAGAGAAATCAAGAAGTGAAGATGGAGCCTGACAGCAAGAACCATCATCTTTTCTTGCATGAGATGAGAAAAACATCTCTTTAGTTGCCTGATTGAATGAGCTGGCAAAGAGTGTTGAGGTCTGCTGCTGACAAAACTTGTGGAGTGTCTTGAAGTTGAAACAGCGATTTTCAAGTGGTCAGCAATTACAGAGTCCATGTGACATCTGTCTGAAGATGAGGTACTAAGCTTATTGTCCTCAGGTCTTTGTCCCTGAAAATCCCATGTAGTAGGCTTAGGCTGGTCAAAACAAAACCAGGCCATGTTTATTTGCTTATCGACACAAACGGATGTAATACCTGGGATATTATGGCTCTTGCCACTAATCCCTACATCAAGAAGAGATGAATCTGCCCAAATACCACCTGGTGGGGGGGGGGGGGCAGATAAATTTTAAATCTTTTTAGCCAAAAGTTTATGTAGGAAGGATGGATTTGTTAGGGAGCAGCAGTTATCCTAAGGCAGTGCTGTCCAACCTTTTTGACACCATGAGCCACTGAATTTTTTCTTGAAGCAGAAGGCAGCAGCAAAAAACTTAAAAGCAATGACCTGGTTAAAAAGATATACTATAAAAGTAGGAAATGAACTTCTTTTACATAAATGCCCCAAAAACTGATAGAGTTCTGGTGGGCCATCTCAAATGAGCCTGTGAGCCGGTTGGACAGCACTGTCTTAAGGTATTATAATTGGGTAACATGTTTAATGAAACAAGTGGTATCTGAAGACAGGTGGTTCAATAATACACACAGATTTATTAGCATTTAGCATACTGAATATAGACCCTTTCCTCTCAAGAAACCAACACTTCCAGATTACCTCAATGACACTGCTTGGCAACTTAAATTCTCCAGTATTTCAAAATTTGGCTGTTGCCCTCTCTTGTAAGCATTTAAAATTGTTAAATATAATCTCAAATAAACCAAAAACAAAAATTAAAATAAATACATGACAAAAAATATATAAATGTCTTTAAAACCTTTTTAATGATGTAATCTTCATAACCATGGTAACAAAATGTGTAGGATCTTGACATGACGATTTATTTCTCTTTGACCTAAATCAAGTTAACTATGCAAAAACAAACTTTTTTATGAAATAAGGAAAGGAAAAGCAAATAAACAAACAGAAATTAAATATCTATCCACAAATTGAATATCTGAGCAAAAGATAATGATCATAATGTGCAAAAGGAAAACAAATGATTTTTTTAAAGATTCAACAGATCATATTTTAGTAACAAAATTCAATGATTCTTCAAGGATCAACAGATCATACTTTAGTATAAAATTCCATAATTCTTTAAGGTTTAACAGGTCATATTTTAGTACAAAATTCTATGATTTTTCAAGGTTTACAGTGGCAGATGCTTTATCTACTTGGGAAATGGATTCACCTGCCCATACACGAGTCTCCTGCTGCCTTGCAGGTCAGCTTTGGTTAGCCAATGACTATGGGAGTAAACCCTAAAAGTAAATATGGAGTGGAGACCCTAAGGTAGTTGGACGATGTACTACATCCCCTTCTGGCAACTCCTTGATCTGGAGAGGGATGGACTCTGCCAGACAACTTTTGCCCAAGACACACCGATAATGCTGGACAAATCTGAAGTCACCATACCAGATTGGCTCTTGCCTGGGTCAACAAGGACCCTGTCTGCAATTGTCCACCAGGACAGAAGTGACAAGTGTGCTACTGGTACTTTGCATAAATCAGAGCAAGAGACAGCATCACCATTGCCACCTGGAACATTAGAACTCTGGCGCGAATTGGAAGACTCCAAGAGTTGACACACGAGAAAGAACAATACACACGGCACATTCTGGGTCTCTGTGAAGTCAGATAGAAAGCTTTAGGAGAACACCTAACTGAAGATGGAAATATATTCTACTATAATGGAGAGTTGGACAAGTCCATAAATGGAGTAGGCTTCCTTGTAAATAAAGCCAACCAAGGATCTGTGCTTGAATGTCACCCCATATCTAGCAGAATCATCTCCATTCATCTGGAAATCATCTCCATTTAACACCACAATTATCCAAGTCTATGCTCCAACTACTGATCATGATAATGAAGAAATATGAGTTTTACAACTTACTCCAGTGTATTATAAACATGGTAAGTAAAAAAGGCATCCTCATCATTCAAGGAGACTGGAATGCCAAAGTTGGCAAAGATGCTCTAAAAGACAGGAGTGATCATTGTGGACCTTCTTGAATTGAGCTTACCAATGAAAGAAGGAGATGGCTGCTCGAGTTCGCAAGCTACAACAACTTATTACTAGCCAACACACTGGGCCAACATAAAGCTTCACGATGCTGGACATGGCATGTACCAAATGGAACCCATCATAACCAGATTTACTACAGACTGGTTCAAAAGCGTTACCGATTCGGTGTTAATAGAGCAAAAACATGAACGTTCCCAGGTGCTGATATTGGGAGTGATCACGGCCTCATGATTATGAACATCAGAGTGAAGCTGAAGAAAATTAACAAGCCAGAGAAAATCAGGCTTAAATTCAACCTTGAACAACTGAAGGACCCTAACAACTGCAAATCATTTTAAGCCACAATTGGAGAAAAATTTGCTCCTTGTGATGGATGCTGATGTTAAAGTGATGACAGACACTTTCAACACAGTCATGACAACAGCTGCCAAGGACATTATTGGCCTCCATCGCCCAAAGAAAAGGCCCTGGGTTACAGAAGAGATTCTGAATCTGTGTGATGCCCAAAGAGACCTAAAAAAAAAACACCAGACACACAACAGGGGCAATGGAGTACCGAGAAATAAACAAGAATATCAGAAAAAACTTGAAAAACACAAAAGAAGATTGGATTGGACAAATGAGCACAGAAATAGAGAGCGGTATGAGAAAGAATAACAGCAAAAAGGCATTCCAAACTGTGAAATACTTCACCAAACAGAAGCAACCAGAGTCAGTGCCATTCAAGACAAAAATGGAAAATGCCTCACAGAAGCACGTGACATTGCAGAAAGATGGACTGAGTATTGTAAAGAACTCTACAACTATCTATCCACAGGAGACCCAGAGGTGCTTGAAGTTCCAAACTCCACAAATGATGATGATTTCCCCATTGTCAAAGAAGAGTTGGAGTCAGCAATAAGAGCACTGAAGAATGGGAAGGCAGCTGGAGTAGACAACATCCTAGCAGAACTTATCAAGAATGGGGTGGAATCCGTGATAGAGCTACTAACAAAATTCTGCAATAAGTTCTGGCAGACAGGGGAATGGCCAACACAGTGGACCCGGTCACCGATTATAACACTGCCCCAAAAGGCAATCTCTAGCTGTGCCAAATTTATAGGACTATCAGTTTGATCAGCCATGGCAGTAACTTGATGCTGAAGATCATCTAAAAACAGACTGATAACACAAGCAGAAGAAATAATCACTGAAACACAGGCACGGTTCCAAAGTAAAAGTAGCACAACATAACAAATATTCAATCAAAGGGTTCCGAGTGAAAAATATTTGCAATATCAACAAGATATCTATCATGTGTTCCTAGATTTCAAAAGTGCTTTTGACAGAGTGTGGCATGAGGAATTATGGGCCACAATGAAGAAGTACAAAATGGGCCAAAAGTTGACCAATATCATCAAGCAGCTGTATGCCACGGCTACCAGTGCAGTAATTACTCAAGGTTCTGTGGGGACTGGTTCAAGACAACATTATGTACAAGGCTGTCTCCTATCACCCATGCTTTTCAACATCTACTTACAGTGGATCATGAGCAAAGCCCTAGAAAACCACTGTGGGATAGTCAGCATTGGAAGGATTAACATCACCCTCCTATGCTTTGCAGATGACATTGATGGACTGGTAGGTACTGAAGATGAGCTTGCCACCTTAGTGAAGAACCTGGATGAAAAATCTTCCAGATTTGATATCTAGATAAGCGTGGAGAAGACAAAGCTGATGAAAAATAGTGCCAAACAAATTTCAGCCAAGAATAAAGTTATAGGACAGGTAGTAGCACAGTGCCTCAACAACCATTGTGACACTAGGTCAAGAGACCAATGATGATGATGATGATGATGATGATGATTTTAGTACAAAATTAAATGATTTATCAAGGTTCAACAGATCATATTCAATGAACAATATGAATATTGTTCATATTGTTCATTGAATATGATCTGTTGAACCTTGAACAGAATTCAATGAACAAATATGTGCAGTCTAAAGCATCTGGGGTGCTGCTATAAAGTTAGTCTGCTTCCCTGACAAATTTCACTAATTCTAAGATGAAACCTGGACCCCAATCAAACATGGATGAAACAATTATCTGGATTTTTTGGCAGTGATCATTTTTGCATAGTTTATGCTAGTATGTAAGTTTTTCTTTTAAGGGTAATTTTTGTAAAAAAAAAAACATCGTAAGAGTTGGCAGGTCTGCCATATTAATAACAAAAGGCTGATGGTAGAGTTTCACTGAATAAAATGTTAAATTTTCCCGTTTCAAATAACACATAACAATTTCAAAGATCAATAAGTTTGCATGCATAAGTATCTATACCACAAATAGTGTTTCTCCTGTAATAAGGACTGAGGTTCCCCATCCTAATAATCTATATTAAAAATGTAGATGAGTTAGCTGATCACATGTGAAAGGTCTAAAATATCAATTTTTTTTATCAAAAGTTGGTAAGACAAGGCTTATTATTTAGCACAGAGCTCCAAGTACCCATTAAACTTCAGTAGTCTCAGGGTGATTTTAAGAGCCATTTCAAATTTTAGGTTGCCAAGCCCTAATAAGGTGTTCACTATAGACACTAAAACAAAAATCAGAGGGCTATCAGTTTCAAATTTTCACTCAACAAATCTAAATGTTTATCAACCAATCAAAATTTTTCACTCAACAAATCTAAATGTTTAGTAACCAATCCAAACTTTTCACTCAACAAATCTAAATGTTTAGCAACCAATCCAAACATTTCACTCAACAAATCTAAATGTTTAGCAACCAATCCAAACATTTCACTCAACAAATCTAAATGTTTAGCAACCAATCCGAACTTTTCACTCAACAAATCTAAATGTTTAGCAACCAATCCAAACTTTTCACTCAACAAATCTAAATGTTTAGTAACCAATCCAAACATTTCACTCAACAAATCTAATTGCTTAGCAACCAATCCAAACTTTTCACTCAACAAATCTAAATGTTTAGCAGCCAATCCAAATTTTTCACTCAACAAATCTAAATGTTTAGCAACCAATCCAAACTTTTCACTCAACAAATATAAATGTTTAGCAGCCAATCCAAACTTTTCACTTAACAAATCTAAATGTTTAGTAACCAATCCAAAACTTTTCACTCAACAAATATAAATGTTTAGTAACCAATCCAAACTTTTCACTCAACAAATCTAAATGTTTAGCAACCAATCCAAACTTTTCACTCAACAAATATAAATGTTTAGTAACCAATCCAAACTTTTCACTCAACAAATCTAAATGTTTAGTAACCAATCCAAACTTTTCACTCAACAAATATAAATGTTTAGCAACCAATCCAAACTTTTCACTCAACAAATATAAATGTTTAGTAACCAATTCAAACTTTTCACTCAACAAATCTAAATGTTTAGCAACCAATCCAAACTTTTCACTCAACAAATCTAAATGTTTAGCAACCAATCCAAACTTTTCATTCAACAAATCTAAACGTTTATCAACCAATCAAAATTTTTCACTCAACAAATCTAAATGTTTAGTAACCAATCCAAACTTTTCACTCAACAAATCTAAATGTTTAGCAACCAATCCAAACATTTCACTCAACAAATCTAAATGTTTAGCAGCCAATCCAAACTTTTCACTCAACAAATCTAAATGTTTAGCAGCCAATCCAAACTTTTCACTTAACAAATCTAAATGTTTAGTAACCAATCCAAAACTTTTCACTCAACAAATATAAATGTTTAGTAACCAATCCAAACTTTTCACTCAACAAATCTAAATGTTTAGCAACCAATCCAAACTTTTCACTCAACAAATCTAAACGTTTAGCAACCAATCCAAACTTTTCACTCAACAAATCTAAATGTTTAGTAACCAATCCAAACTTTTCACTCAACAAATCTAAATGTTTAGTAACCAATCCAAACTTTTCACTCAACAAATCTAAACGTTTAGCAACCAATCCAAACTTTTCACTTGCAACTTGGATTACTGAAACATGGACTTATCATCACCCTCTATTCATCAGCAAGATGTGTTCAAAAAGCCTTTAAAAGTGACAAACCTGCCCACCAACCAAGAAATCAAGGGGAGAATTAGTATGTGAGAGTGAGAATGAACTATTGTGATAATGACTTGATCCACCTAATTGGCCAAACTATTGTGATAATGGATTGATCTGCCTTATTGGTAAAAGTATGGTAATAATGGCTTGATCTGCCTTAGTGGCAAAACTATTATAATAATGGATTGATCTGCCTTAGTGGCAAAACTATTATAATAATGGATTGATCTGCCTTAGTGGCAAAACTATTATAATAATGGATTGATCTGCCTTAATGGTGAAACTATTGTGATAATAGCTTGATCCAACTAATTGGTTAAACTATTGTGATAATGGCTTGATCCACCTAATTGACAAAACTATTGTGATAATGGATTGATCTGCCATATCCCATTATGATTTCTGAGCACATTGATGTATACAGCTTATACAAATGACATGTTATCTGGAAGGAGAAAATTATACATTAACTTTACACTTAAGAAAACAATACCTGTTGTTCACTGGAACAGTTTGAAGTATATCTCACTCTGAACACTTGTTTTCGGTGCTGCTTGGAATGGTTCCATACCACAGTCACACATGTGTCATTGATGTTTTGGAATGAAATTAAATCAACTGGTGCTGGTTTAACTGAAGTGAAAGTCAAAGAAAAGATTAAAAATGAATTAATCACTGTGTTCATGGCTGAAATTTTTCTAATACCAAATGAAAGACAACTAATATTCTAAAACACATACATGTATTATCTTTCCCATAATGTAACATGCATTGAGAAAGACATTACCAAATGTGACCTAGACCTTTTAACCTTTGGAGCACCAGTAGCTAGGAAAACTAAATCTATTCTATTAATGTTTAATTTTTGGGACTTTGATCTATAATTCTTTGTGTTGTCTTCCCTGAGAATGTTTGACAGATATGGAAAATCTAGTTTAACATCTGATGTCGATAGACATGTGATCAAAGAGTGTTTTTCTTCAAACGAGAGTGGGATCAACAATTTCATTATTCATCATTAAATCAATTTTACCAGCCTCCAGTAGCCATTGTAAAAAATATCATGACAAAAAGGGACTTTAATAACACTGTTGGACCTTTTTCTAAGAATTATTTTAAAATATTTTATCTTTGTGTTTTTTTAACTTTTATCAGTATTTAATAGCCAATATTGTGATGACATGCCATACCATACGTACCTACCCATCCACACCCCACCCACCTACTTACTGTCTATAAAAGACCTAAAACAATATAAAAGATATAAGTTTTAGAGTGAGAGGTTTTTTATTATTTAAAAAATCATTGTTCTTAAAGTATGCTGGAGAAACTATCATGATTGTCAACCCATAGAAGCCCAATTTTACAAGGTCACATGCTTTAAGTAAATTAGGAGTGACCGCCGCCAGTACAAACATAGTTCATGCATTAATTTACCTTGATTAGCCACTACTGCAGTCCACTCATCCAATTTAGAAATGTACAATACTCAGTTAACCGTTTCAGGGCATCCAATCACAATGCACATATGCAGTTATTAATATGGAACGTTTAGCACTTTTTGAGTTTTATGCTCTTTTTATTCTTGCCATTATACCTTCTTGCATAGGGCATTCATTTTCTGCTAAATGATCAAGAGACTGAGTAGGTTTTATAGAAGATGGTTCATTTGAGCCATTGTCAAAGCCTGTTGATCAATTTGCTTTTCCTTCTTCCATGGATGTACCCAGTAACAGCAGCCTAAACATCTACTCTTGCAATCTTTTCCTGCTTAATGAGCTCTGTTTCATTGGACTTAAATTCTTTTGAGTGTCTGTAAGCCATTCATGCTCCTTTCAATTCTTTCTGATGCTTCATCTTCATGTCTTTTGTTCTGTCTTTCAGATTAGATTTCTTCTTTTTCCTTTTGTTCTCCTTATTCTTTTTGGTATGACCAATGCATTCCTGGTGGGCAAAATCTCATAATTTGTGAAAGATCTGCAGTGTGTATGATCATGGAAAGTACTGCATCTTTGAAAACATTAACTACATTTTCTCCTATATGTAACCTTTCTTAAATTTGAAGTCTTAAGTCTGAAGTAATGGATATTTCACTTGACCACCTGTAATGGTCTATCCTGATAGTCATCAGGTGGTGCAATTTGGCTATCCACATTTCCACTCACCTGCCACTGCTGCTGTATCAAGGCATGGTTCAAGCTGTCTGGTCATTTCTGTCAGACGGCTATCTCTAATTTATATCACAGATTCACCTGGATATTTGATTCTCTTAATGAAATTAAGATATCCTAGGAGTAGCTAGGAGTTTGTTTGCAGAAGGAAGCTACTTCAGTACATTCTTAGCTGATTTGAAAAAGAAAGCTCCAAATGACAAAAGCTTTCTTCTGCTAATCTGGTTTTAAGTTTACAAATCGTTTCCTCATTTTATCATCTAAAACCAGTTCCTCAACAAGCAGTTGATTTCTGAATGCTACACCACTTCACTGATGGTATCTCCTAACTAGTCTTTCTTATATAAACTTTGTCTTTATAAATGTACGAGTCTGATATCCATTTCTAACATTGTGTCATGCAAGATGTGGATTAGAGGTGCTTCTGTCTGGGAAAGCTGCTGGAAGACAGGAATCAAGCAGTCAAAATTAAAGTATCCAGTTTAATCTGAATCTTCAAAAAGACCAAACTAAATTCTCAAATAGATGCCATAGTTTTGGTTTGATGAAAACAAGCTTAAAAGCATTAAGAATGTCTGTTTTCCACATCAAAGCACCATTCCCAGCTATGGTAAGAATGGTCAAGGAATCAACCTATACAAATATATCATAGCAAAAGATGATCTTTATATACTGGATCATTCAATTTGGAATGTGTGACATTATCCTGAGGGGATGGACAAGTTCAATGTCAGTCTCTACTTTTGTGTATTTGACAACTGCTGTTAAATTGATTCAATAGCTTTGTTGTTGTTGTTGTTTTTGTTGTAGGATTTAATGCCAATTTTCAGCACATGTTAGGCTATACATAGCAGCCAGTATTAATGGTGGAGGAAGAACCCGGGAAAACCCACGGAAAGAACCAGTGACCCACGAGAAGCTACTGGCAAGCTTTCTCACTCTGAGACTCGAACCCACGCAGACAGAGGTGAGATGGCAGTGATTCATAGCAACCCAGTTCTAATATTATTTCCACAAAAAAATGTTTCTTCGACAACAGAATGTATAACCAAAATAGTATTCATCTATTCATAATATCTCTTAAAATCTTATTAATCCATATTTTCCTATTAAAATGCTGGAAGCGGTCTCAACATTAAAAATCCCATTATATTTAGTTATTGTTCTAAATATTGCCAAATCACTCAGAAATTTAATTGCAGAAAACCATTATCTGCAAAGCTATTATAAATGTAAAGACTCAACTGATTTTGGCCAAACGCAGGGTTATCATGTTTGTTGACAATGTGATATACATCAAATGAGGACTACAATTGCTTTATATGTTTTTTGTATTCTCAAACAGTATGTGACTGATACATGAATTTTATAACGTGATCTTTATTGGAATTCATTTCATATACAAGTACAATAATTAATGCAATATGAACTCTATCAAACAAATGTAAGTTGTCAATATACAGGTATATTTCACAAAAGTTTTGTCTATATTTAATAAAAGCACATATTTTTGCAGCTGCTTTTCTTTACACCCCTCCTACCCCCTCCCCCATCCATGATCTTCAGTTAAATTATGCATGTACCATGAAAAGGTGGGGAGGGGGGGTATTTTATGGTTGGTTTATAACATGGTCAGGTTCTATGGACCCCAATGACCGTGTTATAGTGGGGTCACACTGTATCATCTAAATAAATGTGCAAATAGTTCTTATCTCACTAGTACGCACTGTAGTACAGTCATATGGATAGTATAACTCAAAGGTGTTACCATGATGTTAAAATTTGAAGCAAGGCATTTTTTTATCATTTGCTGGATGGTGGGCAAAATAGCTATGTTACTGCAGCATAAAAATGAAATTCATCTACTGTGCCAGTGTGACAGGCATAGATAGATATCTTCATTGTATATGCAAGTCAAGAGTTACATCCTTTGTCATTAAGGACAGGGACCATTCATTATTCCAAACTCTATTGTATATGCAGGTCCAGAGACAGGAGTTAAATCCTTTGTCATTAAGGACAGGGACCATTCATTATTTCAAACTTGATTGTAAATGCAAGTCAAGACATAGGAGTTAACATCCTTTTTCATTAAGGACAGGTACCATTCATTATTCCAAACTTGATTGTAAATGCAAGTCAAGAGACAAGGTTACATCCTTTTTCATTAAGGACAGGGACCATTCATTATTCCAAACTTGATTGCATAAGGAATCACATCACAATTACTATTTCCAGTTCAGTACCCACGAATGTAGTTCTAGTCTATTTTTAGAACATTTTTTCCTCTGTCATTTTGGTGGTGATAGAAGAGTTATATTGATGCATTTATGGTAGGGATTTAAAGGTAATTGTTTATTCTTGAGAATATGAGCTGAGAGAGTGGTTGTCTGTGTGTATTTTGGCGACAGTGCACATGGAGTAATAAGGACTTGGTGATGATCTGGAAGTGAAATCTGTGTTCTGTGTACATGCTGTTCTGTTTACAGTGCAGCCGCTCAAAAAAATGCCGGTGAACCCCTGACAAGAACTTCACTGTGAAGTCATCTTTGGATGCATTTTAGATTAACATATGATTTGTACTGATTGTCACACAGTTGAAAGGTCAGTACTGAGAAATATATGTAGAGAACATATAGTAAAATTAATTGTGGTGTATGTCCATATTCAAGTCAAGAGACAGGAGTTACATCCTTTTTCATTAAGGACCGGGACCATTCATTATTCCAAACTTGATTGTATATGCAAGTCAAGGGACAGGAGTTACATCCTTTTTCATTAAGGACAAGGACCATTCATTATTCCAAACTTGATTGTATATGCAAGTAAAATCATAAAGAATAGCCATAGCCATATACACTTTCTTGTGATTTCCTCTTCATCTCAAACCCTTCATACATAGAGTTCAAGTCATGATTTCATCGGTAATTAAGCAGGATATAATAAGTTTGTGTGGACTATAAATTTGGGAGATAACAAAAATGTGTAATTCATGATTTTGTTGTACAGTGCACATAAAACAATTATGATAATGTAATAATAATAATAATAATAATAATAATAATAATAATAATAATAATAATAATAATAATAATAATAATGGCAATAATGATATTTCGTGTACTGTATTTGTTAAAAACCAATTTTAAGAAGTGATCCTGTGTTCAACAGTCAGTTTTGCTTTTCTAATAAGTGACGACTACCAGTGACATGTTTGAAGGTACATAACATTATGAAACAGAAAAATACAATCTCACTTAAAGTAAAAGTCATAGAGACCAGCTTAAAAGAATATTAGAGACCAGATTAAAAGTGGTAGAATCGAGCTTAAATGAATACTAAAGACCAACTTAATAGAAGATCAGAGATCATCTTAAAAGAATATTAGAAATCTGCTTAATGAGTAACAGAGATCAGCTTAAAAGAGTATTAGAGACCAGCTTAAAAGTGGTAGAATCGAGCTTAAATGAAAACTAAAGACCAACTTAATAGAATATCAGAGATCTTCTTAAAAAAATATTAGAAATCTGCTTAATGAGTAACAGAGAACAGCTTAAAAGAGTATTAGAGACCAGATTAAAAGTGGTAGAATCAAGCTTAAATCAATACTAAAGACCAACTTAATAGCATATCAGAGATCATCTTAAAATAATATTAGAAATCTGCTTAATGAGTAACAGAGACCAACTAAAACAAGTATTAGAGACCAGCTTAAAAAAGTGTTATAAACCGGCCTTAAAGAGTATTAGAGACATGTTTTAAAGTGTATTAGAGACCAGTTTAAAGAGTATTAGAGACATGTTTTAAAGAGTATTCGAGACATGTTTTAAAGAGTATTAGAGACATGTTTTAAAGAGTATTAGAGATATGTTAAAAAAATATTAGAGTGCACCTTAAAAGAACATTAACGATCATCTTAAAAATGTATGAGAGGCCAGCTTAAAAGTGTATGAGACCAAGTCAAAAGAATAGTTGAGACAAGTTTAACCCTTTACCTCATGCAAGTGCCTTTGGATGCCTCTACCCAATTCACATGAAAGCACATTTTTATTTTTTATGCATGTACACCATTCTCATGCAAGTGCCTTCGGATGCCTCTACCCAATTCACATGAAAGCACATTTTTATTTTTTATGCATGTACACCATTCTCATGCAAGTACCTTTGGATGCCTCTACCCAATTCACATGAAAGCACATTTTTATGTATGTACACCATTCTCATGCAAGTACCTTTGGATGCCTCTACCCAATTCACATGAAAGTGCATTTTTATTTTTTATGCATGTACACCATTCTCATGCAAGTACCTTTGGATGCCTCTACCCAATTCACATGAAAGTGCATTTTTATTTTTTATGCATGTACACCATTCTCATGCAAGAACCTTTGGAGGCCTCTACCTAATTCACATGAAAGCGCATTTTTATGCATGTACACCATTCTCATGCAAGTACCTTTGGATGCCTCCACCCAATTCACATTAAAGCACATTTTTATGTATGTACACCATTCTCATGGAAATACCTTTCGATGCCTTCTGTAAACATCAGCCATTTTTAACCGGTTTTCGTAGTGCCACCTTAAACCCTTAGTTAGATACTACATTCATTGATGTGAATGACCATTATGTCAGGTTACGTGGTTGCTCTTTAAGATCTGGTCATAATCTGCTATTTAAAGTAACTGGGTCATATTCTACACTCACTGTGGATTAGGGCTGTCAAAAATCACGAAAAACTTACCTGGGTACCCGTTGCGCCATTTAACGGGTACCCATTAGAACATGAAAAACATGTACAACCCTAGATCAACTAATTGTTATCCACCTTTCTTTAACATTTTGTCTGGCGATAGAGACTAACCGTGTAATGCACTACTCAGTCTGAAGCGTTCACACCGTGGTAGTTGCAAATGATCGAACCACACGCTATTAATTAATAAATTTATTTAGAATAACCTTTGTACCCAGACGGTAAGTATAATCCAACTTCTAATGATCAGCTGCGTTAAATCCTTTAGAAATCTCATATTTTTTTAGTATAAATCCCTGTCAGAACAGAACGCATGTGTATTCATCGGCTGTTGACCTCAGATTTGAATTACCCACGCATGCATGTAAAGCAGCTTTACCACATTGTAAGAGTAACGCGTTAAAACCGTCTTGTGTCTGTGTGAGAGAGAGAGAGAGAGAGAGAGAGAGAGAGAGAGAGAGAGAGAGAGAGAGATACCACGCAGTCACAGAAGTGATATGATTTTTGGAATTATAATTCTTAAGATAGTTATGACAAAAACGTAGTATTGAGAGTAGAAATGTCGGTACAGGTATGATGGCTAATTTTCAAAATTAGCAGAGCTAGTCGACTCAAAACAATGAGCTGCTCAAAGATTGCTTTGAGGCATGGCGAAGATTTCAAGGTGTCTAGGTGATAATTATTAATAATATTACATGTGGGATTTCTTTGACATGTGTGTTCGGAAATAAAAGGTAGCCATCTGGATTTCAATAAAAGATCACACAATGTACCAATCATTTAGCAACCACAATCAATAGTCATCGTCTACAAAAAGGTTTATTACCTTTAGAACAATGACTATGTTTTAACCTTGGCATCTAATGCCTCAGGGATAAGGGGTTTGTCCTGTTGCACAATGCCAATGAATTTTACTAATCCAAACAGACTTTCTGATATATTGTTTATTTATATTAAGCAGGGATCTGGTTTCTAATTAAAGCCATAACTGTCACACCTTTTTGAAGTGGTTTCGTGTTTAATGATTTAGTAGTGGGCCGCTGATGCATAACGGGTGGTCCTACTCCTAAATATAGACTGGAGCTGTAACTGAGACAAACGTACTGCTGACAATATATGATATTTTGATAGTGTTGGCAAGTCTGGCGACAATTTATTTTTGTGAACGGGTACCTGCGATTAATTTTCAATACCCAGGTATTTCACTACGGTCGGGTACCCAAATACCCGGGTACCCGTTGACAGCCCTACTGTGGATATTGTTCAGGACCTTCTGGAGTTTGCATGATTAGAATCACAACTATGAAAGCTTCAGTAACTGTAGTAAATGGTTCTGATATTGATGCCAGTAACAATTAGTTTGTGTTATTTAATAATTCTGATGATATACTGTGATGTTATGTTGATGTAGAAAAAGGACTTGTAAATTTTTAACATGAGACATGGCAGCTATGGATGGTCACACTGGCTTTACTGGCTTGACAGTGAACAAGTTCTCTCAAGATTTTATAGCACATAAAAAATACTTTCACGAAAAATAATTATTCAGCTATAACAACCAGATTTTACTCTTAAATATTTCCATATATAAAAGATGTCTACCCAAATTGTAAAATGGTTAAAACTGATCTTAAACAGAACATATACTACACTGCTTAACAGTTAACAGGCAAACCTGTGGGTATGGAGTCAAATAGATAACAGGTGTTCTATTTATAGCACATTGTATACAAACTGGCTAAAATGCTATACACTCTATGAGGTAAAGGGTTAATAGAATATTAGAGACAAGCTTAAAAGAGTATTAGAGACAAGTTTAAAAGAGTGTTAGAGACAAGTTTAAAAGAATATTAGAGACATGCTTAAAAGAGTAATAGAGACAAGGTTAATAGAGTAAAAGAGACTAGCTTAAAAGAGTATTAGAGACAAGCTTAAAAGAATATTCGAGACAACCTTAAAAAAGTAATAGAGACAGGCTTAAAGAATATTAGAGACAAGCTCAAGGGAGTATTAGAGACAAGCTTACCAATATGGTCTGGTGAAATACGAGAAACAGCTGAAGTATTCCCCACCCTCCTCAAAATATTGGTGATGTTGAAATAAAACCAATGGTCCAGGTCTGTCATGATGTCGTTTATGGTGAATGATGTAAACGAGTCATTAGGGCAACGGACCCATCTGATTTTTGTATCACTGAAGAAGAAAAAAAAATCACATGTAAGCCAGTAACTTTCATGAATCTAATTAGTATTGTAATTTACACACACACACACACACACACACACACACACACACATACGCACACACACACACACATATATATATATATATATATATATATATATATAGATAGTTTCTTTAAATGTAATGTCTGTCAAACAATACTGTACTGAATAAAATGTTATCATGATGTTCTAAATGTATTTCTTATTTGTAAAAATTTACTTCAATTTTCAACTACTAATATGTCTAAAAAAGAATGTCATGTATGTAATATTCTATTCCAAGGAATAGAACTTCTGTTTTGTTACTGTCATTTTTAATAAATTTAAGATATGTATTAACTAAACAATATAGTTAAATACTAATTTTGTTATAACATTAAGTAAATGCCAATCATTATGGCATGTATTTCCAAACATGAGCTAAACTTATATTCTTCTTTATTTTCTCCTTTCTCTCTCACTCTCCATCTGGATGAACAAATCTTCTAATACATCATTTACATAAGCAATGAATTTCACCAGTCATGACCAATAAAATGTTTATAGTCATGAAATATTTCTTTACACACCCTTAGAATAGGTGTACATCCTCAATGAAATCAGATATTTCCTTGCAGACAATCAAAATGTATAGCAAATTCCAGATAAACAGATATTTACTTATAAACACTTAAATTATGTGTATATTCATCTGGATAGAATTCTGAAAAACCAAGCCAACTACTTTAGGTGAACAGCAAAGGTTTACTATTTCTAATGAAGTCTTTATAGCTTCAATCTCTTCATCCAATTATCAACACTGTTTACAATAAGCATATCTATTTTGTTTCAATCATTTTGAAATTCATCAAATCAAACATCTTCAAAAGACATAGGTAATGCTATAGTCAGAGAGAGAGAGAGAGAGAGAGAGAGAGAGAGAGAGAAAACAGATTTTTAAGAAAGAATGAGATGCAACTGAATAGTCAGAGCATTTTTCATTTTTAGTGTCAATTACTACATATCTTAATTTCATTTCTCTTTTAAACAAAATCATCAATCCAGGATTCATCCCTCTATTAAATATGAAACTTAAGTTGCCCATTACCTCTCTACTAAATATGACTTTAATGTCATACTTCATCACTGCATTAAACATGACAATTAAGTGATCTCTAATCCATCAATTAAACATGACAATTACATGATCCTTAATCCATCCATTAAACATGACAATTACATGATCCTTAATCCATCCATTAAACATGATAATTATGTCATCCTTAATCCATCCATTAAACATGACAATTACATCATTCTTCATTCCTCCATTAAATATGACCATAAAGTCAACCTTCATTCCTCTATCACATACAACCCACAAGTCATCCTTGATCTATATATTATATACAATCTTACACTCATCCCTAAGGCCTCCATTAAATATCCTCTATAAAACATATTTCATCCAGCTATTCAATACAACCATCAATTTATCCTTCTTTATTCAATTAATGTTTTGCCTGTTCCCTGAGTTATGCATAAATCCCTCCACTAAATACAACCATCAAGTCATCCTTCTTTATTCCATTAAAGTTATGCCTGATCCCTCCACTAAATACAACCATCAAGTCATCCTTCTTTATTCAATTAAATTTATGCCTGATCCCAGAGTTATGCCTAAATCTCTCCATTAAATGCAACCATCAAGTCTTCCTTCTTTATTCCATTAAAGTCATGCCTGATCCCAGAGTTATGCCTAACCCCTCCACTAAATATAACCAACAAGTCATCCATAATTATTCCATTAAAGTTATGCCTAATCCCTCTATTAAGTAAAACCATCAAGTCATCCCTCATTATTCCATTAACATTATACATAATTCCTCCATTAAATACAACCATCAAGTCATCCATGATTATTCCATAAAAATTGTGCCTAATCCTACCATTAAATATAACCATCAAGTCATTCATGATTATTCCATAAAAGTTATGCCTAATCCTGCCATTAAATACAACCATCAAGTCATCCATGATTATTCCATAAAAATTATGCCTAATCCTACCATTAAATACAACCATCAAGTCATCCATGATTACTCCATTAAAGTTATGCCTAATTCTACCATTAAATATTACCATCAAGTCATCCATAATTATTCCATTAAAGTTATGCCTAAAAGCTCCATTAAGTATGGAGATCAATTCATTCTTCATCTGTCAATTAAATTTAACTATTAAGTCATCAATTATCCCTTGTTAAATACAACCATTAAGTAATCTTTAATTACTTCAACAAATGAAACGATCCTTTATCCACTGTAAAATACAACCATCAAATCACCATTCCTCCCCCAGTTAAATACAACAATCAAGTAATCCTTCCTCCCTCTGTTCAAAACAACCATCATTTCATCCTACCTTTTTCTGTTTAATATAACCGTCAAGTCATCATTCCTCCCCCAGTTAAATACAACCATCATGTCATCCTTCCTTTCTCTGTTAAATACAACCATCAAATCACCATTCTTCCCCCAGTTAAATACAACATATCAAGTAATCCTTCATGCTTCATTTAAATACAACCATTAAGTCATCTTTCTCCCCCTGTTAAATACAACACAAGTTATCTCCTCCCCCCCCCCCCCCCCCCGTTAAATACAATCATCCAGTCATCCTTCAAAGTCAAATTCATACCATTAGGTTGTTCTCAAGCCTTCAGTTTGAGTTGAATATGCTTTAATTTATATATTTCACAAACTTTATATATATAAACGTTTAACTCTAATTTTACTTTTTAAGATGACAGATGTGGTGGCCATACCTAAGTCTGAGCAGCACCAATTTTATTCAAGACCAACCCATCTAAACTTTGGATAAATGATAAGGTTGCATTTCATGGCAATCTTCCATATAGTTTAGACAGAGTAGCAATAACAAACTTTTGTAAACAGAGACAGACAGACAGACATCAGATAATAGTCAAAGTGCTATCCCATGAGCTAATTTTTGTATGTACACTATGAATCAGGAATTATTTACTTTAAGTATCTCAAATTTACATGCTCAAACTGTATAGTGTTAAAATCTACCTTACTGCTTAGTCAACAGCAACCATTTGTCACTAAACAATAAATATGCTTAATTTCTGACTGGGAATGCTAGTGGATTTACTCAAATATGACACATCCCTGACCTCTTTAATGCAATATGAAATAGATTTTCCTCTATATATTGTAAATATGTTAAGAGTTGATTTTGATTCTCTCTACTTTCTCTGCTCCTGACAAAATTCTAACCCTGTGAAAACTATCACAAGCAACATGATGCCAGAATCTTAATTTTGATGACAAATTTTGAGAATTAAATTTAGTAACACTCACACCTGATATATCAAGACAGGTGAGTGCCAGCACAGTGGTCATTTAATCAGAATATACATTATTCTCATAAACAAAATATACTAATGTTCTGACCCAAGTATAATCAAATATAAAATGTTTTTTCACAAACATATACACACATAACTTTCATTTACCTTCCCTTGTACTTTACATCATTTGTCCAGAAGCATTCCATGTTTATGTACTCCTTATGAAAATATGGAATCATGGCCCATGTACAGGTCAGCTTGTCCCAGTTATACACTTGGCATGAAAAGTTTTCTGGGTTCTGTGGGTAGTCTAAAATACATGAAAAGTTCTCAGGGTTATGTGTATGTAAAGTATAAAATACATGAAAATTATCTCAAGGTTATGTGTAAAAAGTCTAAAATACATGAAAAGATCTCAGGGTTAATAATAATGACTTTATTTATTTAAGGAGGGTAACACAATTAGCTAAGAACTAATCTACCTTGAGGCCCTCATACAAGGAATTTATTTAATTCAACAGCATCTCAGAAGCCACTGGATATATTGGGTTTGGAAGATGGAAATAGAGTGGGCATTTCTAATCTCAACTGGAATACTATTCCAGAGCAAAGTTCCAGAGTATTGGAAACTTTTCTTAAATAATTCCTTATTTGGTTTGGGAATTTTATACTGTTTTGTAGATATTGATCGCAGGTTGGGTGTATTACCAGGTAGCCTATACTGGAATAGGGATTGTAAATATTCAGGAGCACTATTATTGGATATCCTGTACATTAATTTGGCTTTTCTTAAACATATTCGGTCTTTAATAGGTAATATTTTTAACTTACCAGCTAAATTTTCCTTGCTTTCTTTCTGGTTTGATATTAGCCTTAATGCTCTTTTCTGAATTTTTTCCAACTTTGATATGTTTTTATCATTTGAATTACCCCATACTGTATTACAGTAGTCAAAATACGGTTGTATGTAACTGTTATAAAATAATTTTCTGTGCCTTTCAGGGAGAAAATGTCTTATCCTACTGAGAAGCCATAAACTTGAATTGACCTTTTTACTGATATGTTTGATATGATCAGTCCATGATAGATTATTATCTACCAAAACACCAAGTAGTCTGTCGTGACAGACCATTTGCAAATTTTTATCCTTCCATGTTGGACATAGTTCATTGCTATCAAGATTTTTCCTTTTTTTCCTTGTTGAGATAAGTAATATTTTAGTTTTACCAGTATTTACTACCATGCCATTGCATGTGCACCAGTTTTCCAGCTTGTTTAATGCATTCTGTAAAGAGATTTCGAGTTCATGCTTTGTGTTTTGGATGTCAGATAATGTTGTGTCATCTGCATAGAGATCTGTAGTTGATATCGAGTCTCTTAGTAAAAGTGGTAGGTCGTTAATAAATAAAATAAATAGTAATGGACCTAGAATTGAGCCTTGTGGCACTCCATATCTAACTGTTTCAGGTTCGGACAGAACGTTATTTATATAAACATGTTGTGTTTTCTCACTTAAGTATGAAGTAAACCATCTAACTGTTTTTTCATCGCATTGGTAGATTTTTAGTTTCTTCAAAAGGATTTCATGATCCACCATGTCAAACGCTTTCCTGAAATCTACAAATACAGATCCTATTATTTTACCTTGGTCAAGTGCTTGAAGCCATTTATCAGTTAGGGAGATCAAGGCAGTCTCACATGAATGTTTCTGTCTAAAGCCTGATTGATTAGGGTCTAACAGCAAGTGTTTGGTTAAATATGACATGAGTGAGTCATGGACATGTTTTTCAATCAATTTTGACAAGGTTGGTAGTATTGAGATTGGTTGGTAGTTATCAGCATCATTCTTAGATCCAGATTTGTAAATAGGAGTTACTTTTGCAGTTTTCCATATTTTGGGGACAGATGAGGTTGCAATACTTAAATTGATTATGAATGTTATGCTATCTAAAATAGCAGAGGCAGAAGATTTAATGAGTCTTGGACCAATCTGATCAAGTCCTGTAGCTTTCTTGGTATCAAGTTCACTGAGACATTTTTTAACAAAGTTTTTTGATACTGGTGGTATAGAAAAACATAATTCCTTAGAGATTTTGCTGTTGCAGAACTTTTTCAGTTCACTAAAGTTGTTTTCTATCACTGGTTCTTTTAACTTTGTGGAGATACTGGTGAAAAAATCATTGAAAACATTTGCAATGTCAGTTTCATCAGTGACTATGGTATCATTTACCAGAAGTGAGTTAATTTTACTTGTCTGATTGTTGTGTGTTCTTCCAGTGAGTTCATTGAAGATTTTCCAAATGGAGATTGTGTTGCTCTTTTTGTTTTCAAGCAATGACTGATAATACAACTTTTTAGCTATTTTAATCATACTTGTTATTTTATTTCTCCATACTTTATATTTTGCATGGTTTCCCCTAGCCTTGAATTGGTCTCGTGTTTTCATAGCATCTAGTATTTCAGTAGTAAGCCAATTAGGTTGGATTTCATTCTTTACTCGATGTACTTTCAGTGGTGCATGCTTAGAGACTACATCCATAAATAAGTCAGTCCACACTCTCAGAGCTTCATCTATATCATCCAAATTTTGGATCATATTCCATGGAACTTTATATAGGTCATCAAGAAACTGTTCTTCATTAAAATGTTTGAACGATCTGTAAGTGATCGTTTTGTGTGTGTTTTTCTTATCTCTCTGGCATTTAACCTTTCTTGTCAAAAAAGTAGGATAGTGGTCACTAAGACCAACATTTGGTACATTAACACAAGCCACATTGTCTGGTAGGTTGGTATAAATGTGATCAATAAGAGCGCTTGATTTTTCAGTTACCCTTGTGGGCTCATTTACCATCTGGACTAGGCCTAATGATTCAATAAATTCCATCCAGTTGTCCCTTATTTGAGTGTTGAGAAGGTCCTTATTTATATCACCAAGTATATATGTTTCTTTCTCCTGTGCAAGAACATTTTCCATTTGTTTCAAAAAATCATCATTCCAGATTGCTTTGGAGGAAGGTGGCTTATAAATGAAACCAATTAGGAATGATTTAGCATTATTTTGAGAAATTTCCACCCAGACACTCTCAATTTCATGTGACTCCAAGTCAAGTCGCCTTTCTGCATTTACATCTTCTCTAATGTATACAACAAGACCTCCCCCTGCTGTCTCTCTGTCCCTGCGTAATGGTTTATTGTAGCCTTGACAGTGAAATAGATTATCATTGTGGTTAGCATTTAATTTAGTTTCAGTGAGTCCTAAAATATGTATATTATTTTCTTTAGAAAACAACATTAACTTAATCTGGTCTATTTTTCCCAATATACCTTGTATATTTAGGTGACCTATGTTAAAACCTTTTGAATTTAGTTTCATATCGATTATATGTATGTTATCATGCAGTGGGGCACACAATGAGATTGTCTCCATACTACTTTTATCATTCTGACATCCTATTTCTGTATTTAAATGCTCATATATATTAGCATTTTCAAAGTCACATGCATACCCTGAAAATCTGTTAGTTTTTGTATTGACAATAGTGTGCAGTGAATAGTTTGAGACAAGAGTGTCACTTGGTACATTTAGATTTGTTTTTGTAAATGAAGCATTGGCATTCTCCTCTTTGCCAGCTTCCTAGTATGTATAATACAATGCTGTACAGAGACTTTGTTTGTGTCCATATTTATGGCATCTGAAGCACTCAATCTGTTTGCCATGACGGCATACTTGTGTCATGTGCCCAGTTTCTCCACAGTAGAGACAGTACTCTTCATTATAGTGTCTGAAAATGGGGGCAAACATGTTAATGTTTCTCAGTAGTTGAGAGGTTCCTTTACTGCTTAGATGAATTTTGTCTCTGTCGTAGAGTCTTAGGTTGACGTCCTGGTTCTGAAGAAAGAAAGATGTGTATTGTGGAATGTACTGTATGTTGAAGTCTTCACATAGGTCAATTATGAGATCATTTATTATTTTCACCCTGGTGTCCACACGAGGAGGTAGACCTGATATCATTATTTTACATGTATCTGGACTGCAATACCTAGCAGCATAGAGTAAACTTTCAAAATCTGTTCTGATTTGATTTAGTGACCTTCCCTCACTGGCGTCATTTCCACCTACTAAAATAATAATATGGTTATATTTGGTAAGGTCAGAATTCATTATTTTGTCTGTGATGTTGTTGATTTTTGCACCTCTTAGAGTCTGGACATCTGTTTTAAAAAATCTCCTTGGGTTACGTGTAAAGTTTAAAATACATGAAAAGTTCTCAAGGTTATGTCTAAATATATGAGTAGTTTTCATAAGCATGATTTTACAATAATTTCTACTGCATTTCAGTAGTCACCAGTTGTATCCATGTGAGGAACTCCAGGATTTACGTACCGTATATACTCGCGTATAAGCCGAGAAATTTAGGGGGAAAAAAAAGACCTTAAAGAAGGGGGGGGGGGGGTCGTCTTATCTGCGGGTCAAGTTCCAAATCTGAAATTTATAATGCTTTTTCCCCTCAATTTCCAGTATTTATTGTTTTCGTCGATCGCCGAATATGAGATCACATACCTAATGATGCCACATGGCTGATAAGATTTGTCATGTCGTGAAGTAAAACAAATATTATTTTTTTCTTTCATAAGTGGTAGGATAATGAGTGAAAAACATGTTTTAAAGTACTTGACGTCTAGTTGACAGATGTCCATCCACCAGAAAATACAGCCATACGTGTTATTTGAAGCACGCAAATACGTGTATTTTCAAAAAAAAACGCCATATTAGTAATCTCTATTCAAGTATTTAACCCTCAGCTAATCAGTAATCATTAAACTCTACGGTTTCGTAGAAATGCGCGCTAGTTATTTCAGTGTAAATATGAAAAGAATCTGCATAAAAAAATAAAAGAATTACGATACTGAAGGTATACAGCCATACGTGTTATTTGAACAATGGAAATACGTGTATTTTCCAAAAGAACCGCCATATTAATAATCTCTAGTCAAGTATTTAACCCTCAGCTAATCAGTAATAATTAAACTCTACAGTTTCGTAGAAATGCACGCTAGCCTATTTCAGTGTAAATATGAAAAGAATTACGATACTGAAGGTATATACGACAAACATTTTGATCGAGAGTAGAAATAAATGTACGATAGTCTTAAATAAACAATAGCGAGAGGCTCCATAGGGGTTTGTTACGCGCACGCTTAGGAAGGTTAAATAACATTGCAATATACGAGTCAGCGTGATTAATTGTAAAACAATATAATTTGTTGGATTTCTTTGATAGGTGTTTTAGACGTAATAGGCAGCCACAGTAACTACTGTTGATTGGTTGTTTGTAAAGCAAAGTGGTTTCTCAACGATAAAGTGTTGCACAATAGCTGCCATATGCTTAATCTGTGGTAAATGCCTCGGGGATAATAGGTTTTTTTTTTTGTTGCACAATGCCAATGACTTTACTAAAATATGCCGACTCTCAGATGTATCGTTTAATGAGATATGGTAGTGGACATAGTTTTTGCTCAAAGTTATCAACTGTCACAATACTTGAATCATATCCACACTGAAACCAGTCATATTTTGATCAACTGAATCACACTACCGGTAGTTTAAAAAACACACAAATAAACACACAAAAAAACAACAATGATAAATAATTATCAAATACAAATTGATAATCAACTGTGGAAATAATTACAGGATAAGGTATATAAATATTTCACTACCACTATAAGAAATTATTTCAGTTTAATCTCTTTAGAAGTTTATATTCAATTCAATCGGATAACATTAGTAGTATAGAAAGTAAAAGAAAGCATTTTGTGTATGATGAAGCATTCAAACTTAACGTTATTGAATATGCAGAAGCAAATAACTGCTGCAGCACGCGAATTTTTGTGAACGAGAAGCAAGTACGGGAATGGCGGCAATTCGTCTATGTGCTATGCAGATGGTGAAAATAATAAATATAAGTAGGCAGATTCAAAATTTGTTGCATCTGCCGGCTGGTGCTCTCGTTTTAAGAACCGGACTATCGGATGACCATGATGACAATGACGACATTTATGATGAAAGCACGCCGGTAATAGAAGCCGAGTTTCGTGAACTGTTTGCCGAGTCTGATACAGAGCCCGATTTTAAAGGATTCTAAAACTGATTGAACTTTTATAATTCATGATTTTAGAATGAGGATTAATTAAATTTCCATTAACACTTAACACTTTAGAATTGTTTTTATTTCAACATATAAATTAGCTTTCTTACTTTCATTTTATTTAATAATGTGATTTGCCTAAATAAACGTATTCAGAACTCACTTTGTGCATCTTGTGATGTACAGGTAGTCTAGAAATTATGGGTCGGCTTATACGCGGGTCATGCACTTTATAACAGTTTTACCGATTCAGTTGGGGGGGGGGGTCAGCTTATACGCGAACGGGCTTATACGCAAGTATATACAGTACATCACATAATTCTTTCCGTACTGCAATAGTCTCCAGCCAAATAAAGGCCAGGAAACCAGTCTATGGCTACTATTATGCTATATTAATCGCAAGCCAAACAAAGTTCAGGAAATTAGTCTATGGTTATTACATGTGATATGCTTTATGATAAACTTTAAAATATGGTTTATAAATTTAGTATTTTCTGAGAAAGTGTATCCACTAGCATACATTATATTGTGTAAGGAAATAAAGTAAAGTAATCTTTATGGACTCTAAACATCAATCAGTTAAAAAAACTCAACACCACTCACATGCCTTCATAAAGTCCCAGAGTGAGGACTCTTCTTTCCTACGAACCCCAATCCATAATGACTTGCTCCGATCTCAAGTACCGGTAAGGACATCTCTTTCCTAAAAATGTCCACTGATAAGGTCGAATGACTTTCTAAATTCTTAAGTAAGGACCTATCTTTCCCGCAACCCCCAAAAAAGTAAAAACAGTTTTTAATTTTTTTTCGGTCTGCAACACTTTTAGTTTTAAAAATTCTATGACAACTCTAAATGAAAACATTTCACAAGCCAGTGAGATAGAACTAAAACAGGTGGGTTTATTTTTCTTCAGCTTCTTCATCTCAAGATCACAGTCAGTCATGAACTTCATTTTATTAGACCCCAATCCATTCATAAAACAATGAAGCCCCCAAATATATCAGACCTTATCCATTTTGAAACAACCTGACATTGTTAGAAGTCTTTTAGTAAAATCTTCATGTTGATGCTATGATCATCAGGGTGAGTAGTGAAATAAGATCTTCCAGATGGAGACCATGGAATCTCAGATCACCATGATTTTCATTGGAACCAACATAAGAAATTTGTTATTGGGAACCCCATTTATATCTGAATATATGTCTAGGTGGAGTAGTGATAACAAGACATTCCAAATGGCAGCTGTATTTATTCTAACTTGTTCTATTGGAATCTTGTATTCTAAATGTAGTCTTATGTTGTTGTTGTAGGGTTTAATGCCATTTTTCAGCACACAATAGGCTATACATGGCGGCCAGTATTATTGGTGGAGGAAGAACCCGGGAAAATCCCCGGAAAGAAGCACCGACCCACGAGAAGCTACTGGCAAGCTTTCTCACGTAACTACATTAGCTGAATCTTAAACTCGAACCCACGCTGACAGAGGTGAGATGGCAGAGATACGTAACAAAAAGTGCTTTAAACAACTCGGCCTATCGGGGTTCCAACTGTAGTCTTATGGAATTTACTGAATACCAGCCCAGTAGTAGACAGGCTGCCAAAATGAATTTACTATTACTATGAGTAAGGAACTCTGCTGGAGATGTCTACACAACTTATCTGCACTGATACAATTAGCTCTAAAACAAAAATGCCTTAACCCTGGTATTGTACTGAATAAAGGTATAATTATGAGAAAGGTCCAGACCCTAGATGCAACAATATCCCTAACCTTATGGGTTTTGAATCTCATGAAGTAAGAGATTTATAGCAGTAGGAAAAACGTTTTTAAAACTGCTGTTCTGGTGACCATATTGAATGTCAGATCAGCACTTTTTTCATTTGGCAACAACTAGCCTTCTTAAGAAGTCTTTCAGTGAAAACCTTATGTTAACATAAGCATCCATTTATGTTTGTTTGTTTATTTAGTACAATTTTTCAGTCATATCACTACGATGTCTGCAGTGAGGCAGTTTATAGTGATGCCTAGCACTAGGGCATCATGCTGCAGACATTTAGCATGATGTTCCACCCAGTCACATCATCCTGGCACCAGGCCAACCAGTTCTAACACTAACCTCTTAATGCTGAGCACCAAGCGAGGCAGCTGTTGGTACCATTTTTGTAAGTCTTTGGTATGACCTGGCCTGGGTCGAACCCACAACCTCCTGCTTCCACAGTGGATGCACTAACCACTAGAGCCTTTCATCCATGTATGAAGAGAAGCAATAACAAGACTTTTTTAAATGGCCACTATGGTAATCTTGTCGGAATGCAGTCCCTTTTACATTTGCAACCAGACATCATAAAAAGTCCTTGCTGATGATTTTCAATTCTAAAGCAATACCAAACTTTTCAAGATTGCTGCCTTGGTGGCCATATTGCATGTCAGAGCAATGATATTTTCATTTAGGAAAACAGGATGTGTTAAGTCCTGGTGTCTTTCCGTGAATATTCATGTTTACATAAATATCATATTTAAGAGTAGCTACAAGACTTTACAGATGTCTGCTGTTGTGGCCATATTGGATGTCTTAGCATGACCAATTTCATTAGAACCACTAGATCATAGGTTGAATGTGTTTATAAAGCTTCATGGCAGTCCTCCAAGTAGTACCAACTAGATCATAGGCTGAATGTCTTTATAAAGCTTCATGGCAGTCCTCCAAGTAGTACCAACTAGATCATAGGCTGAATGTCTTTATAAAGCTTCATGGCAGTCCTCCAAGTAGAACCAACTAGATCATAGATTGAATGTCTTTATAAAGCTTCATGGCAGTCCTCCAAGTAGAACCAACTAGATCATAGGCTGAATGTCTTTATAAAGCTTCATGGCAGTCCTCCAAGTAGAACCAACTAGATCATAGGCTGAATGTCTTTATAAAGCTTCATGGCAGTCCTCCAAGTAGAACCAACTAGATCATAGGCTGAATGTCTTTATAAAGCTTCATGGCAGTCCTCCAAGTAGAACCAACTAGATCATAGGCTGAATGTGTTTATAAAGCTTCATGGCAGTCCTCCAAGTAGAACCAACTAGATCAAAGACTGAATGTGTTTATAAAGCTTCATGGCAGTCCTCCAAGTAGAACCAACTAGATCATAGGCTGAATGTGTTTATAAAGCTTCATGGCAGTCTTCCAAGTAGAACCAACTAGATCAAAGACTGAATGTGTTTATAAAGCTTCATGGCAGTCCTCCAAGTAGAACCAACTAGATCATAGGCTGAATGTCTTTATAAAGCTTCATGGCAGTCCTCCAAGTAGAACCAACTAGATCATAGGCTGAATGTCTTTATAAAGCTTCATGGCAGTCCTCCAAGTAGATCCAACTAGATCATAGGTTGAATGTCTTTATAAAGCTTCATGGCAGTCCTCCAAGTAGAACCAACTAGATCATAGGTTGAATGTCTTTATAAAGCTTCGTGGCAGTCCTCCAAGTAGAACCAACTAGATCATAGGTTGAATGTCTTTATAAAGCTTCATGGCAGTCCTCCAAGTAGAACCAACTAGATCATAGGCTGAATGTCTTTATAAAGCTTCATGGCAGTCCTCCAAGTAGAACCAACTAGATCATAGGCTGAAAGTCTTTATAAAGCTTCGTGGCAGTCCACCAAGTAGAACCAACTAGATCATAGGTTGAATGTCTTTATAAAGCTTCATGGCAGTCCTCCAAGTAGAACCAACTAGATCATAGGTTGAATGTCTTTATAAAGCTTCATGGCAGTCCTCCAAGTAGAACCAACTAGATCATAGGTTGAATGTCTTTATAAAGCTTCATGGAAGTCCTCCAAGTAGAACCAACTAGATCATAGGCTGAATGTCTTTATAAAGCTTCATGGCAGTCCTCCAAGTAGAACCAACTAGATCATAGGGTGAATGTCTTTATAAAGCTTCATGGCAGTCCTCCAAGTAGATCCAACTAGATCATAGGCTGAATGTCTTTATAAAGCTTCATGGCAGTCCTCCAAGTAGAACCAGCTAGATCATAGGTTGAATGTCTTTATAAAGCTTCATGGCAGTCCTCCAAGTAGAACCAACTAGATCATAGGCTGAATGTGTTTATAAAGCTTCATGGCAGTCCTCCAAGTAGAACCAACTAGATCATAGGTTGAATGTCTTTATAAAGCTTCATGGCAGTCCTCCAAGTAGAACCAACTAGATCATAGGTTGAATGTCTTTATAAAGCTTCATGGCAGTCCTCCAAGTAGAACCAACTAGATCATAGGTTGAATGTCTTTATAAAGCTTCATGGCAGTCCTCCAAGTAGAACCAACTAGATCATAGGCTGAATGTCTTTATAAAGCTTCATGGCAGTCCTCCAAGTAGAACCAACTAGATCATAGGTTGAATGTCTTTATAAAGTTTCATGGCAGTCGTCCAAGTAGTTTACGATGGATTGCAATAATTTATTGTGACAAATCAACAGATGACAGATAACAAGCTATCGCAGTACTTCTGGTTTATTTGACTACAACTAAAATGAAAATTAAGAGTTACTGGTGAGCAGTTTGGAATGAACCCTGCTATGGAAGCCACCCCAAAAATAAGTGGTTCACTGTTTTACCGAAAAGGTTGAAAATGAATTTACCACCTATTAACTAAAGAAGCCACACCATTGCTAGAGAATCCACAAATATGATGAAACATAATCCAAGCAATATTCCTCCTGAATTTGATAAGAATTGACTCAGCTTCTTTGGAGAAGTTGAAAATAGGTTTTTCATATGGTTATTATGGAGCTCACATCACTGCCATTGGAACACCCAGATAAAAAATTTGTACATCATAATGTAACAAAAAATACTCCTCTAAAGTATGATCACAGTTGGTATAGCTGTTTTTAAACAAAGTCAAAAATAAGCTTTCCACCTGCAAGTCACACTGTTTCTAGGAGAGCCACACTGAATACAAAATGTTTATATCACATGTTCTAACAAACATTCCAGCAAAGTATGGTCAAAACTGACTCACTGTGCTGTTTTGAGAAGTGAAAAACAGATTTTCCTAACGGTTGCTATGGTATCCCCAATGTTGCTAAGGGACCTAATCCGGGCAAACTTCTGACAGTGTCCTGCCAAATACTACTAAAATTGATCAAAGTGATTTAACTGTTATACATAATAAGTTGAAAATAGGTTTTGTGTATGGCTGCGTTGGAAACCACATTAGTGGTAGGAGAGTCATCCATGACAAAATTTTAATAATGCATGTCTTTAGAACCAATTATCAAGTTTAAAAAAACTGGCTCCACCATTTTAAAGAAGTTGATGATAGGTTTTCCAACTGGTTATTTTGAAGAGTGTTTTTTCCAACTGGTTACAAAGAAACCTAACCATTACTAAGTGAAACAAACCAACTTTGTATACAGCTTGTCCAAACAAACAATCATGCCACACTTTTATCAAAATTATCTCAACGATTCTGGAGAAAAAGAAAATAGGTTTTCCACAGCCAGGGTCGCAAATTAAACCACAACAATGCTTGGGAAGTGACACCTTAAAATGTTTATAGAACATGCAAATGAAATATTCCTACAAAGAGTCATCAAAATTTGTTTTGTCTTTCTGTAGAAGTAAAATATAGATTTTCCATTTTGTCTGCTATGGAGCAATTCTGCTGCCTTTATGGCTTGCAACAAGACTACTGATAGAAAGGAAAGATTGAAAGGGCCTTTATGGCTTGCAACAAGACTGCTGATAGAAAGGAAAGATTCAAAGGGCCTTTATGGCTTGCAACAAGACCGATGATAGAAAGGAAAGACTGCTGATAGAAAGGAAAGATTCAAAGGGCCTTTATGGCTTGCAACAAGACCGATGATAGAAAGGAAAGACTGCTGATAGAAAGGAAAGACTGAAAGGGCTTTACATGGAGCTCATCAACACTTCAGAGTTATTGTTATTATTATAAGAGGGAATTATTTGGATGCCTAACACCAAGATATCCACTTTTAAGTTGTTAGTATTTAAACATATTATACTTAAAAAAACTTGACTGATTTTTTGGCTTTCCAAACCTGATACTTATCAAGTACAAGTGTATATAACATTTCAATAATGCATGAAGATAATACAAATCTCCTTATTTTTCACATTCTCATGTTGGAATATCCTTTTCAAATATTAATATAAATATTAGTGCCCAAGATTTTTTTAATGTACGTTTTCTGCATAAAAAATTTAATTTTCCCATTAGCATTCAAATACTCAGCCTGTGCATGGTCATTTTAAACTGTGTTCACTGTATCTTGAATGGAAAAATATTAATTTTTTAACTGATTAAGACTAGCATTTTTCGTTTTAATTATTCTAATTCTTCTTCATCAATGTCATGAAATTGTTCATGTTCAACTTTGTATCTGTTAATATGAAGTGAATACACTAAATCATGACAAATATATTAATCTGATACACTAATTATGACAAATATATTAGTCTGATACACTAATTATGACAAATATATTAGTCTAATACACTATTTATGACTAATATATTAGTCTGATACACTAATTATGACAAATATATTAGTCTGATACACTAATTATGACAAATATATTAGTCTAATACACTAATTATGACTAATATATTAGTCTGATACACTAATTATGACAAATATATTAGTCTGATACACTAATTATGACAAATATATTAGTCTGATACACTAATTATGACAAATATATTAGTCTGATACACTAATTATGACAAATATATTAGTCTGATACACTAAATCATGACAAATATTTTAATCTGATACACTAATTAAGACAAATATATTAGTCTGATACACTAATTATGACAAATATATTAGTCTGATACACAAGTATGACAAATATATTAGTCTGATACACTAATTATGACATATATTAGTCTGATACACTATTTATGACAAATATATTAGTCTGATACACTAATTATGACAAATATATTAGTCTGATACACTAATTATGACAAATATATTAGTCAGATACACTAATTATGACTAATTTATAAGTCAGATACATTAATTATGAAATGCTGACTGTTCAAGTGTGTCATTACACTTGACATATAGCCTCCCACTGGTTGATAATACAATGTCTCACTGTCATTTTCTAATATGAATTTTGCCATTGAACCATTCAACCAAGTACATGTATAGCAGACCATACAATATCTCAATGGTCATTTTCTCAAATAACTTTTCACTGAGACATACCACAAAGTGTCTTAGTTCAAGACATACTGCCAACACCTGACATACTGCCAATGCCTGACATACTGCCAATGCTTGACATACTGCCAACACCTGATATACTGCCAATGCCTGACATACTGCCAACACCTGACATAGTATGCCAACCCCTGGTAGCAAATACAATTTCTCAATTGTCATTTCTATCTAAATTTTGTCACTGATACATGCCGCCACGTTTTTTTATACTTACGATACATTGCCAACCGCTGGCAGATAACTCAATATTTCAACTGTCATTTTTGAATATAAACTTTGTCATTGAGACATGCAAACAATACTTGTCATTTTCTAATATAAATTTTGTCATTGAGACATGCAAATAATGCTGACAATCATAACAATTCTCCCAAGTTGTTTTTAGCTTTAATTCTTTTTTCATTCAGAAGAAAATGTCATGTTGTTGTCATCAAGAGGTAGCGCTTTCCATTACCTGATCTATTCATTAAAAATTCTGTATTCCAAATCACATTATCAAAGTTCCTTCTCAACACTCTGAATTCCATCCATTTGGTGTCATGTGGATGACAAAATAATCACACAACACATGTATACTGGATGCATTGTGGTTCCATATCACTCTTACACTTTTCTATGGGTTAAATTTCCAAAGAAAAAAAAGAGTCCCCACATATGGCATATGGGATCATTGATTATTAAAGAAGAACTCTGGAATACTTTTACAACTCTGTGGTCTTAAAATAAGTAACAGAAAAGAGTGAGAGGCAACAAGCTTTGTAAAATGCAACAAACAATTGTTTCCCTAAAATATAAAGGCAAAATGTTTTTAAAAAAAGGAACTTAACAGTATTGCAAATTAAATCCCAAATAATTTCATTTTAGTGATATTCTGTAATAAATAAAATGCTGGAAATGTTGATGTACCTATGGTGGCCCATGTTGTGGTGATGTGCCAACAGTCTTTTGGTGGATCACAATAATACAATCCAAGAATAAATATTTATTTGAATTTCACTATAAATCCAAGTCTCTCTTTTTCCAAGAATGTTATCTTTGAGCATTTTATATTTCCAGAGAAGAATAATTTGAAATAAATGATCTGAATAAATAAATTCCAGCCAAAATGAAAGTAGGACATAAAATAGCATGAATAAATAATTTTTCCCAGAAACAATATTGTATAGTCCTCTACTTGACCTGTGGTCACAATTATCATTTTCTGAACAAATATTACCAAATGGAAAATTTCATTCTGGAAAGTTTCAAATGTTTACAAGATAAAATCTTAGTTGTAATTAGAGGTCTGTTACTAAATTATTATAAAGAACAAAGTAAACACAATGTCATTGACATTGACAAAAAGAATAATCTTTTTAATTAACCAATAGAGAAAATATTTTATATGTATTAGTTTTTTTACAGAACTAAAACGAATAAAAAAATTAGGTCAGGTAGAAAAGTTGATTTTAGTCAAGGTAAAGTCCTAAATGCAATTATCCAAAGCATATAATGAAGTTTTAAAAAAAATCTAATAAACAAATAATGCAAATTAAATATACATAACAGTGTGAATAAGTTTATTTATGTATTCAATATGTACCGATATTGTGAGTATGTGGCTAAGTATAACAGACACAGCATTGAAAAAAGTTTTACAAAGCAAGAACATGTACCAAAGTTTTAGTTGAATATTATATGCCTAGCCAGTTAGATATTCTTAAACAATTTTACCTATAAAAAGAAAAACAAAGTAAGGTACTTATATCATTTAGGGTATTTTGATAGCACTTATGAATGTTCTCAAACTAGATTTAAATGGATACAAAACAAGTCCAGCTTAAGAATATGGTAAACTAATTAAACTTGTAGATAATTGTATTTTTTTCAAGTCATACCTGAATGAACCTCAAATTGACAACATACATGAAATCTATGAATTATGACCAGTGGCACCATTCATCACACTGCTGAAATCTGGTTCCAGACTTTACTAAGGTTTTACTTTGTAAATCTAAATATACAATCACTTGTCTAGTTTTGAACCCTGATTAGAAGGAAACAAATCCAGTAACACTCTCATGCATCTGTTGTCAGTAATGATTAAATAATTTTTATGCGCTAGACTGGTTTTATAAAACAGCATCTAGGAGTGTAAATCATGATCATTAGAACATTAAAGATAGCTTACATGTGCAATTTAACACTGCTTTTACTCTTGTCATTTGTACAATCTGTGTAAGAAGGACAGAAACTAAGTGAGGAAATAAAAGAATATTTTGTATTAAATACTTATTTGGCTTGTTTTGTGAAATTATAAATTAAATAAGACACTTTGTTGCAAAAGCAATACTGTTTGACCCCAAAATGTCACAATACTCTGTTTGACCCCCAAAATGTCACAATACTCTGTTTGACCCCCAAAATGTCACAATACTCTGTTTGACCCCCAAATGTCACAATACTCTGTTTGACCCTCCAAAATGTCACAATATCACTGTTTAGTACTCATAAATACATTTATACATCTTAAGGCAAAACAGTAGCTTGAAAAAAATTTAATAACAGTAAAAACTGCTATGAGCGACCACCTGTCATTTATGGACACTATCATAATGCAACATGATGTCTTGGCAAAATGTGCATCTTGACACTGCTATGTACAAGGATAAACTCCACTGACCTTTCTTTAATCCGTGTAAGAACGACTGCACATACCATTCTAAATAATTTTAAAAAATGTAAAAAATATTCCGTCTGAATTATTTTAACTATGCTTAAAGTGTTTTATAGTTCCTGTCATAAACCAGATTTAAGTATATGTAGATGATTTCCTAGTCTGGTTCCCTGCTTCATATACTTCCTGCGTTGTTCTCTGCTATTCGTATAGGGGTGAGCAACGCAAGAAGAATGCAAAGCAGGAAACTAGACTAATTATTCCCACACATAGCCTGCTTCCCTGCCTTATCGTAGTACCTGGCATCCCTATGAATGATGGTATTGCAAAAACAGACAGACACCACTGACATATATGTAATCCATTGTTACAACGACTGCTTGATTAGTAAAGATTATTCAGATCAAAGCAACCATAAAAGGAATATTTAAATAAAAGATTGTTGCTATCGATGATAGATAATACAGTCCGTAGAAATTGTATTGCGTAAGTTGACATACACGGATATTCTTGTCTTTAATAGAGTTAATGCATATTGCCAGGGGTCATTGTCTATTTAAACCAGCAAGAGAGAATCATTTGCATGATTTGATTGATAGTGTTCAAGACTTGTGATGTTTCTTGTATTTCCCTTTGATGTTAAGTGATGTACCAAATCACAAGACACAAAGCTGTCGTCTATTCAAGTTGGTGCGACTGGGTTACACACTTTGCTTTTAAAATTAATCCCTGTATGTCATCTTTGAATGAAGCTGTTGACTATCATCTCTAAGTAAATGATTCTGTTTCTGGATCTGATAATTGTTTCTTTTTATTCATTAATTATTAGATATGCAATGCATATGTACAGATTTTTCATATTTTCCCACAGTCCAGTCAAAACTGTCTTTATGTTCAATATTACAACTGAGCACTAATAATTTTAACACCTAGAACCTTAATAGCAATGAATGAACCTCCAATTAAAAAGAGACAATTTTAAGCCTGTAGAAAAATATTAATGGAACTGAAAAGAAGGGAAATAAAGAAAAGCACTTGCATAAAAAGCGGTTTAAATGTTGGTGAAACAAATTTAGGTTGCTATAAAGGAAAATATATAATTCTGAAACGATTTCATATGCTAAATATCTGAGCTTCAAAGGTAAATGGAATTTCCTGTTTAACAAAAGAAGTATATCTTTGTTGCTACATACTATTGTTTTTAAATGAATGCATACAATATTTTAGCAAGAACTCTTAATAAAGAATAGAATATATGTACAGTGATTGTGGTTATTTTTCTTGAAATCGTTCTGAAACGGGACCTTGAAAACTGGTATTTTTGTACAAACCTGCTATGAGAGACCAAATGTCTTGAGAGACCGCTTTTTGTTGGTAGAAGGGACGGTCTCTCATAACAGGTTTTACTGTACTGTCTTGAGAGATCACTGCTATGAGAGACCACCTTTTCTGGGAGAACAGAATCTCAATGCACAGATTTATTGATTATATAGTGTTATGAAACTGTTATGAGAGACCACCTGTCTTGAAAGACCATTATTTTGTGACAGAAGGGGTGGTCTTTCAAGACAGGTTCTATATACTTAAAATAATGAACATTACTTACAATCAATTCTGACACGTTCATTCTTGACAACTTTTTCATTGCTATTTGTACAGTTATTCACATCCTCTCGAACCATACATGTGTAGCTCCTGGATATATTGTGCCTTCGTGCATCATCTATTGTTAGAACTGGGCTTGTTAGCTGAATTGCAGTATTGTTTAATTGTGTAATCTTGTATCCAGTCTGGTTTACTTCCACATTGCTCCAGTCACCATTGTTATTTACTGCCATTTCAAAATACAGTGATACAGTCTTGCTATTATCAACATCCCATATGGTACAGTTCAAATCAAGATTTTCTCCAATAAAATAAAAGGGATCAACTGGTGCAATATCTGTAAATTGGAAAAAGTTGACAGCTTTACATTCAAAAATATACAGAGAATTGATAATGAATTAGATGACAAACTAAAAGAATGATTTCAATTTTGTACACAAAACTTGTTCTGTAAGATATATTAATGTATTCTTTATTCTTTATATGTAAATGGCACATGATACATCCATCTCATGACCTTTTCTTTATTACTGACCTTGATGTTCATTAATATGGGTAGAGCTTCATTAAAATACATGTCAGGATAAGTGAACATCTTGATAAGGAAACAGACCATTGACTTATCTTATCCCTTGCTGTGACCTTGACCTTGAGAGCAGGTGATAGGACTAAATACAAAACACAGTCATGTCTTGATATATAACAGCCTTTAATAAAATATATCTTTGTAAGTTATAACCATACATAAATAAAGGTAACTGATTTACATTTTACCTTGACAAGACCTTGCCTTTCAACTGATATGAAGCTATGATTGTTGTTGTTTTGGGTTTAATGCCAATTCTCAATGCAAGATAACCTAACTATGGCAGTCATTATGACTGGGGGAAGAATATCCTGGGGTGAAACCCAGTAAAAACCACCAACCCAGGGGAAACTACCAGCAGCTTTCTTACATACCAACATTGGTTGAGACCAAAACTTTAACAGACATGAAGTATGGAGAAATGGCAGTGATCAGTAAAGGTATGGGCTTTAGAACACTCAACCACCCTGTAGCTAAGGTATGTGACACAATGGCTCTTCAGTGATAGATGTACTTGTCATAATTTCATTAAAATATCTTAAGCGATTCAAATATTATACTCTGGACATGGATGCAGGTCAGAGTTACATTTTCCCTGACTGTAACCTTCACCTTCAGGCCATGATGCATCACATTATCTATACTCAACAAAACTCCATTACAGTATCATTAGTTCCAAGGTTATAGTCTACCAAGGTTTCAAGTCACTAGTTTGAGTCTTCCCTTGCAGTGATCCTAACATTCAAAAAGGATCATGATATATGCACATGGGCAAAGTTTAATTATGACATCTTTAGGGATGCAAGTCACAAAAATACATTTTTTGTTGCCATGACCTTGATCCTGGCATGAACATGTGTGGGGGAGAGGCATGAATTAGGTATATGACATATGTCTAATAATGATATTGTGTACAAAGTTTTATTAAATATATTTAATGGTTTAAAGCCATTGTCTGAATAATGATACAAGTGTCATAATTACTTTTTCACTTTATGTGACAATGACCTTGAGATGGAGGTACTTACAATTATGCTACATGACACCTTCTACCCATGATATACGCTTAAAGGTACATGATATCTTCTACCCATGATATATGCCTAAATGTACATGTCACCTTCTACCCATGATATATGCTTAAATGTACATGTCACCTTCTACCCATGATATATGCTTAAAGGTACATGACACCTTCTAACTATGATATATGATTAAATGTACATGTCACCTTCAACCCATGATATATGCTTAAAGGTACATGACACCTTCTACCCATGATATATGCTTAAAGTTACATGACACCTTCTACTCATGATATATGCTTAAAGGTACATGACACCTTCTACCCATGATATATGCTTAAAGGTACATGACACCTTCTACTCATGATATATGCTTAAAGGTACATGACAAACTTTGAAGACAAACAATGAAATATGATTTTCAACATTAGGCACTGGACATTTTCAAACATTTCTCACATCATGGACAATTATAGATAGACAAAACCATGGCAAACCTGGACACAACTTACCACTGGACACAACATCCCATTTTGTTGCCTACTACTTTTAGCATTTTACATCACAAAGATGCAAAGCAGAATCTGGACTTTTTACATCCAGAAAAATGCAAACGTTTGTGCTAATGAAGCCTCTCGGAGCAGTTAGAAGTTCCACCTCATTTTGTAGCTATCATTGCAAACATAGAAACTAAACATGCAAATTTCCAAAAGCTGTGAAAATTTAAGACAAAACGTTTTTTGTGAACAAAGTTTCCACTTCCTCTACAGAATATTCATGAGTCATTTAGAGAATCAAAATATTTAGTAAATTACAATTTCATATTGGAGGATTTGAGGATTTTATGATCATTCAAATGTAATATATTGATGTAATATCTTGAAAAAAAAGATAATTTTGTTGTTCAATATAAAATTAAAATAATAATAAATATATAGTCTCAATTCAGTTTAGCAACTGTGGTCCAGATATTGTTAAAAATGTCTTTAAGAAATATGATTCAGAATGACAGTTTCATGTTCAACCAATCAAAAAGCATCCTGCATTTTACAGCTGTAAATTTTCATGTTCAACCAATAAAAAATCATTCTTCATTTTACAGCTGTAAATTTTATTTTCAGCCAATCAGAAAGCATACTGCATTTTACAGCTGTAAATTCTCATGTTCAACCAATCAGAAAGCATTCTGCATTTTACAGCTGTAAATTTTCATGTTCAACCAATCAAAAAGCATTCTACATTTTACAGCTGTAAATTTTTGTGTTCATCCAATCAGAAAGCATTCTGCATTTTACAGCTGTAAATTTTCATGTTCACTCAATCAGAAAGCATTCTGCATTTTACAGCTGTAAATTTTCATGTTCAACCAATCAAAAAGCATTCTACATTTTACAGCTGTAAATTTGTGTGTTCATCCAATCAGAAAACATTCTGCATTTTACAGATGTAAATTTTCATGTTCACCCAATCAGAAAGCATTCTGCATTTTACAGCTGTAAATTTTCATGTTCACGCAATCAGAAAGCATTCTGCATTTTACAGCTGTAAATTTTCATGTTCAACCAATCAAAAAGCATTCTACATTTTACAGCTGTAAATTTTTATGTTTATCCAATCATAAAGCATTCTGCATTTTACAGCTGTAAATTTTCATGTTCACCCACTCAGAAAGCATTCTGCATTTTACAGCTGTAAATTTTCATGTTCAACCAATCAAAAAGCATTCTACATTTTACAGCTGTAAATTTTTATGTTTATCCAATCAGAAAGCATTCTGCATTTTACAGCTGTAAATGTTCATGTTCAAACAATCGGAAAGCAGTTTACATTTTCCTGATGTCAATATTCCTCTTCAACCTATCAAGAAGCATATTCCCTCCACTGACCATGATATTCATCATGATGGTTAATAACTTTTCCCTTAAATCTTTCATGACCTTGATTGGTAGACTTACCTCCACATTTCTTGACTAATATGGCACCATCAGTTGTAGGTGTTAGTGCACATGTCAAACAAGACAGCATAAACAGTAGCAACATTAGTGTGGTAACTGTAATGGATTTCACTGTAAAATAAAAACTTGCAATTATTAGATGATAAACATCACAACGAGGATTATTATAAAACATGCAAATAAACTCATTCTAAACAATATCTATTTATTTGTATTAAGCATGAAAATTGTCTTTATGTTACGTTTAAATCAATTTGATTGCTGATTCTTGGTTAAAATAAATCATTTTTTAGTAGACATAAGGCTTTTCATTATTTAAAAAAATTGCAGTCAATGGATTAGTTGATTACAATAAAATTCCTGGCAAAGTATTTATGAGCCAGGGATTACTAGGAAAACTTGTGTTCACTGAATTAAGCTAAACAGCATAATGTGGTAAGAAACAATGATGAAAAATCTTAGTGTTACCAAATAGACAGAGATATCAAATTATTATGCAGACATAAAAAGTAGCCAATTTTCATGTCTCTTTTTTAAAAGACATTTGACAAGAAGAAACAAATAAGTGACTTCGACAATAAAACAATATGAATGACAAATTAGATGCAATTAGATGAAGAAAACAACTTAGGTCTACCATGGTTCTTCCCTGAACCTCAAAAAAGTTTTAAGCACAAACACAAGCAGCCATGAAATATATTATCTCTGACCTTAAACTTTATGGTAGGGCCACATGTATGGAATGCAACACATCTACTAGTCACTATATATAAGTATACCAAGCTTTATTAATTTACCTTTTACAACTTGAACATTACTGAGCAGAAGAGATATGTTACTGAAAACTACAATATTGGCATCCGACCTTGACGTACTTGAAGGCACGACCCACAGTGTGGTACACAACAAATATACCATATATCCATCCCTTAATTTACAGTGTTCAATAGATATCAAGAAAATCATAATATATTGATATGTGACCTTGTCCCTAAAGCTTGCATCCTCAATGTCATATGCTACACATCTGCTAATGATGATGTACAAGTATACAAAGTTTTATCACTTTAATCTCAAACAGTTCCAAAGTTATAGACTGGAATTGAAAACTTTAAATACAGATCTGGACATTAACCTTGACCTCACAATATGAACCAAAGATACTTGCTAATTAATCATAATAAATAAGTATACCGCTTTTCACCCTAAAGCTAAAAGGGATCTAAAGTTCATGAGCAAAAAGTAAATTGTGATGGAAAACTTGACATAATGATTTGTGACCTTAACCCTGAAGATAGTTCCCCAAATGTTCTACTAAACAGACCTCCTTCTAACGGTTGCAAATAAAAATAGACAGTTTCATCCATTACTCTCTAACAGTTCACTGAGTGGAATGGAAAGCATGACAGAAAACTTAGTGAGTTTTGAAACAGAAAACATGACCCCAATTTAGTACAGAATGCACCATCTAATGGCATTAAGACCATCAGATTTCATCCATTAACCTCAAACAACTCCAAACTTACACAACGGATGGAGTCTTTGAGAGAATATGAAATGGAAAGTGTGGCAGAAAACTTACAGAAATGGAATCGATCTGCTCTGGTGGCCTAATGGTTAGAGTGTCCACCTCAGATGTGGGATGTCATGGGTTAGATTCCCAGCTGAGTCATACCAAAGACTTACAAAATTTTTACTAACAGCTGCCTTGTTAGGCGCTCAGCATTAAGTGGTTAGCATTATGACTGGTTGGCCTGGTTTCAGGATAATGTGAATGAGGGACATCATACTACATGTCTGTGGTATGATGCCCAGTGTTTGACAAAAATATAAACTGCAACACTGCATACATAGTAGTGATATGACTGAAAAATAGTTAAAACTGTGTTAAAAATCCAAATCACATCACATCACAGAATGGAATGGAAAGTGTATGGGAAAATATGGAGTGGAATATGCAAGGAAAAACTTAAAATACTGAGCCATGGTTGGTCTTGAACTTGAAAACAGGCCCCATACTATGGTATGTACCACATCTAGTAGTGATTATGCATAAACATGCCAAGTTTCATTACTTGATTTCAAATAGCTAAAAGAAAAAAGTGTAACAAGAAACCAAAAATATATTCAAACTAGTACACATAATGTGACACATTTTCCAATGATGTATGACTATGCCAAGTTTCATTCTTTATTTTCAACTTGCTGTTAAGTTATAGAGCAGAATCGAAAGCATGGCAGATGGAAATGTGGATGTTATTTGGCACACTTTTCTCAAAAAAGGTGGACACAACAAAAATGTGCCTGGACACTCCAGCCAATTTGGAATACCGAGGGTAATAAAAAAAAACTTAAGTTCAAGATACAGCTATGAGCTTCCCAATCAAGCAGAAGCTGTAATTCAGTCAGGCAGGGGCTATAATTCAATCAAGAAGGGCTTGTAATTCAAACAAGCAGGGACTGTAATTCAGTTAATAAGTTCTGAAAATTCAGTCAAGCAGGGCTATCATTCAGTCAGGTGGGTGCTAGCACTGGGTCAAGAACAGATAGTAATTCAATCAAGAATAGTTTGTAATTTAGTCACTAGGGGGCTGTAATTCAGTCAGGTGAGTGCTGCAATTCAGTAAAGTAGGGGATGTACTTTGGTCAATGAAGGACTGTAATTCCGTCAAGCAGGAGCTGTTATTCAGTCAAAATTTAACACAGAAAGTAGAAATCAAACTTCACTTAGGTCATGTTAATATTATGACCCATCCTAAAATAAAGTTTAATGTCATGCAGTACTTCAAAAGTTCTGGAGGTGAAAAAATTATTAACAATGCAAAAACAAATCTACAAGTCAAACATAAGTCATAACTTAATTAAAAGGATCCTAGGATTCCATAATGTTAAACTATATACAAAATTTGTTTTCATTTCAACAAGTCCTTTAAATGTTCTTGAATCCAAAATCTAATATCATTTCATAAGCTCTTCAAAGATATTGAATAGAAACAATACTGATTAAAACAATAAACTCTGAATGGCAGCAAACTAGAAAAAATGGTCAAAATCAAACCTGATTTATGCCTTTATTATATAAACTCAGATATCCACCCGACTCTAATCCACAGTCCTGTAAGAACTGTAAAGTAAAGTATTGATTTGGGGCAGTAGACATGAGATAAACATTCTAAATTTGACTCTTATGTGAAGACAGACAGGACTGCCAACACACAAATAACGTACATCTATATGTCTCAATTGAGTCTCAACAACATATTAGCATGCTTGAGTTTCATCCCAAACTACAGGATTGTATTCACAAATCTACACATTCTGTGAATAAGCATCATTCTCTTTATCTATGCTAAAATGAACAGATTTAACAAAATGTCAGAAATTTAAGTACCTTTACTTTTCTCTCTACATTTTAAATTTGGTTACATAAATATGATATTGGATATTAATACTTTTGTGATGGATGCAGGCAATCAGCTATGAGAAAAATAAATGTATGTATAATTTGAGACCTTAAACTAGACAAATGAATGCACAATTAACATTGATTGAAATTATGGGCAATGTTTTCATTGCAGTAAAAACTATGCTAAATTGTTTGCACATACAATTAGCTATTTTTTTTATTTCCTAAATTAAGCTCCGTATGAAATGACTCAAACATATTTCAAATATACTTACCCCACATATCTTGGAAAGACTAAGGCAAACTGGTAATAGAACCAAGATCTGAACTGGGCTCTTTGAAACTTTGATCTTCATCAGTGTTATCACTGCCCACTCAAAGAAATCTCCTTCTCAATCCTAGAGTTCCTGTTTTGTCATATTCCTGAAATGATAAGCGGGAAAATGTAAAGATCTTTTTTAATCCTCATATGATGCCATCATCACTTCAAATACTGCAAAAGATGTGAACTTAAGCATGCCTTCAAGTTTAAATGTAAAACTTCTTATAATATTAAGTGATATTTATCTTTAAATAATCACCATATCACGTACGCTGATGTACAAATTCATTCCAGCTGCAAAAAACAGATCATGATCGACCACTGTATAATGTGCCAGCAGATCCGGGATCAATGCTGCTAAAAGTTGGATCTGACTTACATGAACATATATACTGTATTTTTAAAACATTACATGAAGATATAAATGATATTTTTAAAACATTGCATGGTACTGAGGACCTTGTGGCAGTCCATGGACCAGTCAGTAAAGTACTGGAGCAATGCTTAAAAGTAATATAAGAAAATACATAAATTTCTAGCATGTTATTGATATTTAATTCTTAGTTTAGCATATGTTCATTCAATTTGAGCACAATTGTTAATTCTCTCCAAGTTGTGTAACATTCTGGTGTACAACGGCAACCAGCTTAGGACCTATAAATATATAAACAGTCTGCAAAACATACATAAAATTAATATTTAAGCACCCAGATTTTCACAACTGGTAAAAATATGCCCAGAAGAAATAAACTCAATTTCAAACCTTGCTAGCTGGTATACACTGGAGACTTGTTGACAATACTCCAAGTAATAACAGTATAAATCAGGAAAATCATATGAAAACCATTCAAAGAGATATTTTCTAAAAAAAATATGACCCAAAACTATCCTAGTCATTAAGCCGAAAGAATGTAAATAATTTGTTGTAGCCTATCTACCTTACATAGTTTTTCTAACCTTTTGTTATTGACACTGCTGACATGACACTATTTTTTGCTCTGCATTGTTCCAGGCCTTTTTGTGACAAAAGATATTTTAATAATACTTATCATTCAAGCACACATTTCTTATCATCCTTCCAGTTGAACCGAAATGAAACGCAGATTAAATCAGGCCTTGTCAAATACATATAATGGAGCAATGAGTCAGAAACATCAAAACTGAAACTTAAAATCTGGAATCAGCATAATCTTTCTTGCACATTCAAATTAGATGAAACCTGTTTACATTGATTCTGGATTCACTCTGTTTACATTGATTCTGGATTCACTCTGTTTACATTGATTCTGGATTCACTCTGTTCAATAAGTCAACATCAAAATTAAAAAGGCCTGCAACATAGCCAGTGACAATGATTTTGTTGGACTCCAGATTCCCAAGATGTTCAAAGAAAAATGTGAATGTAACCAAACATCAAAAATATTGTATAATGATGCTTAGTTGGAAAATGTGAATGCAAATTAAGCAACATCAATAATATTATATAATGATGCAAATTGGAAAATATGAATGCAAATTAAGCAAAATCAATAAATATTACATAATGATGCAAATTGGAAAATGTGAATGCAAATTAAGCAACATCAATAAATATTATATAATGATGCAAATTGGAAAATGTCAATGCAAATTAAGCAACATCAATAAATATTACATAATGATGCAATTTAGAAAATGTAAATGCAAATTAAGCAACATTGTAAATATTTTATAATGATGCAAACTGGAAAATGTATGCAAATTAAGCAACATCAATAAATATTAAAGTCATATAATAACCAGTGTTAAATACTGCATTACACACCAGAATGTAAATGACATTTTAAAGATATATAATAAACAGTATTTGATACTGTATTACACACCAGAATGTAAATGAGATATTGAAGACATATAATGACCAGTGTTTGATACATGTACTGTACTACACACCAGAATGTAAATGACATTTCAAAGACAAATAATAACCAGTATTTGATACTGTACTACACACCAGAATGTAAATGACATTTTAAAGACAAATAATAACCAGTATTTGATACTGTACTACACACCAGAATGTAAATGACATTTTAAAGACATATAATAACCAGTGTTTGATACATGTACTGTACTACACACCAGAATGTAAATGACATTTTAAAGACAAATAATAACCAGTATTTGATACTGTTCTACACACCAGAATGTAAATGACATTTTAAAGACATATAATAACCAGTGTTTGATACAAGTACTGTACTACACACCAGGATGTAAATGATATTTTAAAGACAAATAATAACTAGTATTTGATACTGTACTACACACCAAAATGTAAATGACATTTTAAAGACATATAATAACCAGTGTTTGATACTGTACTACACACCAGAATGTAAATGACATTTTAAAGACATTCAATAACCTGTGTTTGATATTGTAAGTAACTACTACTGTAAGATTCTTGAAATATAAACATCTTGGGAATGCAGATGGTGTCCATCTTTATATCCATGTTATTGTTTCCATATTTTTTCCATATTGTACTTTGGGTTCAACTGGGCATAATGACACTTTTTAAAAAAAATTGTCACTGATAAGCAATTATATGTTTTATTAATTGCCTACTTTTGATGCATTGATAAATGTTAATACCAGTTTGCAAAGTGCTTTCATCTAACCCACCATACACTAGTTTCAACCTGTAATTTTCCTTAACCTATTCTCCTCCAGTAACATCAAGTAATAATTATTACTATTATTATTACTATTATTATTATTATTATTACTGCATCTTTCCAACTTTTACCATTATAATGTAAATAAAGCATTCCCTCATTAGTACACTCCCTCATTAATATACTCCCTCATTAGTACACTCCCTCATTAATATACTCCCTCATTAGTACACTTTATATAGGAACCATTAGAGTATATTGGCAGTTAGTGAGATATCTTGTAATGTAATACAAGATACGTGTAATTCTACCAATGAAAACTCAAACTGTGTCCTTGACCATGCATGCCTTTTTACATGCAACATACCATAATGAAGAGCTGTAATCCAGTCAAGCAGTCATGCTCTTATCCTTGTTTCTCAAAGTGGAAATTATATCCAGGATGTAAAGCTAGAAGCCAAAAATAATACACCACTACAAATGCCCACCTATGAAGCCCAGTCTTCTCACAATGATGTACCTGTAGATAACTCGGTCACATCAAGCAGGGAAATGTTACATTGTTTGCCTTATTGATAAGTAATATCTCCCTTCTCAAGTTCTTCATCTCTATGCCAAAATGTGCAAGTTAAATTGTGACAATTTTATGTCTGTTGCTGTGGGGTGGGTTATGGTGGGTGGGTGGTTCTGTGTCTGTATCTGTGTGTTTGTGTGTGTATATATGCTCATGCATGCATTCATGTGTATGCGCTTTACTGTCCACTGAGGAAAACCCTGCTAAAGGTCAAAACATTGGGAAACTGTTATTTTCACCTTTACATTTTCCAACTGTTTGTTTCAGTATATCACACTAAGTATGCTCAGAACTTCTAACCTAATTTATAAATATTACATGTAATTATCTCAACCGTTTATTTGTACAAAACCCCACCATGTATCCTGAAAATAATTGTACTCCTAATTTCTGAAAATTGATTATATTGATTGTTAACCATACATAATTTTGTACCCTGACAATTTCAATCCCCAAATCAAATGACCGATTTTCCAAACGAAATAATCATCTACTGGCTCCACGCCAGTGGGATGTATTGGATGTGAGCTCAGGTTGCCCTTGATTTGGTCACTTTACCATTTACAAGCCCAAAAAAAACGAAATCGCCTAGCCTTGACTTAAGGCCTATCCCACTTTAGTATCAGGTATTAATTGTAAAAAAAAAAAACACTGATTGATGTGACATTTTCAATTTAAAGAGGAAGCTGGTAAGTTTTGGAGTCTGGAACTAAAGGCTAACTTTTCTGAGTTTATATTATTTGCATTTGAATCACAGGCATCTAATTTTAGATCTGTGTATATGTTGTTTGCATGATATTATAAGTCGTATAAACACCATAAACCCTGATTTGTTAACAGACTACGCAAAGGTAGATTTAAGTTTACACTGTTTGTACTGGTCATGTATTATACAGGGGCAGACATGGTAAATAGATTATATTTAAATGATGATAAGCCCTGCTGCTCACTGATACAAAATCTGGGCAACTATTGACTAATGACATCTGTGTCTGATAAGAGCCCACTGCCACCTTAGGACAGACTTATCAGACCTAATCCATCCCACATCTTATAATGGGAGATATATTGTACAATAGAATAAGTGTTATTAACAATGTTACCATATATACTCATATAGAAGTTGGACCCTAATCCTAACATGAGCCAACATTGCATAATGTGCAGGCATATCTGGATCTATGCTGTTTGATAGGACTAATCAGTAAATCAAATATAGACCATGATCTGTTGGAACATTTATGTTGACAGATCAGTTTGTCCATCTTGTTTGCAACTGGACTGACTATATACAATACTTTAAAGAAATAATTCAAAACAGCGGAAATTAAATCAATCCTAAATAGTATGTGTGATATTCAGGTCAAAAATTGAACTATTTTAAGTCTGAGACATTAAAATTGTATAAATAAGAGATAATAATACAGGGTTTTATACAGTATAATAGTATAAATAATGCGTCACCGCACATTAGACATCAAAAGGCACTTATCACCACCACCACACAATTTCACCTCTTACTGTGTTTTGGGCTAGATCAATAAAACCTAATAGCTGACCACTACATGTTTGATCCCCTCCCCCAGAAATAATTCTCCAGGCACCTCTGGTGGATATTTAATCAAATTATCCTAATTAGGATGTGAGATATTAAGATAGAAATGTTTACTCATCTCTGAGACATTAAAGTAATAAGAATTTGAGATGACGTAATTATCAGATGATATAAGGTTTTTTGTACTAATTACTCCTAACTTTAAATAAAATATGCAGAATTATTTTTAATTAATTATATTCAATTAAAAATAATAAATTAAAAAAACATTTTTTTTAACATGGTGTAGATCTTATTTAACAAAACTCCATAAGAAGTAACAATTCTCATCAATGTAAAATATTTAAGATGAGGGGATAAACTAGGGCAGTTTTAATAAAAGAAGTGAAATGTTTCATGCAAAGTCTACCTTAAAAAAATAGGTGAAGTTATTCCAAAACACGGTCACCATGCAATAATTAAGACTGAAACAAAAAGTCATCTGACATTTTTCCATTTAAAACAAACAAAATATGAATAGCTTCAAAACATCAAACTTGTATTTTTGTAAACACAAAGTGCTGTGAACCAGACATAGCAATTTCAACACAAGTTTCACTATTTTAGTGCTGTTTATAGAGCCTACACTAGGTATAGACTATTACACTACACACACAAAAATTAAATATCTTCTCAACAAAATTTACTTTGGACAAAATATGTCACATTTTCAAACTGAATTAAGTTATCTGAAAGTGTCACAAACAGTATTGTCTTTAGAATATGACTTGTTCAAAGCTTTATTAATTGAGTTCTCTGTAATCACAATTATGGATTCATGGCACTACAGGGGCTCATTACAGTTAATATCATTGTATATAGCATTACTAACATGAACAGGTTTGAGTCAAGATCTTTCGCTGCTAAATGATCTACAAATAAGACACATGCAAAGAGTATATAAGATAACAATATGAAAATAAGTAAACAAATTGCAAGGTGTATCCAAGTTAGTATCTTACCAAGAAACCCCTCAAGGTGTATCCATGTATCTTAACAAGTAACCCTCAAGATATATCCATGTCAGTATCTTAACAAAATAGCCTCAAAGTGTATCCATGTTGGTATCTTAACAAGAAAACCTCAAAGTGTATCAATGTCAGTATCTTAACAAGAAACCCTCAAGGTGTATCCATGTATCTTAACAAGTAACCCTCAAAGGATATCCATGAAAGTATATTAACAAGAATCCCTCAAGGTGTATCCATGTCAGTATCTTAACAAGAAACCCTCAAGGTGTATCCATGTCAGTATCTTAACAAGAAACCCTCAAGATATATCCATGTCAGTATCTTAACAAAATAGCCTCAAAGTGTATCCATGTTGGTATCTTAACAAGAAACCCTCAAAACGTATCAATGTCATTATCTTAACAAGAAACCCTCAAGGTATATCCATGTTAGTATCATAACAAGAAACCCACAGTGTGTATCCATGTCAGTATCTTAACAAGAAACCCTCAAGGTGTATCCATGTCAATATCGTAACAAAAAAAAAACACCTCAAGGTGTATCCATGTCAGTATCTTAACAAGAAACCCTCAAGGTGTATCCATGTCAGTATCTTAACAAAAAAAAACACCTCAAGGTATATCCATGTCAATATCGTAACAAAAAACACCTCAAGGTGTATCCATGTCAGTATCTTAACAAGAAACCCTCAAGGTGTATCCATGAAAGTATCTTAACAAGAAACCCTCAGGACGTATCCATGAAAGTATCTTAACAAAATAGCCTCAAAGTGTATCCATGTTGGTATCTTAACAAGAAACCCTCAAAGTGTATCAATGTCATTATCTTAACAAGAAACCCTCAAGGTATATCCATGTCAGTATCATAACAAGAAACCCCCAGTGTGTATCCATGTCAGTATCTTAACAAGAAACCCTCAAGGTGTATCCATGTCAATATCGTAACAAGAAACCCTCAAGGGGTATCCATGTCAGTATCTTAACAAGAAACCCTCAAGGTGTATCCATGCCATTTCTTAACAAGAAACCCTCAAGGGGTATTCATGTCAGTATCTTAAAAAGAAATCCTCAAAGTGTATCCATGTTGGTATCTTAACAAGAAACCCTCAAAGTGTATCCATGTTAGTATCTTTAATATGAAACCCCCAAAGTGTATCCTTGTAAGTATCTTAACAAAAAAAACTCAAAATTTACCAATGTCAGTATCTTAACAAGAAACCCTCAAAGTGTATCCATGTTGATATCTTACCAAGAAACCCTCAAAGTATATCCATGTAAGTATCTTAACAAGAAACCCTCAAAGAGAACGATGCTCTGACAGCAGTGACAGCCATATTAGATGAAAGACCAGCACAATTTTCATCAGAGTCAATTAGACATCATTAAAAATGTTTTGGTAAACACTCATCATTATAACTATCTGTTCAGGAAGAGTATTATCATTTAGGACCAATAAGAAATCTTTTGGTGAAAACCAGATGTTAATCTAGCCATCTATTCTGGCTGGGTTGCAATAAGATATTCAAGATGGCCATCCATTCAGGTTGAGTTGCAATAACAAGATATTCAAGATGGCCATCCATTCAGGTTGAGTTGCAATAACAAGATGTCTAAGATGGCCATCATTCAGGTTGAGTTGCAATAACAAGATGTCTAAGATGGCCATCTATTCAGGTTGAGATGCAATAACAAGATGTCTAAGATGGCCATTCATTCAGCCTGAGTTACAATAACAAGATGTTCAAGATAGCCGTCCATTCAGTTTGGATTGCAATAACAAGATGTTCAAGATGGCCATCCATTCAGGTTGGATTGCAATAAAAAGATGTTCAAGATGGCGATACATTCTGGTTGGGTTGCAATAACAAGATATTTAAGATGGCGATACATTCTGGTTGGGTTGCAATAACAAGATATTCAAGATGGCCATACATTCAGGTTGGGTTGCAATAACAAGATGTTTAAGATGGCCATACATTGTGGTCATATTGGATACAGATCGGCATTCATTCAGGACCTACTAGATAAGACATTATACATACAAGTTTCCACCTGCAGCCATAACAAGATTTGAAAAATGGCAAACATGGAAGTTTAACTGAGTATTATATTTGAACCATTAATATTTATGACCAACAAGACAAAATAATAAGTCTTTTCATGAAAAACTTATGTTGATATTATCATCCACTCAGCTGGTTTAGTGATAAAAAGATTTTCAAAATGGACATTGTGGCAACCATAATGAATATATGAGTAGCATTATTTTCATTTAGGACCAACTCAGTATATGAAGTCTTCTGATGATAAGCATATACTGACATGGATACACACTGTGGGTTTCTTGTTATGATACTAACAAAAAACTTCAGCTGGTGCATGAGGAGGTAATACAGAAAGTAAGACTGGCATAGTTTTATTTGATGATAACAATTCATTTAGGTGTAACAGTACCATAATTTTCATCATGGTCACTGTGGCAGCCATACTGGATGTACATGTGACACATTTTCATTTTGGACCAACTAGACATCATAAAGAATCTTCTTTTGAAAACCTCATATATGCCATTACACAAGACCAACAATAACAAGCTTTTCAATATGGCTGTCATGGTAACCATACTGGATGTCAATTCAGCACCATTCTCATTTCAGGCCATCAGTCCAGCTAGATATTATAATAAGTCTTCTACCTGAAGACCCCATATAGACATAAAAATCCCTTCAGTCATAACCATAACAAGCTTTTCAATATGGCTGTCATGGTGGCCATGCTTGATATCAGATCAGCACCATTTTGTATTTGAATTACCTTGAGATTATAAGATCTGGCAAAAACTTTATGTTGATATTTGAATCAATTTCATGGCTACTGTGGTGACCATACTGGATGTGTGAGCAGTATTGTTTTAATTTTGGACCAACTAGAGACCACTAGTTCAATGTATATAGAAAGTTTCACATCAGAACTTAAAACAATTGAAGAGATTTCATGGTACAGGTAGGTATCAATCATGAACAAGGAATTACATGCTTTGCGTTAAATAAATTGTGCAAATGTATACCTTCTGACTCTTAAAAGTATACCCATTCATTATGAAAGGGCACTGGACTATTGGTGTGTTGGGAAATCTCCTCCACCCAGGACAATTTCCACAGAAATCTGTTCCAGCAGGCATCTGATATGCATCAGCCCATATTTTGATCTCAAATCAATAAAAACCCTTCTTACAGACAGGTTACAGTGCAATATTTCTATTGTCAGAACACATTCAGAACTTATATTTTAAGCTGAAACATGTGGTCATTATGCTTACATACTGGTTTGTGTTTCTGTGAGAGCTTAAACTGACATGTCAATTTTACCAGCCTGTACCAACTGGAATCACCATGATTAATAACTACATCAGTTTTGATGTACTGCTCAATCATCTTGTTTATTAAGTTGATTAGAAAGGACATACAAGGGAAAATATACAAATAGGTACCCGATAGATCAGCACCAATTTTTGTATGTACATAGGAGACAGGTGGAATTTCTCTGTGCCATGAAACAAAATTGTATTATAATGTATACAGTTATCTTTGCAAGGTGGAGGAAATGGGGGTAGCCATTGGTAATGCAAATTTTTGAGGCACATGAAGGCAATGTTCTTTTGATCTTTAGTGCCCCCCCTCTCCATTTTGCCACAGAGAACAGTTTTTATGTCAGTTGCCAAGATCCATAATCCATCCCCCCTCTAAATTCAAGTTTTGTGAAAACATACCACCATTCCACCAACGTGAGGTAAAGGAAAATTTCAGTTACCAAAAAAGCTCAGAAGGGTTCTCTCTTTACCTGACACCCAGGAGGCAATTGCCCCTAATCCCCAAACCCATTGTGCTGCCATGGAGAGAAAGATAGAAAGTGTGGCCCCTTGTGTCTGAGCATGGATTCCATGGGGAAGAGAACATAAACACATATACACAAACATATACACACTGTAACATAATAATTTTATCTAAATTTAGGTACAGTATTTCCACATATATGTTAAACCCTCCTCATCCCGTTATTATACATAATTACCTTACAAATATACTGTTTGCTTTGTGCTATGACACCCCCTCTACCTACATATCTTCTTAACTTGAATAGCAGCATGAATATGAAAATATGAATGATAATAGGATACAGCATACAAGTACTGTTAGAAAGGATTTAAATTTAATCAAATATGTCAAAAGAAGTTATTGCAAGTTAAATAACATGAATTTACAGGATTTATCATTAGCTAGTCTTTTGTTTTTAGAAAATGCTAATGTGACCTGGGATCAAAACAGAGAACTATATTATCTTGTGACTGTGAGCATTTTACTAAATGTGCTTTAACATCTAGCACTTAAAGTTGTATTATATTGTGACCAGTTTGGGCTGAATTTTATTTTCTTGAAATAGTTGAATTCAAGTGATAATTTTCCCTAGAAATATGAAAATGTTCTAATAAAATTCATGGATAAAGACATTCTTTGGAATTTATACTGAATTCAATCCTGGTGTGATATTTCTGTGATTCAATAAAATAAGAGACTGTTGACACATCAGTACATTGCAGGCCATAATGGATATGTCATCACCTTCAATTTTGGATCTCATCAGGACTTCAACTTAGTTTTATTCAGAACTTTTTATTACTAGGACTAGGGTTTCTGGTAACTGTTTAACAGTAACAGTAAAACAGCTGTTTTTCACCCAAAATCAAAAAACGGTAAACTGCTATTTTTTTTCAAGCTGTTTTACTATTTCTAACGGAAATTTGTTAACAAAAACATACCACAACTGATGCTACAACGTTCATTATGGATATAAAATATGTAACGACAAACAAATTTTTAAAATTTCTTTTGAATGTGTTAGTGATTTGTTATGATGATTTTATCAAATTGGCCAAAAACTAAAATAAAAGAGCAATTTTTCTTAATTTAGTTTAGATATTATAAAACTGATCTTGTGGCATCAACAAATATAATGCTGGAGGGTGTACATCCAAGGAAGAGTCCGTGAACAATAAGAGAATAAAAATATTTGCTGATTTCCTGGAGCGAAAGAGTCTGAAAAAGATGTCACCGATTTGGCTACTGATGGAATATTGATTGGAGCTATGACTAGAAACAAGATCATACGGCAATCAATCTCACGGGATGGACTCAAACTTCCAGCGAACGAAAATGATGTGATGAAGCTGTTGCATGATGATTACAAAGAAAAGAGAAACAAAACGATTGCCGACGTCAAGGAAAAACTCTAGAGAGGAGTAAAGTTTAGCATGACTGTGGATGAAAACACAACCATGAGAGGACGTTGATTCTTTGGAGTCAACATTCATGAAAATGGCGACAAAACAACAATAAAGACAGGTCTTGTTCGCATATTTGGTTCGTGCACTGCTCTCGATATGGCCGAATCACTGAAACAGCATTTGAGCGTTTTTGGAACAACAATGGAGAGGGATTTGGTGGGATCTACTCAGGATGGCGCTGCAGTAAATAAGAAATGCATTAGCCACATCGATGTCATCGGACAGTTCTGCTTGAACCATGGTCTGCACCTTGGAGTGTGTGACACATTGTACAAGAAGAGTACTGAGACAGACGATTTAAACCTGGATATCGACGATATTGATGACATGGACAATTTTGAAGCAGGTACGGACTTGGAAGTGATCAGCGTTGATACATTAGAAGGAGATGTCGATTACCACGATCTGCTCAAGAAATCAGGTGAGCTGGTCAAATTCATCAAAAAATCAACTGTTCGAAATAATGTCTTTCAATCCAAAGTAAAAGCTGAGCTCGGACGCAAGATTGAACTGCATCTTGACGTGAAGACTCACTGGAACTCCATCCCAACAATGTTAGAGCCACTAGTAAAGACAGAATTCGCCAACCGCAAGACACTAACCGAATTCAAGGCGATGGAAATAATTGAGACATTGGATTTTGACGCTCTCAAAACTCTTCTGAAGGCAATGGAACCTGTGAAACTTGCTGTTGAGAATCTAAGTCGAGATAACGCGATGATGATGAGTGCTGACACAATTTTAGAATTCATGTTCAACAAGCTCTCTAACCTGAATAATGACATTAGTACCAAGCTCATGGAAAATTTGAAGGATCGCATTGAAGAGCGATTGAACAAGGATGTCATGAACCTCTTGCGCAGTCTAAAAGATCCATCTTTGGCCCCGTCAAAAACCATGCTAAATTTCACAGGAAATCTAGCATCTCATCTATTTGGAGACTATAATGTAGAAGATGTTATCGAACAGTCGTCAAATGATGCTGAAAGTGTGAACTTGCCTCTTCAAGATGAATTGAATTTGTTCCTTCAAAAAGATGGATCATCAATTGCAGTCGGAGGGCAAGACAGTTTCAAATGGCACAAGTCCACATTCACGCGCTTCAGGAACTCTGGCCAGCGCACTGAAAATCTCCAAAAATTTTACAACACAATTCTATCCATTAAACCGACTTCATCATAAGTTGAAAGAGGTTTTTTCAGTCTGTACAAATTTCTGTACAAAATTAAGATCGCGTCTCTCAAACAAGTCGCTTAATGCACATGTATTCTTGAAATATTATTATAAGAAGTAAAAATGTATTGATTTAGAACTTATCACGAAATGTATATAATAAAATGGTGTTCATCACAAAATTAAACTATTGACTGTAAAATTAGTGAAAAAAATAGTAGAAAAAAAAAATAAAAACAGCTTTTAACAGCTGCTTTTTGAAAATTGAAAACAGTAAACAGCTGTTTTTCAAAAATGACTGTTTTTCAGAAACCCTAACTAGGACTTGTGTCTTTAATTCTTGGATATAATCCATAATACTGTATGTTCTTTTTATCTCATTTTTCACTTAAATAAATTATTTGTTAAATTTGACAAAGCTTGCTATCTTTACTCTTTACGGTTAATTATTTTAACGCTATCATGTTAGGTGATGCTGATGTCATTAACTTATCTGTGATTCATCATTGTGATGTCACAGAGATGGCATTTATTCCTATATAACAAAGTAACCAATCAGATTGCCAACAAAAAGACAGAAACTCTGACCTTCCCCCATCAGTGTTTATACTCTTTAAGAATATATCATTGCTACAATAATATTCTAACCTGGGATTAGGTCATCTAAAAGCAGTTCAAGTAAACCTTGAATCTTTCAAACTATTGTTCTTCTGCATGCACTGAAATCCCTTCAATAAAGGAAGCAGACTAAACACTGCAGATCAAATATACTGCATTGTGACATCAGTTGTATATTATAAAATCAGCTGTATATTATGACATCAGCTGTATATTATATCAGCTATATATTGTGACATCAGCTGTATATTTTAAACTCAACTATCTTATGTCATCAGCTGTGTATTTTATATCAGCTGTTTATTACATCAACTATATATTTAAAAAAACAACTGTGTATTGTGACATCAGATGTATTTTATAGTGTCATCAGTTGTACATGTATATTATCAGCTGTATTTTATGTCATCATCTGTGTATTATACTATCAGCTATATATTTTTTGTATTGGCTGTATATAATAACATCAACTGTGTATTGTGAAATCAGCTGTATTTTTGTATCGGCTGTATGTTATGACACCATCTGTATATTGTGATTTCAGCTGTCTATTGTGCCATCAGCTGTATATTGTGTCATCAGCTATATATTATAAAAATCAGCAGTATATTAGGAAAACAACTGTGTATTAGGAAATCAGCTGTATATAAGAAAATCAGCTGTATATTAGAAAATCAGCTGTATATTAGAAAATCAGCTGTATATCAGCCCAGATGCCCATTTATCATTTCATCAACCTTATGTTTAATCAATGACAAGTCAAATGATTTCCTCCAATGCATTATACAAAATCTTCACAATCTCCACCAAGGATGCATAAGTACAACTAAGACCATCGTAAATAAAGTATTAATTACGGTTTCATACCAGTTTTGATGTAGTATGTGGGCTTTTATTACAGATGTTTCAGCAGGCTTGAAAGGTATCAATTGCAGGCTGGTAAAAATTAAATAAATACATGTATATTGTTTGTGTCAATGCCAACAGGACTTCTGTATAGACCTACATATTTATGAGTTCATGTGAGGGTACAATTACATTACTTGCTGTATTTGACTCTAGGTTGCATTTGAAATTTTAAAAATGTCTTATGTAACAAGATTCTTAGACGGCTTATATTACATGATCTTTATCAATGACTTTACAACAATAATTGTAATCACAAGAAATGTGATAGGGAGGAAACTTACTTGTACTAGCCTGTCCATGCTTGGCAAATGAGTCTCACAAATGTACCTATGTGCACTAGAGCATATAATGTTGGTCACTTTCTCTGGACAGCATTAAGTACAACAGTTTTACTAAAGCAAAATTTCCTACCTGCCTAATAAGACAAACATACTCCTGTACTAAATATATAACCGCTCCGGTGGCCTAGTGGTTAGAGCGTCCGCCCCAGAAGCGGGAGGTCGTCGGTTCGATCCCCGGCCAAGTCATACCAAAGACTTACAAAAATTGTACTAACAGCTGCCTCGCTTGACGCTCAGCATTAAGAGGTTAGTGTTAGGACTGGTCAGCCTGGTGTCAGGATAATGTGACTGGGTGAGACATCATGCTACATGTCTGCGGCATGATGTCTCAGTGCTAGACATCACTATAAACTGCCTCACTGCAGACATCGTAGCGATATGACTGAAAAATTGTTAAAGCTACGTTAAAAATCCTAATCAAACAAACAAACAAACTAAATATATCTCTCCCTCAATAGCTTATACACAATGGAGTCCAAAATAAAAGACATCATTAACATTAAAGTCACAAAGGGAAAAACTCCAAAAACATTCAATGATGAACACAAGCAGTGGGAAGGGGATTAAGTGGTTGAAAAATAAATGGTTGAATAACTGTGTTGTTAATAATAATCTATAAATAGAATGTTTCAAGCAAGTGCTTTGCATTTCAGTATAAATTATCTTTATATTCAATGCACTTTGAGGTATTTTGATGTTACTGTACATGCCTTCTACAAATAAGGAAGTCTCCATTTTCATTGAACTTCCCCACCCAGTGTTAGATGTTGCAACATAATGCAGTGGCAAACTTCTGCCTAGGCAAAATAGACAGCTGCCTAGGGCCCCAACCTCAGAGGGGGATCTGACCAAGGTCCAAAATGGTACACAATGAGGACACAAGTTGATTTTTTGCTAAATTACTAAAATTGGGGCCCCAACTCTGTTAACTGCCTAGAGGCCCAGCTGGCAGTGGGTCTCTATGTCTGGGTCTGACATAATGTCCAAATATTTAAGCAAGAGAAAATACATAGGCCTACTTGATTAACATATTTAGCTTTATTATCATTTGCAGTCTCTACTGCTTCAAGGTATTATCTTATCTTATCAGACCCTCAATCCCAGGTTTTACAACCTGAAATTTCAAAAATCCAAAAGCAAGCAGCCAGGTTCGTTACATCCAATTATGACCATAGACCAGGTAGTTTGACCTCAATACTGAAGTTGCATTGGAAATCATTAAAGCAATAAAGAATGGAAAGCAAAAATTAATATGTTTTTGCTATGGTTTAAGTAACAATGCAAAAATGCCCTAGTACAATTTTTCAAACCAAAGAGAACAAGCAGAAATCAACATCAATACACCTACCCACAGAGTGTTACAATTACATATTATTTACTTTCATTCCATTTCATTAACAAATCATCCATTTCCCACAAATCTTCACAGATAACCACCTCTGATTTCCATTTAAAAATGTTCAGGTGTACACAACTTTGTAAAGAATGTCAAGTACATGTAAGTTTCCTCCTTTATACATTTTAATTTTTCACCTGAAATTCTGCATGTGGCCATCAACAACATAAACATACACATGTAATTTTTGTATGGAAATCTGACATAGTCACCCAGGGATATATGGGACACATGTGATCTATGCGAGCTTAATGCTGGTGAAAAAAAATCAATCTTAAGGGAAAAAGTCATACTGAGTTACAAATTACCTTTGATTACCCACATGATCCGTTCTGACAGAGGACCTTACAGTATGCTTGACATGGTTTGGGAGACTTCTTCCTGGCAAGGAATGGCCAAACTTTTCAAAATTTGTAAGCTTAAACTTTTCGTCCATTTTAGTTAAAAATTTGGTCTCCATTTATTTACAACTTTACTGTCATAAATAAACCTCGAATTTTCATTTTCAATTATCAGGGTCACCTATGGGCATTCACCTCGACATCGACTGTAACCACAGTCCACCAAAAGGCAAAAGATGTTAGAACACCATGAATTTAGTTCAGTACCCTTTGTGTAGCAACAGGGGATGATTTTTTGATAATAATAGAATATATAAAAATAGAATGTTTTCTGCACACTTTGTCAAAAATGAACCCATCATTATGATATCTTTTCAAATAAATTCACAGGAAGCATTCAAACACATGTACTGTCCACCATTTTAATATTGGTCTTTGTCAATTTTTTAAAATTCCTGACCTCATGTTATTTCAAGCTGAAATTTGCATATTTCTTACATATATTTTATATATAAATGTTTTGTGAACATTCAGCTTTAAGAATAAATTGACTTTTTCTATGTTCCAGGTAATTCAGAAGCCCTCCCTGTGCCTTGTTATACCCTCCCCCCCCCCCAACATTTCTGCAGTAAATACTATATTTTTGAGTTATTCAAAAGTTGAAATTATATCTTGCTTTTAAAATGGAATGTTTTCTGCTTAATTTGCGTGTGCAGATTTTAAAAATGAACCCATTTATATGATATTTTTTCAAATAAATTCACAGGAAGCAATCAAACACACGTACTTTCCAACATTTTTAATATTGGTCTTTGGTCCTTTTTGAAAATTCTTGACCCATTTTATTTCATGCTGAAAGTTGCATATTTTTTACATATGGTTATAATTTATATATAAATGTGTTGTGAACATTCAGCTTCAAGAATAAATTCACTTTTTTATGTTCTAGGTACTTCTGAAGACTTTCTGTGCCTTTTTATCACCCCCCCCCCACCCCCACCCTGGTCTAACATTTTTGCATGAAATAAAATAATCACGAGTCATACCAAGTTGAAATTGAATGTTACTCTTACAACCAATAGTGCATATTCATTAGTGTTCTTTAACATATATACATTTGATCTGAAATCACAATTTAGTACATAACAATTGCTTTTTTAGAATTTAGTTATCATAAGATTTATTTGGTCAGTTTTCATATCTATGAAATAAAATCAATGACAAAAGAAATGAACAAATGTGGTATCTGAGAGACAGAAGAAACTGACACCGAGCTGGTTCTCAAAAGATATTTATGATTATTTGTTTAAATGGAGAAATACTACAGATCGATTCTTTATTCATTGGTTTATGACATTCATTTTGATATTCACAAAAAAATGGCATTAAATTTTAAATGCATTTGTTTTCAGTCTTCAAATTTCTGAAAAATTTATTTCACTTTATTTTATTACCTCTTTTCTGTCTCTACTAAATATGAACATTTTCATTGTAATACCAGTGTCTCTGATAATATGTCAGTGATCACAATTACATACATATTATCAATAGCATCACTGAATCAGTGGGTGATACTCCCGTCGGGTCTCTATCATCGAAAATATATTACACAACATACATCGTACAAATATTTTGTATTAAGTTTGGTATCATGAATGCCTTTTTATATAATCAAGTTTTAGTGCGTTTTTTTAATCCAAATTATGTCGTATTGTTGTAATTGTAGACATTTTGTACGTAAAGAGTTATCGTTCTTGCTAGCATGGGTGACCTTTGAAAAAGACGTAATTTGTGGGTTTTCCGCAAATATTCGCACAAATTTTTACCAATATTCTCGTAAAAATAGCTCCAAAGTATTTTTAAAAAAGGCGTAGGTGAGCGTATATGCTCGTTTATTTAGTTTTTCGGCGTTTTGAAAAATTTGGTTTTCGTTTTTTTTCCCGCTGAATAAGTTGTCGAAATGGCCCAATGTCATATACGCTAATTATATACATTTGACCATTCAACCATGAATAGATGTCGGCTTTTTACATATTAAAGCGGAGAAAGTACCAGGTGTAATGAGATTGACATTTTGAGAAAACGTTAATCTTGATCGCCAGTGCACTCTAGCGGCGTCCCCTGTTGCTACTCTGCGTGTGTGTGATTAGGATTTTTAATGTAGCTTTAACAGTTTTTCAGTTGTATCAATACGATGTCTGCAGTGTTGCAGTTTGTGATGTCTAGCACTGAGAAACATGACGCGTACTTGTCGCATTATGTCCTACCCAGTCAGATTATCCTGACATCAGGCCGACCAGGTCTAACACTAACCTCTTTACGCTAAGCGCCTAGCGAGACAGCTGTTAGGACCATGTTTTGAGGGTCTTTGGTGTGACTCAGTTCGGTATTATGTAGTGATCGCTGTAATTTGTATTTGTATGTTTCATCTATACACACAACACGCGTAATATGCATGTATTACAAATTGATGACCTTTTAAAATAAGAGGATGTTTTTCGTCTTTGGTGTTTCACCGAATAAAAATGTAACGAGTACAAAAAAGAAAAGAAAAACATTGTGGAGATCGATAAAAGTGATGTAAATATGAATGATTTAAAAATTACAGCTAAGGTCCTTATCGTGTCCATAATTTATTTTAAGAGACACCTATCGATGTCTTCTGACAAAAGTAAGCACCCAAAAAGGTGTGTAGGTATGTTTCATATCAATGCCGGTTTGGAAGTTTGTATTGAACCACAGACTCATATGATTGGACACACACACACACACACACACACACACACACACACACTTATTTGAAAGTGATAGGGTCAGAAATTTGTACATGATAATACCCAGTTTGTACAGGTATTGTTCATGATCCATAGTGAACTGTTCTGAATCATACATTTGTGACACATACAAATCCAAATAGGTGTATTTACGACTTACCGATACTTGAATAGGCCGGTTTATGCTCCTTACAAAGTTTCTCTAATGACAAACACAACATGACATCCTAGTATAATCCATACTTCATAAAATTGTCCCGCTGGTTGTCGAACCAAGTACAAGACACACATGGGCAATACAACGGTATTTTCATTTTCTGAAAACTGGTAGCGAATTTCCACCTATCCCATATAGTTCTCTGAAAAACGCCTTATACATCGTCAGTATAAAACACCACTGGATTATGTACTCTCTATTACGATACCCCAAAGAAATAATCGATCGTCATTTCTTTTCACCACATCACGACAACGGTTATATCATTATGTACGCTAATGTATATGCACCTGCAAAAGTAACAACCGGGTTTGTTGGGATCTGAACAGATGTTTCTTTGCACTGGTCTTTATTTTATTGTATTTTTGGTTGATGGGAGTAGGGTGGGGATACAATCGACAAACAATGAAATGGTATACCAGTACTTATATATAAATCGGAACACTTTTGCCTAAATTAACACGAAAGTATATGTTTAACGTAGAAAAGAAGATTAATCTATAGTATGTGTCTACATCCCCGTTTGTTTGTACCCCCCCCCCCCCTGCTGATTTCAGTAACGAAAAGCATAAACAAGATAAAAGGTCTATAAATCTTGTATCTTGTTTATGCTTTTCGTTACTGAAATCTAACCCGATTGCGACCAGGATGTCCATAACACCTTTATCGTCTGCGCGTCTGATGCTTAACGGAATTTTTCATTGCAACCATGTCTATTCTCGAGATCAATTTCCAGTTCCTAGACAAGTCTATTTTCAGCAAAGGGGCGGATACATAAATAGCCATATATTTACAATAGAAGGTTGATTTTATAGGTGGCAAAGGGATATAACTCTTAATCTTACCTTAAGTGACGAAAGTATCCGGGAGTAACCAAATAGGAACAATGACGTCTCTCTATTTGCGAAAAAAAGACGCGCCCAAATTGTGTGCAATATGGTGTCATGTTAGTATGAAAACTTCCGTTAAGCATCAGACGCGCAGACGATAAAGGTGTTTTGGACACCCTGGTCGCAATCGGGTTAGAAATTATGAATCAATGAATGAATTGAATAAGATTTATTGACTTTTTATCTTGTTTTTGCTTTTCGTTACTGAAATCGGCAGGGGGGTACAAACAAACGGGGATGTACACACAGACTTTTTTAAAAAAAATTTAAGGTATATTTCACCCACTATATAGGACTTCCTATTATCGCTAAGCTCGACAATGTCGACGACGTCCTGTAGGAACAGATTTTGTTTGATTAGATGGCCAGCATTCCGGCAGTCAACAATTTTATTTACGCAAGAAAACTTTACTTTTGAATCGTTTGTATTTAAAACAAATATGGAATAAGCACAGGCACTTGATTCTGAGTAAATTCATGTTATATGGTGAGTGTATACATGAATTTACTCAGAATCAAGTGCCTGTGGGAATAAGGTATGAACATATTTTATTGACGAAGTAAGCTGCTGTACCATGGACTGTGTTGTGATTCAATTTTAAACTCTTTGTTTGATAAAATTCCAAGACCCCAATCTACCAGTGTGGACGATGACGAGGCACGCAGTTTTTACCGGGAAATAAAATTTCGTTCTTAGTGTTTTTAGCTTAGCAGAAAGTTTGGACTGTCTTGCAATACATTAACTATATTATTATTATTATTATTATTATTATTATATACGCACACACACACACACACAGTGTACTTCCTTTTTATGAAAGGAGAATATGTTTTGGCCAATGACAACGGCATTAGTAACAAGATAATCGTATCATTATAACCATAGACGTATCTTGCTGGTTGCTGATCAGGATAGCTCAGTGCAAAACAATTGTTCATCAAAGCATAAATGTCATTTATTCGAATTGTAAGAAAATAGCGGGTTTTCCATTTTCAGTTCTACCTTGGGTTTTCCATTTGTCTATGGTTTCTATATTTAGAATACTTGAACAATTAATTACGTATACGCTAAACTGTAACGCTAGTCTTAGCTTACATCCCCGTTTGTACTCCCCTATCAATTTCAATAACGAAAACTTTTATTGTGATAAAAGGTGCACACTACTAAGTCAATTAAATCATTGATTTGTAATTTATAACATGACTGCGACTGCTTGTTAAATCCACGTGAAATGTAAATTTGTTGTTGTCATTCTTTTCCTTTGCTTGATTCGACATTGTAAATATCGTAACCAGACGACATATGTATGTACACTAGCAGCAGAGGGGGTGAACAGACCGAAACTAATACAGACAAAAATAAGAAAACGACAGTTTCGGTTTCGTACGAATCAAATATAACGTCAAAAATGGAACACCAAAGCTTCAAACTAACACAGAGTTTCTCCTACGGGATAGTTAATTTGGGGATGGGGGGGGGGGGGTTTAAAAAATTTATGTACGTGTGTTTACCCATCTGAGGTCTCATTCGAGGTCACGCCCCCTCTGCTGCTATGAATTAAATCATATTCTATAACAAATAATATCGTTGGAGAATCATTAAATGTATACCTGCCCGTGATTCTGTTTGACAAAAATTAAAAGAATCTCAAGTTGATTTTTGTCTGGTTTGGATTTTTAACGTAGCTTTAAAAGCATACAACCTAAGATTTTTTACTTTCGTTTTTTTTGCAAAAGCATGATATTATGAAAAGTATAGTAGAAAAAATGAGTAATTACAGGTCATTCAGTTTCAAAAGTGTACAACTGTAAGTTTAATCAATGAAAATATAACGATTTTATGTAGGGATTGCTAATTAATTATGCAGAAACGGAATTTACCGATATACTCCGAAGTCGCAGTGTCACGTGACGCGCGTCAACAAATATGATGAAAATCCTGACAATAAGAGGTTCCTTTAAGGGGCCATTCTTGAAAGTGTTTTTTTGTCGTGTTTGTGAGATTGTGTTACGTTGTAAGATAAACCAACTTAAAATATTATAATTTGTATCATTGTAATCAGATCCGCTATTAAAAGGTCTAGCTAAAGTCGCTTCTTAGGCTCAAAATAAAGTTGATTTTCTTGTGCATTTGCATTACCAGATCACGCTCATGAGTCACGTATCCGATTAGTCGATGTCAGTTTGTTTTAAATGTGTTCATTTACTATATAAATAATTATACCCTTTATATAAATACCCAGATGAATGTACACCACTGCATACACTGTAAAACTAACTGTTATATATTAAAAATGTACAAAACTTATATAAGTACAAATGTGCATGTACAGACACAACTTGAATTCAAGAGTACAGTCAGGCATACAAAACTGAAGGATATATATATATATATATATATATATATATATATATATATATATATATATATATATATATATATATATATATATATATATATATATATATATATATATATATATATATATATATATATATATATATATATATATATATATATATATATATATATATATAATGGTAAACTTGTATTCAGAGGCGGTGGTGAAGTGTACGAGTTTTAAATTAGAAATATGTTAGGTACGGCTGGTATTAGTGGCGGTTTCGACAGTTACTTTTATAGCTATAATGAATTTCACAAACAACAGCGAGAAATTTAGAGTCGGTATTTTACCGAGTATCTTTTTGATTTATCATCGCCACGAGATAATATTATAAAACAAAAAGAAATACTAAATCAAAAACAATTTTATGCTGAACTCATATTTTATATATATATATATATATATATATATATATATATATATATATATATATATATATATATATATATATATTCATCGAACGCTCATACAAATGGTAATTAATTCAGATAACACGAGTAAACAAATATTCCTTTGCAAGTACTCGATAACAGAAGCAGATCTACCAAAATTTAATTATCCCCCGTATAACCCAGACAAACTAAAGAAATCCACCAATGATATCATCGATGATTTCTTTTCTCGAACACCTTCAACAATGGAGAAAAACACTACCACCGGCAACTATTCTAAAATACAACAATGATCAATTGGTTGTGGTAGACATATATCACCCGAAACAGTAAATATAACATCTGTTATCGCAGTCAGTGGTGTGTTTGATGCAATTGATGGAAGTTATCAGATAAACACAGAAATATCAAATCAGGCACAGCAGGGATATATTCTGTATACATTCACCCCTCGAGTATCCCCTGTGAGTTTGATCGTGCAAGAGCCGGTTATTGCAAAATATATCTCCCTTGTCGTAATTCACTAATAACAAGAATGAATTTCAAACTTACGGACCAGAACTCCGACTTGATTGATTTCACTAGAGAGAATTTACAAATAAGTCTTTAAATAAAATCTTAATGACCAAAAAATATTTATGATTCAGAATAATAATAAAATATTTTTTCCACACAAATCGGACGATTTTCATTGATTTTACAAGTAAATAACCTATCAGAATTAGTAATTCGGACGATTTCATTATTTTTACAACCAAATACCCATAACATTTTCATTCTGATTTAAATAAATGTTTCTGATTCAGAATCGTGCTGACTAAATACACATACTTTCATTTTTTATACTCAGAACTCATTTACAATACTCAGAACTCAGAAGTACTTTCTTTTTCTATAATACATTTTAACTGTCTTACATGTGTATTAATATATTTTCTTGTTTCATATTGTTTTGATAATTCTGATCTTATTTTTTCTGTAGATTGCAAGTCAACCCTTGGATGTTACCACGCCGAAAATTGTATGTGTAGTTACACTCCAAATAGGATCAGTCGCCGTTAAGTTCATCAGGTTCATATAAATATCTTACGGTAACATTTCCATATACTGGTTGTTTTGAAAACTTCATGTCGTTGTTTTTGTATATTTTTCTTTGTGATCCAGAATTAAGGGAGTTTAAGAAAATAATCAAAATATGTATGAATGTTTTGTTTACCCTCCGAATGTTTCATCGAGACCGCACCCTTCTGCTGCTGTAATTAAATCAGTATTATATAAGACTAGCTTCTATTTCTTAACCAAAAAATTATCAAGACCTATACGATATTGCGACCGAGAGTCATGAAACTTTATCATTATAAATCCGTGTGGTGTAGCATGCGCTCATGAAAAGAAGTTTTTTAAATTTAATTATATCCATATCCCCTAAACACCAAGTCTGATGAATATTTATAAGTATATGTGAACCAACTCCATTAAATACAGCTAAAATAGTTATCTCTGATCACTTTAGGTATTTGTATATATCTCTGTGTAACATAAATTATATCATTATTGCTATACGAGAAAATATCCGAACTGGATTTGATTGTTTGTCCAGCATCACATCATCACAAACGACTAAGTTATTAATAAATCCATCAAGTTCATCTATAATGAAACATCCGGCGGGTAAACAAAGCACACATGCATATTTTAAACAAAACTCGTCAGGATAAAGTAACATATATAAACTAACCAATTACAGAAACCCTCGGTTAGTTACAAGTTTCGGTTTGGCGTTATTGACCTTCATTTTTCATTTTCGTAGGAATCTTTATTTTTAAGCAAATGACCTTTTCACCAAAAAATCTGTTCACCTTTTCTGCTGCTGTCATATGCTACGACGGTTTTTCCGGACTGTGATTTCATTTTAAAAGTAAGGATAGTAAAAATTGTGTATGAATTATAATGGAAGATATTACAGTGGAAGTTACTACGTTAAAGATGAAGAGAATTCTCTTCCAATGTAAGCATATGACGATTATACTTAACAAAGAAAGTATTGCACTTACTTCAAACATAGAAACAAGACAATGTTGTCTCTTGTTTGTAAATATTAAGAATATTTTTGATATTTCTTTTTCGATCATAAAAGAGTTCGTTAAAGCTATTGAAAATCGTCATAATCCAATATCGCAAAACAAATACACAAAAGTTGTAGTCCATGATGCGCTAAAAATGGTACGTAAATAAGACAATAGTTTATCATGGAAACTTTATCAAAATGTTAGAATCTGGTTATTTTATCAGCGGTAAAATCAATATGTACTTGTTCTGTTATGATGATGAGAGTTGTATTATTGCAAAATCTGAGATGTTGCAAATATCTCGAGAAACCTCCAGCAATTTTGTGTAGAATATTACATATAAAAAAATTGTTAGCTAGCAATTTTTATGTGAAATATATGAGTAGTCTTATAAAGGTGGTGTTTCTGGATCAAAACATATTTTATTTGAAGACGGCGACGATTCAATGACATATCCTGGACGAATAAACGATTATGAAATAAACGCGGCTGCCTCAACAAAGTTCGTATTTAAGTATGTTGTGGTCAAGTTCAAAATATGGGACTATAGACAGACCCCCCCCCCCCCTCCAAAAGACTACTACCAGCTGTAATCAGAAAAAGTGGCACTCCAAGGTCATATGTTTTGCAAAATTTGGATGGTGCTAAATACAGGAGAAACGGAAGACATATGTTAAAAACAAAAGAGACATTGCCAGATATATATGATACAAAGACGCTAACAAGGAATCATGCAAATGAAAGACAAGATGCCATTAGTTATCAATGAGTCAAACCAGACACGGGAGATTCAAAGAAGGTGTGGACGTCTAATAAATAAGCCTGTAATATGCAGAGATTTTGTTATGTGAACACGATAATTTTACTTAATTGCATCGTGTCTTATGAATATTAGAAACTGGAAGTGGTTAAGGGTATAATATTACATATGTTTTATCACATCAGTGATATAAACTAAAAACAACTGGACTGAAGGAAAAAACCAGGACTACAGATTTTAGTAACAATGCTAATCCATCACCGTGTAGTTTCTCATTATTGTAAAAATGCTTGTGAATGTCATAGGGCTGAAACAAAAATGCAACTACAATCAGTAGAACTTTTCCAACTCAGCAGAAAGTATTTGAAATATAGTCATGTGCAAAATATTTTTTAAAGTTTGAACATAAAACAAAAGTATTAAAAAGAAAAAGGAGAAATGACAATGTAAATGTTTTGTTTGTTTTTTTATGGTTTATCGCCATTTTTCAGCACAATATAAGCTATACATGGCGGCCAGTATTAAATGGTGGAGGAAGAACCCGGACAACCCCCGGAAAGAACCACCGACCCACGAGAAGCTACTGGAAAGCTTTCTCACATAACTACATTTGCCAATCTTAGACTCGAACACACGCAGACAGAGGTGAGATGGCAGTGGTCCGTAACGGACAGCGTTTTAAGACCACTCGGCCACTCAGGGCCCCTGACAATGTAAATAATTATTTTTTAAAAAGTGCAAAAATCATTTTTAGGGGAAGTTGTGGTAGTATACGGCATTAATATCCTGTTGCTACAAATGGTCTGACAGTTACAGGCCACCTAACGTCAACTCCAGGATCTCAATGTTATAACCTTTATTGTATAACGGTACCAATTGTACAACCCCAGGTGAGCGGAGCTTAAAGTATAGGGAACCTTGCATTCAGAAATAAACACACTAGCTGAAATTAGTGCATTATGTAAGAGTTGTACTTTTTGTTGTTCTTTTAAAAAAAGTTAAGCCTCTTGGCAACATGTGAGATTAAGTTAATTCATATCTAAATCATATTTTGTATTTTTTATTTTAAAAATATTTTAATGTGGGACACCTGGGTGAAACTGGGTCTGTTGTGACTAGATAAATCTTAGCCCTGTCTAGTTCCAGCAGAGTTATATCTCTTAAATGCAATGGAGGACCTGGTTTTGCCCTTGTCAAATTGACAATCTAAGATTCAGATACATGTATTTTGCCGTACTTTATTGATAAAACGTCAGACTCCTGTGGTTCGGATACACAAAATGGGGAACGAAGAGAGGAAGGGGGTGGGGGGTGACAAAACGAAACCCGAAACCTCTCCGTAATGACTTGGATCACCTACCCCCCGCCCCCCCACACACACACCTCTATCGAGGGAAGAGGGAGATTATTTATCTCGAACGCGCAGGAGATGGCGGTCCACTGTTTACAGGCGGTTTGGGGAAATATGCCCATGTTTGCGATTGGTATTGGGATCCATCTTGCTGTGAGAGACCCGTGACTATTTTATAACAATAGACGATACAAGTAAATGGCTGCCATATTTTTGTCAAACGCTGGTTAATCCCCTAAATCTTTGCCGAATGGGGAAGAATCCAGAAAGACGGTGCCTCTTCTCCTCCCCCAACGTTTATCAACACATTGACTTTGTAGTCGTGTGATGTGGAATGTGGTGTGGGTCACTCCAAAGTGGCTAACACCCGCAACTTGAAAACTTAATTCAGTCGACTGCTTAGTCATGTAGGCATAAGGCTGTTTGTCTGTGACTCGTACTCACTGTGCGCCACGTCCTTATCCGGCTCGGTTCCAAGCACTATAAGACACGCTGGGTGCCATTGACAACTCCATTTAATCGTATCTGTCCAAGACATGAGCTCTCTCTGGAAAACAAATCGTCGGTGATCTAATAACCGGCATTGCCAGCAAAGCCTGGGTTGTTGGTGTAAGATGGATGCCATGTCAGCCACAGTTGATATCTGATTTAAAATGTTTCAGTCATATCACTATCAGTCTTATAGTGATGTCTAGCACTGAGGCAGACACATATCATGATGTCCCACCCAGTCACAGTATTCCGACACCAGGTCTGATATTCATGTACATACCAATGATGTATGTCTGATATTCATGTACATTCCAAAGATGTATGTCTGATATTCATACATAATTTAACCAAGTTTTGAGAATGTGATACGTGCAGCCATAACAGTGTTTGGGTTGATCTTGGAGAATGTGACACATAAAACCACATCAGTATTTGTGGCAGTCTTTGAGAATGTGATACGTACAGTCATAACAGTAGTTGGGTAAGTCATTGAGAATGTGATATGTAGAGTCAATATTCTCATAATTCAGGGTTGAAATGACACTATCATTATTCTGTAGCTGAATTTCCAATATACCAGTAAATTGCTACCTGAAATTCCAATATACCAGTAAATTGCTACCTGAAATTCCATTATACCTGTAAATTGCTAGCTAAAATTTCAATATACCAGTAAACTACTAGCTAAAATTTCAATATACTAGTCAATAGCTAGCTTAAATTTCAATATGCCAGTAAATTGTTAGCTTAAATTTAAATATACCAGTAAATTGCTAGCTGAAAGTCCAATATACCAGTAAATTGCTAGCTAAAAGTCCAATATACATGTACCAGTAAATTGCTAAAAGTCCAACATAGCAGTAAACTGCAGGCTGAAATTCCAATATACCAGTAACTTACTAGCTAAAATTTAAATATACCAGTAAATTGCTAGCTGAAATTCCAATATTCCAGTAAATTGCTAGCTGACATTCCAATATACCAGTAAATTGCTAGCTGAAATTCCAATATACCAGTAAATTACTAGCTGAAATTTTCTTGCTTGTGATATTTTGTATTGAAACTGAAATTGTATTTAATGCAAATCACTTTATCGGACATCTTTCATGTTCCATTAACTATTTAATAATAAATTTACGGAATAGTTGTGACAGCAAATAATATATCATTACAACCATCTGTCATTTTTCTGTAAAGTTTCAAGCTTCAAAATTCACAAACAACCTTATTTTGAACTCTGAGGTTAATACTATGGATACATTACAGAAATAGCCAAGCTGCTCTGAATGCCATATCAAGTCAATGCAGAAATAGCCAAGCTGCTCCCAATGCCATATCAAGTCATTGCAGAAATAGCCAAGCTGCTTTCAATGCCATATCAAGTCATTGCAGAAATAGCCAAGCTGCTCCCAATGCCATATCAAGTCATTGCAGAAATAGCTAAGCTACTCCCAATGTCATATCAAATCATTGCAGAAATAGCCAAGATGCTCCCAATGCCATATCAAGTCATTGCAGAAATAGCCAAACTGCTCCCAATGCCATATCAAGTCATTGCAGAAATAGCCAAGCTGCTACCAATGATATATCAAGTTATTACTGTAAATTGATGGAGTAATGTTTATGCCTGCTTGATAAACACGTTAAACTGCAAAGATCTTGATTGTTGTTGTTTTTTTGGTATACTTTCATGTTCACAAATGAAGACCCTTGACAATTCATCACATCTGACACATGGGTCTGCACTAGTTTTTATACACAGAAACAGTAATCACATGATCAATATTTATTCTTGAATCAGTGCAGTTGATTTGAACTATGAAATTAAAACATTAGCTCTAAGAGCAAGGTATATTTTGAGAATGTAACTAACAAAAATACTACACAGAATTAAGAATAACAATCATGCAATAACTAGTTCCATTAGGTGATTGGTGCTAACACAGACTTACAATCATAATAAATATTTTGTCATTTTTTTAAAAATTTTATACATGATGTTAAATTGTAATGTTATTTTTACCTAAAACTTTCAACTTACTTTTTTCTCCACCACAATTGCTCTGTTTGGAGCTTTACTGTTTGCAGCAAGTTCTTTTGTTGCGAAAATGTAAAATTCCTGTAAACATGTACCAAAAGCATATATTTGTAAAACATTCTGTTGTGAGCTAATGCACCCTAGCATCTACCATTAATAATATTGAGCATCAGATGCCATCCAATAGAGACCTACTTAGAACATAATTTAAGTAATCAAATTTAAATTACTGGAAATAATCTAATGTACACCTTAACCCTATCCTAATACAATTTCAAAAACTTGAGAAAAGTTCTTTCCACTGAAATTTAAAAAAAAATGGGCAGGAAGCTTAGCTTAATAATAAGTATTTTTATTATTATTATTATTAATAGTAATTATTAATAATAAATAATAATAACAACAACTACCACCAATATGTGCTGACAATATATGGTGATGATCACTTCTTAATAAGCACTAATCGTATGATTAAATAAATATTAAAATTTAGAAGCTACATTAAGAAATAAGAGTTCAGTTTCACATGCTGGTGGAGATCATAATATAGCTGCAGTGGGTCGATGAAGCAGGCAAGTGGAAAACCATCAAGAAAACAAATTAGAAGTGTGCTGAAATGTTTATTTCAAAATGCATAATATGATGGTGGAAATTAAAAACAGCTGAATTTTAGCTGAAATTATTACAACAATCAAAATGCTGCTAGCAACAAAAGAAGTTAATTTTAGCCCTGCAATAGTCCATTACTAAATTTTCCTTCAGCATAGCAAAAGACAAGTGTGATGTGTGATTTAACATTATGTGCACTTTTGAAACAACTAGGTATTATTGTGCTGAAGTTATAAAAAAGAGGCCCTAAAAGGAACTTGTTCTCTACTGCATGTAAAGAATTTACAGGAATTCAAAATAAGACCATCCGTTCTAATTAACAGTTGAGTCTTGAACTCATCTCTGATATGCCCGAGCAACAAGATATTTTAAAATTATGCACTGCAGCAGTCTTATTGGATGAAATACAATGGTCATTTTCATGAAGAACCAAACAGACACCATTAGAAGAAATTTCATGAAAACCCATGTTGATATGACCATCACTTCAGAAGAATAAGTGACATTATGGTCATTGTGGCAGGGATATTAGAGGCAAGACTGGCACCATTTTCATTCGATGCCAACTACATGTCATAATTAATGTTCTGGTGAAAATATGTTGATGTGACTTCCCATTATGGAGTAGTAGCAAATAATTAAAAAAACTGTCAAGATGGATGCCAGATCAGTGCAGTTTTCATTCAGCCTGAATTCATAAAAAAAACTTGGTGAAACCCCACTGTTGATATGACCTTCTAGGAGTAATACTAAGGTTTTAAAGATAGCCACTGTCATGGCAATTTTGGATTTAAGATGGTGACATTTTTAAAAAAATTTAAGACCAACTAAGCACCATAAGAAGTCATGTGGCAAACAAACACATGACATTCACTTCAAGAGGCATAGCAATAAGATCACTAAGATTGCTGCTGTGGTGCCCATATTGGATGACAGATTGGCACCATTTTCATTTCGGAACAATTAGACACCATAATACATATTTAATCAAACATCTTGAGGTGGAGTAATAACAAAATTTCAAAAAGTGACTGCTTTGGCGTCAATATTGGATATCTAGGTAGAACCATTTTAATTTAATACTGTGTTTGTCAAGTTTTAAGGCAGTCATCCAAGACATCAGAAGAACTATTCTTGTTTTAAAAAAAAAAGCTATGCCAATATGACTCTCTGTTGAGAAGTGGCAATAACAAGATTTTCAAGATGGCTACCATGGTGGTAATACTGAGTTTTAGATTTGCACCATATTTATTTAGGACCATCTAAACAGCGTAAAAAGTCTTTCAGTGAAAATACTATGCTGAATTCACTACCATTAAAGAGGAATGGCAATAAGATTTTCAAGATGGCAAATGTGACCACATTGATTGAAAGAATTACAAAACTAGACATCAGAAGTTTTTTGGTGCAAGCCCATGCAGATTTCATTTTCCATTCAGGATTAGAATTAGAAGAAATAATATTTTCAAGATGGTTGCCATAGTGGCCATATTAAACACAATTTTGGTACCATTTTCATTTATGACCAACTAGTCACCATACAAACCCTTGTTTTATTGCAAAACCCTGTGGGTAAACCTTTCTGTTCAGGAGGATTAGTGAAAACAAAATTTCAAGATGGTTGCCATGGTGACCATACTGGATATCAGATCAACACCATTTTTTAAAAAACTAAACCTTGGAACCAATGTGTATTAAGTTTTATGGCAATCCTCCAAGTAGTTTATAAGGATCAGTAACAAGAAACTTGTGCAACTGGACAGATGTAGAATGGACAACAGGCTTTGTCATAAATTATTTTTGTACTAGTACAGAAAATGTTACTTTATGTAATAACTAAAGTCTATTTTCTTTCTTATCTGTTAGTCAAGAGTTTTATTTCAGAAATGAAATTTAAACAATGCTAAGTCAAATAGGGATGCGAGACAAGCATCATCAACCCCTCGATTTAATTTTTGGAAAAGTCTAAAAATTTCTTTTAAATCTGTAAAATATTCATTACTGCAATAAAAAACAATCCAAAATTCTCTTTCTATAAATGTTTATATAAAAAAGGACTAGTTTATGCAAATACTAAGGTAAAATACCCATCACAGAGTGGACCAAAATATATAATATACATATCGCTAGTTAAGATATGTGTGATGTTAAGATAATTTGATCATAATAATGTTGCATTTAAAGTAGAATGAATGTTCCTGAGGCTAAATTATGATTGCATTTGTAGCCAAAAGAGAATAAAACAAAGTGCTTTTGATTATAAAATTTCACATTATCAGACATGATCATGTTAATATTAAACTTAAGAAAAGAAAACTGCTATAAAAACAGATTTCTTGTCAGTCATACTGAATACGCTAGCTCATTTCAAACAGTTATCAAACATTACTACTGACAAATAGAAAGCACAATTAAATGCATAAATAAAAGAATCACTGTGTACCCTTCTACGTTAAGTCAACTGTTATGCCGTAAATTAAAATACACCACAGCATCCTTGTCATCACATACAAGTCTACCTGTATTTGATACTTCTGGGTTAACCTCACGCAGATGATTTGAATATTTACATATTGGTATTATATTTTATGCAGCTTTTAATTCATGTAACCTACCCTATTAAACTCAGCAATGGGAATAAAGTAAGCTGTTAATTCGTTTCAACACCCTAAATCCTCAGACTTGAAACATTTTCTATGAAATTTTAATCAGCTTTACAAAATGGCAAAAGCACAAAAAATAATCCGCAGAAAAAAGCAGAATGTCATTAAAAATATGATCAGACTGGTTCTTTATCTATCCATAAGTACCAGGTTTCAATTGTTGAAATCCAGACTAATAAACACTATGATGGGATTGATGCAATCTCTGTATCCATAAGTGCAAGGGGTTTAAATAGTTGAGAACCAGACTGTAATAAAAGATTTTGATGGAACTGGCTCATTCTCTGTATCTAAAGGTGCCAGACATAATTAGTTGAGAAATTGCAGTATAATAATCTAAACTGCTAATTGTTTTATGTTCTTAAATGCATTATGACTCACTGAATAATAAATCATATGTCTATATAACACAATCATTAAATAACTCATATGAGACTCTGGTGGTGCCTTGGTGCCATCAAGTTCAATCAAGAATGGTCACCTTATTTTATTCATCTAGTTATTCGATTCCCCTGACCACAGACCATGCTAACTTAACACATGTATGAGAAATACTGATAATATATTTTATGTGCATGCTTGCCCTGTTACGCTTGAGTAATATGTTCTCTTTGAAAATATAGACTGGGTTTTTCTATTTTAAGTTCAACTAAAGGACTAAAAGAAGCTTGTTACTGCTAATTGGCAACATTAAAAATTGTTTACATTTTACGTTTTTTTTCTCCAAATATTTGTGAAAGTAAACATATGTCCATTTTCTACAATTTAAGGAAAGAATTCCAAGCAAAATTAAAAGTGCCAATTTTTATAGATATTTGTCAGAAGTTGGATTGAAAGAGCAGAACTGAATAACAAAAGGAATAGACATTCACTGAAAACAAATTGTACACAAAAAAGTTCTTGAAAGACTTTAATTTCACACATTAGACACAATGTAATTGATTCCAGGAATGTTAAGGCTACCAAAATCAAAGAAATATATGGAACATTTAGTTGGATCAATTACTGAGCCACTTAAAATAAACGGAAAGAAAATCCAATCAACATTCAAACTGGAATCTGACCTCACCCCAGTTTGACTAAAATTCTCAAAAGTTCTCATCAAACTGAGATTTTACAGCTTTCTTATGATACATTTTAATATTGATGTCTTTCTCAGAGGCAGATATAATGGAAAGGTTCCAAAATCACTTCTTAGCTTTAAAATTTAATCCACAGAAACCTTTTCATTATACAAATGAGTTGAGGAATTACTCCAATTAGAGAAAATCCTAACAAGTTCTTGTTGGGTTTTTGTTACAGACAATGCAATTGTCCATACAGGAAAATCATTATTTTATGACTGTATTTTATTCCCAAACAACCGTTTTGAGTTCTATGAAAATGCCACTGTTAAGAAATTATATTAAACAATTTCAGTTTGAGGAAATATTTTGAGATATTTTGTGAAATAAGCAAAGTAATTAACTACAAAAGCCTGTTCAGTTTGAATCCAACTTTGATTTACATGTACCTGTCAGTCTCATCAAGATGCAAGCACATGTGGGCGAAATTCTAATGCTGCTTACATGTGCATCCAGTGAAAATGTTTCAATCTGAGTTGAACATGGACAGACAGTTTGAAAGAAAGATACATCAGCATCACAGAAACCAAGTAGCCACCCTGGTTATTGAATTTTCAGCCAAAATTGTAGTAAATACAATTTCTTTTAGAAATTTATATAGAATAAACATGTACATTTAAATATTAATTACAATGCCTTTTATTATTAAATTTTCAACATTACAAATACAGCATTTCCAGATCATAGATTATCCTTAATTGAGTAATTCATTAATTATCCAGATAATTAATTATATTAGTAAATTTCACGACTTCAAATACATCTGCATAGTTCATGTTTTCCTGTATAAAGAATTGTATTTCCTTATTGGAGACTTCTATTTTAGTTTTAAAAATCTCATCTTTTTGTATAAAATAAATATTTTACTTGCCCAAATGCTTTATTATCTTTGGTATCTGGTATTCTTACAGCTACAGCATACATTAAAATAAGCAAATAAATTCTCTGGCATAAACTGAGAACTGTGTAAAGAAAACGCTGTCAATATGATTATCTGAAGAACAATAATAAAAGTAACCCGCTTCAAAGCTTTAATCCATCTAACTCCATCTCAAACAAAGTTCCTAAGACAGCATAGCAGAAGCAATTTTGTTTTGAAAGATCTGTGCTAAATGTTAATTTAAATAGGTTGGTATTTTTATCCATCCTGTGTTTAAAGGAGGAGCCGAGCTTTTACAGATCAATTCATTGAGAATAACCCCAATTATCTGAACTGGATGTACATGAATCTTTGACAGTAAGCTTTTTATTTCATAATCTCAACTATTATAGAATGATTGTATGTGTGTGTGTGTGTGTGCACGCGCATTAATGCCATGACCCTCTTAAAACAGAAATCCACAACAACAAAATCTCATTTTGAAATAGTTTTTGTTTTAATAATTTTACCTGACTGATATACTGCATATTTGGGATTGAAACTTTCTTTTGTGTTTCTGAGTCATGGTAAGTTTACTGAATCTAAAGTAGGTACAATTTAGGACTGGTATGAAGATTTGATTTCAAAAGGTTCTGGTTTGCTGAGGTTTCTGTATTGAAGGGTTTGGTCAGTGTGAGTGTGTATGTGAAAAAGTCCATGTGTTGGTTCAAAATAACAAAATGTTTGAGTCAATAATAGTAAATCAGTAATGTATTTGTGGTCTATTCCTTCTAGTCTTTTCCATAACCAGCATTGACACTCTTCATGTAGGTACAATATACTCTCAAAAACAATTTGATGTCAATGTTTATGTCAATGTTTATATCAAACACAAAAACACATTTGCAAGACTGAAAACATAACAAGGAAACACATTCCACAGCTGGAAGTCAAACAAACAAACAATCTGAAAGTAAAATCAGACAAAATACCATCACAATACATTTGTGTCTAATGGACTACATTACAAAAATGCTCTCAACAATGTAGCATGTGTCACGAAAGTATATAAATGTATTGATGCAAGATATACAATGGTAAAAATAAAGTATACTTTGTAAACACATTCTACAAAAGTATCTTTACTGTTGTGTCATGAAAATGTATCAATTTATTGATACAATGTATAATTCAGGTCATAAAATTACAACATTGTAATAGTGTAATTTTGTTCATGAATCTACTCCTAAAGCACTACATATAGTGTGTACAAAGAAGAATCATCTGCACATAGATAGGAAAAACAAATCTATATTAGCAATTTTGATTAAGTCTAAGACATATACATAAAGCTATACGAATGTATTCGTCCTTGTTTCATAGTACAGATTTCCACCTTCTGTAGATTGTACTATATTACTTCACTGCTCTTTGTGTCATATTTTGATTCTTATAAGGTTGTATCTGGTGCAGTTTCCCCATACGTGAATCCTGTTGAAAATATTCATTTAAATACTGGATTCTGACATCAGGAGGAAAGATATTTAAATTCCTAATTTTGGTGAGCAATACTATCATTGAAAAAGTCCATGACATACATAATTAGACATGTACACCCCAAAGAAATAAATTTCAAAGAAGTTTATGATTTAAAACATTTTCAATACCAAAAATATTTATAAGTCGTGATTCTTCTGGTCTTGGTTATTAACATGGACTTAATCTTATCCTGATTTAGAAGCAATTTGTTATTCTTATACCAGTATTAATAATCTATTCTTTTCATTGAACTCAGATTGGATGGTATTTAAGTATGGAAAAAAGCATGTTCTGTCATCTGCAAAATATGTCTGTATTAAAGTTCTTAAAAGTATAAGACAGGTAATTAGTAATAATTAAAAATAACACATAAGACTGTTATGTATACATACATGCAGCTTTCTGTGTTGAATAAAAGAAATGAACTTTGGCAGTGTCATCTACATTATTGTATTTTGACCATCAAGGGATTTTAGCAGCATGTTTTGTGATGACTTTAGACAGTGTTGGCAGGACTGAAATTGGCCTTTAGAGTCATAATTAACACCACTCATATTAATTTAGTACATTTCAATATGTCTAAATATTCATTTGTCTTAATAATTAAATTATTTTTGTTAGGTAGCATACTTGGCAATTACTGGTGCTAAATATTTCAACAGCTATGGTCCAATACCATCTAGCCCTGCAAATTTTCTGACATTTAGGCTAATTGTTGCTTCATTTATTTTTGTTTCTGATGTAAAATTTAAAGATAGATGAGGTCTTCCAAATATCTTAACTTCAGAGTATTCCTTCAAATTAAAATTTCCATGTACTCATAATGTATATCTGAAATTTTGCTAAACATTTGTTACAAACATTTGCAATTTATCTATCCAGTCTGAAGCTGAATTTGGATGTTTGTAAATGGAAAATTTTAATTGGGTTTTGAAAATGCAAGATTGCTGTCCAAGTCTCCTGTTTCAAGATAGGTTCATCTGTAAAAATTGACATACATGGAAACATAAGAGTCCTGCAACCAAATTCTGAATATCACATACTTCTAACTCAAATCCATGAATAAGTACCTACCTGAAGAACATCCACAACAATGAATTGAAAGTGCTAAAAAGAATAAAGTATGCATATAGTACTGATGCCTGCTGAAATATATATATATATATATATATATATATATATATATATATATATATATATATATATATACACACACACACACACACACACAGAGGCCAGGGACATCATATAATTCATTTCAATAAGAAATCAAATCTGCACTGCACAGAATGACATTTTATATATTTATATCTCTTGATTAAAAACAGTGCTCTCTAGGAAATATAACAAGGAATGTACTGGATAAATTATCAAACGACTAAACTTTAACAATATATGCATTGGTAAGTCTTGACCTTGGCACAAAGTTTAAACTACATTAAAAACAATTTAAAAATTGTTCAAAATATCTGACTAATTAGCTCTAAAAACATTCAAATTTTGTACATATAGCACAATATAACAGAACATCATTATTTATTTGTTAAAAAACATTTGTTAGTATAGGTCTATTTTCTGTTTAACTGCATTGAACATTGACAGAAGTTCACATATACAATTTACCAGGCTCCTATATCAACTACTGTTACAGGTTGACCATATTTAAGAACTTTCTGAAAATTACAAAAATGTTTTAGACTGAAAAGAAATAAGCATTATAATAAATTCCTCAGAAAATATGGATTGTCATTATGTAATTGACAAAATGTGTATCTTGCTGATTAATTAACGTTTTTTATTTTGCCATGTACATGTATATTTCTCATGCATATTTCTCATGTATATTTCTCATGCATATTTTTCATGTATATTTCTCATGCATATTTCATCCCATTCAAGTTCTGTCCAGATATAAAAGATATCAATTTTTTTCTTCTTCAGAAAATGAACCGGTAACATGAAGTTTAAGTACTATTTAGAACTTTTTCTGCATTTTCATAACCGTGTCTTCCATTCAATGCAAGGTCAATACAGTAAAATTAAGCCAACTTCATACAATAAATAAGTTAGTCTGAAGTGAATCTGCATATCTGATCAAGCATCCAACATCACTTGTAATATAGATATGACAAGTTATTAACACTATATACTTACTTATAGAGTCTACAAAGATCATGATCTGTCATAGTGTAATGCACCTGCATACCAGGGTCTATGTTGTCTGTCACTCCTAACAAACTGCACAGACTCAGATCTGCAGCTACATTATGCCAAGGCATATCAGAGTCTATGCAGTTTGCAGTCGGATTTGACCCATAAGGCAGTGTATAAGGTACAACAATTCTGGACACTGATTTACAGTGGAAAAAGTTAGAATGCTGGTATGACAGACCAGTGTTTACAGCTGAGTTTTACGTAAAAACAGTCCTTGCAGGCAAACGGTAACTTTACAGCAATGACCTATTATTGTATTTTTGTGTTTTATGAAAAATTCCAGCAACACGAGACAGAAATTAACGCATGAAACAATCCTCTGGAATGCATGATACATGCGTGATGCAACAAAAAATAAAAAAATATTTCAAAGTCTTCCAATCGTCATAGATACTTTTATAGAGTACAAGTTGTTAAATTTACTATTACTTGGATGACATGATAGAGATGATATGGTAAACTAAAGAACTGTATTAAATTGACAAAACATGAAGATCCAATGATAATTGGGAAAAAACAATCTACAGTACTTAAAATGGGATTTCTCGTTAGGTATTCCTGGTGCTGTTAATAAAGCATATCTAATAAGAATAGCAACACATATGAAACAACACACACAATATAGGCACATCAGAGTCCTAGAACTGTTCATTGAAGTCCTTCACCGCACTCTCTAGTCGGCCACTCTTGGCATCTGTTATAGCTCCCCATAAGTCAAATACAAAGTCATCGGTAAATCCAAAACTTCCAAGGTCCGAATTATCCATGGCAACTGCGAAATCATGTGGGTTATCTTGTTTTTTGCCAATTTCCCATATGGACTGAGCTTTAAAAATGAAACAAAGAAAAAAACATGTAGAGAGCATGTCTATTTGCATCTCACTTATTTACAGGACTGTAACTATCATACGGACGAACAATGATGGTTATGTGTTAGTGGTAACTGTAAATAAAACTGCATAACCAGTCAAATGAACAACCATTCCCTCCTTGTAACACCAGGCATAAAAACATGGGAAGTTAAACAGATTTATGTGCAAATTAAAAACATTAATAAATGCCTACTCCTAGCTTCTGTTCATAAAGCAAATTTTAAACATGAATCGAAACAGTGTAATACGTCTGCCCCAATTGTAGCCAAATGCTATACATGTACCGTAATGTCCAGCTATTCTAAGATGCAATACAAAAAGGTATTAAAACCATCTTCATTCATTCTCTGTATAAACATGTACACACATTTGCAAATAAAAATGTTTTTCTCCTGAAACAGTTCAGGCATCTTAAGGTTTTACAAAGTGATGTTAACATTAGCAATACACAAATTTTACATTTTGCATCTGAATGGTTCAGATATTCTGGCATTGGTACTGTTTACTACATAAAATGGTGAAGAATCTGACAAAATAATTAAAGGTGTAACACATATCTATATCTCATGCAAAAACAAATGAGAAATATCTTTTTGTCAGTGTGTGTAAAATACAAGTTTTACAAGATTTGGAAACTGGAAGTTTTTATTATATAGTAATTCTTGATGATTCACACACTGTGCAAGAAAATGGTTTTGAATGTGTTTAACCTGTTTTGTTTGTTTTGTTTTTTAGGGTTTAACGCCATTTTTCAGCACAAGATAGGCTATACATGGCGGCCAGTATTATTGGTGGAGGAAGAACCCAGGAAAACCCCCGGAAAGAACCACCGACCCACAAGAAGCTACTGGCATTGTGGCAAGCTTTCTCACATAACAACATTAGCCAAATCTTAGATTTGAACCCACGCAGACATAGGTGAGACGGCAGTGATCTGTAATGGACAGCACTTTAGACCACTCAGCCATTCAGGGCCCATTGTTTAACCTGTTATGTTTCAATTATTGTAATATGGGTAAATGGTTAAGGAATTTACTCATCATTTCAGTTATACTTATTGACATCAAAGAACAAAAACTATATGCTTAAATTAAATATAAATTAAAGTCCCTCAAATGTCCTGAATTTAAGATAAGACCATTTTTTCTTTTTAACTGATGTTTGATGAAACCATCCTCTGACTTTCTTGATCAACAAAAATTTCAAAATAGCTGTTCCTTTGGCAGTGATATTGGATGTAAAATTGGCACCATATTCATTTAGTATAAACAAGACAGATGAAAACAATAAAATCAACAACAACCATTTTAATGACTGTCAGATCCTATTTCATTAAAAAAAATCTTTGACAAAAACACTTCATGCATTAGCTTGCAATAACTGTCTTTATAAATGGCCCTCAGAACCAACTCGCAAAAGCACTTTGCCAAAATATAAATCATTATATATCTCAATTATCAATCATGGAAGCAACCAAATACATTATGTAAAATTGCAAATAACTCAAATGAAATACTTCATACACTATATACATATCAATCAGAAATCTATATTGCTGTTTATCTCTACAATGTAACTTTATCGATTAAATTTCAATATAGATTTGTTTATCTTTCTGATCCAGTTATGCATATAACGATATCGTTATGATAATGCATAACAGTTACTGGCACCATGTCAGTGATGTTATTGCTTACATATGTTAACATCGTACTTTATTTTCGTTTTCCCTCCTTTTGAGGCATACAAGAAAAAATTACTTTCATAAATGTACTGGCATTGTGTTCTATTTTCATTTTCATTATAAAATCAGTTTTGGTATTTTATTAGTTTTCCTCAATTTTGCAAATCACCATTTCAATGAAATACATTGCAGTCACAGAATCTTCAACATAGTACTACCTTGTGCAAGTGTCACCTGGCAAAGGGAGACAATCATTTATAACTGAATATGGGATCTGCATATGATTGTATTAAAATTTATGTTTAACAACAGCAAAATACTAGTTTAATGATGCAGTGTTTGAGAACAGATTTCAAACTTAGACTTGAATCACATGATCTCTGTACTTGAAGATTAAAAAAGATTATAAAATCTTACCCAAATCTGTGTCATTAATTCCCATGAAAGATTCCAAAAGACCATTTATTTTATCTACTGCAATCTGTGCTGAATTGTCTTCCTGAAAAATAAATTCAATGATGCTCCAAAAAACACATTTCAATATAAATGTCATTTCCTCCACACACCCCATAAAAATAACACATATGAAAATACAGGAATTCAGATTGCTGATCATTAGACTTACCTGACTCTTATTAATTGAAAGCTTTACATGAAATCCTTTTGAAATCAAGACAAAGCAGCAATCTGAGTCTTGTCTCAATCCCCAGCCTATCACAATAGTTGACAATTTCCCCTGCCTATGACAATGGTTGACAATTTTCCCTGCCTATCACAATGGTTGACAATTTTCCCTGCCTATCACAATGCTTGACAATTTTTCCTGCCTTACACAATGGTTGACAATTTCTCCTGCCTTACACAATGGTTGACAATTTCCCCTGCCTATCACAATGGTTCACAATTTCTCCTGCCTTACACAATGGTTCACAATTTCTCCTGCCTTACACAATGGTTGACAATTTGCCCTGCCTATCACAATGGTTCACAATTTCTCCTGCCTTACACAATGGTTGACGATTTCCCCTGCCTTACACAATGGTTGACAATTTCCCCTGCCTATTACAATGGTTGACAATTTCTCCTGCCTTACACAATGGTTGACAATTTCCCCTGCCTATCACAATGGTTGACAATTTCTCCTGCCCTACACAGTGGCTGACAATTTTTCCTGCCTTACACAATGTTTGACAACTTCCTTGCTTTACATAATAGTTGACAATTTTCCCTGCCTAACACAACAGATAACAATTACCCCTGCCTTACACAATGGTTGACAATTTCCCCTGCCTTACATAATGATTGAGAATTTCACTAACCAGGCTTATCTAGTACTGCATGATACCATCTATGAACTTTTATATCATATTAAGTTCACCTAGTTTATAGTGCTCTGGTAAAAGTTCTTCACGGAAGAAAAAAAAACATAATTACCTATTATGAACCTACAGGATGGACTTTGTTATACTGTAATGCTGACCTGACCATTCCCAGTTCTAAAGTACAATTTTGGTAAATATGTGAAACTGTCTTTTGAACTTCAACATGAAAACTCAGATCTCCATCATAATGGGGCTTTGACTGTTGGTATTCTTAATGTCAAGTCACATAAATGAAAAGATGAAATGAGAGTATGAGCTGTGTAAGCTTGCTTTTCAATTCAATTTGATAAACCTTAAGGAAGAAAATTATGTGTCAATATCACAAAAGTGATAATTATTTTGCCATTTGCCAGGTTTTCAAATTTACCATCTACTGGGGTGCAAAAATGAAAGCCTAGGTTGGCATGCAATCCTGTCTGAGTGGACATCCACAAGACTGGGTTGCTCATAAAAGAGAAAGCTTATATAAGGAGAATTAACAGACAGAAGATAAATAACTCTTATGCAGGTTGGAACGTTTGCTGTAAATTCTCCTTTATATTACCAAATATTACAAACATACCATGGACAAGGTCTAAGTATTCATCCAAAATGTTTGCTGATGTTACAATTATAACATCTCGAAAGGTGAACTGTTACCATTACAGTACTTGTAGCTTAAAATTACCATATGGTGATTTCCACTAATATTTAAGTTACTTCTCTCAGTCTTGCATTTTTAAAACTTGGTTGTTTACACTCAAGACGCAAACTGATGGCTCATATACCAACAATCTGACAGATCACTGCCATTCCCATTTCATTAATTCATGCTGCAGCTATTTCAAGTCTAGAATGATACTCTGTCCTAACATTAGTTGGATGATATTGTGGGAAAAAGTTGTTGAGATAAAGCTGGTACCCAGACTGTCAAGTTTAATCATGTATTTGAATGCAATCTGTACGACATCACAGTGATGCATCATAGACAAACTGATGACATCATAACACCATTGACATCACCATATCTTTGCTATCCAAGGGAGGTTTTCCACAATGAATTATGTAGCAAGCCAAACAGATTGCCTGTTATATTACCATCACAGCCTAGGTAGGCTATTACACTGCTGCATGTCTGTTATCCCAGTTCAACAGCTAAATGATAGAGCACTTGAATTCTTGCTGGTTTCTATATCATACCAAGAGATTGGGAGCTACGCACTCCTTCCAAAGGACACATGGGGTTGATGGCCATGTCTAGCCTGTGTGGACATCAAGGACACAAGACTTTCAGGCCAGAATGCTTTAAATTAAATTAAGTGAAATTTTATTCAGTGTTTTGTGAAAGGATATTTACAAGTTTTTTCTACTGCTAATAAAGTTATCCATAGTTAATGGCAGATCAGCACCTAATATAAGAACTTGATAGTCTTCAATGAACAAGTACAGTACCTGCCACATTTTTAATAGTCCTCTATGCAGGCACTAGAATGACAAGGTCAACTCTCAAGATTTGTAGTAACCAATGGGTCTCGAAGACCTTGAAATTTGGTGAAAAGATGAAGTCTTTAACTAAACTTTAGCCTTGCCATAACATGTCCTTTGAATCCCAAAAAATGAATTGGTTTCTCATTACAAGTGTAGTTCATCCATTGTTTGGTCAAGGAACATATTACAGAAAAAAAGTTATCGTGTGGAAACCTTTTTTTATTCTAACTGTCAGTGACCTTCACTATTGACCTTTTGACCCCAATATTAATAGGATTATTCCTTACCAAAACTACAAAGCATACACCAAATTTGATTCTCCTAAACATTAATTAAAGCCATTTACAAAGACTGGTAACACAAGCTGGTAAAGAACTTTGAGTTATTGAGCAGAAAATGAAATATGTAACAGAAGGATGGACTGAGAAATGGAGAACATAATACAATCATATGCTCTGGCTTATGATAGATATATCTAAAGCAACTAAGCAGACACATATCACCCCACATCCCAATCTCACCGTTTCTACTGTGGCTGGACCATTTGCTCTCATCCTTAAAGTCTTTTTGCCAGTGCCAACACTACTGCTTCCCTTCTTACCAGTAGACTGTGCAACAAAAGCTGCAGAATAAAAAAGAAACTTGTCAGTTTACTCAATCCTATTGCTAGCTGCATGATTAACTTAAGGTTATTGAAAGAAACAACAAAACATACTAAAAACATGGGGACTTAATTAAACCTAAATTAAGTTTTCCTATCTCAAAGACGAGATGAGCACATAACTTGATAGAATTCAGAAAAAGGAAATACACCTGTAATGGCTTCTCTCTGGTACGTGGCCATACTTTTGATGTTAAACCTATCAAGTATCCATTTGATGTTGATTACCTCCACAATTTTCAGCACCACTGTATCATGCTATTAGTTAGTTATCATTGCATATTAAGGGAGGCAACTCATGAAATCCAACAGATATTGCTTGGGCAAAACACTAAATATCTTTTCAATATTAACCTTTTATTCAATGAAATTAGCTAAATACTAAAAGAAAAAAGCAATTTCTTTTAAACACACTGCAAAAATATGCATACCTTGTGAAATATACAATTAGATTTTCTTCAAATTAGGATGTAGATTTTTTCCCCTCTGTAAATAATAAAATTCTAAAATGCTAAAAAAATATGTTCATTGTTGTGCTGATTTAACTTTCTGTACTATTTGTCTTTCACACTGGCATTAGCAACCTGAAGACTTTCATTCTACTGGCATCATCTTTTCTTTTTAAAAAAGGAACCTTGTATTTTTTGGGCAAGAAGATCAGGTACATTGGTAAAGCATTTGACTTGTAATTCAAGGATTGTGGGTTGGATGCCCAACCAGCCTAGCCCAGGTAAGTTGACTCAGCATGTCTTTGGGAAAAACACTCCCATTCCATTGGTATGACATACTGAAGTTGTTAAAAACAAACCAAGAAAGAAACTTGTATTTGTTAAATTTACCATTAAAGATGAATGCATGCAAATGTACAGTAATGTGAATACAAATGCCAAATACTTTAATGCTGATTTTTGTTTCCAAAGGAAAAAAAACAACCACACTGGGTTTTACTGCTAAACTGAGAGAACTACCAAGACAATAACAAAATTCAAACATAATAAAAAGTGGGGTTTGGTCTGACTAAACCAAGGAATAACTAACTGTCAACCTCTTCAACAAATGATTTTCCATGGTCATATTTGCAACATGCTCCTATCAAGAACTTTCTTTCTTGACATCTTTAAAATAGGACAAGTTATATTTTTTCGTTGATCCAACTGAAGACTATAGAAAACTTCACATAGGTCACATACATGTTTAATTATTATTACAGTAATGTGTATTCAATTATTATTACAGTAATGTGTATTCAATTATTATTACAGTAATGTGTTATCGTTTATATAATTTGATAACACATACCTTTAAATGGAAATTATTCTCTTGGATTTTCATTCATTCATATTCTTTTAGAAGGTAATTATATATCTGTCACCTTAAGGGTGTGATTTAGTACAATCTTGACTGAATATTGCACTCTGTAATATCATAATGAAAGCTATGCCTGTTGATAAACAAATTCATAATACCCTTTTTTGTGATAATTAAACTCACTGTGCTCTTTTCTTGACCAAGTTGAGTAATTGGCCACCATTGTGAAAGTTCATAACAATCAATAACTTTACCTGGAAGTTTCTTGATGACAGTTATGATGCAGAACACTGAATAATCAGGACTGAAGAGACTTTTCTTACAAGTCTGAATAAAAACTTTAAGCAACAATTTATATTTAAGATGGGTAAATACGCACACATGACCTGTATCACTTTTACTACAGAAGATGGCAAGAATCCTTCTATCAGTCTGAAACTAATGAAATCACAAGAATCCATCTATCAGTCAGAAACTAATGAAATCTCCACAACTGACAACAGTAACCCATAACCAAGAAAAACATGCCAGAAAAATAAACTATTCCACAATAAATATCGATAACATGTTCAGCATTTTCAATCCAAACTATAATAAATTGAAAAGTAGAGCTGAAATTACTTGTGTAGCTGTCAGCGGTGTTCGACTATTAATATATAATAATAATAATATTAATAAATTGAAAAGCATAAATTTATTGAGAGAAAAAAGATTAAATTTAGCTATAGATTTTAAGAAAACAAAAAAAAATCAAAGAGGATTTTGTAATGGTGGGAAAATAAATGCTTCAAGTTTTCCAGCATAAAAACCAAAACTCATGACGATTCATCGATATTATAGGAAATGCATGTATATTAATACATTGTAATACAATTACATGTATATTAATAATACAATTACATGTATATTAATAATACAATTACATGTATATTAATAATACAATTACATGTATAGTATCTACATTTAAATAAAATGTATTTACTAAGACCATATCAGTGCAATGTTAAGAAGTAAAAGTTATTTACTTGGATTACTGTAATTCTGTGATGAAATCTCCAAAAGTGTGTGTGTATGTATATATTTCTGTGAATAGTCTTGTCTTTAATCAACAGAGAATAAAACAGCGTATGTATGTATGTATGTATGTATGTATGTATGTATGTATGTATGTATGTATGTATGTATGTATGTATGTATGTATGTATGGTGAATATGTTTTTCTTCATTTTTTAATGAAAATGTGACTAATATAAAGAAGCATTACCAATAGTAATGACTTACTCAGGCATACTTTATTTCAGCTCAAGTTCCTAATTTCTTAACTAAAAGTGTTTTTAGCTGAAAAGGAAGTATTGTTAAACTTGATACATTTATGCAAGTAAACAGGCAGCCAAGGAAGTTAACTGCAAAATCTGGCATGTGTATACATGTTCTTCTTCTTTTAGGATCATTGCTAATGAAAAAAGATAAAATATACCACAAACAACAGACCTATTATTAAGGGGTCCTTGAGTGACCTTGCACTCCTGAAATCATACAACACTGATCTCCACCAGTGTTCAGCCCTTGCCATTAATTGTATCACAAATGTAAATATTTCTTTGAGATGACACTGCGTTGTTAACCATGCAGGGATATAATGGTAAAAATTAAACTGTTTTATGTCTAATACAATTGTACTCATAACCACCAAAAATTTGGCTAGGGTGTGTGCTAAGTTAAACAGAGCTCCTTTTCTCTGTTCGATTCATTCTCATGTACTTCTTAAGTGACTTATTAGTCAAGTGGAAGCAACTCTAACTCTATGGATTATCTGTACATGCTGGATAGTGCTCTGGATAATGATGATACATACACTCCTAAATTTAAATGCACCAACAATAATGTATTGAAATTAAAGGAAAGCCGCTTAGGAGTATCTGGTAAACATAATAATGTATCAAGGCAATTTAAATAATTCCAGTTAAGCATACCAGATATGTTGCCTTTAACAGTTGTTTGATTGGCTAATAATTCTGTCATTTATTCCATTATGCAGTCAAGTGGTAACAGAACGCTTTCAATGAATACTTCCTCAGGTGTTATATATCATGAAATGTGAGAAGGTCATTAGATTCAAGTATTCATTACGCCCAGAGGGCATGACTGGCCAAATAAAGGTAGACAAGTAATGAAAGCATGCAAATTAGTACTTACCTGACTTGCTTTCAAATAGGAAGAAGAACAAAAAAGACTTATCCCATACTAGTACCTTTGACAATTTTACTTTTCTAACTTTTTGAAAATAAAAAATAAGGGATGTTATAATCAATAATGCAAAATGTCAAAATAATATATGCTACCCCAACTGCTATGAAATTCAACTTCTTTCTGCCAACAATGCCCATTAATTGTACCTATTAAGTGATTATTAATACAGCCTATTCACCATTACCATGGTAACCTTGTGAACTAGGAAGAGATTTAGTCAATTACATATCTTCCCAGCCAGCTAGCATTCAAAAGGATCACTCCAGGTATATTGTTTACAAGTACAGGTATCATTAACCAAAAAGCTCAACATAAGTATGACTGACCTAGATGTAGTGAATAACTAAAGCAAAACACAATTGTATAGCTGACACTGACTGCAAATAACATGATATTTTGTATAATGGTACATACGTCAGTTACTTTCAGCTCTGCGGCAACTGGTACAGCTGTCTGTTTAAAATCATGTATACCATGTAAGGCATACTTTTTCTAGTTCTTTAGAGGTCAACTGTACCAGATTGTGTTGTCTGTGATGAGAAATGTTTTACAAAATTACAGACTAAGTAAAGATGGATAGACAATGAAAAGCTATGCTGAATGAAGCACACATATGCACAAGATCAAATAGTCAAACAATGGAAAGCTTTCCTATAATGAAACATATTCACAACAGCTTAAATAGACATCGGAAAGCTGCCCTCATTTAAAACACATATTCATACAGATTAAACTGACACTGGAAAGCTGCCATTAAATGAACTACACATATTCATACAGACTGAACTGACACTGGAAAGCTGCCATGAATTGAACTACACATATTTATACAGATTAAACTGACACTGGAAAGTTACCATGAAATGAAGCACACATATTCATACAGATAAAACTGACACTGGAAAGCTGCCATGAAATGAAGCACACATATTCATACAGATAAAACTGACACTGGAAAGTTACCATGAAATGAACTACACATATTCATACAGATAAAACTGACACTGGAAAGCTGCCATGAAATGAAGCACACATATTCATACAGATTGAACTGGGGGCCCCGAGTGGCCAAGTGGTCTAAAGCACTCTCCATTACGGATAACTGCCATCTCACCTCTGTGTGGATTCGAGTATCGGATTCGGCTAATGTGGGTATGTGAGAAAGTTTAAAGTAGCTTCTCGTGGGTCAGTGGTTCTTTCTGGGGTTTTCTGGGTTCTTCCTCCATCATTAATACTGGCCACCATGTATAGACTATCTTGTGCTGAAAAATGGCATTAAACCCTACAAAAACAACAGATTAAACTGATGCTGGAAAGCTGCCATGAAATGAACTACACATGTTCAAAGCAGTTAATGTGGCAACATTACCAAAAAACCGAATAATAAGGAACCGCAATTAATTTCTTGTTTATAATCCTCTGTGTGTGTGTGTGATTAAGATTTTTACCATAGCTTTAAAAAAAATTTCACATCATTGCTATGATGTTTGCAGTGAGGCAGTTTATAGTGATATCTAGCACTGGAGCATCATGCCACAGGCATGTAGCATGATGTCCCACCCAGTCACATTATCCTGACACCAGGCCGACCAGTCCTAACACTAACCTCTTAATGCTGAGCGCCAAGCGAGGCAGCTGTTAGCACCATTTTTATAAGTCTCTGATATGACTCGGCCAGGGATCGAACCCACGACCTCCCACTTCTGTGGCAGATGCTCCAATCACTAGGCCAGTGAAGCGGTTGTGTTTATAATCTTGAATTAGCAGATATCTATTTCACCATTTATCAAGTAAAGTGTTTTATTAATAAAGTGCTTTTTTATGTAGGCCTTAATCATGTGAATCCCTATAAATGTTTAATTTTGTGTTCTGTTAAGGACAAGATTTTCTAAAAGCTTTCAAACAAGTTAAAATATGCAACATACAGTGTCATCGTGATTTACACAAGGGTTACGTTTTTGAAGCTCACGCATAATTTGAGATTCGCATAAATTGAGATCACGTTCTCCATATAAATTCAGTATGTTAAAATTATGGGATGCTTCTGCTAAGTAGATTAAAATAAAAAAATTTAAAAATGTTTTCAAAAAGAGCATAGGGAAACAAACTTAAAACAGCAAACATAAAATAACACCATGAAATTATGAATTTTAATCAAATGAACATATGCACTTGTAATTAAAAAATGGAAGCTGCATTGAACAGTAGTGTTGATAGCCACTTTAAAACTGTTGAGATAACAAGATATATATAATTATCTTGTTTGGAACTGTCTGTAGAGACAACAACAAGAAATAGGCTAGGGTGTTTTTGCATGCCACATGAAGCTCATCTGGCGATGACACTCTGAAGAAGAGTCCAGTGTAGTCTTCTGTTATCTTTTTTTCTTGTAAATGTTCTTCATAACAAGAAACTGCATCCATATCATATGAGACAGTTATCTCAATAGGAGCGATTTATTTCATATTTTTCTCATCTTGCTTTGTTTCAAATTCGCATGAATTGAGATGGTGTAAATCATGATCACAATGTAGAATGGATATGTGTTAACAAATCGGTAAAGTTTTTTTACTCTTGCTACAGTATTATCTGATCTCATTTGCAATTAATTATATTGGGCTTTGATGTTTCTTTGAGTATTGCTAGAAATACATTGTTGATTTGTGTCTACTTTCTTTTGTACATCATGGAACTGCAAATTAAAATTTGGTTATCAAGTTTAAATGGAAAGGATTGATTGTTCCCATTTTAAAATTTTGTTCTTCATAATATAAACTACTTTATTAGTATCTGATTGCTTTCATTTTCTTTCAGCCTGCTGGTAGGTGGATCCCATGGAACTGTAACAATCCATGATATGTTCAATTATTCTGAAGAGTTCCAGCATATTTGTAAGATTGAGACAAAAATTGACCGCTTCAATGAATACATGCACAGGTATAGCATTGAAACGGTTCTTTGGTATCCTGTTGACACCGGTATGTTTCTAACAAGTGGCACAGACAGACTGGTCAAAGTATGGGATACCAATACACTTAAGGTGAGTGTAACTTATCAGCAAGTAAGTTTCTCTTTAGTTTTTATGAAGAAATGGATTAAATATCTTTTTTGTCATTGAATACTTTCACTAATGCAGGGCTTAAGAAAACAACACATCCACTAATCCTGACCAGATAAAAGTTGGTTGGGCTAAGCAAAATTGTATGCACTCGTCCCAGAATTGAGTTGATGCTATTGCTATTGACTAGATGGCATTACATATCAAGTGAGACAAGTCATGATGTTGCTAGGACAAAGCACTAAAATCTCTGATCAATTTACCAATGTGCTGATAAGCTAAGATATCAGAATATCGGATAGCGAAGAGGACGACATGACAAAACTCTGACAAACTATATAATAAAGTTTATGGAACAGGAATGTCTTAACACAATATGTCATAGTTGGATAAATGGATGGACAGACAAGAGTAACCTTCATGTCCCACAACTGTTGTTATATGTCATGGCTGGACAGACAAGGGTAACACTTATATGCCCACATTACCATAGTTATGTGTCATGGGTGAACAGAGAAGGGTAACAACTATATGCCCACATTACCATAGTTATGTGTCATGGGTGAACAGATAAGGGTAACAACTATATGCCCACATTACCATAGTTATGTGTCATGGCTCGACAGACGAGGGTAACACTTATATGCCCACATTACCATAGTTATATGTCATGGCTGGACAGACAAGGGTAACACTTATACGCCCACATTACCATAGTTATGTGTCATGGCTGGACAGACAAGGGTAACAACTATATGCCCACATTACCATAGTTATGTGTCATGGCTGGACAGACAAGGGTAACACCTATATGCCCACATGACCAAAGTTATGTGTCATGGCTGGACAGACAGATGAACAAATATGCCCTTACAACAACTTCTACATGTCATGGTTAAATGGAAGAAGAGATGATATCTTATATGCATCTAATTATTGTGAACACAATAAAAATCTGTAACTCGGAATTGGAACTTAAACAATAGTAATGCCACTGATATGTATGTTGCCATTCAAAAAGAAACCCACCAAACAAAAGATTAAAGCAAAAGACAAGTTACTTGTCCATAAATTCCTTATTAGACTTCTTTCTGAAATATAAAATACAAATTTAAGTGAAATATAAAATACAAATTTAAGTGCTTTATATCAGATTTACTTACAGAATCCTGATTTCAAGGGCTCAACCACACGGATAATAAATGTTGACCCTTTCGGAATTTCTTTCAACATCTTTGCAACTTCAAAATGGCGGGTACCAATTAAATTCTTGCCATCAATTTTTTCAATGTGATCACCAACAGCTATTAGCGGCACTTTGTCCATAATACTTCCCTCTTTTACTCTTTTAATGAAGGCATAACCAGCACCATTGTCTGTGATCGTAAGACCTAGTGCATCCTCTGTTTTTGTAACTTCCACTTCTTTTGGTTGGCCTTTGACATGAACAAATATAAAATCTTCTAGTCCAATCTGCCCACCTAGCAGCCGAGACATGTCTATTTTATGCGTGTTCAGGGTACAATACAGAATCTGAAAATAGAAATAATAATGGTAATAAGTTTGGAAATTTAAAGTAAATCATTGTGTTTAGTTTATATACTTTATGATTCTTTCAAAAAGGAACAGACATCACTTCTATATACCAAAAGTACAGTATTGACTATATTCAGCTCATGCTGGTGTATTGTGCTTGTGAGTTTAGGTCAGTAAATTATGCCAGTGAAGTCTTCTGTGATTGTCTCACGTTGAACTTAGGCCGATAAATTAGCCCTTCACCTGTTACGATATTGATGTTGTGGTTATCAGCCCCTAACCCCAGATAACCCCTAACTGCAGAAAATTGCAGCTTTCAATGAATAAGTGAAATCAGCCCCTAACCCTAACATCAACATCATAACGGGTGAAGGGCTGATTAATCGGCCTACGTTGAACTTCCCTCACCAGGTGTAATTTTCAATCAACTTTATTTTAAGAATAGATTCTATCTGACCATTTTGTGATTAACTCTATATTCCTACAGGAGATACTGCAGTAGGAAATATCACATGTTGTAAAATACTGTAGCTCTGGCATGATTCCACACCTAAATCTTTGAGATTTCACTGTGTAGTGGGGTGTCCTAACTCATAGGACACTATATAAACATCATTGGTAAGTGGTCAATACACTTTGTATAGTCTGCAAAACTTGTGCTAAGAAAACAATTTCCTGGAAGTGAATATAAGACTATTTCTTTATATTCTTGAGCAATAATGATTTCCAATTACCCATTCTGGCTACCATACTAGATCAACTAAACATCATTTGACTACTGCAGAATATGCATTCAGCAATATATATACTAATATAAAAGACTTTATTTAGAGAAGTTATCTCAATTAGTTACGGAACTAATCTACCTTGAGGCCTGTTAAGTGTTATGTACAATATATCCAGTATATACAACATGATGTGAAGAATCTGGCTCGACACTAAATAAATGATTTTAAAAATCAAAGTAACAAGCCTAGAACATATGCATCAGAATTTGTGAACACATAAACATATATAAAATATAAAATATCATCCTGCACTGAAAAATTCAACTGTGAAAATGATGCAAAATTACAGAAAAGTGGGCGGTATTTATTGTACTAAAATTGTTCAAGTGTCTAAAGATTTAATCCATTTAAAACTTTGATTATGAAAAGAAGAAATGCTAGGAGCCTGCCTTATGTCACTCAGAATGTTGTTCTATACCAGTCGACCAGTATACTGAAAACTTTTTTGAAACCATTCCTTCTTTGGGATTGGTATAATATTAAGTTTTACTTCTTATGGGCCTTAAATTTTCAAAATATAGTTTTTATGGTCAATTTGTAATGTTTTAGACCTATATATGAGTTTGTTAACTGGGATTTTTGTTAAATGGCATAGATTTAGAATTATAATAAGGATCTGAATTTTAATGTTTGTCACATTTAAAAAATTTCACATTTATATACTTAATTAGCTGTAACATGAATTTAATTCCATCTATGTACTTGATTAGCTATAATGTAAATTTAATTCCAACTGTATTCAGAATCAACTATAACATGAAAACAAAGTACTTTTTAAGAGATCTCTTAAAGAGTTCACTAGAACATGTCTTCGGCACAAGACAGACCATAAATGGCAATTAGCTGCTAGCACTGGTGGAGGAACCCAAGAAATCCCTGGTAATAACCACTTTCCACGGGATGTTACTCATATACCCACACTGCTCAGGTCTGAGACTCATGCCCAAGAAAGTCAGGTGACATGGAAGTGGTGTGTAAAGCTGTAAACGCTTTCGATGACTCACTTTTACAGAGCCATACAATATGTATTCAATGATACGATGGCAAACATTTTTAAGAATGTGTTTAAAGATACCATTGAAATCCTTGTTCAAAGATATTTTGACAAAACTACAAATGTCCCAATCTGCATTTCAAACAAAAATGTTCTTTGTGAAATATATATTGCATTATGAATGAAGGTAAATGACAAAATGCTTCAAACCTCTAATAAGCAAAACTTTCATATGATTCAAAGACAAGACTTTGTATATTGTCACAAGTAACAATCAATAATTTTCTGCTATCTTTATCTGCCGTGATTGCCTGTACAAAGATTTTATTTATTTTCATGAGTATGCATATAAACTGTTGATAATGAGGCATAGTGGATTGTCCTCCATGGCTTTCAACAATTACTGCAAACACGAGAAACCACATGTACATGTGAAAGTTAATTCATCTGTTCAAATGTTTATGGTACATTCTTTGTTTATCATATGCAATGTGTAAAATCCTTCAGTGCAAAATATTTATTTATTACATACACTGTAAAATCCTTCATTGCTATAGTCTCATTTATTACAAGCATTGTAAATTCCTTCATTGCTATGATCAAATTTGATGCATGCATCATAAAATCTTTCATTGCTATAGTCTCATTTATTACAAGCATTGTAAATTCCTTGCTATGATCACATTTGATCCATGCATCATAAAATCCTTCATTGCTATAGTTTCATTTACATTGTAAATCCTTCATTGCTATAGTCTCACTTATTACATGCATTGCAAAAAAGCCTTCATTGCTATAGTCACCTTTGATGTATGCATAACAAAAGCCTTCATTGTTATAGTCTCATTTATTACATGCATTGTAAAAGCCTTCAATGCTATAGTCTCAATTATGCAATGTAAAAAACTTCAATGCTATAGAGATTCATTTATCATACACTTTGTGTGAATCATTCATCTGCAGCTACACAGCATTTCTTCCTCTTGAGTCTGTGCAGTAACTAAACACAAATATGTTAACTGTAACACATAGTTGTTGTTGTTTTTGTAGTGTTTAACACCATTTTTGAGAACATGATGGGCTACGCATGGCTGCCAGTGTTAATGGCGTAGGAGGAACCCGAAAAAAAAAAAAAAACACCAACCCATAAGAAGGTACTGGCAAACTTTCCCATTTGCCCATATTGGCAAAAACTGAGACTCAAACCCAACCAGACAGGTGAGATGACAGTGATCCATAACAGTGAGAGCTTTAGACCTCTCTACCACTTGAAGCCCCAACTATACACAGTCAATATCTACCTGAAAAAAATCTGTTATTTTAACTATGGTCAATATCTACACAACAGTAGTGGGTTATAACTTGTAATATTTAATTATACTGAAATTTCCACAGTGTACAAGTGCACTGCCAGGACTAATTTTCAACACAAATGGGCTTGAACATTTTTTGCTACTGAAAAAAAACATTAACTTGTTTTAAACACAGACTGTAAATTATATCTCAGAAAGTCAGTTCAAAATATGAAATAAATGTAACTTTAAATGTTTGTGTTGGTACAACAAAGAGTTGCAATACATTCTGTTCAGCACAGTTCATAAAACCACATTAATTTATGGGCCAAGAAAGAGAACTGCTATGCAATATTATACTTATTTCTCTCATAATGCAACAGCTTGTTGCCCTGCTATTGCTCATAAAGGGATACTGTTAGTATTACATTACAGTTTATCACTATCTATGCTAGACTAAATATTTTTGGAAGAAATTCTGTTTAAATGTAAATGGGATTAAATGAAGAAATAAAGTTAAGGCTTGAAAGTATGATGCAAGATGTTTTAATACAAATTTTGAAAAATTATCATGATTTCCTTAATCATGGTTCCTAGAATAAATCCTGAGTCAACTGAATCATATGACAGCAGTATGTTAAATGCATCCTAGACTAGGTCCCAAGTCAGCTGAATGATATGGTGGCAGTATGTTAATTGCATCCTAGACTGGGTCCACAGTTAACTGAATCATATGACAGCAGTATGTTCATTGCATCCTAGACTAGGTCCCAAGTCAGCTGAATGATATGGTGGCAGTATGTTAATTGCATCCTAGACTGGGTCCAAAGTCAACTGAATGACATGGTGGCAGTATGTTAATTGCATCCTAGACTGGGTCCAAAGTCAACCGAATGGCATGGTGGCAGTATGTTAATTGCATCCTACATTGGGTCCAAAGTCAACAGAATGACATGATGGCAGTATGTTAATTCCATCATAACCTGGGTCCCAAGTCAACTGAATGACATGATTGCAGTATGTTAACTGCATCCTACATTGGGTCCAAAGTCAACTGAATGACATGGTGGCAGTATGTTAATTGCATCCTACATTGGGTCCAAAGTCAACTGAATGACATGGTGGCAGTATGTTTATTGCATCCTAGACTGGGTCCAAAGTCAACTGAATGACATGGTGGCAGTATGTTAATTGCATCCTAGATTGAGTCCCAAGTCAACTGAATGACATGATGGTAGTATGTTAATTGCATCCTAGACTGGGTCCAAAGTCAACTGAATGACATGATGGTAGTATGTTAATTGCATCCTAGACTGGGTCCCAACTCAACTGAATGACATGATGGCAATATGTTAATTCCATCATAACCTGGGTCCAAAGTCAACTGAATGACATGATGGCAGTCTGTTAATTGCATCCTAGACTGGGTCCTAAGACATCTGAATGACATGATTGCAGTCTGTTAATTGCATCCTACATTGGGTCCAAAGTCAACTGAATGACATGGTGGCAGAATGTTAATTGCATCCTAGACTGGGTCCCAAGTCATCTGAATGACATGATTGCAATATGTTAATTGCATCCTACATTGGGTCCAAAGTCAACTGAATGACATGGTGGCAGAATGTTAATTGCATCCTAGACTGGGTCCCAAGTCAACTGAATGACATGATGGCAGTATTTTAATTGCATCCTAGATTTTGTCCCAAGTCAACTGAATGGCATAGTGGTAATTACATCCTAGACTGTGTCTCCATTCAACTGAAAGATATGGTGGCAGTATGTTAATTGCATCCTAGACTGGGTCCCAAGTCAACTGAATGATATGATGGCAGTATGTTAATTCCATCCTAGACTCGGCCCCAAGTCAACTGAATGACATGGTGGCAATTCATTAATTACATCCTAGACTGGGTCCCAAGTCAACTGAATGACATGGTGGCAGTACTTTATTCCATCCTAGAATGTGTCTCAATTCAACTGAATGACATGATAGCAGTACATTAATTATATCCTGGACTGGTTCCCAAGTCAACTGAATGACATTATGGCAGTATGTTAATTGCATCCTAGACTGGGTCCCAAGTCAACTGAATTACATGGTGGCAGTATGTAAATTACATCCTAGACTTTGTCCCAAGTCAAATGACTGATGTGGTGGCAGTATGTAAGTCACAAAAGACATATAAATGTACATGTATATATGGAATCATTTATACAACAAGGAAGACTGCTTATTGTCAAACCATCTTTTACTTAAGTACAAAAAAAAAAATGAATATTCAGCTTAACATTCAATGTGGAACAACTGGCATGCACAGACAGAAATGCACACAGATGCTAAAGGTCAAGCAAATGCTATTAAACACTCTGCTTTGCAAAAAAAAAAGACCTTTAAACAACTTTTACTGCAACCAAAGAATTACCTTTTAAACAGGTTTTCGTGTAACCAGAGAATGACATTTTAAACAGGATTTCCTGTAACAAGGTGATGACAATTCTCGCACCCCAATTTTTAAATGAAAAATGAAAAACCGTTGAGACCAATTCCCATTCATCATACTTGCTTGGCTAAAATTGGCATAATTCACACCTGTGTGCATATTACATTGTCAGTTATTTAGTCCTAAACATCTGATACTCCACATGTTTGCAATATTTAACAAACTTTTATGACACTGATGATCAAGAGCTACCGAACAATAATAATAGAATTACATATAATATAATGAATGCTATTGGAATTGTTGTGTAGGGACCTAAATCAAGCTAAGAATCCAAAGAAATAATATTTCATCTCAGAAGTCATATTAGTTGCTAAGCAACATACTTTATATCTGGAAACAGCTGTGTAAAAGCCAATCAGTGTTCACAATGACAATAAAAACAATACACTGAAGCATTCAGGGAATCCAAGAAAAGAATCCTAAAAAAGACTACTTCTTCTGTCGTTTGTTAACTGCCAAATACTGAGATTTTCTTTATTCTTGTTAACTGCTGAGTATTGTGATCTTCAACTTACCATTTGACAACAATGCTTACCAGTAGTATGTTATATATCCAAGATAATACATGTATGTTCACAGGATACATGTACATACATGTATCAATGGAGTACAAAAAGCTTTGGGGACCCCAAATAGCATAAAGCACTCTCTTTTATGGATCACTACCATCTCACACCTGTCTGCGTGGATTCAAGTCTCAGATTTGGTCAATGTGGGCATGTGAGAAAGCTTGCAGGTAGCTTCTTGTGGGTAGGTGGTTCTTTCCATGCGTTTTCCCTGTTTCTTCCTCCATTATGAATACTGACTGCCATGTGTCAACAAATCCAAAATCAAGAGGCAAGACTTTTGACTCAATTAATATCAATGTCAATGTGACTATCAACTTATTCATCAAAGTGCAAATAAATGCTAATTCTGGTCAAAATTAATTTGTGTATTTACAATAATTGCTGTATGCATAAGCTCAGTGAAGAAGAAAAATGCAAGCCATGACCTATAATTGACTTCAAGGTCAATTAGGTCTGAGGTTTTTTTTACAATTCAGCACAAACTAAACCATAGAAATAAGTGTTTCAGAAAGAATTATATATCATTGCCAGCATTCATGCAAACAGAATAGCAATAGAAAAAACAAGATCTTTAAGATGGTCTTTATGATGCCATGTTGAGGATCAGATGAGAGCCATTTTCAATTAAAACCAGGTATGTACTAGGTATATGCATAATACTACACTTTCTATAAGACCAGTTGTTCAGAAGCAACAGTTGTACTAGGGTTTAACGCCATTTTTAAGAACACGATAGGTTATACATGGCGGCCAGTAGAGGAAGAACCCAGGAAAACCCTGGAAAGAAAGAACCACCGACCCACCAGAAGCTACTGGCTAGCTTTCTCACATAACTACATTAGCCGAATCTTAGACTCGAACCCACGCAGAGGTGAGATGGCAGTGATCCGTAACCAAGAGCGCTTTAGACCACTCGGGGGCCCCAGAAGCAGCAGATATAAAAAGATTTTGCATGATGGCCATTAATGCATTTATTCTGAATGTTGGAAAAGCATCATTTTAATAAAGAAATAATTAAACACAACAAAAAATGAAACCTTTGATTTTTAATAATGGCATGGTCATCACAATAAGTGAATCAGATGTTAGTAGATTTTTTAAATTTGGGGAGGTGACATTGGCATAATTTGTATCAAGGAACAATTACATGTACATAGTAGGAAGTGTTAGAGCAAAACACTTTGATGATATGACTATCTCCGTGTGAGTAGATAACACGATTTTAAAATGGCCACCATTACTGAGCCTTGATCTGGATGATAGCCCTACAATGTGACTTTAATGACTTGGTATATGCAAGTTAATCTCAAACATAGCACCATTCTTCCTTATGATCAGCTATAATAATAATAATAATAATAATAATAATAATAATAATAATAATAATAATAAAAATAATAATAATTGAGTTTTTCAGTGAAAACTTCATGTGTACAGGACTATCTTCAGGAAACATAGCCATTAACAAAATTTTAATTCACTAAATGATACAGGATGCTGATAATCAAGCCACATGATATAATTTGTTATGCTCTTTTACAACCCATGGGTGAGATGTTCTCATTCTCATGAACATAGGACGTATCAATCTCATGCTGTCAACAAATGTTTGCTTCAATCCAATTGTTAAAAAAGGATGGTTTTTTTGTTTGTTGATTAGGATTTTTAATGTAGCTATAAAAAATTTCAGTCATATCGCTATGTCTGCAGTGAGGCAGTTATAAATCCCATGACCTCCCACTCCAGTGACAGATACTCTAACTACTAAGCCACCAGAATGGTTAAAAAGGATCTGATGTGTGGAAATAAATGCGGTTTGGTCTGTCAATCAATTGCTGTCAACAAAAGTTTGGTTAAATGCAATATTGAAGAAAGGATATGTTGTATAGAATTAAAGTGGGTTGGTCTGTCAAAAAATTAGCTGTCAGCAAAATCCAACTGTAAAAATGTAGCTGTTGTGTGGAAATAAAAATGGGTCTGTCAATAAATGACTGTCAACAAATTCTGGTTAAATCGAGTCATAAAAGTGATCTGATGTGTGGGTTGGTCTGTCAATCAATGGCTATAACCTTGCTAAACGATGATGTAAAAAGCATGGTTCGGACTTCAAACGGCTTATAAAATTTAACTAAAAATCTAATGTTTTAAATAAAAGTAGATGGATGTTAAAATAATTTGTATACTGACACTCATGCTGTGATCTTGAACAGACATTAGAGATATAAAAAAGTACGCCAATATGTCATATACACCTCTTAGGTGGTTAAAAATAATGCATGGAACTTTCTCATCTCATGAAGATATTATGTCTGGAGTCGGTGACAACTGAAGGAAAGGAAACTTTTATGCTATGGTTAACCTGTAAATAGATCATCGGACAGTGCTGACAAAGCCAGACTTTAAAGGCAGGGCATAAGCTGCACTTGTAATTATTACTGTTTGGCTGTTACAATTGTTGTAATCAGACAGTCAGATACAAGTATGATTACAGTGTCTAATAACAAAGAAATCTGTCCAGTTGACTAATCCTCTTCCTGATGAAATTTGATAAAGGAAGTGGGTAAACATGACAAGGCTTTGTTTGAAGTTACAAACATTCAAGACTCTTCTTGCTAACATAATAACTGTCACCCTAAAAATAACTCACCCTGAATAAGAACTGTATTTTCTTTTCCTTACATCACCCTAAATGGAACAGTAATATCTTTTCCTCACACCACCCTAAAAATAACTCACCCTGAATAAGAACTGTATTTTCTTTTCCTCACATCACCCTAAATGGAACAGTAATTTCTTTTCTTCACATCACCCTAAAAATAACTCACCCTGAATAAGAACTGTATTTTCTTTTCCTCACATCACCCTAAATAAAACAGTATTTACTTTTCATCACATCACCTCAACATAGTAACAATAACTCACCCTGAATAAGAACTGTATTTTCTTTTCCTCACATCACCCTAAAAATAACTCACCCTAAATGGAACAGTATTATCTTTTCCTCACATCACCCTAACAAAAATTCACCCTGAATAAGATCTGTATTTCTTTTCCTCACATCATCCTAACAATAATTCACCCTGAATAAGAACAGTATTTTATTTTCCTCATACCACCCTAAAAATAACTCACCCTAAATGGAACAGTATTATCTTTTCTTTACATCACCCTAAATGGAACAGTATTTTCTTGTCCTCACATCACCCTAACAAAAATTCACCCTGAATAAGAACTAAAATAGAAGGAAATTGTGTATACATGACATCTATAGATGGTAAACATTCCACTATCATATTATCTGCCAGTAGAAGGACTAAAGTCTGTATCACTCTAAGTGTTGAACCTGTGTGGGGTGTTTTGCATGGCCAAGTGATCTAAGGCACATATCTTTACAGATCACTCACATCTCACATGTAATTTAGTCTTAGTGAAATGAACCAATGTGAACATGTAAGAAACCTTGCGAGTAGGTTCCTGTGGGTCTTCCCAGGCCCCTTCTCCTCCAAATGTACTGTCTGACATGTATAGTCTATCTTATAATGATGAAAACTCATTAAACCTAACAAAAGAATCTCAATAAACCAGTGCCATGAATTTAAACAATCTAATGGCTGATTCCTCCGCAAAAATTGGATGCAATCCATGATTATTCCGTATCTAAATCTCTAAGAATAGTCGAATGTGCTATAGATTCTATTGCGATGCAAACAGGGCTGACATGTTTAAGCAGGAGCTTTTGAAAGACATGCTGTAAGTAAGGATTTATATTCAAATTTAACAATTTTAAACATATTTATTCAGCTTTGTATTACAAGTGGGTAAGGGGATATACATGTTTGAACCAATTATCAAATTTTGTAACTGATTACCATTAATGCACAAGTCATTAATTGTCATGCAGGTAATTATTACAGTCCTGTTTCTAATGCCCATGTATCAATTTATTTGCTTAACCTTTAGCTGTTACTAATTTTCTGTGTGTGTGTGTGTGTGTGTGTGTGTGTGTGTGTGTGTGTGTATGTGTGTGTGTGTGTGTGTGTGTGTGTGTGTGTGCATTTGTGTAATTACGACTCATTTAAACCATCAATGGTCATCTAGGTGGTTGTTACAGCCCTAGTTCCAGGTAGCATGCAGATATCAATTTCTTAGTATCGCCTGCAGCTAACAGTGTTTTCGAGGGTGGTGGGATGAGCAAACAGCACTATTGTTTACTAATTCTGACTGTTCATTTTTCATCCTTATTAATGTATTCTATTCACAACATCTGATACTGAGGTTTAACTAATTTTAAAAGGTTTAAACTTTAATATCTCAAACTAGTTTGTGTTAGAGACATTTGTGTACCTCCTTCTGGTCAATGTTTAAAAGGCATTTGTCATGAATTTTCAAATTTGCATAAATAGCAAATGTTTTAACTTAAAGAACAAAAGGCTGATAATATGATACTAATATTAAACGATAATATCTAGATAAAATTAGCTATCAGACTTGACTAACTTGTCATGATTTACAAGTGGTTCAAGCATAAAATGTTGAGTGGGTAGTTGTTCCTCCATATGACACCAAATAGCATCTTATATAGCATTTAAAGCACTTCTCTCTCTCTCTCTCTCTCTCTCTCTCTCTCTCTCTCTCTCTCTATATATATATATATATATATATATATATATATATATATATATATATATATATATGTATGACACCCTAAGAACATGACATCCTATGGCACCTTAAGAACATGACATCCTATGGCATCTTAAGACCATGACATCCTATGGCATCTTAAGAACATGACATCATATGGCATCTTAAGAACATGACATCCTATGGTATCTTAAGAACATGACATCCTATGGTACCTTAAGACCATGACATCCTATGGCACCTTAAGAACATGACATCCTATGGCATCTTAAGACCATGACATCCTATGGCATCTTAAGAACATGACATCCTATGACACCTTATGACATCCTATGGCATCTTAAGAATATGACATCCTATGGCATCTTAAGAACATGACATCATATGTCATCTTACAAACATGACAGCATGACACCTTAGGAACATGACATCCTATGGCATCTTAAGAACATGACATCCTATGACACCTTAAGAACATGACATCCTATGGCATCTTAAGACCATGACATCCTATGGCATCTTAAGAACATGACATCATATGGCATCTTAAGAACATGACATCCTATGGTATCTTAACAACATGACATCATTTATCATCTTAACAACATGACATCATATAGCAACTTAAGAACATGACATCATATAGCACCTAAAGATTAGTACTTATGAGATTGGGTAGTTTATTGATTAGCATGCAATACTCATGACCAAAATGGATTTAGGTTCAAATCCTACAATCGGACTCAGCACTACATAACCTACCTGTGTTGCTGTGCCATAATGCACCTTAACAACTTATATTTCAGATTTTAATTTACGTTCAATCTTTGTAAGGAGTATGATTTAGAGAAAATTTAAATACATGTCGAAACCCAACCACAGAGGGTCATGTCCGAAATGGGATTGCCTTTTGGACTGATGTTGAACAGCTTTTGATGGCTCCTGGAGGGGATCAGGGTAATCCTACCTCTTATCCAGTTTTGGCCTAAGCCGGAGAGTAAACCCCATCAAGTAACTCCTTATGTGGAATGAGGGGGCTGTCCCTGGTGAGTGACTCATCAAGAGGACAAGAGCATCTCTAGATCTTACCTTGGTTGTTTGGGAGAAGAGACCATTTCCTCCTTTCCGTCTCCCCTTTGTGAATGGTTGAATCTGACAATCCATGGACCACATTAACATCAACCTCTTGAGAATGTGGTCAAAGCCTTGAATATCAAGGAGGCATATCAAAAGGAAACACCAATCACTTCACTGCAGGATGATCTCACATATCTGACTGAATGGGATTTATAAAAAATGGGGAGATATTGATCATGTAACTGAATGCTGAATCTTTATCCCAAGCATGCTACTATGGCAATTGAGTAGGGCTCTGGATCGGATCCCAATCCCTTAACCAATGAGACTCTAATACTGATGTTATTGAGATCGAGTGTAGCTCACCCTTACAGAATTGATTGATGATTTCATCATCAATTGTTGATGCCTAGAGGGGTCTGAGAGGGTGCTGTTCCTCTTTCATGGATGGGGTGAGACAAACTCTCAGCCATCATTAAGCTGTGGCCAGAAGAATGTGCTGTACCTCCCTCACTAGTGGGAGATGGATTCACTATTGCTGCTCCTTCCTCACTTATGAATTGACTCTCTCTCCCTGTTCATTTTCTCCCGATGAAGTGACCTTGGACCAAGTCCCAAAGGACCCAACGAAAAAATTGGAGAGATAAAATTGTGAAATTCTGTCAAATGATTCTTACATTTTCCCAAGTTCAACAAGACATTGTGATGGACTTCGTATAAATCTGCTCTTTAAACATGTATATGTAATATATTTTCATAAAAATATAAATGTGTTCCCTCCATAGCTCTCATCATATGTTGTAGCAGTAGCACACAAGTTTATCCCAACCATTTGCTATGGATTTCAGTATAAGTTTGTGTTGTTTTTCTAAGCAAAATGCATTTATAGTACAGTAATCCTGTCACCAATCATAATGCTATTACATTTGCACTATGGTAAATCCACTCACTTTATGATCATCAGTTTGGCAAAACATTTGCTTTGCTTTGTTGATACAAATGTCTGTTTTTATTTCCTTCCACATGATGATGGAAGCTAGATGTCTGATCAAAATCATAAGATTTATTTTAGTATGTTTATCAAGTGTATCAACCTGCACCATGACATTGTTTTGATAAATTAAATTGTGAAATCCATGCTCATATCCCACAATTGACACTGGATGTACCTGGGAATTTCCTTCAAATGAATCACATTCTGGTATTGTCCTTTCATTGGAAATAGTTCTTTTAGTAATTCAGCTGCCAACAGTCCACTATAATTGTTTTACACAATAGAATTAAACATCCCCCACTCATTACGGAATTGGCACTGGTTACTGGCATTAAGATAGTGACAATAATGCTGGAATCTTCATCTGCCGCTCAATTTTCCAAGTAGCATAATAAGCAATATCCAGAGAAATTAAACCGGCTTTGATAGTCTAATACAGGTGTTAACTTATTAAATATGCTAATATTGTACCTCATATTCCATTCTAATTAAACTCAAAATCTCAGGAACAGATGGGAAAAGTTCTTCCCCCTCCGCAGGCTCCACATAATTTTGGGTTTTGTTTGCATGTTATCTGTGGGAATTACAATGAAAGTGTGATTACGTGCATTCGTGTTGTAGTAGTGTTTGTGGCATCTCAACACGAATACATAGATAAGTGCAATTAGAAACATTTAATTCTAGAAATAATGGTTACAATATTTTATGTATAAATATACTACAAGATAGCAGGAATTACATTTGACTCCATATTCTGTATCTGACAATTCCACTGAGTTATGACTATATATTCAATACACAGAAATTTACACCTATTTATGAAGGAAACCTTTTTCATAAAGGTGTGTTTCTTTGAATGTCCTTTTACATTAAATGTATGTGTGTAATTGTCATTTATTTATATACGTCTTTGTGATGTACTTGTGTTTGTGTGTCTGGTAGCTGAGTGACTTCAACAGGTATCTGTGTTGCAAGTATTTGTGTGTTAGGTACCAGAGTGACTTCAACAGGTATAACTAATGTATTTGTGTGTTAGGTATCAGAGTGACTTAAACAGGTATAACTAATGTATTTGCGTGTTAGGTAGCAGAGTGACTTCAACAGGTATATGTGATGTAAATGTCTGTGTGGTAGGTAGCAGAGTGACTTAACACAGTAACCCCTAGCACTGAGTTTACTGGGCATGAGGTAGTTGCCTACTTCCAATGTTTGTAGCATCGAGGTCATGTATGATACACTAAAGTGGGTAGTATTATAGAAAGGTAGTAGTAAGATTTATCTCTACAGTGATAAAAATAATCTGGACATTTTAGTTGCACTGCAAAATACAGAGGGAAAAATCTAATATTTTTTTTTCTTTTGTTTCCACCCAAAATTTGGCCATGGTCAGAATCCAATTTTGTTACCATATTTTAGACTTTATGGCCTCAAATCTATGGCAGACCGGTCTGAAGTGCAGACAGACAGGTGAACCTGTGCAAACAGTAAGATAAGGTGGACATTTTGAATAAAGAGTCTTCTCCATACAAAAATTATGGGTCCATTAAGCAAAACAAAAAAAATAGATCTCCATCTAATCACCTTCCTTTTGCACCAGCAAACTAAACAATGGAAAACATCTTATGAGCTCAACTAGGCATTGTTCTAATGGAAAATTGCTTGGAAGTCGATTTATTAGGATGTACATGTATTCAGAAATAGTCCCCAAAATGTGTTTCCTACTAGCATTTTATGTGAAGACAGCAAAAATCTCCAGGGGTTAATGTGTTAAACAGGTATCTGTAATGTATTTGTGTTAAGTATCAGAATGGCTTAAACAAGTATCTGTGAGGTAAATGGTTGTGTGTTAGGTATAAAAGTGACTTAAACATGTATCTGTGATTTAAATGTTTGTGTGTTCGGTAGAAGAGTGACTTAAATGGTATGTGATCTAAATGTTTGTGTGTTACATAGAAGAGTGACTTAAAATGGTATGTGATCTAAATGGTTGTGTGTTACATAGAAGAGTGACTTAAACAGGTATCTGTAATGTAAATGTTGTGTGTTAGGTAGAAGGGTGACTTAAAACGGTATGTGATGTAAATGTTTGTGTGTTACATAGAAAAGCGACTTAAACAAGTATATGTGATGTAAATGTGTGTTGCATAGAAGAGTGACTTAAATATTTATCTGTGATCTGAATATTTGTGTGTTACATAGAAGACTTACACATATAACAGTGATAAATATGAAACAATGATTTAATCATGATCATGCATATGTTACAAGTGGAGAGTGGTATATCAAGCGGTTTTACCATGAGAGGTCAGTCCGCTGTATATTTTAAGCTGCATACCTACCATAAATGGACAACAGCCATTAGTACCATCAAAAATACTGGTTGCGGGTATTCTAGATACATCAAGGGGAATAACTCACCAAAGATAAAACAGCACAGGAAAATTCAATGTTAAATATAAATAAACTCTTTGACTCACAAAAGTTTGTTGTCTTGTGAACAAAAATGTGTAAATTAGAATTATGTGATCAAGTTTCTGTTATTTGTTTTGCCTGTTTATAATTACAATAAGTAATATAGTTATTAATTGCAAATGAAAATTTTATGATAAATTCATTCAGCTGTGATCATTCAAAGTCATGGATAAATATGAAGGTGTAATGACTAAAATGGATAGGTAAACCTTGAATGGTAATTTTGTTTTACCACGTACATCCACTGAAAATAAATTGTCCAATTGAAAATATAGACAAGCAGCGAAGTAGGCAAACACAATTTAAAAACAAAAAACAAAATTTGATGAATATGATGAAGACAGACTGAACAAGCATCTCAAAAGAGGCACACAGATGGGCAATTACTGCTCCTTAAAAGATTATTCATATGGCTACCGTTAATACCGATATCTGCTGGTACACATTGTATTACTGTAAATATTATAATAAATAGCTAAATGGCACTGCCATCAAATTAAGTTTGAAGTTCTATGTAACTGAGAAATTTGCAAATTTCTTATTGGATATCGTTTCTTGCACGCTTCTAAACAGTAAAACAGATCTGATAGGTGTACATGTACTAACACGTGTACCATGTCTGACATGAATATACATACTATCCTATACATTCACCCGACATAACATAACAGTTATACTTACTTCACTGGCATCCATGTCGTAACATTCTGCGATTTTTTGATACAACTCTTTCACGTTCGAGAATCCTGATATGATCCCCGTAGGGCTACCTTGGGCCAGTTGACAGTGAAACACCAGTTTGGGTCGAGGAGTCGCTTGGGGTTCATTTCGCTGGATCACTTCATTTTTTGTCGGAGTACCATTGGCCGTCTGGTTATTTTCTGGGCGGGGCGGATCTATGTTACTGCCAGGTACAACGTTCTGTTGATTTTCTGTCAGCTGATCTTTGTTTTTCTTCTTCCCTCCGAATAATGGCATTTTGATCAAGCGAAGTTTTATCAATCACAATTCAAAATCACGCAAAGAATGCCTAAAGAAACGTTTCACATTAACAGTTACCTTTTCCTTTACACCTGTACCTTGACAATGTCCATAATAATGCTCGTCATATACCGGAAATTTGATCATAACGGGTTCCGACAGAGATGTTCCATTTCCGTATTATTTTCATGCAATCCAGCTAAAGATAGTAATGCAACTGATGTTATATAATTTAAAATTTCCAAACTAAAGATCTTTAGTTTTACGTCCAATCAGTAATTACTGTACCAAGTCATATAATCGAATGTAACTGAAAATGCTTTCAGTCGACAATGAGAAGCAATCCCTGTCGGTATTTTTTCACAGGTAAGTTCTTACACTTTCTGCCATTGGTTAACTCAGGAAAGTCTGTACGTATTATATTGTTTGATATGTCACCCGTTATGAATCTTAAAATACTAGTGGGCCCATGCAAGGCATGCGCGTGACTGAATAAAAATTAACAACAAAGTCTAGGAGTCGAAGAATACTCTGATTCACCTTTGTCCTTTTAAAGCCTGTATAGTGTAGTTTAACGTATTTACCTCTGATTACATAGTGCATGCACGCCTTTGATGTTACGTAAGCGCGGTGGAATCCACAAATATGCACGCTTAACTGGCATAATTCACTCCCTCGTTCCTTCTTGACACTAAGGACGTTGGAGGGGGGGGGGGATTTACATGTACTGTACATTTGCTTTAGTGTATATACGAAAATTAACAAGTTTTGTCCCCTTCCCCAAAAACAATTTTAACAAATAAAATGAACTGGCATCCCTGCTCGTCGACGCCTTACTTTAACGTGAAAGCGTGTTATCAAGAACGTTTTGAAAATTATAAACAATCATATATATATATATATATATATATATATATATATATATATATATATATATATATATATATATATATATATATATATATATATATATATATATATATATATATATATATATATATATATATATATATATATATATATATATCTTAGTAGAATAGCAAAGCTTGCCTGCACATATTTATCCAAATATCATTTACGAGGCGTGTATGAGAGGATAGGAATTAAGGAACCTAGTATTCCGTATCAATAGTTTTAGACTAAACAATAATAAAGATAAAAAATACACCAAATTTTGTAAAATTAAAGATGTTTTTTTTATTTCTCTTGAATAGAAAGTGAACATTTTTAAAAGAACTGCCAATAATACAAATTAAATCCCAAATTATCCCTAAAGCTCTATCACCAGTCCGATTAAATAAGGTTCTAGTTAAATTCCAGTCGTGTTCGACATAAAATCCAATGCTGAAGGTATTCATGTGCCTGTAATCTTTATTGTACTAGCTTATCTGCGGCCTAAAGTGTGATGATGTGCCAACAGCCTTTGATGAATCGAAGTAATATAATCCAAGATGTCATTGTTTGGATTCACTGTAAATCCAAGTTAATATCTCGTTCCAAGATTATTATTTATGAGCACGTGTTTCCAATGAATAAACAAGTCCCAACCCCGTCAATACTGAACACCAACACCAATGTGTCTGCGTCATGATCTTAAAGAAAGAATGAATAGTTTCTCAATAACCAAGATTACAAAGCCCTCTTCTTGACCCATGTGTCATAATTAGCAATTTATTGAAATAGTAAGAGGGGTAGTTAATTGGATTTAGCTGCGTTATTTAGAGAGTGACCCGGTGTGAGTGAATAGACAGAATCTCAACAGAGAACTGAACTGGGCAAGATTATTGAGACGAAATAATGAGACAAAAGCGCCCTTAGACAAGACAAATTACACATTTAATCAAATTAATAGTGGTAATTTCAATTGAATTTAAGTTATATGAACATGATTTAATAACAGTGTCTAATTTGGATTTATTGTATCATCATAACGAGTGGTAAAAAGAGCCCAATGTCCACGACTGAATGTATCACCTTCCTCTATACCGTGTTCAAACGTTTTCTATTTCCTCGAATCTTCCTATTCTGATAGCTTCATCCTTCTTGGACTTCCTTATCCTTTACTCTGACCTCGTCATTTCGCCTTTTTCCGGCCTTCACTCGTTATTTCCTCCGACTTCCGTCTTCTCTCTCTCTCTCTCTCTCTCTCTCTCTCTCTCTCTCTCTCTCTCTCTCTCTCTCTCTCTCTCTCTCTCTCTCTCTCTCACATAGGGATATATGAAATAAATATGGAATAATTTCCTTTGTTAGGATGATTTTGACTATCGTGAGCTAACGATACTTACCTGATTATATTTGATTTTGTAATGTTAAAAAATCTTGTAGGCTTAGGATTTGTGATTTGTATGCAATAGTAATCAAAAATATAGTAGCATCCGGTATTTTTTTTTATACCACTCACATGGTGATTTATGAGCTATCACTGTGAAGCGAGGGCAGGGCACTATAGTTTGAAGTCAGAGTTTACGCGGTGTCTGGATAACTAGTGTGTTCTGAGTAACGTAAGCAAAGGAATTTTATGTACATCTAGAAAGTGGTTTTCCTTTAAGGAAACAGCTTTCAATTCAGAGAGAGAGAGCGAGAGAGAGAGAGAGAGAGAGAGAGAGAGAGAGAGAGAGAGAGAGAGAGAGAGAGAGAGAGAGAGAATTTCAAGTATGTTAGTTTATTAATCAGGTTTGGAAGTGTCGGTACAAACACTGGTCTGCATATGGAGCTATATCTGGAATGGGTGCACCTGCAAGCGAGAAAGGACAATAACAACAATAGTTTTCATTGCCAGGATGTGACAGGCTTGAAATGTATCTGAGGCATGCAGGAACCAGCTCTCTGAGAGGAGCATAATGACATGGTTTCTCGACGTCTGTTTATTAACAATACCAACCAGTGCCTTGATGTCAGTGCGAAGGTAAAGGCAGTTATAAGTAAGTTGATGGACGCACATTTTGAGGGTTAGAACAATTGCATTCAGTTCAGAAAGAGTGATATTTTGATCTCGCCATTCTTTATTTCGTGGATCAGCGTGCAAATCAATGTTATGCGAGTCCCACCAGGAATCTGAGGAAAATACATATCTACTATTGAATTCTCTCAGGAATATGCACAACAGTTGAAGTTCAGCCTGGAACTCCTTTGTTATGCGTATGAAGTGATGTTGTTCTGACACATTGTCAGATCAGTCATCATTTTCAAGCAAGCTCTGCTTGACAGGTTGATTGCACGTGCTAAACTGAGTGTGCAAGTTACTTATTGTTGATTATGGAGTGTCATCCTGAATTTTTGTAGACAGAATGTTAACATGCGTAGCACTTCTACTGTTTATCTATTGAAAACCTTATCCAGTTCATAGCCCCAAGAAGTCCTTGTCACCCAAAGTATTAAACAGACATAGTAGGATATTTGCAACATTGACTGGTATGCATGTGCATTTGTCCCAAAATCATACCGCTGAATAACCCATATATTCGTACACCATAAAGTTCTATCTCACTGGTTGGAAGAGCCACCTAACCCCATTCGGGGATCTGGTTGATCCCTGAAGGCTTGTAACGCATTGTTTGCAGCGCATATATAAATATATCGTTAAGCCAGCGCAAATATTTAACTGTATGCATGGTGATGCAGTACTTAACATGATACAGGCCGATAAATGAGCCTCTCGCCTCTGTTAATGTTGAACAGCGGTTCGTCCATCAGTATCAACACAAATCTGGGTTTTGAGTTGTTTCATTGTCGATTTATCGGACTAAACAGGATACAGCTTGTGTTCAGAATATATTGTTTGGGGTGTGGGTGCGTTAACAAGTAGGCGATGGGTCTGTGGGATGAAAGCTTAATGGCTCAGAGGGAATACCTTCGGAACCAAATCCATTTAAGCATTTCCAGGGCATAATTTTAACCATTTAATTACAAAGAGAATTAGTTCTAGTTTCGTACTCATCTATTTCTTCGAGTTTTTTTTTTTTTTTGTTGTTGTTGGTTTTATTGGTGGTTTTTATATTTATTACTGCAAGCAGCAGCGTTTCTAGAACTGACCTAAACGTAAAAGACTGTGATGACTCGCACGTGAAAAGTAGGTGACTTTCACATTATTTTGGAATGTTGGTAAAATACTCACTAGACCGCATACACGGAAGTATAATGCGCATGGAAGCGATAGTGTTATGATAACCTGACCTAAACACACAAATATACATTGTTAAAAACAAAGCCAGCAGGCATGGCGTTGATTACGTCGACAGAGTACGTATACGTATCCCAGAACTACTCCTGTACTTTCCAGCATGCTAGCAAAAGACAATTGAAAAGATGGGACCAAATAAAAATCAGATAGTGCAGAACGAAATATAAATAGCTTAAATGGGGGTATTCGTTAATAGTATTGTAATAATAAATGTATCGGTAGAATGGTAATTCATGTGCAAAATGTATTTTGTCATATGCCACAGCTATTGTATTTTTGTTGCTGTGTAGGTTAATATTATTGTAGCAGCCAGTGAAGGGTATCAATAACTGAAAAACAACCAAAATTACATAAACTGTTTAGCAATTGTACACGCCCGTCCTTAGACTGATAGAACCGATTTGTCCTCTCTCACAGGGTACCCGCGCGCTAGTAAAATATATATATATATATATATATAGTAATTTTAAAGAGATGGAATAAGTTAAGTTCAATAGAATATAAATTAAGAAGTTTATTTCCATACGCAGTGCTCACAGGGTGGCCTCTCCATAAATCAAGAAGGAGCGAACCCCACGTTTGCAAAGACCGCTGCGCCAATTACATTTGCAAATTATTTGAAACTATTCCATATAACTTAAAGGATATTGCAAATAAGTTGGGGTTGGACTGGGATTCTTATTTTATTATAACAAAACATATTTTTCATATCAATGACCAGGATTGTTTATTTTGGTTCAAATTGAGAAAACCTTGAAAATAAAAAGAAAGGACAGAAATGCGTAATCAAAATGTTTGGACGACGCATCTGCGTGAATTTCGATGCAACCAAAAAACGTTTTAACAATGTCTGTATATCTTATGAAGACGAGAAAGTGAAATTAGGGGGTTTATATTACACACAAAATTTCAAATTAGTGTCATTGTATAGAAGGTGTAGAATAATTCGAGCCTCAAAATACAATTAGAAATGTAAACTGAAAATAGGAGAGTTCATAGTCTCTTATCACAGCTTCCTGGTTTATTTCTACGTGTGTTGAAGTCATAGAGTATTAAACAGAATGACATCAAACTTTACATTTCAATGGCAAACGTCTGGTTTACAGCTTCCATTGTGGAAACTATGAATCCAATTTCAGGTCAGTGTCTTTACGATATGCAGCGATCTATTCCGACGTGGAAAGGTGCTTGTTCATTTATAGTAAAATGAAATATTGAAATATTAGACTCAATGGCCAACACCACACCTATGGAGTCCCATTTCCCACGTGAGTTCTTCTCCTAATGCACTTCATGGGCGCATACAGTAGAGGAGTCGACATAACTAGGGGATATACATTGAGCTGTGAGATGAGGTCTGCGTTGTTGTTTTCTTCAGTGGGACGTGGTTCTTTTCTATACCCTGACTCATATCCGCCTTTTTAGACAAGGTGTGGAGGATCTCGGAGAAAGACTTGACGTATCAGTAGGCACGGCGATTACATTTTCCTGTCTTCTATCCCTAGACTGCCTCCATTCAATGCCATTATCATGATAAAGTCCCTTCAACACCGCATGTCGCCTTGGGGAAGGAAAGAAGCGTTTCCAGCGCACTTATTTGTTCATGGGAACCATCACTCGAATTGTATTTTCCTTCTGGAAGTTGGAGTACTCCCACTACATCTTGAACCAAACGCCGAAAGCATCTCTTTACTAAATATGTATCTGCTCCTGCAGCAGGATCATGCAAAACATCCTTGTGCCTAAATAACACCGAAGAGCCAAATATATATAATCATCCCAGGCTTGTTGGTGTTTCGAACTGTTTTTGAATATTTCCTCCAATGTGAGGTTTACACACCCTATACTACCACCAGACTGTGGTCTGAATGATGTCGACCTGGCGTTATGTGTTTAAAAAAGGACACTCATTTCAAAAACACGTTTGACTGAAAGCTGCTTCCCTTGTCAAAATGAATTTGCCTCGGTACTCCAAAACTTCTGCCAATCCGAAATTCTACTTATATTTTTGTGATAGCAGTAGCTTCCTGATCGTGGATAGGAATCGCTTCGAGCCACTTAGGAAAGTAATAAACTAATGAAATCCAAAATGGAAGACGATAACGTCACTTGTAGCCTGTGAAGTGCTGCAGTGTCAACAGTTTGTTGTTGAATCACAGAACATATTCTAGTTTTTGAATCCAGCATAAATTTTGATCCTTTTTCTAAGAATTGATTGAGAGCACTAGTATTTCCAAAAATAATAACTTCTCTTAAAATGAATTTGAAGAAAATAAAATAAAATAAAATAATTAGCCCAAGACTGGTCACAACACAAAACACCTGATTGTCTCAAGTTTAACGGCACGAATGAAAATTCCTTCTCAAAACATTAGTAATAAGTCTAACTACAATGCAAAACAAATTTTCGGATGCAGATCAAGAGCTCATCCTTTAGAGTAAACCAAACGTTTGTAACAATAAACACGTTATTTGTCACTTACTACTACTACTACTACTACTACTACTACTACTACTAATAATAATAATAATAATAATAATAATTAATAATAATGACTTTGTATAGCGCCTAATCTTTCGAAGCTCTAAGCGCTTTACACCATCTATACTGATATGACTACACTACAGAAAAACAAACGACAAAAACCAATGAAGTTGAAAAACATAAAAACATGCTGAAAACATATAATAAACAAACATGATTAGGTCTCTAAGTTTGTCCCAGCAGTCGAAAAAGGTGAGTTTTAAAAGCACTCTTAAAAGGGACCACTGTGTCTTTGTGTCTAATTTCAATGGGCAATTCGTTCCACGTTGCCGGGCCCTGGTATTCAAAAGAACGTTGTCCATATGACGTACTGCCTGCATGGCCCTAACAGAAATCAATTGCTTTTACTATGGGAAAGTATTTTTTCAAAAAAAATAAAATGTCGTTTGCTACAAATGTCACTGATTTTTTAATTAAGGTCAGGAACAAGGTCATCATTAGATATGTTACACGCACAGGGGTATTTTACTTGAGCGAGCGGTGTCAAACCCTAGCGCGAATCCCGCTGGAAGTCATATATTTCCCCAAATTTCCAAATACTCCCATACAATTTGAGTTGTAAATTAAGAAGCCAGACGTGTCTGTTTTTGTATACTAAATTTTACTCTAATCAATTCAAGACCACAGATAAAACTTGCCAAAATTCCATCAACCGCACATTTGCATGGTTTTTCTTCATCATCATCAGATTTCCGTACCGCCAGCCGGTTACGCCATAGAAAATACATCAGTATCCCCTTTTTCACTGGGAACTATTTTTAACTCCGCCACCTTAGGCCAGTCAATGTACGCTTTTACAGGCACATTACGCCAATATAACTGCGCCCATTTTCCACTATGGACACATAAACGGTATCTATTAAGTCCCTACTTATTGTGTAGGTTTCTTATCGTAAATACTGTCACCTCATCCACACCATTATTGTACACCACTAGATTTTAATATGGATTATCGTACTTCAGTCATTCGGTTTGGACCTGAATTCACTACTAGCGAACCATGGCATCATTCAAACTCACTACCACTCGACTCCATAACTTGTGCTCCTAATAATTGCCTTATTATTTCGGGTTAGGAATATTTCCATGGCGCCGAATCCCAATAATTACACAAATCTAAGAATTGCTTAAAACGGGGCGCTATCAAATGCGCATAGTCCAAATTTATTAGATATAATATAAATTTGTTTTTGTCAAAAATGTTTTTTAATTTAAAAAAAGTCAGAACTCAACAATATCAAATCCAGTATAAAAAAGCTACAATACAATAGCATATAACAGAAAATAAAATAAAACTAACAAACAAACAATTAAATTAAATTAAATATAAATTAAATGAAATATACATGACAAGTAAATGCCACATTTCAAGTGACAGAGCACAGGAAAATTTTTAGAACAATTAACAGGATCCCACATTTGACACTACATGTAAACACCAGTCTGGATCTACTTTAAGCAAACTCATATGGCGGTTATATGTCTGCGGATCCACTACCTTCGACAGAAGCGTAGACGAAAACAGAATCTGTAATTACAAAAAGAACTGTATTAAGGCGGCCAGCAGTTACTTATGCACACACACACATACAAACACACAGACATACAGACAGACAGACAGATAGATAGATAGATAGATAGATAGATAGATAGATAGATAGATAGATAGATAGATAGATAGATAGATAGATAGATAGATAGATAGATAACATTCGTTGACAATTGACACATCGAACACATCACACTATGTACCTGTACATGTATGTACTGTACATACATTTATCATTTTGGCGGATCTATCTGCAATGATTATTGATAGTGGCCATAGATTCTCAAGGGCTTTACTATTACTATTGTGTTTTATGTCGTCACTGGTGAATATTGCTGACGTCTGCTCAAAATACGAAATTAATGTTGTTATACTGTCCTTGGCTTGGTTGATGGTAATGTCTTTTCCCTCGGGGTCGGTAGTGTTATCATCGTCTTCTTCATTATCATTGTCTGGAACCTCATCTTTAGATACTAGGGTCAAAATGTCGTTATCGTTAAGTTGTTGCCCTGTCTCTTCCTTTTCGTGTATCCGCTTTAGTTCTTCTCTGCCGGCCTGCACTTTGTTCATGTCGGCACTCTCTGCATCTCCTTCATACAATTTTGCACCGCCGATTTTTGAAGCGTTGTAGCCAACCACGAGAATAGGCAAAGTCAGTGATGCCGAATTGGTCTCCGAGTATCTTTGCCTTGGCAACGAGCATTTCATCGTTGACGGCGGCGTGGTGGGCCGACATGTCTGAAAACCACATAAATACGGCATCATCGACTTGTTGATATTTGGCGTGGCGAGCACGGGTTGGGTACGAACAATCATTTGTCCTTGGGTTTATTTTATGATGTCCGCAACTGTCGACTTGCCAATGTCTAAGAAATAGTAAGCTATAATATGCGTATATCTTGAATTGTAGCTTTTGGGTGATCTTCTTTGTGCTGGCAAATCTTTTTTATGCTGGCCGGTATCTCTACTCGTCTATGCTTGCTTGATGGTGTCGCCATAATATATGTAAAAAGTACAACGAATATAATCTGTTATCTCGCAGTTAAATGCGTTAAACTGTATAAGTCGTTACAGATGCTAATGATTGACGTCCCCATTTTATTCGGAAATGAAGCCCTATACTGTCCATAGCTTAAATCTGTCAACTGTATTTGTACAGCCATCAATAAACTGTGATTGTTACATACAATTGATAAATAACAAAGACGATTAATAACACTTTTATCTTATTTACCATATGTTATGTCAAAATGTGTGAACGATTTGATCCATGTCAAAAAGCGTGGACGATTTGATCCCAGCGTGGTTATTTAATTATGAACACCCCCGTCGGCGACTAGCTAAAAACGCTTCACGGTCGTTCCGTACCCAAGTCGTTCCGTACCCAAGTCGATTCGTACCCAAATGAGTCGTTTCGTACCCAAAGCATTAGTTGTTTCGTACCCAAAGCATTAGTCGTTTCGTACCCACGGTGCTGGTCGTTTCGTACCCAATGCTATCGTCGTTTAAATATCATTAAAAGAAATTTCATACATATTTGTAATGTTGCTTTTTTCCTTTGTTATAGATATACACATTAATAATAATAATAATAATAATAATAATAATAATAATAATAATAATAATAATAATAATAATAATTTGGACTATGTTACTAAATATTACTATCTTACTTAAAGAATACTTTTCCTCAACTTTGAATCAAACATGAAGTTGTAAGCAGACTCGTCGTTTACAATAAAATTTACCATAAATATAAATGATAACGAATTCTTTCAAACAATTAATCATTTAATTACAATGTATTATAAAAAAGTAGAATTCAGTAAAAACATGTTGCAAACATATGAACTTTATTTTTATGATCTCATACATTAAAATGCATATTCTTCTTTAAATATGTTTATGAATATAGACGGTACTTAACTATAATAAGAAAGTATTTTGTGGAATAATAACAATAATAATAATAATAATAATAATAATAATAATAATAATAATAATATGATTTTCTATACTTTAACGGGAATTGAAATTGAAATGTTATCAAATGCTAAAAATCCACGGATATCTAGTAAGTTTACGCTTTAAAGCTTAATGCAATTTCACACGTGTTTGATTATGTATTTGTTTGTTTTTTTATTTATTTTGAAATAATTAAAAAAAATTAATGGTATTTAGAATTTGTTTTCACAGGCACATATGTTTTAGTATAAAGAGCATATGGCAAACTTGAAGTTGTATACAATGAAATCAATTTAGCGTTAAGCCAGAAAGACTCAATTATCAAATTCATTCATTTGTTCTCATGGACGCATACGCTGTTAGTAATTGTCTTTGCACTTACTCTCCTTTGTCGGTTGCATTATAATTGACATATGTCCCACTCCTAATTGTTTGACCGTCAGGTATTGTAATATGTACGTTTTATTTCTATCTCAGTTTATTTAAATGTTTATTCTATCTATTAATATAAATAAATGAAGCCAGCTTTTATGTCTCTGTGCAAACAACATATGACTAGAAAACACGATACAGATATAAATAGTTAAAATGGTTTATACAAAAGTATTAGAAGAAATAGTCAGACATCAACACACATATGCAAATAGAAGCGAGACATGGACAATTGTGTAGTTTGTTTCCAAAGAGTACGACCACGACAACATGCTTTATAATGTAACGCTTGCCAAAAGTGGCAGCATCGTAAATGTGAGACAGGTATGTATATTATTTTTATTATTAATATTATTATTATTTGTGTGTGTGTGTGTGTGTGTGTGTGTGTGTGTGTGTGTGTGTGTGTGTGTGAGCTCTGAGAGAGAGAGAGAGAGAGAGAGAGAGAGAGAGAGAGAGAGAGAGAGAGAGAGAGAGAGAAGAGAGAGATTTGGACATTTTAACGTAGCTCTTACAATTTTGCATTCATATCGCTACGATGTCTACAGTGTGGCAGTTTATTGTGATGTAGAGCACTGGGGCATCATGTATCAGACATGTATCATGGTGTCCCACCAGTCACATTATCCTGACAACAATCCTACCAGTCGCAACACTTACCTCTTATTGCTGATTGTATATCGAGGTTACTCTTAGTATCATTTTTATAGATCTTTGGTAAGACTCAGATGGAGGTCAAACCAACTAACTCCCGCATCTGAGGCAAACACTCTAGCCACTAGGACACCGGAGCGGTGATGTTAATATTATGTTACAACCTAGGCTCGAATAAGGAGTAACACAGAAAAAGTGAAAACTAACAAGCTTGTAAAACTTTAACAAAGAATTTATTAAGTATAAATATTATCATAAAAGAAAATAAATAACTTATGATTTTAGAGAATCAAGTCCTAAAATGAAGTCCAAAAGAATTCACAATCTAATTAATGGGTCAAACTGAATTTCTAGAAAAACTGTTCAAACTAAATGAATTATAGACCCAAACTTGACAAATTTGAAATTTATAAAATTTCAATAACTCCTTTTAAATCATATAGCCGTAACAAATAGTAGAATCAGCAGTGGTAAAAGTACTGCTGGTAGTAGTTAAACATAATATTAATAGTAATGCTGTAGCTACTTTTATTTTGATGTTGTTTCTTTTCTTCAAAGGAATATTAGACACTGTATCGACAGTTATGTCGTGGTGATGAGACGCTAAGTGGATGGCGTTGCAAGGACTGTTCCCGACTTCCTCCACCACTGATTATGACAGATTACAGTCTCAACAATATGTTGAACATTTTGCCAATAACAGAGAGTACACATCTGACTGCTGATGAGGCAATGAATACTGACATCATTAATAGTGTCAATGATTCTGACATCCCGATCGACAACTCTTCAGTCAAGTAAGATATATATCCATTTATTTCATCTTAATTTAATCTTTCTAAACGTACGAAACAAATACGCAATAAATGTGCAGCATTTTCACATTAGGTAACCACTGAAATGTTTTTTTTCTTCTTCCAGATTGCTACCAGATGTTAGTTCTTATACCTGGACAGCGTCCCAAAATGCAGAAGTGACGTGCACTTTTACTATAGACGCCTCTTTCAAAGTCACGGAAAATCAAGAAGAAGAGTGAGTTTATTATTTTATAATCTTTAAGAATTGTATTATGTTGTAATGTAAATTTGCGTTCAATAAAATACAATTTAAATGGCATGTAGTTGAAAATTAATAAGATTATATATTATGATTAGCTAACTAGTGTTCTGGTTTGTTTGTTTGTTTGATTAGGATTTTTAACGTAGCTTTAACAATTTCAGTCATGCCGCAGACATGTAGCATGATGTCTCACCCAGTCACATTATCCTGACACCAGACCGACCAGTCCTAACACTAACCTCTTAATGCTGAGCGTCAAGCGAGGCAGCGGTCAGTACCATTTTTGTAAGTCTTTGGTATGACTCGGCCGGGGATCGAACCAACGACCTCCCGCTTCCGGGGCGGACGCTCTAACCACTAGGCCACCGGAGCGGTTAACTACTAGTGTTCTGTCATAATATGTAAGACACTGAATAGCACAGTATCCAAAAAGTTCCACACTCTCGATTTAAATATTCTTTATTCACGAAATCGATTTTTTTTTACAGGTCCATAAATGAACCGACGTTACAGCTCAGACGAAACCATGTACGTCATCCAGATTTTCAGATCGGTCTTACTGGTCCCAAAATGTCGCGTCCAAAACTTGTGGAGGCTGATGGATATTCATAGACTATCAAGGTAATTAGTAGTAATATTGGTAATTGCCATAATATTATCATCGTTATTGGTCATATTTGTAGAAGTGTTGGCGGTGGTATCATTGATATTCGCACATTTATGTTTTAAAATCTTTTCTTTTAGCGTAAAAGGGCAGACGTAACATACTGGTGGTGTTCTGTCCGCTCTAAAAAGATGCGATGCCCAGCCACCATAATACAACGTGGTGATTGTTACGAGAGAGGACTACACCACCATATACACAGCATCGATCCAGGGATCGTCGCCAAGGTTAAGGTGTCATCGGAGGTTAGTTGCATGTTGACTACGTCTTGGTAATTTCAAAATACACATCGCTCATTACCCTGCACCTGTCAATATTCATTGTTTCTGTTAAGAACATCAACGTACGTATAAGTAGTATTTGAAATACACATCATTAACTATAACGTTCTACTATATATACGCTCGCTGTTTTAATATTTATATATTCATTTATTTTTTTGTAACGCTCACATATTATATAATATATTCCGTAGGTGAAGAGTGTAGCGAAGCAGCATAAATATACATCAGCTGCTACCATCGTGGATAGAGTTTTAAATGAATTAGTGCCAAAGGATGGTCACTTTCTTCCCGAACCAGCGCTCTTAGAGCTGCCAATAGGACTCGCCAGAAAATGCGACCAAAAGAGCCGCGCGACTTAGAATTTGTTGTAAGTAGCACTAATAATTTTGTATTAATATTGCGTTGGTTGTTTTGCACCAGGCCCTTCAATATGTATTATTTCCTTATTTAACATCTTTCAGTTGGACGAGTCACAGTTTCCCGACAAATTTCTTCGGAAAGACATTCATGTTGGCAGTAAACGTCACATTTTATTGGCCACTGACAAACAATTGGAAGCTTTGGCGAGAGCAAAAATCTGGTACGTTGACGCCACCTTTAAAATAATCAGGGACCCGTTTATGCAGTTGTTTTCTATACACGCCTTTGTTAAGAATGACGAACATGAAACAAAACAGCTACCACTGGCGTTCGCTTTGATGTCAGGACGAAGAAAAAAGGATTACAAGAAGGTAAATATTCATTTGTTTTTCATTTTATATGGATTTATTTAAAGACAGATTTGAGGTTAACTAAATTTTAACGTTTCTTACAATTTTAGCTTACATTGGTTACAAAAGCATTCATGCAAATAATATTATCGATTGTATACGATGATAATATAGTTATCGTATTTTATCACAGTTTATTGTTAGTAGTAGTAGTAGTAGTAGTAGTAGTAGTAGTACAAATAATAAGAATATTTTTATTATTTTTAGTAGTAGTAGGAGTAATAGTATTAGCAGTTAGTAGTATTTGTAGCAGCATTATTTCATGTTGTAATGTTGCATATTACAGTACTTTATCTCGGTCTTTTTCATTGTTTGTAATTAGGTTTTCAAAGCGTTGAAGCGACTTCTTCCGTCTCCTCCCACTGTCAACGGTATTGTTGCAGACTTTGAAGCAGGTTCGTACAGTAGTAGTAGTAGTAGTAGTAGTAGTAGTAGTAGTAGTAGTAGTAGTAGTAGTAGTAAGAGTGGCTTTAGTTGTTGCTACTCACGTAATATTAATATAAAGAATTTTGTTATTCTTCTCCAATTATTAGCCAACTAAATACTTTTTCTTATTTTACCGATGAACTGTTTTCAGTATTCTGGCTAGCTGTTAGCTTTCGCGCACACGCACAAACTTCTTCATCACATTAAATATTTAATTATTTAGGTATCTGGCTAGCTTTCCGGCGTGTTTATCCAGGAGTGCCTATCCACGGCTGTGCATTTCACCTGGGGCAAGCTATGTGGCGAAAACTTCAGGAATTTGGGTTGAGAACAGCCTACATTCAAGAAAAAAGTGTTCATCAGTTTTGCAGGAAGGTAATGCATAATATCGACATTCGAATGAATTGGCTAATGCGTGTTATAAATGACATTTGTCATTATGATGTGTTATCTTATAAATAAATTGCTTTCATTTTGTCTCTTTTTCAGGTGATGGCGTTACCATTTTTGCCCGCAGAACATATAGCCCCTGCCTTTGCCCGTCTAAAAACTCAGTCCAAGATGATTCCAGTATTATGTAGTTGGGTTGACTATGTAGAATCAACCTGGATTACAAACAGCACATTCCCGATCGGCTCGTGGTCTGTGTTTCGGAAATCGGTACGTACCAATAACGATGTAGAGGGTTGGCATCGAAGAATCAATGGTAAAGCCGGCAAAGCTAATCTTGCCTTCTATGTGCTAGTTGGTCTTTTGTACGACGAAGCCAATTCAATTGAAACACAGATTCAACTGGTATCTGAAAAAAGCTAAAAAGATACCAGAAAAAAAAAATATCGACAAATGCAGGCGAGAATATTCTCGGTGTGGGAAAAATATCAGAACGGCGTCATATCCTCTTCAAAATTACTGAGACGTTGCAGCAGTATATACGGCCCGACAACTGAATGACAAGGCAGTTTCACTGCAATATGATACCATGCATATTGTAATTGTATTTTTTTTTTTTGTATGCATGTAATAAAACTCTAGAATGTACATTTGTGAATAATGTTGTTAGTCTCACTGTATGAAAAGTTGCCTGTACAAAAATATTTAAGTTTTACTTAAATGCATGTAAAGATGTACAATGTATCAGTATCACCTTTACAATATCTTTACATAACAAAAAGATGAAAGTTCATCTTTAGTCTCTGTAAAGACTATAAAAGCAGTTGTTTTTACAAAAATTAAAGATATATTTTCAAGCAGTGTCTTTTGTTCTTAATGAAACCATTCAAGCTAATAATTTGACTTACTGAGACATCTCCTTCAGTCATTCTTTGGATGGTAATTTTTACTGTTCTAATCTGGGAATAAAATATGCTGTATTGAATAAGTTTCACTACTGGTTCAAACAAAGCATGCATACATATCTTAGATTATTTATAAAATTTAAAACAACAAAGTAAATATGTAAAATGCAGTGACAACTTAAATATCTCTCTCTCTCTCTCTCTCTCTCTCTCTCTCTCTCTCTCTCTCTCTCTCTCTCTCTCTCATTTATGTGGAAAATAACAAAAATGAGCGAAAATGTCCACATGTATGCCAATGCAATCGATTGTCCCCCACCCCACCCTCGGCATGGTTACCCGTATAATATGCCATGTTCAACACTTTAAAGCAACACAAATAAAAAATAAACAGCAGTAATAGGAGAAAAGAAACTTACACAAACAACACTACTGTATCTGCATCCAGCCCCATTTAATAATCTTTCTTCTAGCGTAAAATGACAGGCGTAACAATCTGGTGGTACTCAGTCCGCTCTAAAAAGAGGCGATGCCAAGTCATCATATTACTGATTCAAACAAAGCATTCTTATATATCTTAGATAATTAAATCTGTTTCAAAACAACAAAGTAAATATATGCAAAAAGTAGAGCCAAATGAAAGCTCTCATATAACATTAATAGTCTCTCTCTCTCTCTCTCTCTCTCTCTCTCTCTCTCTCTCTCTCTCTCTCTCTCTCTCTCTCTCTCTCTCTCTCTCTCAGTTATGTGGAGGATAACAAAAGTGACCAAATATATACACAAGTATGAAAGTGCGATCGGCTGCCCCCCCCCCCCCATAATATACAACGTTCAACACTTTTAAAAGCAGCTAAAAAAAAAATTAAATTAACACCAGTATTAGGTCTTGGAGAAGAAAAACTGACACAAACAACACTAATGTATCGGCGTTTTCTCTTACTGTCAAAGTGAATATTTTTTAAAAATTTAAATTAAGTTCTTTTTTGGGTGTAAATTAATTGGGTACGAAACGACCAGCACCTTGGGTACGAAACGACCATCACCTTGGTTACGAAACGACCATCACCTTCGGTACGAAACGACCATCACCTTGGGTACGAAACTACCAATTTATGTGGGTACGAAACGACTTGGGTACGGAACGACCAGGTTCGCTAAAAACAGACATCGTTTATACTTGAGGTCAGAGTGGAAACTCAATATCAACTTTGGACCTTGTTGTCTCCAGACAAACAGGTATGTGATAAAGCAAATCCATCAAATTCACAATGAACCGAAGGAAAAGTGGGTCCTGAGGAGGATTCTCAACACTACTACCCCCATTCCGTGTACCCATGACTAACCCTCGTAAATTACCATATGTACTGCCATCTGTTTTATTTAAGTTGCGAGATCGATATTAAGAATCTTGGTGACATCTTCCATTATATGTTAAGTAAGTATCGGTCAGCGATTCGTGACAAATATCCTTCCCGAAGACAGAAAAGTTAGACCATGCCTGAAAATATAAGAACCTGGCGCAACGTTTTTCTTGTTATAGATGAAAGGGCACATGTTAGGAACAGAGATCGAAACCTAATTTGTATCCTTAGGGCATATATCTAATGTATATTTATTGCAAATCAAAAGAATCATTTGTAATTTTATATTATGTTGCCAAGACTTTTCCGTTTATCAGAACGTTTCAGCTTTTTAATAGTGAACTTGCATATATTAATGCTGGTGTGAATCGGACAAAAGTTTGTATCGTCCATAATTTTTATAGTCTGAGGGATGATGATATAATATATAATATCGATTAATTTATCCGCGTGATGCCTTGTCAAAATATGAACCATCTTTCCACATAACATTAAATCTGCAACGGCAGCCATTGCGCAAAACAGGATATCGACAATATCGAATACATAAATCTTAATTAATTTGTCATTTCATTAAAACTGGTAAATTCTCAATGAAAACGTATTAATCAGAACATACTGGTATAGGGAACGACGACATATCTTCAGCTGCTTAAACAAGTAGTAGTATCACAATGGTCGATTCCGATTTGTCTAAACTAAGTAAAACCATCAAATTTATTAAAATTCAACAAATAATGTATTTCACTCGAATACAAAGTGAAATTTTAAATTTTACAGTATTTGAAAACAAAACAGCTTCCATTATGTTAATGGGAAATTGCCACAAGCTATAAAAAGGTCAGGTATGTTTACTTCAAATTTAGTGAATCAAGCTATAAAAAGGTCAGGTATGTTTACTTCAAATTTAGTGAAGCAAGCCAAGATATTACAGAAATAATGCATCATGAACTGAACCAGATCAAGCAGCAAAAATTGACGTCGTCGTTGACGAAATCAAATTGGACTGGTAAAACAGCTGCAAAACAAACATGTCACAAACGTAGCATAATGCAAGGTAGAAGTGAAAGAAAGAAAGAAAGAATGTGAAGAAGCTGTAATAAACATGATAACCCATCCATTGTCTGTCGCTCATGGAGAGTAATAATTAGGACGCATTCAATGAAACCCGGCTACAGAGAGTGCAGAATACCAAGAAGCAATCTTCACTATTAATGTAACTATGTATGATGATGGCAATGAAGCATGGTGCGTGATTTTGAACCTTTGTAAGGGCCTCCATCTATTGCCCACCCCGACCCCCACCCCAAAAAGAACACTGTAGTAAATGCAACAGTTATGTCGAGGAAGCAGCATAAATCTCTCTTAACAGCAACAGTAAAGCTGAGCCAATAGGAATCCAAGTTGTGCAGCCATGGACTAATTGTGGATTTATGAGACGTGTTTATGGCACATACTACATATCAGCAAGTATCATATCAGTTTCAGAGACTAATTATAAAGATCCTAGGTGTCAATAGTTTCCCTGGACATGTAGTTGCATATGCGTTTATCATTCCATTTGCTGTCAAAGCTGAAAGAAGAATTGCTTCATCAGCATGAAGAATTCACAATTGTGGGAGTATTTTAACACACTGAATGGCACGAAGAAAAATGGCAGTCAGAATTTGTGTCGACTTGAGGAAACTTGATGAGCATATCAAATGGGCTACGGACGGCCCACGCAGACATATTATCCCACGATTGGCCATACACCCCAATGCTACAAGATATTAGCATCATCTTGCAGTTGTCTTGGGTGAATTAAGCACGTGTGCGTATCATTTGTGTCCCATAGGTCACGTCTGTGGTTTTGTGTCGGCCTCGGAAAAATATTCTCGCTGGGCTGTCCTTGTGCTTAAGTATCACATTGTCGCACACAACGAGATTTGTCGCGCTCAGTTCAAGGTTTTTCCATGATACAATGCGACAAAACCTGGGTTTTCTGAATTTAAGTGAGTCAATCATTTCTGCGCACGACCTAGTTTGCAAATATCTCGTCGTGTTTGGGTGGTCTGAGATTTGCCAACAAAGAGAAGTCAATAACGGTAAATTTCTTTTTCGAGATGTTGAATATCAAGTTCTCTATAACATAATCATGCTTTTATGCTGTGCGCTATACTGCGTAAAAACTTGTGCTGAAAATTCACGTGGTTTCAAACACGTGATGATTTAGATGAAATAGCGAAAACATATATCTACTGTGGATCACAAAAGTTTGTTGCTTTAGACAACGTTGGCGGTGATATCGTTGCTGTTTTAAAGAAGGTAACCGGGATTCTGTGGAGTAAATATCCTGGTGAAAACATATTCCCGTATATAATTATTTCGGGAAGGAACATGAATAGATATACGATATGATACAAGCAATCGACAGAAATCCAAAGAAAAACCTATGAACCGCGTGGGTGCTGCATGTTAACGACGTGGTCTTGGGTACGAAACACCAATTATTAACATTGCTCGTCAACGCGTTGAAAAAGATCTCATCCATGACTTAAACGCTATCAGTAGTTACACTCTGAAAAAGAATCGCTAAATGGATCATTAAAGGATATATGAAGGCAAAGGCTGCTCTTTGTGGTCGCTAGTGCATCACATGGCGTGGAACAAAGTTCAGTTGCTGTAGAGAACGCTATATATTGTAATATAACAAACATAGCCATATCGGGTATTAGAAAGGTAAAGCTGTTATTAAAACGTTATCGAGAGCGGAAAAGATCACCCACGGGTCGAGCATAGTCAAACAGGAGTGGATGATTTGATGTGAGAACTGCTATCCAAGTTAATCAGACAAAACTTTAGTTTTGCTTACATGTTCAGATAGTGATATACAAATATGTGTTAGCAATCGTAGATGCTGCCAGTACACACACGGAAGTTGAGCCGTTGATATTCAGATTTATCATTGACAATTCATAAATGTTATTATTGTCAAGGTACATGATGCTACTGTTTTGAACGTCAGATGTGTAACCGTGGACGTTAGGATTGTTATCGTATGCGTGACTATGGATGGGGATCCCTCGCATCCTATATTCCATCGTGTTGGAATGAAGCTTATTGGTGCTATGCCGTTGCGATTGCTTGTAGTTTAAGTGCAAGTATATCTGTGGATGTCCCAAAGGCATGCTTGAGCAGGACAGCAAAAAAGATACCGAATAGCGAAGGGCTAGGACGCAACCCTGTTTCACTCCGCTGGGGATGTTGATGGGGTTGGACGTTGAGCCATCGTACTGCACTGTGTTTTTCATGTCATCGGGGAAGGACTGGATCATGCTTAGCAGCTTTGGAGGGCATCCAATCATTACCAGGATTGTGAAGAGTCCGTCTCAGCTGACCGGATTGAACGCCTTGGCGAGGTGTATTAAGTAGTGATGGGAATCGGTCAGAAATTCATAATCGATAATCGGTTCCCCATAACCAACTGATCATCGATTATAATCGGTTACTAAGAAAGAATTTTAATTTTTGTTAAACAGTTATACCTTTGATCAAGAGTTCAATATGTTTATAAATGTAGAGGAGTAATCTCTTTTAATGACATGTATACTTTAACCTGACAATAATATTACATTATGTGTTAATTTTGTTCTACAACTTTGTTAAATGAACGCAACTTTTATGGCTGATCAGTCAGATGTAACTGAAATACTGCAACAATCCCCTAAAATTCGTTTTGTTCACATGTGATGTGTCTACAATTTAAAGCATAGAAGGACATGTTTTTCTTGTTTGGCATTATTTATAAATACTACAAGCGTTGTTGCAATTTGACTGAAACAAATCAACAAAATGTTTAAATGTATTAGGTCAGCAATTTAACAACTTGACCATGTAATAATGACTATATGTTCCTAATTATGAATCATAAGATTTCATACTTGTAGTTGTAAAGGGAATTAATAAATTTCAGGTCAACTTTAGTGGCTGGGAGTTTTACTAACCTTTGTGCTTTGCATACACCTAAAAAGTAGTCTCCCTTTACACACAATCGATTATGGAGTTCACAATCGATTATCTGTTCAACCAACTGATGATCGATTATAATCGATAATCGGAACAACACTAGTATTAAGGACATGAAAAAGGGTTTGTGTTGTTCTCTGCATTTCGCATTGATGACCTAAGTGTTTAGAGCTACCGCCGCGATGTGGGAGGTCTCGGGTTTCAACCCCGGCTGAGTTATACCAGAGACTTGTAAAAATGGTACTGGTAACAGCCTCGCTTGGCGCACGGCATTAAGATACTAGTGTTATGGCTTGTCTGCTTTGTAGCAGAATAATGTGACTCGATGGAACATGATGTCACATGTCTGCGGCATACTTCCCGAGTGCTATGCATCACTATAAACTTCAACACTGCAGATATCGTAGCGATATGACTGAACATATTTTACAGCTCGTTAAATCTCTCTCTCTCTCTCTCTCTCTCTCTCTCTCTCTCTCTCTCTCTCTCTCTCTCTCTCACACACACACACACACACACACACACACACACACACACACACACAGAGAGCTACATTCCTAATATGACAAGACCTAAGTCCATGCACCTTATTGTGTCATTACATTTATGTCAGAGTTGCGCATATTCTGGGTAGTATCTTCACTCATTTAGTATATAGCATTCGCACACCCTCCAGTTTGCTTGGTACCCTCGTGCAACTTAGACATTATTAATTGATGAATGGAATGACTAAGTTTTGTGGGTTATGTTATATCCTTGGTGCATTTTGTTTCTTAAAATCAATAGGAGGATATAAAAAGAACGGGAAAATATACCCTTTTACCTTCGGATATAGTAATGAGTGCACCTGTATTATACTACTTCAACACACACACACACACACAGAGCACAGGATTTACACAGCTATGAATAAGTTATAATTTGTCACCAAGGTGATCAAAGTATATAATTTGTACATAGTTACGAATGATGCTTCATCCATAAGTAGGCGGTATATATTGACTTTTTAATAAATATAGCGATATTGAATTATTTATTTGACTCCTATAGTAATATTGAATATTGATTCAAAAATGGGACATATATATGTCAAGACGTCCAGCTGACAATCACGACGGTTCCAGTTATTGTTCAATAGTCTATGAGTCACCATGCCTGGCACACCTCTCTCAAGTCGGTGAAGATTCCATCAAGAACCTCTCTATTTCCTGCAGAAAATTTTGTCTTGAAGATTTCGACCCTCACTGTGTGTACCATTAAAAAAAAGTACACCACCCCCAACAACAAATGTTTTATGGGCCAATGTCACCATTTACAGCAGAATATAAGTTACACGAACACATCCATCCATAGAACAGCTATAAATAGAATGACTAAAATCGTTTCATACACGAGACACGTAGCAGCAGAGGGGGTGAATCCGACAAACGTTTTAGGCGTCGACGAGGCTTCCTTCTCGTAAATGTTTTATAGAATGGTCTATTTGACAAACGAAGGTTTCCTCGAAAATTGTATTAAAAAAAAGCGTCGATTCGGTAAATTGAGGCTTCCTCAAAGACGCCATGTCGTTGTCACCCACCCCCCTCTGCTGCTATGGGTTAGCAATTCTTTACGATGAAAATCGCTACGATTTCACAAACATACTAATTTGTAAGACCTCACCTCGGAGATCAATTAGATTTATTAGACTGGTCAGTGAGTATGAAATTAATTCTCGTTAACGAATCATTATGACATCGCATATAGACTGGATTAGTTGGATCCTCAATGATTAGAAATCCTGGAGGAGCTGTTGGTGCAAATGAGTATAAAATATATCCCTGTTGAGCTTGATTTGATCGCTCGACATTTATTTGATGGCTTCCTTCGATAACATCACATACTAAATTTAATGCAATCACCGAGGATATATTTACGTTTAACGGAGCAATATATCTACCACTGCCGTCTGGGTCATTATTATGTTTGAGAATTATTTGTGGTTTCCATTTGGCGAGTATCAGAGAAAAAGTTTTCTTGAATAAGATCATTAACAAATCTTTTTAGTTCATTTGCGTTATACCCATGAAACTTGAAATCCTTATCCTTGATAATCCTTAAATTGATTATCCTTGAAATCGGGTAAATTAGCTTCTGTTATATTGTAGCCGGTTATGAATTTTTGTTTATCCCCGTTCTTGTCATTAATTATTACTTGAATTATTCGTTTGTTGATATATTCCATGTCAGATACAAGTTGATTTAATATCGTAATGTGTTTTATGATCTCATCACGTGATCTTGTTATATCAGAGAGATGTTCTTGGAAGTTCCGTCGTAGTTCTAGTTGTGTTTAATGTAATTGATTAATCTCGCTAAAGTAATCAATGATGTTAGGTAACGTAAATGTAATTGTGATGGATGAATCAGGAGTTTTCTCAAAAACAAAATACCATTGTATGGTTTTGTTATCAAGAAACATAAATCTATAAGAGGGTAATGTTGCATTTTTTATATCAGATAAATCATCTCGATATGACGGGTTGATTTCATAATACATTTCATCTGTGGAAAAATCAGATTTTTTGGGTTGGGGTATTTGATAAGATATCTGAGGTGGATTTTCAGGCCATCCTAATATAGTTCTTATAGAACTCTGATAGATATCTACGGAATATCCCGGTGAATATATTTCAATGGCTGATGATAGCGTTGGTTCGTGAACTGTTATAGCGATTTTCGATTCTCGCCCTGTAAGGATTTTATTCTACGCGCTAATTCAGCATTGATTTGTTCGATTTGGTAGGACCCAGATGGCAACGAGACAACGTTCCAGAGAGGAGTTCCGTCGGGTTTATCTTTCCAAGCAAACACTAATTAATTATTCGGTTGTTGACCGCCAAATGCTACCGACCTAATATTAGGCCAACTGTGATACATTCGTAACTTTGTTAGCGCGATTTCCTTCACCGGAATCGGAGTAGGGAAATTCACACTGAATTCAGGATTTGTTGAGGTTATTGATATCATACTGGTTTTCACCGGGTTTGTGTTCTCCACTATTCGTTGAAGTAGTTCTTGCGGTGTTGTCATTGTTATTATTATTGTCTTGCTCTAATTTCGATATCGTGGAATCATATAATTGAACCATGGCGGAAAATTCAACCTCGGATATAAATGTGTTGTCGTGCGGAGACGAGAAAATCAGTGACGATAATTGAGAATGCGCGTGAGATACCGCGGAAAGTTTAATTATGTAATCGTGTAGTTTTTGTTGAGAACATGATGATATTTTGTTTTGTTATTCCGGTAAACACTCCCGCGATTGTTGCCATAGCAGATATACAAATCAGAACTGCGATCGGAGCAATCATTGTCACCGAAGATAGAATTATTCCAGCGCCGGCGATTACACCAGACACCGAGTATATAGTTACGTCGATGGCGGGGATTCGTCGTTGGTATTTTTTAATCTTTGCTCGATATTGTTCGGAGAGTTTCACAGAGAATTCTTTGACGGTGTGATATCGATATTTATTTGACGAGATCATGTTATTTTAAAAATATTAGTGTTTTCAATTTATTAATGATTCAGTTAGATCCGCTACAAGTTCTATAATCCAGTGCATCGACGTCCTAAGTACTTTCGGGTTAGTCGAGTCATGTATTGTATTTATCATAATTGAATCATTATTAACAAAATTCATTACTGAGTTTATACCTTTTCTCGCTACTTCGTTGCCAATTCGTGATGAGACATTAAAATTATACTCAGAAATTATTGTAAATCGATAAATACCTTTGATGGTAGCTGTATAATTAGTTATAATGGAGATCCCCTTTCTCCAATCAGTCGTTCCCCATGTAACAGTATATACAAGATTTTTAATTTTATCCGCGTCGTAAGGAATCTTTACTCGTTCGAGTTGTTTTGTTAATTTCTGTATATCACCTTCAACGGTATCAGTGATTGTTTTTTGATAACGGAGAATCAGTGATTGTTTTTTGATAACGGAGAATTTCTTTTTGGTCACGGAGAGATCCTTGTAATTCATCAATGGATTTTTTAATGGAATCGTTGATATTTCTTTGATGATAGAAAGAAATTTCTTTGTCATTAATAGTATCGAGATTTTTTTTTTGTTCACGGAGAGATATTTGATTGTCATCAATGGATTTTTTTAATGGAAGCGTTGATATTATTTGATTATTACTAGATTGTTGTAAGGCATTTGTTATTATTTTTTGTTCATCGAAAAGTACTTTTACCTCTGCGAGTTTCATTGTGACCGTCGGTGGAGTTCCAAAAAATTCTCTAATAATTCTATTTCGAAGTGCGTTAAAATCTTTTTCGTACTTTTCATACTTGTATTCAAATTGGTCAATTTTATAATCAAGCTCAATTAATCTATCCATGGATTTTTTTTATTGATGTTAAATTCGGTGATATTACCGCTGGTTCGCCCAAGAAAGCCATAACTGATTTTAATTCGTCATTGACAGTTTTTATATTGTCCATAGAGATTTTTATTAATGATAAATTCGGTGATGTTGTCGCTGGATCACCAAAAAAACTTAGTATGAATTTTAACTCATCGTTGAGAGTTTTTAATTTATCTGTAATCGTCGAAACGAGTATGCCTGGTTTGAGTTTACCCTGATCGGAAAATAACGCAACGGTGTTCTCGGTTATGCCGCTTTGTTTAACTAAAATATCATCCAGAGAAACATTACTAGTTTTCGATTTACCCTGACGATCTTGAAATACAACTATTTCATTGGGATCGACACTTGCTAGGTTCAACGTCTCTGCTATTTCATCTTTGATTATTTTTTTATATCACCGGTTGCAACGCCATCGGGTTTGGGTTTCTTCAGCGCTGATAACTGTCTCCCCCAAATATCAATCATGTTATACTATATAATCTCTCTCTAAAACATCTTCGTTGACGACTTCGTCGTTACCAGCGACTGCTAGTATATTCATTTACGACAACATGTGGTGGTTTTCCAGATGTTGAAAAAGCGTCGAGAACATTTAATACTTCGTTGCCGCATATTGGTGGGTCATTCATTTGTTGTGTTGGTAGCGTAGAATACCAACGAGGGGTGTTTAAGCGGTTTATATAATTCATAAATTCCTTCGGCGGTGCGAAATAGACGATTGCACATGGATCAATCGCGTATGCAACCCAGTGGGTTCCTGGTCCGGTGCTGTTATCGAGATTAATAATACCGGTTGCGGCGCTGTTTGGTTGTACCGGCAACTGATCTTTCATAAAGACACCTCTGAAGTTTTTAATCGCGAGTTTTTTTTAGCAGCATCGAGTAAATCAAAATTTGACATGGGAATCGAAGATTCCTGAGTTAATAAACTGGTCCTAGTCTCAGACCCTTTCCGCTGTACCATGAATACGGGGTTCCTGGTAGTCTTAGATCCTTTCCCTTTTTTTATACCCTCGCCCAGTAGCTTTCTTTAGTGCCATTCCTGCCGCGGTACCAACGGCTCCTAACGCTGCCACTTTAGCCACCGCTGGTGCCGCTGCCACAATCAACGCTGAAATCGCAGCTAACAACGGGAATATTCCACCTGATTTTTTCATGTCTCTAATCGCGGCTGTAGTGAGAGTGATCTGAATACCTTTTTTATCTTTGAAAGCATCATTGAAGTGTTTTACTTGACGAGTTGTCAACGACAATTTATTCTGACCACCAGACATTTAATTATGTTTCAGCGTGATCGTGGTTCCGCATTTTTTTTAGCTGATTCTGATTGAAATTTCTTGAGTTGACCAGGAGTCAACGTGACACTAATATAACTGTATTTCATTATACAATAACAGATTGATCTAATTGTTACATATTTTCCACTGGTGCATCAACTACTCTCATTCGTCCACCAACACCTTCGAGTAGCATTGATTTATCACTGAGAATGACAGCAACCGCTCTTTAGTGGGGAATAGCATGATCACCAAAAATAACGCGGTTTACATTAGCTCTAAAGTGTATATCGACGACAGATTGTCTTGTTAAATCAAGATGTTCCAACGAAAAGTAAAAGATCGGATATAATTCTTAAAATCCAACTGTGATATCTATAAACCAGTATCGATATTTTGATCGCGCATCATATACGATAATAATCTGTGATACACGCGGGCAATATGGTTGTGAAAGTAATTAAGTTGTATATCTTCGGATGGTTCCTGTTGGCCGTTTATTCTCAATGAGACGTCACTGATACCAAGTTGATCAAATATCATATGGCTGAGTTGTTGTTTACCAGTTCGTGCGGTATTCTGTAACGCAATAAATATATGACGTGGAGCTGAAACGCCTTGTTTTAATGCTAGGTTCCACGTAAATAATCCATTAATATCTGATTGATTAACATCTGTAGTCGTTGTTAACCAACTCATCAGTGATTTTCCTCCTTTGGTCCATAAATGATAGTAATCGTTCTTCTCGGTGATTGATGGAGTCAACACTGGCATCCACAGTGATAGCTTTGTTAAAACGACTTTCCCGGCATCATCATCTATATGATCTACGTGTAAATTTGCTGGAATCCTCCAAATTGCATCATCGTCAGTACCCTTTCGCACAAGCGCTACTGTTTGCTCTGCTCCGTAGATAACTTTTCGGACATTTCTGCAGAATCCAAATATATCATGTAGTGGAATCGCGCATGAGAATGATCTACGCGCTCCTTGCAACATTGACATACGTGTTGCAGCTCCTAGATTGAAATTAGGATCAACATTTATAATCATATCCTCGAAAAGAACAGGAGCAGCAGGGCCAGCACGATTATTTGGTTGTCTTACAACAAATTGATTTCCTCCAGCAGTGTTTTTACCATCCTTTGCAAACATCATAGAAGGGCCTGTAGATCTTGTATAATCATCGGAATATCTTGCTAGTCCTATTATTGTTGTGGCTACATCAACATCACGGTCTATCGACTCGATCTCTTTTCCATCAATGAGATATTTTGCGCTCTCAAATAACGCCATGATACCATTATTGACAAAACCGACTTGGGAAGCAAGTGGATATGCTGTACCATCTCTTTGTACAAGTTCTCCTTCTACTTCAATAAACGCTTCACACGATAGAAAGTATTTACTGGTATCATGAATTTGAAGTTCGATTCTTGAGCGACTATCTGGTTGTATTGCGTGATAGGCATAGTATTGATAATCGCGTACAGAATCATCCTTGCGCACTGGGGCGTCCATATCAAACGCTGGATCAGGTGACCTTTTGAACATTTTATTATATATTCACTTTGATTTATCAAAGTCTAAATCATCGTCGTCGACCCCGCCGTGGTTTTTTTAAACCACTTCCCGCTATCATATTTGCGATGTTGCTTTGGTCGTTGGTTACCAGCGACGCTAGTTTCTGTTCTACTGCGTTATTTATTATTTTACTAACACCTGCGGACATTTCTGCTGTAGATGGCAGTGTTCCCGGTTTCTTTCGCCGCCGAACTAGCGCTATTAGTTTATCCTTCGCGGCTGAAAACGCTTTTCCGACAGCATCTCCAACAGCGCTAATACCCTTATCACGAATAACATCAATGGCTTTAATTGATAATTGTTTTGCTAGCGGCGCCACTTTTGGAGCCATTCTTGCAAATAACCCTGCAATTGTATCACCGAGACCATCACCATAGTACGCGTTATAAACTGGAAACCGCGAGTTTACTACATAGACGCTGGTTGGTTTATCATGGTTGTAATGTGTGATCATCTTATTTAAATGATATTTATCTAATGCAATGACTTCGTCATCAGATTAATCACTGTAATAACCATGATCTTGAAAATCAGTAGGATTTTCCACTAACTCATCAATGAAATCTCGATATGTTTTGATATCCATGACACCACCTTGAAATAACCGCCTGCAGATATCAGCCGCTTCATTAATTATTTCCGGTGAGTTATTTCCAGCTCGTTTTCCTCCGATGAGAACTTCTAATCGTGTTATATCGCTGAGAATATTACCAGGACATTGAATAAGACCACTACCTGAAATCCCTCTTGGGCTACTGGAATATCCATGTACTGATTGTTCTTTTTCGCCAGTGATACCAGTTGCAAGAAGTTTTGATTGTTGTGGTAAATGAAGAAATCCAAGATCTTTTTCTGTTTTTGTTTCAACTTTTTCTATTGCTTTGATATAATCTTTATATATATTATTTCCATCCTTATCTTTTATCTGTCCTATTTTTGCAAACACACGAAATAATCCATTTTTACATGTTTTCTTGTCTACGGTTATATAATAGTTACCAATATAATGTTCTCTGTAATTAAAACTATTAACGACGAATTTAGCCATTTCTTCAAAATCGGAATTTTGTTTATTTTTTAATTCTTTGAGTTTATCTGGAATAAATTTTTATCTTTGAATGAAACTCTTTCTTTTTTACCCTTTTCTTCTTGTTGAAATTCAGGTGGTGATGAGATAATAGGAATATCACCTGATAGTTCAATTTCTTCTTCTGCATGTGGTGCTTCTTCCTGAAGTTGTCATTCTTGTTGTTCTCGTTGTCTTGCAGCAGTTATTATATCACCAGGAAGTGTTTTTAAAGATTTTGTTTGTTTGTTTGGATCTTCTTGCTATTTTTTTCAGTTTCCGTTGCTACTTTTTCAAGTTCACCAATAAGAGGCTTTTCTTTTCTTTTTTCCCCCGTCTCGGGGTCATCCCCCCCCCCCCCTATAGCTCGCTCTACCCCTTTCGTTGCTTTGGTAATTGGTCTAAACAAATCTTCAGATCCGGGTGAAAAGTCAGTCTGAAGACTCTGTCTGGCTTGTAATTTACTTCTGACAGAGTCGCGTATTGGTAAGAATTTCCTAATTGACGCTAATCTCTCCTTCGCTAATCTAGTTGTTAATGCTTCGTTGACCATTATTCAAATTGTTTACATTTTTCCAATTTGAATCCAAAAATTGAAGATTTTCCGGAGATTTCAATCTAAATGTAATGACGAAGTCACTATAAATAACGTTTAATAAGAAAACATCTTTAATCAGTCAAAAAAGACCCCCCAAAAAGTGTTTCAGCAATTAACGATATTATGAAATCTACAAATTTGTTATAGTACACGTTCATTGATAAACACTGCTATTGTTAACTAAAACCGAACCAACATCATTTCTTGATTATACATACATACATTTAGTCCAAAGCAGCTGGGCTATGACGTTTGGGGAAATTTTGATCGTATAAGCGCATCAAATGCATTGCGTGGAAATAAATTGACTGATCTAAGACGCAAAAAAATAACCGAGTGGGGGTTAACAGTAAAGGAGCACGGGGCAACAATTCAAGATATAACTAAATTAGAAACATCATTAAGATTCCCAATATCGGTAATGACAATAACTGGTGAAGTATAAATACGAATCAAAATATAAATCAAATGGAGCTCCAATCAAAATTATTGACCATAATGAACACGCATGGACACCTGCGGTAACAATATTTCCGCGGGATAGAACCATAAAATATATACCCGTAGAGTTTTCCATGGAGTTCTCCGGAGAAGAGAAATTATTTGATTTTATTCACCAGTTGAGTGAAAACGATCCTGTGTCAGTGTGGTTACTTAACTCCAAGGGTAGATTCGATCAATTTGTAAGACCAAATGGCGATTTATACCGCACTGAGGCTCTCCAACACGCAATGAAAAAACTAGCTAGTAGTTTCTCAGAGAGTTTCGACGACGAACAATTACTAACAAACTGTTTTACAATTCCGTCTGTTGCAGCTCATTTTGCGAGAAAGAGAAACACATGGAAACCAACAAGAGCTGAATTTCTCACAGATATCTAATCAAGCTGCTTGGAATATACCCACGGCGGATTATGGAATATAAAATATAACCGTGAAAGTATTATTTCGGTTGGTATAGCCGCGTGTTATCCGGCGAGTTTTCTCGGGTACGGAAAATGCGCTGAATACTTTAAACGATTTGGACATCCCACACATGAGATGGTCCGTGTTGCTATTAATGGGCCACTGCCTGATTTTGATTTAACTGGATTCGTTCGTGTAGTATCATTTGAATTGGCTAAAGGACTTCATCCGTGCAGTTATGTGTGGATTGGTAGACATATGTCTGAAAAACACTGGATGACAATAGTACTGTTACGGTATATGATTGATTGTAGAATGCTGATATCGCTGATTGTCAGTGAAGTGATTATATCATATCGAGCTCAGACTGAAGTCTGGTTACCACAACCCAATCTAGATAGCATAATCAGCGAACAAAGAAAACAGTTTCCCGATCTTGACGAAGAAAATATCGTGAAATGGTCCAAACAGTTATTTGAAGTTAGAAATAAAGACGCAAAGGATCTCGGTAGAAGAATAATTGGTAAATTTACTCAAGGTGGAAAATATGACAATACACGATATTCTTCACGGTTGATTATAGATAGCGTTGAGTACGATTTTATAATCGCGGATATAACATCTAAGGGTATGTACGTCGATCGTAAAGACGCTTTCTTGTCCGATGGAACAAAATTTGGTACAATTGTTACTTACGCAGACGGAGAAAATCTTCAGTATACACATTTGAGGGCGTCTATGCTAGCTTATGCTTCTATCAATTTATTTTCGATGATAAATAGATTTCCTGACACCACAGTTAGAGTAGCCACTGATTCATTTTACATAGACATGAAACACAGCAGCGCAATGGCTAAATTCACTAATTGTGACGAGAGTTGGGGATCATGGAGAATTAAGCAGGAAATACCTTGTGATTATTCCAAATCAGCAGATGTTACGATTGAAGATAAATATTTGAAAAATAATCAAATATCAGAACTATCTAATGCACCGCAGATATCTGATCCAATATGTAGATATAAAACCAGCTACCTAAACGACTGTGGCAGGTCAGGAAAGACGACTCGTGCGATTGAATTATTTCGTGGCAAATCAAACATGATCGTGTTAACACCAACACACAGACTTGCCAGAGAGATGAAACAGCGTGGAATTAATACCTGTACTTATCACAGTTTCTTTCGATGGAAAGGCGATGAATGGACTCCTGAACGAATGGGTGAGAAATTTATTCCTGAAGTCATTATTTGGGATAAAATATGCACAGTGTCATTAGATGTATTACGAAAATTTCTGGATTGGTTATTGTTAGCGAATACAAAAGTAAAAATGTGCGGCGATCATGGCCAACCACCACCATTTGTCGGTTTATCGCCGCATGATTGGTTGAAGAATTTTGTAGACTATTATGAAGAAATTAACACCGATCATAGAGCACTTAATGAACAATTACGCGAGTTCAAAAAACTAATCAGATTACAACCTGATAGAATTCAATGTGAGATAGCGCGTGAAATAATTTCAGAAACACCATTAAAAGATTTCTGGGAAGCGTGGAGACCGAACGATTTGATAGTGCATAGTAGAAAGAAAGTCAGAGACACACTTCAGATGAAGTTATTTGAATTCATAAAGAAAAATTTGCAACACTTCCAACACCGTTGTGTTATAGGCCTTCGGATACACGAAAACAGAATATTGAAGTTGATATTCCAGGACAGCATGAAAAGCAGAATTTAGTGTTAAATGATATTGTGCTGGTTGATATCAGCGTCGTCGAAGTTGCATTGCGTGCTGATAAATCCCCATGAACGCTAGGTTACGCAGCGACGATACATTCTTCACAGGAATTGACTATATCAGATACAATTGTTTGGATGGTGGTTAATCACATCGAGTGGTCAAATTTAGTTTATCTCGCAGTATCCAGAGTACGAAGAATAAATCAACTTCGAAGAGTTGTTTTCGATGATAACGACACTACAATAAGTGATATTGTCAGCCTTGACGGAGTCAAGGACATAATCAGAAAAAAAACTTTCTGGTTATAAACAGCAGGATAAAAAAATAATAGAGAATTTGATATATATGCTGAATTAATAATTACGCTGAAGCAACAACAGAATAATCATTGCGCGAGTTGCAATTGTATAATGCGTTAGTGCTGGTCGGATAAAGATCCTCGACAATTTACCGTAGACAGAAAGAATAGCAGTATTGGTCATACCAAAGATAATGTGATGCTGACTTGTCTTGAGTGCAACAGACGAAGAGGTGCTAGTTAAGACCACGCGGTGGTAATTGAGTATCCTCGGGTATCACTTGTAGTTGTTCACGAGTAAATCCTCCCTGAGGAGCGGTCAAATCCAGTCTATAGATTGCTGGTCTACCCGTAGATCGTGTTATACTAAATATTTTATGTGCAGTAACACTCCAAATAGGATCAGTAGCCCTTTTTGTGCCACCTTCGAGTTCTCCTGGTTCATATAAATACCTAACAGTGACATTGCCGAGTATTGGTTGTTTTGAAAAATCTTTTTGCGGTTGTACGGGTATATACTTCTTTTTAATCGCGTTGTTAGGTTTCATATAAATCGTTCGAGTAACCTCATTATTCAGCGCGGTAATTACGCCTGGTAATCTCTTGACCCATTCACGAGATCGTTTATCCTGAATAAATTCCTTCGCGTATTGATATCCAAATAACCGCTCAGCAAGTGTACGATTAAATCGTTCAACAATTGCCTGATCGCGATGTAGTGCAGTATGCCCTCGTCTGATAGTTAGCGCGTATTTGTAACCACCATCATGTGGCAGAAATAATATATCAGCCTGATGAACTTCATTAGGAACGGTCACATCAAAATGCGAGTAGTTAATTTGTTTAGGCGGCGGTATATTTATTTGCCATATCGCCTGTTTGGATAACCAATCCGCTGCAGTGGTATATTTCACCTTTGCGGCGCTAGCGAGTTTACTGATTGCTGCTTTACCCCTCCAGTACCCTTTTGGAGAATAATAAATAGATTCCATGTTGTTATTAATTACCGGCACCTAACATCAATTTACCTTTCATAGCCGATTTTACTAACCATGAAGCCAACTTTTCTTTGAAGGACTTATCAGTGATAGAATCCAACGCATGAATTAATTTTACATCTGCGAGATGTCTGTGTTGCAGATTACTGCTTTTATAAGCAACATCAGGAGCATGACACGCCTTATCAATGGCATTTATTGTATATTCACCGGGTTTGGGTTGGTTTTGATTATCGAGTCTGATATCGAGTCTCGCCCCGGGTCCACAATAACTATACCCTGGAAGATGTTTTTCTCCTGGATACTTTTCCCATGGTGTTCCTAAGAGTTTAGTTAGCTTGCTGCAATATCACCTCCGCTTTTTTTTTAAATCCTTGGAAACAAATCTAAATTTTTTTGTACTACATTGTACGCATTTACCAGAAAGTGCTGATCTGTTATTGCTAGTTGTAATCGTCGTCAAGTCATCTGTGCCAGTACGCTTGTTACATTTCACACAATATAGATCCATAATATATTTATAGTAACATGAATGTAATTGATTATTCAGCTACCCGACGACGGGAACCTATTAAACACCATGCGATGTTGCCGAATTCAATTAGAATGATTATAATCGGACCATCTGGAAGTGGCAATACACAACTGTTACTTAATTTAATAACGAGATGGATGAGATGGGACAAGTTGCATTTGATAGCTCCTAGTATAGACGATCAGTGATGTTACCATGTGTTAAAAGATTTTAACGACAAAGTGGTAGAATAATCCGGCGAGGATATTATTGAGTTTATAACCAATATCGATGAAGCACCGAGCATTGATGATATAGATGTAGATATTAACAATCTAGTTGTATACGATGATATCATGTTAGATAATCAAGAAAAACCTGCCAGGATATTTTCCAGAGGCAGGCATAAAAGCACTGACGTGATATATGTCACTCAACGATACACACAAATACCAAAAATGATCAGAGATAACTGCAATATGTTATGTATATTCAACGGAGTTGATACTCATACGCTACGAAATATTTGGCAAACTTGGTGCGGCGGTGATATGAATCATAATCAATTTAGAAATTTCTTTGGTCGCGCTCAGTCAATTCCACATGGATTTGTGACGATAAATTTATCAGATCATCGGACGCGATATCGTGTCGGACTTGATAAAATAGTCGGTTAACCCATAGCAGCAGAGGAGGTGGGTGACAACGACATGGCGTCTTTGAGGAGGCCTCAATTTACCGAATCGACGCTTTTTTTTTTTTTTTTTTACAATTTTCGAGGAAACCTTGGTTTGTCAAATAGACCTTTCTATAAAATATTTACGAGAAGGAAGCCTCGTCGACACCTAAAACGTTTGTCGGATTCACCCCCTCTGCTGCTCACGTATAAGTACCAATCGGAACATCCTTGTCTTTTTTCGTGAAGTCGAAATAGTAACCTAGGATATAATTAGTTGCCATTGAGAAACATATTCTGAACTACTTTCGTTCATATAGAACAATATGGCCAAACACCACAATTAATTTTACTATATGTTCTCTACATATATTTCTCAGCACTGACCTTTCCACAGTGTGACAATCAATACAAATCATATGAAAATCTAAAATACCCCCAAAGATGACTTTACGGTGAAATTCTTGTCAAGGGTTGACCGGCATTTTTTGAAGTGGCTGCACTGTAAACAGAGCAGCATGTACACAGAACACTGATTTCACTTCCGGATCATCACTAAGACCTAATTACACAGTGTGCACTTTCGCCAAAATTCATACTGACAGCCACTCTCAGAGCTCCTATTCTCAAGAATAAACAATCAACTTTAAATCCATACCAACGATGCATCAATATAACTCTTCTATCACCACCAAAAGGAGAGAGGAAAAAATGTTCTAAAAATAGACTAGAACTACATTTGTGGGTACTGAACTGGAAGTATTAATTGTGATGTGATTCCATATGGCGGCGGAAGGAGACAAAATCACAATCTGAACAATCTCTGTCTTTGCCATTGTGACAAATGTGGTTCACTCTGTCCTAGGCGAATCTAAAAACACATCAAACTGATGCGTATTCCTGCAACTACTTCCAAGGTTTTTCATGACCTGCAGGAAAAGGTCGAGCATTGTTCCGATAGGGTTAAGTGCGTATTAAAAGATATACGTTACGCATGCCAGCACATGAACTTGCTTTTAAAAAAAATACATATTACATCATTTAATTAAAGCTACTTCTGTTATTATTCTAATAACAAGATTCGTACACGAAGCAGTATCTGACAAGATTATAAGATCTTGAACATTACTCAACCTTTAATACATATCAGTTCATTTATAAAATGGTTAACTTGAAGGAGAATATATTGCTTACTTGATAGCATGTCGTTATATAAAATAGGTCTTACTATCTGTAAAGTTTAGTCTTAATACTGAAACATCCAATATATCACATAACACGGAAAAAGAACAAAAGAATGCTATTTTTTTATTTCATATATCTCTACAGCTGAAGATTGCTCCATACAAATGGACAGCTTTCTGACAAAACTAGTTGCATTGTCATAAGCAACGACAGTTTACTCTATAAGTAGCTTAGTTATGGTTGAAACCAAACATCCAGAGAACTTGACCTAGTCGGGTTTCTCACATTGCTCCTATATTTTAAATATATGAAGACAAAAAAAAAAACACTCTGTTAAAGCTGTACGTGGTAACGAAACCCAAGTATATTTTTGATCATATATAAAGCGTCGGCATTAAGTAGCCACAATTCAATGACATTGCGTATGCTTAGAAATTAATAGCAATTAAGATCAAATATTTTTTTTTGGGGGGGGGGGAACATGAGTAGTGTAGTATGGTGATCTACACCCAAAAGAGAATCCTGCGTTGAACAGGGTCAAAGGTTTATAGACCGAAATGTGAATTTCATGCAGGTAAAAATCTGTATTTGTTAGATTTCCTCTTGGGTATTAGGATTTGAATGTTTTAAAATGTTAAGGTACCGTGTTTTTGGGTAGCAGTCCAATCTGAGATCGGCGCGTGTTACATTTTTGTATTTTTGTAATACTCTTTTATTTTTCTTTATGTGTGTGTGTGTATATATATATATATATATATATATATATATATATATATATATATACATAAAGAAAAATTCAACTGCGTTGAGAACTTATATTAACTTGTAATCATACTCTTGATTTTTCTAAATGAGTTGTGCACTGTAGCACATACTGTAGCAATGCCAGTTGATGTCTGATAACGTATATGTGTTGCCTGAGCTATATCTTCATGGGATTAAGGAATGGTTCTTACTTTTTCACCATATCTCTCGTTCTAAGGCTATAATAACATGTTACAATTTGAGGCACAAGTGGAATTAACATTACTCCGCAGGTTCAAATTCACGGTTTTGCCCAATCCACTATGTGAACTGACATAAGACTACATTGTTATGTTGTCAGAATTGGTGGACCTCAGCTGGGGTTAAATTGTTACATTATTAGTAGTGGTTGATCTCAATAATGGAGAAGACTAAAAATGACCCAATCCCGAATGAAACTAGTTTAAAGTAGACACTACTACGAATGCTTTTTTATAGTGGGTATCTCATTAGTCTAGGACTATTTTCCCTTGATGCCCTCTTACTGAGAGTATAACAATACACATTATATGAGGATAGCAATATTTACTGTATATTTAAACATATTTAGCATTAAAATACTAAATTCCAGTATATATTCAAAACAGATACATGCTCATGATATCTCTTGTTAAATACTCTAATATTGTACATGCAGCATAAGCTTACTCCACAGAACTGTACCAGAGTAATAGAAGTTCTTTTTCAACTGCTTTATTCTTGGTTTTGGTGTTAGGTTTCCATTTGATATTGATCTCAACTGGTATTGTATTAAAAAGGGTCCTGAATAAGTCCTGAAGATACTCTAGTGCAGTTCTATGTAGACATTTATATAAACGAACTGCCTTGTGAAAATCCACCATGTCATATGTTGTGAACCAATTGAGTTCTGAGGGAGGACCAATAACGTAGATGCATCTAAAAGTTTGCATGCTGCTCATTTCTGAAGTTTATTAATGCTGACAAGCTCATATTATTAACGAGGACTTGGCATAGCGCCTAATTTTTAGAAGCTCTCAGCACTTTACAACATATATAGTGATATGAGTACAAAAGACAAAACCAAAACAAAACAAACACCATGAAATTGGAAAAGATAATAAATGCTGAAAATATTTAAGGTAGGAAACATTATTAGGTCTTTAACTTTGTTCTTGCTGTCTAAAAAGGTGAGTTTTAGGAGCACTCTTGAAAAGGACACTGTCTTTGTGTCTAATTTCAATGGACAATTCATTCCACATTGCTGGGACCTGGTATGCAAAAGAAAGTTGTCTAATGTTGTCTATATGACTTTGTTTTCATAGTGGGGACAATGAGTATACGATTGTCAGAAGAGGAGCGCAAGTATCTTGCTGTTCTTTACATAGGCGAGACCAAATATGTATGTTGGACTGGAGTCCGTCAGTGAAACGTAGCACAGAGAAATAAAAATTGTATTTGATTCTGGATCGAATGGATAGCCAGTTTAGGGTACAGAACAGCGGGAAGGTGTTATCTGATCGTGGTTCTCTAAGTATAATCCTGAGCAGCTGTGTTTTCAACTTTTTGATGTTTCTGAAGTAGATATTGAGACGAACCAGACAGAATTAACTTACGTTAGTCCAGTCTTGAAAGTACAAATGAATAAACACGTGGCATCAACTGAAAGAGATTTGCTAATGGAGCTGATGCGTCTCAGCTCAAGATAAATAGACTTGCATATATTCATGACATGTTGGTGCAATGTGAGAGTACTGTCTAGAGTAACACCTAGGTTTCGTACTGACTGTGTGAATGTAATGTTAGTGTTGCTGATATTTATTGTTTGAGGTAAAAGATGTGTATGAAAAAGTCTTTGTGTTGTGATCAGATTGGCCTCAATTTTATCATCATTCATGTGCAGCTCGTTAGATGTCATCATACAATTGGTGGGACACTGGATGATAATCTATGACATTTGAGAGCAGCTGAGTATATAGAATGAAGAAAACAGGTCCAATAACATACCCCTGTAGAACACTACAGCATAGATCAACTTGGCTGGAGTGTATTCCATTTATTACAAGTTGTGTCCAGTTGACTAAGTATGACTTGAACCACATTAAGGCTGTATTGTGAATGCCAAATACATGCTGGAGACGGAAATGTATGAACATGAATACAATGAACAAAACACGATGTGCCCACCCGTTAATAGTCTTCAAACTAGGCACTAGAAGAGCATGGCCGACTCTTGAGATTATTAATCAATGGGTGCCAATGACGTGGACCTTTGCTTAAATTATACAGACATGAATTAAACATACTGTCCAGAAATCATTTTCTTATTAGAACTACTAGACCATGACCTCTGACATTTACACCCAAGATTATATAAGTTTATTTATTACCCTAAGTGCAAGTAAAAAAATATGCTCATGGAACTAATTTTAGGACAGAACTTTTTGTGCAAAACCTACTTTTCTTTCAGCCACAATGATTTTGCCTCTTATCCCAGATTCAACATTCTCCCAAAGTTAAAGAGCATGTCCTCCAAAAACCTTATTTATGTTACATGGTCTGGATTCAAACTTATTATGCAAAACCCACTTATTTTTTTTCAGTCACTGACCTTGTCATTTGGAAACAATCAACAGGCATCTTTCTAATTCAACCTGGGAATCATCCACAAACTTTGGTAAAAATACAGGATTATGAACCTAGTTTTGTATGTATAACCACTTATTCACGGTCAATGATATTAAAAGATGAAAAACTGGTTTCTGCATTCTATTTCAATTATCTACCTTGAGGACAAATTAACCACGATGTTGACTTAAAATGTGCCATTCATGGTATTTTTCATTCATGGTCCATGTGTGTGCTATTAATTTCAACTCCACATAGTAATTTGAGTTCCTCATCATCTAAAGATGCAAAACCACTGCTTGCACATGGGGTTAGGAAGAAGCTTAGTGTGTTCATGATCAAAATGTCAAAGGTTAATGCCTCTTAACTGAACATGGTTTCTACTTAAAACATCAGTTCTACACAGCACATTTTTGCCAAACTTTATGGATGGCCCACACAAAAGGTACAAAAGTGTAATGATATCGAAGTCAAAGACCAAAGTCACTGTGACTGAAGAAAAATGGTTTGACATAAACTATTCAGTTTTTAACCTTTACGACTTAACCAGTCACAGTGACCTAGACCTTTGGAGCCTTTACTTAATGATTAATACGTCCCCCAAGTGCAAAAGATCCACAAAGTTTAGCAACTGTGGGAAACTAGAATTTCATAAATATAGATGGTGAAATACTGGAGCTATTGTGCATATGTAATTTGGTAAAAGATACTTGAAAAACGATCATAAAATAATAATCATTGCCTTATACATGTATATGTATGTATATATATATATATATATATATATATATATATATATATATATATATATATATATGAATCATTTCCTGTATATCACAAGTTTACTGTGAATATGCCAGAGAAATAACTCAATGAACAGTTTGGCACAACAAATATAGGAAACCGCTTCGGTGGCCTAGTGGTTAGAGCGTCTGCCCCGGAAGCAGGAGGTCGTCGGTTCGATCCCCGGTCGAGTCATACCAAAGAATTACAAAAACGGTACTAACAGCTGCCTCGCTTGACGCTCAGCATAAAGAGGTTAGTGTTAGGACTGGTCGGCCTGGTGTCAGGATAATGTGACTGGGTGAGACATCATGCTACATGTCTGCGGCATGATGTCTCAGTGCTAGACATCACTATAAACTGCCTCACTGCAGACATCGTAGCGATATAACTGAAAAATTGTTAAAGTTACGTTAAAAATCCTAATCAAACAAACAAACAAATATAGGACACAATGCCGTAAAAAGGGAGTGGTGAACGAATCTTCTCAGCAAGTTCTACGATTCTAGATAGGATAGTAAGAACCATCGACCCACAAGAAGCTACTGGCAAGCTTTCTCACATAACCATATTAGCCAAATCAGAGACTCAAACCCAGGCAGACAGCGGTGAGATGGCAGTGATCCAGTGAGACAATTTGGCCCCCCCCCCCCTTTAGCTTTGGAGTAGTTAAAACTGAAATGCACGTTTCTGTATAAAGACTGAAAACAAAAAAGAAGTCAGACAGGGATTGGTCTTTTTCTAAGAAGGTATCAATCAGTAAAAACCTTACCTTCAAGTTTTGTCGTTAGTTCATGTCATACAGTAGTACTAAGGATGTCACAATTACAGGAAAAAAACTCATTTATATAAAAAAATCAATGGCTTCCAACACTCAAAACTAAACTGATTCTAATTCAATGCAATTCAGTTCCCTTTCAGTAAAAAAACAAACTTTTACTGGAGGCTTCAATAGTCACTAATTCTTAAGATCATCTTAAATAACTGTAAACATGCATTATCAAGTCAGCTATGCAGGGAACTTCATGTTATTATTCATGCAGGGCAAATTAGTGCCAATTATAGGTAAGCAACAGAAGAGAGACAACAAAAATATGTTTGCCACACACAGGTAACATACTTAGCTTTATAGTTTATAATTCTGACATAATTAAGCTGATGACCGTCCTAAGGTGGAAGGATATACAGATGGATGTAGAGATATATGGAAAGACATGATGTTATAATACGTTCTGCCTTATGGTGTATGTATTAAAACAAATCATCATGTTATAATACATTCTGCCTTATGGTGGATGTATTAGAATGAATCATCATGTCATAATACATTATGCCTTATGGTGGATGTATTAAAATGAATCATCATGTTATAATACATTATGCCTTATGGTGTATGTATTAAAACGAATCATCATGTCATAATACATTATGCCTTATGGTGTATGTATTAAAACGAATCATCATGTTATAATACATTATGCCTTATGGTGTATGTATTAAAACGAATCATCATGTCATAATACATTATGCCTTATGGTGGATGTATTAAAACGAATCATCATGTTATAATACATTATGCCTTATGGTGTATGTATTAAAACGAATCATCATGTTATAATACATTCTGCCTTATGGTAGATGTGATAAAACGAATCATCATGTTATAATACATTATGCCTTATGGTGTATGTATTAAAACGAATCATCATGTTATAATACATTCTGCCTTATGGTGGATGTGATAAAACGAATCATCATGTTATAATACGTTATGCCTTATGGTGGATGTGATAAAACGAATCATCATGTTATAATACATTATGCCTTATGGTGTATGTATTAAAACGAATCATCATGTTATAATACATTCTGCCTTATGGTGGATGTGATAAAACGAATCATCATGTTATAATACGTTATGCCTTATGGTGGATGTGATAAAACGAATCATCATGTTATAATACATTATGCCTTATGGTGTATGTATTAAAACGAATCATCATGTTATAATACATTCTGCCTTATGGTGGATGTGATAAAACGAATCATCATGTTATAATACATTCTGCCTTATGGTGGATGTGATAAAACGAATCATCATGTCATAATACATTATGCCTTATGGTGTATGTATTAAAATGAATCATCATGTTATAATACATTATGCCTTATGGTGTATGTATTAAAACGAATCATCATGTTATAATACATTCTGCCTTATGAAGTATGTATTAAAACGAATCATCATGTTATAATACATTCTGCCTTATGGTGGATGTGATAAAACGAATCATCATGTTATAATACATTATGCCTTATGGTGTATGTATTAAAATGAATCATCATGTTATAATACATTATACCTTATGGTGGATGTGATAAAATGAATCATCATGTTATAATACATTATGCCTTATGGTGTATGTATTAAAATGAATCATCATGTTATAATACATTATACCTTATGGTGTATGTATTAAAACGAATCATCATGTTATAATACATTATACCTTATGGTGTATGTATTAAAATGAATCATCATGTTATAATACATTCTGCCTTATGGTGGATGTGATAAAACGAATCATCATGTTATAATACATTATGCCTTATGGTGTATGTATTAAAATGAATCATCATGTTATAATACATTATGCCTTATGGTGGATGTATTAAAATGAATCATCATGTTATAATACATTCTGCCTTATGGTGGATGTGATAAAACGAATCATCATGTTATAATACATTATGCCTTATGGTGTATGTATTAAAACGAATCATCATGTTATAATACATTCTGCCTTATGGTGTATGTATTAAAACGAATCATCATGTTATAATACATTCTGCCTTATGGTGGATGTATTAAAATGAATCATCATGTTATAATACATTATGCCTTATGGTGTATGTATTAAAATGAATCATCATGTTATAATACATTCTGCCTTATGGTGGATGTATTAAAATGAATCATCATGTTATAATACATTATGCCTTATGGTGTATGTATTAAAATGAATCATCATGTTATAATACATTATGCCTTATGGTGTATGTATTAAAACGAATCATCATGTTATAATACATTCTGCCTTATGGTGGATGTGATAAAACAAATCATCATGTTATAATACATTATGCCTTATGGTGGATGTATTAAAATGAATCATCATGTTATAATACATTATGCCTTATGGTGGATGTATTAAAATGAATCATCATGTTATAATACATTCTGCCTTATGGTGGATGTGATAAAACGAATCATCATGTTATAATACATTATGCCTTATGGTGTATGTATTAAAATGAATCATCATGTTATAATACATTCTGCCTTATGGTGGATGTGATAAAACGAATCATCATGTTATAATACATTATGCCTTATGGTGTATGTATTAAAATGAATCATCATGTTATAATACATTATACCTTATGGTGTATGTATTAAAACGAATCATCATGTTAAAATACATTATGCCTTATGGTGTATGTATTAAAATGAATCATCATGTTATAATACATTCTGCCTTATGAAGTATGTATTAAAACGAATCATCATGTTATAATACATTATGCCTTATGGTGTATGTATTAAAACGAATCATCATGTCATAATACATTCTGCCTTATGAAGTATGTATTAAAACGAATCATCATGTTATAATACATTATGCCTTATGGTGGATGTATTAAAATGAATCATCATGTTATAATACATTATGCCTTATGGTGTATGTATTAAAACGAATCATCATGTTATAATACATTCTGCCTTATGAAGTATGTATTAAAACGAATCATCATGTTATAATACATTATGCCTTATGGTGTATGTATTAAAACGAATCATCATGTTATAATACATTCTGCCTTATGAAGTATGTATTAAAACGAATCATCATGTTATAATACATTCTGCCTTATGGTGGATGTGATAAAACAAATCATCATGTTATAATACATTATGCCTTATGGTGTATGTATTAAAACGAATCATCATGTTATAATACATTCTGCCTTATGGTGGATGTGATAAAACGAATCATCATGTTATAATACATTATGCCTTATGGTGGATGTATTAAAACGAATCATCATGTTATAATACATTCTGCCTTATGGTGGATGTGATAAAATGAAAACTGAGAATCTATTGCAGTACTTTTATTTCAGTCATTGGAATAAAATCAGCCCGTTTAGGTCTACCATCTTCTTTCCAGTCATTGGGGTTAATATCAAAGTCTTGCATGGCTTTTTCGAGAAAAATCCATCTTCCAAACAATCCAACATCTACAACACTCTTGTGAAACTCTGTCCAGTGTGGCTTTACAAACTTGCAATGAGCTTCATACAGTCCAACCTCCGAACTAAAGTCTGTTCTGTACATTACTGAGAAAAATACCAAACTCTGGTATTTCAAGCAGCCCTTCATGGCTAGTTTTGTTTGATCCTCAATATAAGAACTGCTTGTGGGATTTCTTACTGCATTCCCTATCATCATCAAATCAGTTGTATGATCTATTAGCTGGCACCTGAAATTTGTTTCACTGGGATTTGTTTTCACCATTATACCGAGTGTAGCAAGTCCAGCTAGATAAACAGAAGCTTTCAATGGCTTTTTTTTCATATCTGCTCCAATATCTGCCATTGCCAATTTATAATCCTGTAGTATATTTAAGAAATAGTTGCCTGAAAAGAGAAAGTGGGAAAGCCATTATCAGTGAACAAAGAAAAAACAAACAAATATACATTCAAGATTTTCATTAACTTACATTTCAGCAGTCCTGAAAGTAGATACATCTCCCAAACTTACTGTAAAGATATTTTAAACATTGGTGTTATGTGGCCCATGCATGTAGGGCCTGTTAGTGCCAAGACAACTGGAGTAAAGTGCCTGGCCCAAAGACATGCCATAGTAGCCAACACACATTTCCAACCCACACCTTTTTATCAGGCACTCTATCCATTCATCTATAAAGCTTTTCCACCCCCACCCCACCCCACAAATGATAAAACAGTATGTCATATTTTATAAACAAATATGCAGAGACCTCCCTTGTTCAGAAAAAAACCCCAAGTATTTCTAATTTTTTTCTTGAAACAAAACAAACAAAACAAATGCTAACTTTTAATAGTTCATTTCGGGGGTTCAAAAAAAATCACAAAAAATATCATAATAATAACTTGAAATGACAAAATTAGTTGCATAGAACTAATCCTCCAAGTGTCCCTCTATTACATATTGACATTCAGAGTACTTGTGCATGGCTACACCCACACACACAAAGTCCATACTAAACTTGTGATGCAAGCCCATCCCAAGGAGATCCATTAACACATCCATACTAAACTCATGATGCCAGTCCATCCCAGGGAGATTCGTACGCAAGTCCATACTACGTAAGTCCATACTAAACTCGTGATGCAAGCCCATCCCAAGGAGATCCATTAACACATCCATACTAAACTCATGATGCCAGTCCATCCCAGGGAGATTCGTACGCAAGTCCATACTACGTAAGTCCATACTAAACTCGTGATGCCAGCCCATCCCAGGGAGATCCATACATAACTACATACTAAAATTGTGATGCCAGCCCATTCCAGAGAAAATCCATACATAAGTACATACTAAACTCATGATGCCAGTCCACCCCTGGGAGATACATATATAAGTGCATACATATACTAAACTCATGATGCCAGCCAATCCAAGGGAAATCCATACACAAGTCCATACTAAATTCATGATGCCATCCCATCCCAGGGAAATCAATACACAAGTCCATACTAAACTTTTGATGCCATCCCATCCCAAGGAGATCCATACCCTACCCATGTCCATACTAAACTCATGATGCCAGCCCATCCCAAAGAGATCCATACAAAAGTCCATATTAAATTCATGATGCCAGCCCATCCCAGGGAAATCCAAACATAAGTCCATACTAAACCTTTGATGCCATCCCATCCCTGGGAGATCCATAAACACGTCCATACTAAACTCAATTCTTACACTAAATCATTTTAATCAGTTGTTTCAATCTTTTCTCCTTAAGACTTTCTCAAGCAGTAACAGATACATATCAAAATAACATTGACAGTGCATATCTGCACAATGTTCCCTCTAAGCTGTGTGCATGCGCACGCATGCAGCTGCTCAGGCATCCCCATGCAGCTAAATTGTCAATTTTTGCTCAATCGAACGTTAAATTTTGCTCGTCCCCGTAATGCTTGCACAGTGCAGTGAGCACACACATCTACCATTCGCTTAGAGGGAACGCTGTATCTACATACATTAATTTGGGTCCATCCTGGTCAGTTTTATAACCCTTATGATAGTATGTGTGTCTCTGTGTATTGGATGTTTTGCATAGCTTTAAAACGTTTCCAGTCATATCATTACAATGTCTGCCATGTGGCAGTAAATAGTGATGTCAATCACTGGGCATCATGCTGAAGACATGTAGCATCATGTCCCACCCAGTCACATTATCCCGACACCAGACTAACCAGCCCTAACCCTGACCTCTTAATGCTAAGCACCACATGAGGCAACTGCCAAGTACCATTTTTAAAACTCTTTGGTATGATTTGGCCAGGGTTAAAACCCATGACCTCCCACTTCCACGGCAGACACTCTAACTACTTACACAACAATGAGAAGTACAAATCTAAGATTGTTGGAATTTTAGCTCTGTATTCCCTGAACTTTAATTTGATTGGCACTATATAGCCAGGATCATGTTGAGGAAGCATTGCTATAAAGTTAGGAACACATATAGAAACTTTACCTTGTGTGGAAGGAAGTCCCTGATTATGTAATTGTAATGGCTATTTTATCTCATATCTATGATTTAACACACAAAAAACAATATGGAGTTTTATACTAGTTTAACCCAAAAGATAATTTGATAAAAAGAATCCTGGATATTAATCAATGTGCGAAAGTAATGTTATTAATAACATTGCAAGTTTTGGGCTAGTCATTATGATCACTATTTAAATTAGCACACAGCAGTCAAAACCAACTTCAAATTTCAGTATAGAAATGCTCTAATTATCACACACAGTCAAAACCAACTTCAAATTTCAGTACAGAAATGCTCTAATTAGCACACACAGTCAAAACCAACTTCAAATTTCAGTACAGAAATGCTCTATTTAGCACACAACAGTCAAAACCAACTTCAAATTTCAGTACAGAAATGCTCCATTTTGTGGTTAGATTTACTTATGTCAGTTACTGTGAACATCATTTTTGTTACTATTTACAAAAATAGCTAATTTAGGCAACTGTTCTTTTGCAAATTGTTAGCACTAAAAGAAATGTCAAGACAGTTTCCTGCAACCATGTGCTACTGTGAATAGTAACCCTTTAACTGTATGAAAATTGATAGTTAACAGGTACCACTACAAGAGGCCACTCAGCGACCATGATTAATGATTTCTTAAAATGGTAATCTGATGTTTTATCTTCTTTAATACTTGAAAGACCAACAGTTATATGTGCAAATGAATTCATCAGTGAAATGTTAACTTTCCAAATTGGTGTATATACAGTCAGGGGTGAAGTGTCAACTTTCTACATTGATTTACACGACATTCTAGGATGAAATGATAACTTCCTCAATTGGTATATATGACATTCAGGGATGAAATATTAACTTTCCAACTGGTATATACAACATTCTGGGATGAAATGTTATCTTCCCCAATTGGTATATAATGACATTCAGGGGTGAAATGAGGACTCCCACAAATTGGATTATATTAGAGTCAGTGAATTTCCACAACATATTTGGCTTTAAAGTCAAATTAACTTTATACGCAGAACAAAACACAACACCCCCTTCCCAAGTAATGACCATTTACACTCATATATATATATATATATGTATGCTTTTTAAATAGTCTGGAGTTGTTTTTACAAGGATAATAGTGATATACATGTGAATATTTTTTGTGTGCAACACCCTGCTATCTATCTTATTTTCATTATATGCATTGGATAACTGTATGAACTTCATTTCCTACCTGACCTGAACAGTGATTTTTGGTTTTATATTAGATATGTTTTTCTCAATCTGAGTCCAGAGTCCATAACTTTGAAAATTCCCCATGAAATGCTGGGTTTACCTGATACTTTATACATTTTATATTATAATTTTAGAATTCTAGTTAAAACCATGATTTTATCTTGTAAACATCTAGAGCCTTCTAGAAGGAAACTTTCCAGTAGTTAAGTACAAAATGAAAATGAAACCCGATGAAGAACACAATAAAACATAAACTGGGTTAAAAATGTATATAATTTTCTGCAAATGTGTTTAAACAAAGCAAACTGGTTATAAAACATATTGTCATTCGAAATATATTTAAATGTTTTGGTATCACTCTTGTGGTGCAATATATTTTGAGAGTAGAGTATCAAATACATGTCCTAATATTTCATGGAAAGATAATAAAATTGAACCAATACAGTATCAAATTAATTAAATTGCAAGAACATAAAAGTGATATTCAAATGAAAATTTTATATTTATATGTGAATAACTGGGAAATGTTGAACAATTATCTAGAACTAAAAAGAAATTTAAATCAGAACCAAGACAATGTGAATAAGAATATAAACAGCACATTAATATAAAAGGCCACTGAGCATTTTGGGGAAATTTATTATCATAGTGTGGAGTCATGGAAATAAAGACACTAGGAATACTTCATTATTACAGACTGGGAATTCAGAAATAAACTGCAACTTCGGCAAGACAGACGATGAACATGTCATTTAAAGAAAATGGAGTTAATGTAACTCGAAAAACATTGCACATCCGATAATCAAAATCTATATTAATGAATATTAAAGAAACTGTACGTTTGATCTCTCAATGCAATTTTTTTTAAAAAACAAATAATTCTCTTCAAGGAAGTTGCCATGTCAATATTTAACAACGTTGTCACGGACTTGCATATTTGGATATTAGACTATACAGTAGGCGAGGTAAAAACGATCAATGACCTGTTTTGTTTTGGTTAGTATTAGTGTGCTTGGTTGCTTGCCGAAAGAGTTAACAATTTTAAGACAGGAAAAGTACTCTTTAAGCTGCGTCTCAAGTTCATTAAAAAATCGGCCGCAAATGTGGTGTGATTCTACCTTTCGAGAACCCGGGGCATGACTCGGGGGGAGGGGGGTCAAAGTGTTGACAGTACTCAGAGGACGTTTAGGACATATTTTAAACGTACATATCTTTTCCTTTCTTGTTCCCTTCCACCTTTCTGGAAATGAAAACTTGACATTCTTATAAACATCGACAGATTTTGATAATGTGTTACGCAAGAACATCGCTCGAGCCATAGTTTTAAATGCGTTTTGCCGTTCTTACTTTGCAAGAGCAAGAATCAAGAATCAAGAGTAAGTATATCTCAGTGCAATCCAGTGAGCATACAAAGCAGGGAACCAGACTAGAATAAGACGGTATAAATTCGTCTCAGCTTCGGATCCGGTCTGGAAATTTTATAACCCGCAATAGTAAACGAATCTGACTTCTTATGAATAATAAACGATGGACATTTATAACAATACTCTCTCTGTCTCTGTCTCTCTGTCTCTCTCTGTCTCTCTCTCTCTCTCTCTGCCTTAAGTACAACACAACCTTCAATTTCTGCCATCGTTTGAACTAATCCAAACAACAGTCTCACAATGGAACAAAGGTCAGTCCATTTTTTCTGTCTCAACCGCCCTCCTCCTAGTAGAAAAAACAAGCTGACTGAATCTCTGTTTTGGAGCAGTTTCCAAATCTTCTTGAGTATGGAAATTCGATAAGTGGCAACTTAATTATTCTTGGAGTTTTCAACTTTCACTTTGACTGTCCTGGAAACCCATACACATCAAAACTCCTAGATTCCATTCATGTTTTTAATCTTAAACAGTCAGTTAACCAACCCACCAATAAACTTGGTCACATTTTAGACTGGATTCTTTATAGACCAAATGATAATATTCTGCAATCCACCCATGTATCCCACGAACTTGTATCAGATCACCTCTGCATTATTTGTCATCTCGATGTATCAGTCCATAACCCTACACCTTTATTTGCTACTAAGAGAAACCTCCGTATGATAAATAGAATCAAATTCATGCATGACATCCAAGAAAACCTAACAACTTACTTACATCCTACAGCAGAACAACTCGATAACTGCCTGTGTTCATTGCTTGAAAAACATACCCCAGCTACCAAATGCAGAGTATCAATAAAAAAGTGTTCTCCATGGTATAGCAGTGTTCGGTGACCAGCTTCGCACTGCTTAAAGATATTGCCGAAAAGCAGAGAGGCTTTGGCTTTCCACCAGACTCACTATTCATAAACGCATCCATGAAGCCGCTAAAAAGAACGTCACAAACATAGTCCATTTAGCAAAATTATCCACTACAGTACTAAGATTATGGAGAGTTCCAGCTGCAAAGAGCTCTTCGAGATAACTAACAAGCTAATGTCAAGGAATAAATGTACACCACTTCCAACAACCTTCTCTCCAGTAGACCTTCTGGACCTGTTTGCAAATTTCTTCTGTAACAAAGTACAAACCATTAGAGCTTTACAACACAATGTCAATTGACTCCTCACCATACAGTTATGATACAGAATTTCAGCGACAACCTAGGACCATTTGAACCTGTCTCTGTTGATTTTGTACGGACAATCGTGATGAAGAGTGCACCAAAGTCTTGTGAACTTGATCCGATTCCGACATCACTGCTGCTTGAGTGCTTAGACCCAATATTGCCTTCACTAACTGATGTTATTAATATCTCTCTCTCATCGGGGGAATTCCCATCATTTTTCAAAACTGCCATCATAAAGCCTCTGCTGAAGAAACCAACACTTAACCATAATGATTTAAAGAACTACCGCCCAGTTTATAATGTCACATTCATTTTAAAAAAATCTTAGAAATAGTTGTTCTAACCCAACTTGTATCTCATTTGAATTCAAACAGTCTTTTTAGCAATGTACAGTCTGCATATCACCCTTGCCACAGTAATTAAACTACTCTTCTGGAAGTATTTAATAACATTCTCTCTGCTTTGGATAGTGGAAAGATTACAGTCCTCACCCTCCTTGATTTGTATGCAGCATTTTACACAATAGACCATGATATATTACTTCACCGTCTCCAGCATGTATTTGGCATTCAAAATATAGCCTTACAGTGGCTCAAGTCCTACTTAGTGAACAGGACACAAATTATATATGCAAATGGAATACATTCCAGCCCAGTTGATCTATGTTGTGGTGTTCCACAGGGGTTTGTTCTTGGACCTGTTCACTTTATTCTATACACTCATTCTCTCTCAAGTGTCATAGATCATCACCCAGCATCCCACCAATTGTACGCTGATGACACCCAAGTATACAAGTCTAGCCACCCAACTGAAGTTGATGCTACCATCCATGGAGTGGAGAAGTGCATTTCTGATGTGAAATCATAGATGACATGTAACAAGCTGCAGATGAATGATGATAAAACTGAGGCTATTCTGATCACAACACAAAGACTTTCTCATTCACATGCTTTACCTCAGACAATAAATATCAGCAACACCAACATTAAATTCTCACAGTCAGTACATAACCTAGGTGTTACTCTAGACAGTACCTCGATCAGAGCACACTTCATCACTGCTCTGTACCCTACACTGGCTATCCATTCGATATAGAATTCAACACAAAATTTGTCTCCAGTCCAACATACCTATCCGGCCTCATCAATGTGTACACAGCAGCAAGATACTTATGCTCCTCTTCTGACAATCATATACTCATTGTTCCCACTATGAAAACAAAGTCATATGGATAACATTCTTTTGCATACCAGGGCCTGGCAATGTGGAACGATTTGCCTATTAAAATTAGACACAAAGACAACAGTGGTCCCTTTTAAGAGTGCTCTTAAAATTCACCTTTTTCGATTGCAGGAACAAACTTAGAGACCTAATGATGTTTTGTATCTTATATGTTTTCAGCATGTTTCTATATTTTTCATTTTCGTGGTTTTTATTGTTTGTTTTTCTGTTGTGTAGTCATATCATTTTAGATGTTGTAAAGTGCTTTGAGCTTCTGAAGATTAGGCGCTATACAAAGTCCTCATTATTATTATTATATATATATATATATATATATATATATATATATATATATATACACACACACACTATGAAACATAAAGTTATTTCCTTTTTGTCACAAAATTCAATTTTTTTTTTGCATTTTATTGCTAAAACATCAGGCTTTTGTGATCTGAAATTTCGGCCGAAACATAATTACGTCCAATCCCAACAATATTTATAATTTGTATTTCTATCTATTGGGTGGTGATGTAGTGTCTATTTAATTTTCTGCAAATTAAATAGTTTATATTAAAAGATTCAACTTTACTATCCAAACACACCATCTAATAAAATGGTAGGAAGGTTTGATACACAATCTAACAAAATGGTAGGAAGGTTTGATACACAATTTCACAAAAACATGTTATCACATAAGAGTAAGTTACTATATAAAAGAAGTAATTAAAATTACACAAACATTCTATTCAATACATCACGTATGCTATCCAAACCCCCATACTGGGAGAGATCAAGTGAGGGGGCAAAATTTGGGAAGGTCTTTAAAGGGCACCAAGGCGAAAGTCTATGTGTCTACTTACTCAAAGTGTGCACAATGCCAAATTAACATAGGCAATAATAAAATGATGTCACATTTCAAGTAATGTGACTGTGTGTGTGTTTCTGTTTTAGCCAGGGTGGAGGCAGTCTCGGAAACCCCAGAACACCCCACCCCATCTAACTATGTCATAAAAACTATCCAAATTGCCTTGAGTAGTGTCTATTACCCCACATCCACCACAAGATGAACAGGGTATCATGTAAAAGATGATGAAATCACATGAACAAGCTACCCAGCACACCACCTAATTGGGGCATGCTTGTCTATGGCTGCATTGAACATCTGATAATATTTGTCTAAGGCAGTGTTGACATCAGTTATATTGCAGATTGATTGGAAGGGTTTGTGAACTAAATCATTTACGAACATTTCCTCATCAAGCTGTTTAAAAGTCCCTGTATTAGATTATAATGTGTTGACCATTTTTGGAACATGTCTAGTTTTACAGACTGGGTAGTGGTCACTCAGTGCATATACTGGCACATTTATTTCACTTATGTTTTCAGGTTTATTAGTATAGACATGATCAATGATTGTAGCACTTTTATCTGTTACTGTATTAATAGTTGGTGCATTGGGAATATGTCCCGTTGTTGATAGGAAATGATAAAAACTAAATTGTTTCTCATAACTCTTTAATTTCCCACAGAAAGAAAGAAAAGAAGCACAACAGAAATAGATATTGCAGATAAATAAAGATGTCACACATACTTTTCACAAGGTATTTTAAGTTACGTATACAAAACATATCCAAATGCAAGTCATTTCTTACAATTATTAATAAAAAATATAGCATATACAATACTAAAGGAATTCACAAAAATCAGAAATGCTTTCAGATGTTTTCAGTTTGAAAAATGTTTAATACATTCAACATTTAACTTGAATACTTGTTGGTAATTATTGTTGAGAACACTTTCAGGGCAATCTCATGCAGTGAAATTTTCATCCATTTCTTTGCCATTCCATGAGCATGTTTTAAACAATTTTTATTTCACTGATCTTCAGCCTCCCTGACGAATATGAACCCTGTATACTTGAAGTAATAAAAGCCAAGTAAAACTTAAAAGACTTTCAAAACAATTTCGTTACAATAATTTCCCAAGTAGGCGCCAAATTGTCCATTCAAAATACTGACATGTTTGATTATTAAACATACCAGAAATTAGCTGCACTATGTTAATTATTCATTCTTGATCTAGCTCCTACTGCATAGCTTTATAATTTCTGTTTCTTAAAAAAAAAAAAATCTCCAATTAAATTCTTGATTGTTAAACTGAGCATTACTGTATGTTCCTTTGTCATAAAATTTAGTTCTTAATACCCTTAATTCATCCTCCAAAAAAAGTTATACTAGGAAACAGAGGCTTGAATTTTTCCATCAAGAAATATGTTCTCATATAAACTAACTGCCATCTGAAAATTTTCAATGCCATTTTGTCAATTGTTAATGCCATAATAGCATCTAAGTAACCAATGAATCAATTCTATCAAACTGAGACAGTTTCATCAATTTTGTTGATATGCATTCACAAAGTAGAGAAATTCTCACAAAGACCTAATAAATATCTTATGATTAGTGAAATCTGAAATAAAATTCTACAGAAAAAAGCAATTTATCCAACGACAATTTATTGCTCAGAATTTGTTTCTAATATAATTAATGCTATAATTTAAACTTGAGATCATTCCACGGTTTGCAATAGTAAGTTTCCAGGCTATTTAGAAGAACAATTTGCCCCCAACCTCGAGTCAAGGGTCCCGACTGCAAATATTTTAACAGATATAATGCATTTTCCTACTGTAATTTTATTTACTAAATTTTGGAAAAAGAATGTTCAAAAATATCTTTGTAATTGACATTCTGTACACTTGACCTCTGCCCTCACCTAGGAATTCTAGGGAAGAAAGACATTTTACTTCTGTTTTAGAGGAGCACAACATTTGTATAAAACTGAATTTTCACTCAGCAGTTTGGGTTACTGACATACAGATGACAAAAGATTTATAAATAAAGACAAAGTTTAAATATAATAAATAGTGTACATGTAATTTACATAATGACAGTATAACATCTATATAAGCTGGGGTTTAATGTATGCATACAGAGTCAACTATCATAACACTTATCAGACAAAAGAGCAATCTAATCAGTTTTCGCTATATCAATTAGCAATTAATTATAGTAATTAGTTTTGTAATCAATGTTAGTCATGATTTAGTTGCTGTTTACATCTACTAATATACAATAAACCCATCAAAGAGTCACAAGTGAAGCTCAAATATTGAGTCTTTGGCGATACAGTGGTCCCCTTCTTACATGGTCACCACTTCGGCACAGAGAAAGTGAGCTTATCAGAGGGTGGCCTTTCCAGCGGAGGACTATATTTGCGAGAAGAACATTTAATATGTGTATGTTGTAAGAAAGCTACAAATAACTTATAAACATTTAAGATCTTCATTTTAAAGAAACATTCATTTTAAAAGTTTCTTCTTGTCATAAAGAATATACTTATTTTTACATAAAACATGAATACAAGTAGGTTATTGTACTGCAATTTAACAATGCTGATGACACTTTTGTATGCTAAAAGAAATTCCTTGTTTTTTAAGGAAGTGATACATGTACTGACATGATTTTTTCAGTCTTGATGTTGATGCTGACATTTGAAAGATAATGATATAAGATTAACCATAGTAAACACATCATTATGTACTATAGCCAATACTTCTCTCAGTGATGAATACCTGACATTGCGAAACAGACAATGTAGAGATAAGCAAATTACTTCCCTTACTGTATGAAGTAAATATTAGTTTTTAGTATGTAATAGATAAAATGTGGCCACTTGTAAAGGGTAAAATTTGACATCTTTGGCCTAAAATGATAGCTGCCAACAAGAGGAATGTTTGCACCCATTCTTATCAATGCAGAGAAAATTCAAGGTGGCCATTGGTGAGTTGGTTATATAAGATGAGGACTACTAGCAGACATAAATGAATGTGTCAAATATTTATATCTTTACAGAAACAAATTAGGACTTTCACAATAAGTAATCTTGATAGTCATTTATTTGCAAAGTAAGTATCTAAGGTGGTTACAAAGCATCTAAGTTTTTTAAAAACTATTTTAATAAAGTCTGGTAACTTTTTTATATTATCATTAAATTCAAGGAGTTTAAAAAATATTATTTTATCATCAATGTTCCTGACTCTTATTTAAAAAAAAATTAGCTCTATTCTTGCTGAAAAGTGATGTGCAGACACATATACAAGATTACTCACATCTGATTCACCATCTATCTCTTTTTCTCAAACACACATCAAGAACAATGAATTGAATAAATGAAAAGAGACAGAACAGATTTATCAAATATTTGAAGACAGAAAAACCCACTTCTCTCAGCTGCAAGATAAAAGTTCAAAGATACTGCAATTACATACATCAAAATTAATAAATCTCCCTATTTTGATGGCTTTTAATTTTAATATCATGATGAATATACTACTAGAATTTTTTAAACTTTAAGTTTCTAACTACTAAAATACAAAGTCTGACCCTTCAATTTCACATTAGTTGACCTGGGGGACCATAATTTCATATTATTTGACCTGGGGTACCATACGATATATATTTAATTCTACTGAGAGCACTGTATTTGTTCTTTATTGGTGATGAACACATGTGCATGTCCGTAAATTTCACAGAAATGGTTAACACAGTTATTTAATTTTAAATGAAAAACATCTCCATGGGATTTCCTTTAACATCTCTGTTAAAACAGAAATGCATGAAAAACTGATGAATGGAGATTTAGGAATGTATCTTATCATTCTCCACATAATGCCGGGTTGTTTTCTGGGACATCAGGTGTATTTTTTAACACAACACTATAGTCTTGTATGTATCCCTCTTCACTCTTTATCTGAAGAAAATTCTTTGTAATCTCAAAGCGTTTTCGAAGAAGTATGATTATTAGTTTCTGATAAAGGATTTTGGGTTGTTGTCACAGGGGATACTGGAACAATTGGTGCTGCTGTTGTTACTGGTGCAGGTGAATGGAAGAAGTAGAGCTGAAAAAATTCAGATATTCTATCATTAAAACTTTGCACAATATACTGGACTCTAGTTATTACCAGAATATAATCATGATTACAGTCTCTACAAAACTTTTAGAAGTCTCCAGCAGCCAGTGTAAACATTAACAATCAAATTCAATAAATAATAGTCAGGGATTAAATTTTATAAAGAGAGTGAAATATGTCAGGGACTAAATTTTATGATGTGTGAAATATGTCAGCAACTACATTTTATGATGAGGGTGAAATATGTCTGCGACTAAACTTAATGATGTGTGAAATATGTCAGCAATTAAATTTTATGATGAGGGTGAAATATGTCAGCGACTAAATTTTATGATGTGTGAAATATGGTAGCGACTAAATTTTATGATATGTGAAATATGTCAGTGACTAAATTTTATGATGTGTGAAATATGTCAGTGACTAAACTTTATGATGTGTGAAATATGTCAGCGATTAAATTTTATGATGAGGGTGAAATATGTCAGCGACTAAACTTTATGATGTGTGAAATATGTCAGCGACGATGTGTGAAATATGTCAGCGACTAAATTTTATGATGTGTGAAATATGTCAGCGACTAAATTTTAAGATGTGTGAAATATGGTAGCGACTAAATTTTATGATGTGTGAAATATGGTAGCGACTAAATTTTATGATGTGTGAAATATGTCAGCGACTAAAAATTTTATGATGTGTAAAATGTCAGCGACTAAATTTTATGATGTGTGAAATATGTCAGTGACTAAACTTTATGATGTGTGAAATATGTCAGCGACGATGTGTGAAATATGTCAGCGACTAAATTTTATGATGTGTGAAATATGTCAGCAACTAAATTCTATGATGAGGGTGAAATATGATAGCGACTAAATTTTATGATGTGTGAAATATGTCAGTGACTAAAAATTTTATGATGTGTGAAATATGTCAGCGACTAAAAATTTTATGATGTGTAAAATGTCAGCGACTAAATTTTAAGAGGCTGGTTCTCATCCACATGCATCCTATCATAAAGTTATACAGCTCTAAGTACAACATTATGTATACACAGTGCAACAAGATTATGTAGTCTTGAGTACAACATTATGTATACACAGTGCAACAAGATTATGTAGTCTTGAGTACAACATTATGTATACACAGTGCAACAAGATTATGTAGTCTTGAGTACAACATTATGTATACACAGTGCAACAAGATTATTTAGTCTTGAGTACAACATTATGTATACACAGTGCAACAAGATTATGTAGTCTTGAGTACAACATTATGTATACACAGTGCAACAAGATTATTTAGTCTAGAGTACAACATTATGTATACACAGTGTAACAAGATTATGTAGTCTTGAGTACAACATTATGTATACACAGTGCAACAAGATTATGTAGTCTTGAGTACAACATTATGTATACACAGTGCAACAAGATTATGTAGTCTTGAGTACAACATTATGTATACACAGTGCAACAAGATTATGTAGTCTTGAGTACAACATTATGTATACACAGTGCAACAAGATTATTTAGTCTAGAGCTTAGAAGCCAAAACTTAACCTAACCCAGTAAAATAATATTATTTATCCATCATGTTCTTTTTATTTTTCAACAGAGAGCAAGACAACATAAACAGCAAAGACATGTTTGGAACTGACAAAAATGAAAAGTTAATTGTACAAGCAGAAACTGTACCATCTCCTTTAAGTGATTTAGTACAAGCATAGCCAACCCACGGCCCACATGCTTCCCAGTCCTTCACATTGTGTGGCATGCAGTCATGTACACAAAAGTTCTTTTGAAAATATGCATATTAATTAATAAGCAATTAGTATTAAGGACCTATTCTTGCCCCTATGGTCCTTAAGAATTAAACTGTTCTGGCCCCTAACAATAAATGGACATCAGCACTTTATTATATAGCATTAATATTAAATTTGTTGATATAATGTCAGAGAAACGTTGGAAATAAAAACTACAGAAATATCTAAAAATGTGTGTAAAAATCAATATTACCAGAAATCCTGCAGCCAGAAGGGCATGGAATATAAAGATGAGGGCTACTACAGCTATGGCCACCTTCCTGTTGTCTTCACTAACAGCTGGCCAGAAGGTCTGTACAAGGACTAGCCCAGACAGCACTGCTGCCACCACTACCAGTATCCATCGCAACCACATCACGTTGATCACCCAAAGTATCTGTCAATAGTGAAAGAGCTGTTCTATGTGTGTGTGTGTTTCTGCATGCATGCAAGTGGTTTTTTGTGGCATGCATGCATGTGCGTCCCACATTTTGGTGTATTTGACATGTTTTTTAATTTGATTTCCCTATTATTATGAGGATGTGTGTATTCTACAGAAGACAAAACAACAACAAAATTCTTTTTCTCCTGGTTGATCTGATGAAAGTATTAAGGTACAAAAGCTGCCTACAAATCTGTGTCATTGTAACTAAATTGTTTGCTAGAATTAAAAAATGCTTAATGCACTCGACAGTCTTGCTGCTTGATTGCTTATGTTAATTAATTCAATTCATTGCGTATAACATATATAGCATTTTATTAGGTTTATTATATTTCATTGCAAATATTCTGTGGAACATTTTGGTTTGCCCCTAAACTGCACCATGATGTACCCTCTCTGCTTATAACTTTAAACTTGAAACACTGCAGCAAAATCTAGATTCATTACAGATGACACTGAAAAGTTATACACAGGCTTCACAATTTGATGAGCCAATCAAGACGAATCACTTTCATAAGAACTTGATTTGAAAATTAAGAAGAAAGTTTTCATTTATTCCATATTTATTGCAAAGTAATTAACATTATGCTGAAAAGATTCTTACCAATTTGCAATAACTGCTATATAGTCAGAGAATAAATCTCCTGTACCTGACATATTTTTCTGACAATGTATTTTATACAATTCCACTTTAGGGGACACTTCTTAAAACACATTTTAATAATAACATTAATATTTAGTGACGATAACATTTCACATTTTATTCTTGAACTGGAACATATTAATTTGGAATTATAGTGAATTCAACCCAGAACATTTCTGATTATATTATAGTAATATATAAAAAAAAAACATTAGCATATCACAACAATCCAGGCCATTGTTACAGCAGCATATTCAAGACTATATGTAAATGAACACATTCGATCTCAGAACTTATATAGAAAACACTGAAATTTACTTATAATTTTTAAACAATTGGACTTGGAGTAAAACTTTTAGGATGCCGGGGGATTTAATTCATAATACGTGACGTTATTTCTAAATTTTCACTTTATATTCTAAACAAATAAATTATTTGTGGAATTTTACAAAACTTGTTGGTTCTTGCTCTTTTCTTCAAGACCAAAGTTGAAACATATCACACAGAACAATTAGGTATACACCTGCCTTGAGAGACATTCTCTGCTGCCAACTTAATTACATTATATAACTAAAATTACTGATGAATTACGAATTGGGTATTAAACATCAGGTGGTCTCTTGAGATGAGTTGTCCTTCACCTCAGGTTTATTATTTTGTCTTAAGGTCTCCATTAAAAAATAACAGGTCAATGCCTACATCTTGAACCCATGATCAAGTCATTGCTGTAAAATGTGTGACCTGAACCCAATATCTAAAATTTATAATGATCTGTGCAAAGTATGATGAGAATCTATAAGGAAATATTAGCATATACTTTAACCAATACATTAATATAAAGTTTATATGACTGTAACCATGACAACATGTTAAAAGGGGTTAGCATGCATAAATTATGAAAACAATTGTATCAAGGTTTCTCTAGCTTTTGTATTTTCATCTATACTTTATGATGTATCACCATGACTTGTCCAATATTCAAAAGCACACAATGTCTTGACATTTTGTGTCAAAGTTGGTCAAATTCTGCAGCACAGAATTTTAAGCAGAAGTCAATTAAATGTTTTTTATGACATATTTTATGGCAAATTGACATCATTCGTGTAAGATTGAAGAGCTAAGATCAGCTGTACAGAAATGAAACCCCTCAATGCCAAAGGTACTATTGGTAAAGTTCTGTTTTTTTATAATACAAAAAGTTGTTTAAAGGTTTTTCTTCTTTTATTCATAAAGGTGATAATTGAAGGCTGATCATCACCTATTGTAAACAATTTGAAAGGTCTTCATACCAGGAAGCTATCCATCAAGCTTTGTCAAAATCTAATCATAGGTTTTAAAGAGCTTGTTTAAAGGTTTTGCTATTTTTTAAGATTATGGCCATATTTGATGGCAGCAGTGTAACCTTGGTCTTTAAGTCATGATTCTTTCTGTCAAGATTGGTCAAACTGAATTCACTGGTTTGGGAAAAGATGTTGAACGGTTTTCCAGTTGTTAGAAATAGTGGCCATATGACTGGATTAGCATCATCTGTACAAACCTGAAGGTCTACATGCCAAGATACTTTGTTCAATCTGATCAAATTATCTTCAACACTTTTGTTGAAGAAGTCGATTAATGTGTTTTCTGTTTTTAGTAATGATAGCAATATATCTATTTTAGATCAATCATTTGTCAAAATCTGAAAGGACTTCATGACAGCATGCTTTCTGTCAAACAAGATCAAATTTTGTCAAGCATCTTGTCAAAAAGAGTTAAAAGACTTGTTTATTTCTAAAGTGTGATTTTGGATTTTAATCACAGCTTTAATAAGTTTTCAGTCAAATCACTAGGATGTGTGCAGCGTGACAGATTATAGTGATGTCTAGGACTGGGGCATCATGCTGCAGACATGTAGCATGATGTCCCACCCAGTCACATTCTGGCCGACCAGTCCTAACACTAATTTCTTAATGCTGAGCGCCAAGCTAGGCAGCTGTATGTACTGTTTTTGTAAGTCACTGGTATGACTCGGCCAGGGATTGAACCCACAACCACCCTCATCTGAAGATGACTCTAACCACTAGGCCACTGAAGCGGTGTCCATTTCTAAAAACGATGGCCATATTTTAATGGTAGATCAGCATCAGTTGTATCCAAGTGAAAGCCTTCAATGCCTGAACGCTTCTGTAAACTTTGGGCAAGTTCTGCTATGTGGTTGTTAGATGAAGGTGTTTTAAGGTCTTTCTAATTTTAGCAATGGAGGATATAAACGAAAGCTCATCAGCATTTTTGTTCACATCAGAAAGGTTTTCTTGCCAGTATGCTTTCTAGGAAGTTCTGGTCTAATTTTATTCCTTGGTCTGGGAGATGCATTCATTGAAAGATTTTTCTATATTTAGTAATAGTGGCAATATATGATGATGAATCAGTATCATTTGTATATAATAATGGAAGGTCTACATGCCAAAAGTTTTTAATCAATTTGGTCAATTCTATTCAACTGCTCTAAAGAAGGAATTTAAAAGTTTTTCTATTTTCAGTAACATTGGCCAAATTTACGACAGACTGGCATCATTTGAAGAAACCTGAACCTGAAAGACTTCATGCCAGCATGCTTTGTAACAAATAGGATAAAAATCCGAACAGTGGTTTTGTAGAAAATAACATCTACATTTTCTCTCTCTTGTTTGTAAATGGCAGCCATATCTGATGGAAGATTATTATTAGTTGTAAAACTTGAAAGCCTTGCATGTCAGGATGCTTTTAGTCAAATTTTGTAAAGTAGGTCTTGAAAAAAGTAATTTAAATTGTGTTCTATTATTCGCAACAGTGCCTTTCTATTTTTAGTAATGGTGGTCACAACTAAAGGTGGATCTGTATCCTTTGTACAATCTAAAACAGACTTCCCACCAGAATGCTAACTGTTAAATGTTATCAAATTCTGTTCAGAAGGTTATGAGAACAAGTCATGTAAAGTTTTGTACTATTTTTAGTAATGGTGGTCATACCTGCAGGTCAATTGGCATCATTATTTTGTACAGGCTCAAAATGCCAGGGTGCTCTGTATGAGATATTGATCAAAACTGGTCTGGTAGTTTCTGAGAAGTTTAAAATAGCACACAAAGTATAATGGATGCTAGGTCATACCACAAACTCATATGGCTTTATGGACAGGTGAGTTAAAAACTAGATCTTAAAGACACTAAATACCTATGAAATGCATATCAAGATCTTTGTAAATGAATTGTCATGTGTATTTATTATATGATGGCAGAATGCAGACCTGCACCTGCCGGTAAGGAATTCAACATGATAATAAATAGTGAACCACAAAGGTTCTATCGCTTAGCTGTATGAGTGTCAACTACTGAGAAGATAATGCACACACTAAATATATAGCTTGCAAGACTGGTAGATCTTTCAACATTATTTAACAAATATACTTACAGAAATAGGAATATAAATTGCCAGAGAGTATCCATAAACACAAAGTATTTCCAAGAAAGTTATGCCAGTTTGCGACTTTCTCCACCATAGAAGTCCGAATATTGCTGTAGGTAACACCCACCAGTAGCCAAAAATTGCAGCTGCTGCATATGTAACTGAAATTTTAAAAATACCACTGCTTATAATTTTGACCAAAATCATTCATAAATGGAGCAAAGTTGCAAAAATTAAAGACAAAATTATGAAACTTATAAAAACTTTGCTACACAGAAATCTGTAACAAATGTATGGTACATCAGTATCAACAAAAAATTGTATGTTTGGGGAAGAATTGAAGACCTAAATATTACAAAGCACCAATTATCATTTTAAATTAATTTTGTTTTGGGTTATATCAAAACTGAGAAAATTTTGGGACTTTAAAACATATATGCAAGAACTGCATTATTTTGGTTACTTTTTAAAAATAAAAAATTATACTTTATTTAGTTTAAATGGTATCATCAATGACTTCCCACAAACCAAAATCTGGGAATCTGGACTATCTTCTACTGTGCATATTTGATTAGTTTGATGTCATCTAAAAGTATTTCTTAACAAGAGTCTGAATTCCAAGAATTTCATTTATTTTAAGTGCTATTGTTAAAATCCTCTATGATATTCCTAAGTATTATGATTTTCAAATTAGAAACTGGCAGCTTTTCACTCTGGACAAATCAGACAGCATTAGAAGACATTTGGTAAAACCCATATGATATAACCATGAATTATGAAGAATTAGTAGCAACATTTTCATCGTTTTAGCCATATCTGAAGTCCAATTGGCACCATTTGTATTCAGGGCCACTTAATTAGTGTTCTGCTGAAAAGCACATGTTGATGTAACTTTCTATTCTGACCAAATAGCAGTAACAAGATGGCTGCCATACTAACGTAATTTAGTACAAACTAAACATAACAAGAAGTCTTCAGATGAAAACCTGAAGCTGGTTTGACTTTCCATCTAGGAGTATTGGTAAGATTTTCAAGATGGCTGACGTAGTAGCAATATTGGATATCAGATTAGCACCATGTTCCTTTCAGACCAACTAAATGTCTTCAAGTCATTTAGTGAAAACCCCAAGCTGATATGACCATCCATCCAGATGAATTAGCAATAACAAGACTTCATATTAGATTTTTAGCATCACCATTTCAATTAGGTCCAACTAGACATCATAAGAGCTCTTTTTGGTGAAAACCTCCGTGTTGATTCAATGTTCTGTTCAGGAGGAGAAGCATTTACAAGATATTTAAGATGAATGTCATCATGGACATAATGAACATCAGATTGGCACCATTTTCCTTTAGGACCAACAAGACACGATGGAAAATATTTTAGTAAAAACTACATACTGGTATGTCTATTCATTCAGGAGAAGTTATGATAACAAGATTTTCAAGATGACTGTCATTGTGGACATAATGAACAACAGATTGACACCATTTTCATTTAGGACCAACAAGACACAATAGGAAATCTTTTAGGTAAAACTACATACTGATATTTTCATCCATCCAGAAGAAGTTATGATAACAAGATTTTCATATTCAATGTACAAGTGCAGTTTTTTGTTCCAACTTGTCAAAAACACGTTTAATATCAGCCAGCCACTACAAAGCACAAAATCAATGACAGACAAATGGATGGAGAGACCACTCTATATGAAGCAATTGACCTGTCCTGAATAATGATTGGCCTGGGCAATGAGTATGCAGTGCCCTGGATGTGTTAGACCTGTATGCATATATGGCACTGGAACATCAATATAGGTACTCCCATATCATAATGCAGAACTCAGTGATCTCATTGTCCACCCCTTTATTGAAGAGGTAGTTCAATAAAACTGAATTGTCTGACATTATCTGATATACCTTCTTTTTGGATATGCTTCATCCATGAATGTGAAGTATGGAGAAAATTTGCTTAATTTCCATCCACTTGCATAGTCCAGTAGCAGGTAAGCTCCCCCAACCCAACCCAATGGCATCTGTAAAGACCCTAATTTCCAGATGTGGGACTTTTGAAGATATTCTTGCCATTAGCTACTTCCTATCTTGCCACTGAAGTGGTATGAGTTTGATTTTGATCAAATATCATAATCTGTTAATCTAAATGAAAGATAAGGTGCCACAGTTCCAGTAGTGTCATAAGTAAAGGTGGCTGAGGCAGAGTAGGTTTGCTACCACACTGAGCAGTGGGAGGTGTTGCAGGAACTCCCTCAGTGAAATGAATGTCCTGGTGGAGGATGTATACAATGCACTAACAATACAATTGATACACTGATTGGCTGGATGGCAAGACATGGTTGGTTGGCAGTCACTTTCACATATACCCTTTTCTCACAACCGTTCATCTACTTTCTACTGTATTTGATCAAATGTCCACTGCCCACAATGCATAAACACAGCTTGGGTGTAATGATTTTGTGCTAGCAAGGCACATTTTATATTCATCATCATCAACTTAAGAGCATTCAAATTTCTTATTCCCTATAAGACATCTTCAAAATGATTGAGCAAAACAACCAAGGCATAAAACAAAGTCATATGGACAACGTTCTATTGCATACCAGAGCCCAGCAATGTGGAACGAATTGCCCATTGAAATTAGACACAAATACACAGTGATCCCTTCAAGAATGCTCTTAAAACTCACCTTTTTTGACTGCAAGAACAAACTTAAAGACCTAATAATGTTTTATTACCTTAAATATTTTCATAATTATTTTATGTTTTCTAAGTTTATAGTGTTTGCTTCTGGTCTTTTTTTGTTTGTATTTTTGTAGTCATACTTGTATAGATGTTGTAAAGTGCTTAGAGCTTTTAAAGATTAGGTGCCATACAACGTCCTCATTATTATTATTATTATTATCATTATGATTTTTATTATTATTATTATTATTATTATTATTATTATTATTATTATTATTATTATTATATAACAATATACAAACTATTCAATTAAAGAACTAGCTCTACTGAGACAACCAACAAGAAATACATAATAAACTGAAGTTTAACAGTATAATGCAAATACATCAATGAACATGACACTGATATCAATGAACATGACACTGATATCAACTGGATAACTATTAGTACATAACTGTTGCAAAAACAAGTTATAAAAGCCTTCTGAAAAAATATGCTGGATCATCCAAAATTATTTTGATTTATGATGTACATTGGCAAAATTACTAAGCATTTTAATGAATCAATCAGTAATCTACACTGATTAAATTTTCCTCTCCTTACATAAATTGTGCCGCGGTTGGACTGATCCCATTTTGAGTTCTGATTTTGTCACATTTACATATTTGCATGATAAAAAACTGAACATAGGAATAAGACAATGGTAAACTAGAATCATCTGTCTACTACAGGAGGACTGTACTGGACTGATCCCATTTTAAATTCTGATTTTGGCACATTTACGTATTTGCATGATAATGCAAAAAATGAATATAGGAATAAGACGATGTGTAAACTAGAATCATCCATCTACTACAGGAGCACTGTATTGAACATAACATGAAACTAGGGAGCCACTGGGAGGGGGTAATCTTTGATGAAATTGTAAACCTGATACTCAGAAACTGCACTAGCAAAATATTCCTTCTGTTGATTATTCTCAGTCACATGTTATGGTATTTGCTAGCAAACTGCAAATTGCCCTGGAGTATTTTGAGCCCTGTAACAATAATATAAGCAAGTCTGAACTCTCTGCAAAATGAATCTCAGAATAATTAATGCTGTTACTCACCCTTATGAAAATCGTATTTCCACTTGTAGTCTTTGCCAGCAGTCTGGAGGTAGTTTGCTAGATTCCCTGTGATGGCTGTCGTGAATACCAGGGTACAACAAATCCAAAAAGGGCCTGGCAATAATGATTACACTCTTAAAATACCAGCTTTAAATAGTATTCTATTGTCTCTATAATAATGCAAAAATCTGTATTATCAGTTTGAACAGACAGAAACATTGCTTACAAATAGAGCAAATGCAATAAAACCTATTCTCCAGGATACCTCCTTGTAAAGACAGCATGTTAATAATTGATATGAATATCTAAACTTTTTGTAATTTTTGTTCATGACTGTAACGTGTAGTGATTATCTATCAAAAAAGATATTACATAGTTAATTTTGTTCACAGGTACAGATTCTATTTTTAAGATTTTTTACACAGGTACAGATTCTATTTTAGGATATTAAAAGTGCTGTAATACTGCATAGGAAAACATTAAATAGATGTTGTCAAGCTTCTAATAATAAACATGTTTTCAAGTTTGGAGTTTTTTTTATGGTTGACTAAAGTCAGGTGGTTGAGCACTGTAACTTAGGTAATGTTATTAGGTATTGTGAAATATTAGACTGAGTAAGATCTGTCATGTGACTTAGGTAATGTTATTAGGTATTGTGAAATATTAGGCTGAGTAAGATCTGTTATGTGACTTAGGTAATGTTATTAGGTATTGTGATATATTGGACTGAGTAAGATCTGTCAAGTGACTTAGGTAATGGTATTAGGTATTGTGAAATATTAGACCGAGTAAGATCTGTCATGTGACTAAGGTAATGTTATTAGGTATTGTGAAATATTGGACTAAGTAGATCTGTCATGTGGGGTATATTGTGATATTATTTTAACAGGCTCTTGCAGGTGTATATAAGGTGATAACTGAACAAATGATATCAAGCCTATTCCAAATTCTTATTTCATATTTTCATATGTAAATACAGTCTGCAGATGTATTTAATATTGTGTGCATTCTCAACACTGTCACCTTGACTTACTGCCAACACTAATCAATTCATACAAAATGCAAGAGTGCATGAGAGTTATTCTACATCCCTAAGCCAACATTGGAGGGTCAGGTGGATATCTATGGATAAATTGACTTACTGCCAACACCAATCAATTCATACGAAATGCAAGAGTGCATGGGAGTTATTCTACATCCCTAAGCCAACATTGGAGGGTCAGGTGGATATCTATGGATAAATTGACTTACTGCCAACACCAATCAATTCATAAGAAATGCAAGAGTGCATGAGAGTTATTCTACATCCCTAAGCCAACATTGGAGGGTCAGGTGGATATCTATGGATAAATTGGCAAGAAGGCATGTATTTGTCATAAATATTAATTTGTGCCACATTAAAGGTCATTAATATCTTATCAATATAGGAAAATTTTAAATCTTCACTGATGTTCACTGTGGATCTCGTGATTCTTGTGAGAACTCTTGTGATTTGCTTGAAAACAAATTAAAGAATATTTTGAAGTATTTGGATACTCAATGAGAGAAAGAAAGAAAAAGGAAAAATGCTACTGATTTGCTACTGCAAGTGATTTTTGCTTATCGTCTAAGTCTTTAATGGAAATGCACACACTCAATACAAAAGTCTCTAATGTCAGCACCAGCAAGATGACAATCACATACCATACAGATCAGGGTTTGGCCTGATGTACCCCTTCAGATATTTGCTGTTTGGCCTTGGTGTCATGGAACCAGCAATTCTGTACAAGAGTTGATTTGTGTCCACGTCAAAGAACTGTTTGTAGTATTCAAATGTCCAAAAAGAAGGGGACGTTTTGCCCTCCTGTAATAACTGCAAAGAAGGATTATGATTACAAAGAATTTGATTAAAGCAGTAGCAACATCAAACCAAACTTGGTCTAAGATACACCAAATATCTATGATACAATGAACTTCAAAAATAGACTGGGACCATAATTTTGTAAGTGTAAAAACAAAGGTGCACCAACAAGAATGGAACAAATTAACAATAACATGATATAAACTCTAACTACTGATAGGCAAATGTTTTTCCCTAAGATAGACTGGTATCAATCTGAAAGTATAAAAGACAGTTAAACAATTCATTTATGAATGCACCCCATATATGACCCAATGGAATATAGCATTAGTTTTTCTCCAAAAACAATATTTATAGATATTCAGTGCTTCATATGTTTAGAAGCTCTTAAATTTTCAAACAACCCATACATTTTCTTCACTTGCATGGACTTACTTTTGGAAAAACAGTCAATTTCCTGAGCTAGGGATATTCCTGACTTATTAAACAGAAACACTTTAAGGACAAAGGCAAACATGATGTTAGTGTTATTTTGATGAATAGTTGGTGTGAAAATGATGCTATGCATTTTATAGTGTTATATTGTTTAAGCACTTAGCGCTTCTAATGATAAGGCGCTATACAAAGTCCTCGTTATTATTATTATTATTATTATTATTATGTTGTTGTTGTTGTTGAATATTCTGTGTCAAATTGATAATGCATGTTATACTGTATGTCAATGAATATTCCATGTCAAATTGATAATGCATGTTATAGTATTGTTATGTTGAATAATCCATGTCAAATTGATAATGCATGTTATACTGTTATGTCAATGAATATTATGTGTCAAATAATTGATAATGCATGTTATAGTGGTATGTTAATGAATATTCATTGTAAAAAGGATTATGTTTTTATGGTATTGATGAAGTGATTGCAAAGTATGTGACAGTTTGATCTTGGTGAATATTCATTGTCAAAGTAATTGTTATGTGTGTTACAGTGTGATGAATATTCAGTGTCAAAGTGATTGTTATGTGTGTTGCAGTGTTATGTTGATGAATATTCAGTGTTAAAGTGATTGTTATGTGTGTTACAGTGTTATGTTGATGAATATTCAGTGTCAAAGTGATTGTTATGTGTTACAGTGTTATTTTGATGAATATTCAGTGTCAAAGTGATTGTTATGTGTGTTACAGTGTTATGTTGATGAATATTCAGTGTCAAAGTGATTGTTATGTGTGTTACAGTGTTATGTTGATGAATATTCAGTGTCAAAGTGATTGTTATGTGTTACAGTGTTATTTTGATGAATATTCAGTGTCAAAGTGATTGTTATGTGTGTTACAGTGTTATATTGATGAATATTCAGTGTCAAAGTGGTTGTTATCTGTGTTACAGTGTGATGAATATTCAGTGTCAAAGTGATTATGTGTGTTACAGTGTTATGTTGATGAATATTCAGTGTCAAATTTATTGTTATGTGTGTTACAGTGTTATGTTGATGAATATTCAGTGTCAAAGTGATTGTTATGTGTGTTACAGTGTCATTTTGAAGAATATTCAGTGTCAAAGTGATTGTTATGTGTGTTACAGTGTTATGTTGATGAATATTCAGTGTCAAAGTGATTGTTATTTGTGTTACAGTGTTATGTTGATGAATATTCAGTGTCAAAGTGATTGTTATGTGTGTTACAGTGTGATGAATATTCAGTGTCAAAGTGATTGTTATGTGTGTTACAGTGTTATGTTGATGAATATTCAGTGTTAAAGTGATTGTTATGTGTGTTACAGTGTTATGTTGATGAATATTCAGTGTCAAAGTGATTGTTATGTGTGTTACAGTGTTATTTTGATGAATATTCCATGTCAAAGTGATTGTTATGTGTGTTACAGTGTTATGTTGATGAATATTCAGTCTCAAAGTGATTGTTATGTGTGTTACAGTGTTATTTTGATGAATATTCAGTCTCAAAGTGATTGTTATGTGTGTTACAGTGTTATGTTGTTTATGAATATTCAGTGTCAAAGTGATTGTTATCTGTGTTAGTGTTATTTTGATGAATATTCAGTGTCAAAGTGATTGTTATCTGTGTTACAGTGTTTTTTGATGAATATTCAGTGTCGAAGTGATTGTTATGTGTGTTACAGTGTTATGTTGATGAATATTCAGTGTCAAAGTGATTGTTATGTGTGTTAGTGTTATTTTGGTGAATATTCTGTGTCAAAGTGATTGTTATGTGTGTTACAGTGACATGTTGATGAATATTCAGTGTCAAAGTGATTGTTATGTGTGTTACAGTGTTATGTTGATGAATATTCAGTGTCAAAGTGATTGTTATGTGTGTTACGTTGATGAATATTCAGTGTCAAAGTGATTGTTATGTGTGTTGCAGTGTTATGTTGATGAACATTCAGTGTCAAAGTGATTGTTATGTGTTACAGTGTTATGTTGATGAATATTCAGTGTCAAAGTGATTGTTATGTGTGTTACAGTGTCATGTTGATGAATATTCAGTGTCAAAGTGATTGTTATGTGTGTTACAGTGTTTTTTTATGAATATTCAGTGTCAAAGTAATTGTTATGTGTGTTACAGTGTTATGTTGATGAATATTCAGTGTCAAAGTGATTGTCATGTGTTACAGTGTTATGTTGATGAATATTCAGTGTCAAAGTGATTGTTATGTGTGTTGCAGTGTTATGTTGATGAACATTCAGTGTCAAAGTGATTATTATGTGTTACAGTGTTATGTTGATGAATATTCAGCGTCAAAGTGATTGTTATTTGTGTTACATTGTTATGTTGATGAATATTCAGTGTCAAAGTGATTGTTATGTGTGTTACAGTATTATGTTGATGAATATAATGTTCAGTGTCAAACTGATTGACAGCTACAGATGGAGTGATTCTGGAGATCTAGGGTTATTAATTATCTTTTAAGTAAAAGCTTCAAAGAGCACATTATAAAATTAATACATAAATGGTTACAAATATTGTCAAATACTATTTCATCTTGTTAATGTGACTTCCTTTTATTTAATACCCACCTGTGTTTTTAACACATGGCCTTCTTGTACCACAAAGTGAAAATTATCCAGAATTAAATAAAGAAAAGAATCTTTTTGTTACATACCAATTTTGTTTCTGAAATAAAGCTTTGAAGATTAAGCTCACTTTTCAATCCCAACCCTGCCCTATAAGCTCACCTTTCACTTTAATCATCCTTATTGATAGATTTATCATAAAAATGCCAATTATCTAGGTTGGTTTCAGATGACATGACATTACAATAACCCCCATTTCGGAAACTGAATTTAAATTTTTACCACATACAACATCAAGCAAACTGAGACCATACATTGTTTTGATAAGGTAGTGTAGGGGACAAAACCTTATTGAAAAGCAAATGGAAGCAACTTTAGTATCTTCAGCCGAACAAAATTTCCATCCCTAAAAGCAAAGACAGTTACAATTTATTGCTCTAGGTTATAAAATGTTCAATTTAGTGATGTCAATACAATTACTGAGGAACATGTATCAAGTACTGCAGGGCATGATGGGAATATTTTAAAATATATGGCCATACTTTGTATATGTGAAAAAAGGGAAATATATTTCACACCAAATTTTAAATAATATAAAAAGTTGCATGAGCCCATTACTGATATTAATTGACAAGATTTCATAGCATGTATTAACTGTGCATTCATTTGTTATAGACAAGATTTCATAGCATGTATTAACTGTGCATTCATTTGTTATAGTGGACACCATTTTTGTGGTTTTGCAAATAAATCACATTTCTCCTGATACTTCAAAATTTGGATCTGCCTATGTGTATTTGGTAGGCTGGTATATAAGGGGTGAAATTTATGGCAGATCTCCACTTAACAAGTTTAATAGATGTGACAGTTTATTTTGAAGTTTAAAAATCCAATTTCTGTCGGATGTTTCTTTATAAAAACTATAGATAAATTATTTTGTCAATGATGCAGAAACACATTCATATAAGACTGAGTCTATATCATTAAGACTAGAGACTGGATACAAAAGTTCCTATATCTGATTTCAATCACACCAAATACTGGACCATAATGGTTGCCAGAATTAAGCAATCACCTGTCCTAAACCGCAAGTATTTCAAAGTTCCAAATATCAGGTTATTTAAAGAATTTAAAATTTATGAAACAAAATCATCTCTGCAAAGGGTACTAATTTCTTACTTCCAAAAATATGCTTTTTTGTAGATTAGTCTGATTTTATTATAACTACTGTACTCTTTGAGTCTACTTTGCCACTGGTTCAAATATCATGATTTTGAAAATGAAATATATCCAGTATTAACATAACAATGAAAGAAAATATCCATTGAGTATGAATGAACACAACTATGTTTGTCCGAAATTGTACATTCAACGTAACTGCAAGTTTATGGATATGTTATGTCACCAAGTTTTGAAAAGAACACGTTACATGTCAAAGTTATTTATGTTCAACTCTCTACAGTAAAAAGTGGATTTTCCTGTCCATCAGTTTCTAAAATCAATACTCTGTTAAAACACCAAATTTTATTGCAATGTTGTGAGTATATGTGACAAAGTAAAGAAATGTTTACTTGAGATTTATCTCCTTCTGTCTCATCATCTTCGTCTTGTGGCTCATATTCAGCACCTTCTGGGAAACTTGTAAATGTGTGTGTCTGCACTTTTGACTTGTCAAATATAGTCTCATCATTATCCGCCTCATAGAATCCAAGTTCAGACTTCTTCTTGGATGACTTCAAGAAAAATAATGATTACTAACAACACGTCTCTCCAATTTGCCTCCACATCAGAATGCTTATCATTTTTCAGTAAATGAATGGCATCTGTTTATACATATATTTTACATATTAACCTCATATGATACAACTTTTATCACAGTGACTTAGTACTCAAGTAACTCAATGTCAAGATAATGCATAAGATGACCTTCGAATGTGAAAATTCAGATTTTCAAAACTCTAGCCTTTGTGAAGCATTTAATTCTTTATCATCAAAAATGTAAGGCACACCATTATTGGCTGCTGAAAGACAGCATTCCTTATGCAGACGGGAAAGAAATGTAGACTTCAAAGTGCTGAGGACATAACATTATAGTTTAGATTTACATTGTTTTATTTTTTTTAAAGGTGCAGATAGCAGATACATCGTTGTATGTTTTATATCTTGACTAAGGATGCCATGGCTAGTATCTTAAGTTTTAATTTTCTGAGTTTTAATTTTGCTGACGTTTTGATTGAATTCTTAGCTTCAATCATGGTCAGTAATGCTATTAAAAAAATTATGGGGTGAAATTACTATTGAAACTAGGGTAAAACATTCTTGATTAAAGGAAGGATTAAATGAAGAAGTAAAGACATTGTCTGAAAAAGAAAATTGTTGATTTACTGATGCAATTATTTTAGAAATAAGCATAAATCCTACAAAAGCATGTCCTTGAATAGAGGGAGCCATGGTGGTTCAATGTTGCTACGGCTAACATGGCATGTTGTTGGGTAAGGCATTTTATTCCAATTGTCTCCACACTAAAAAATCTACTTGTGTTATTCTGCAATTAAGCACCAAACCAAATCCTAGAATAGACTCTGCATTAGACAGTTAAGTTTGGTGCCACTCATTTTTCTGTTAACTGCAATAATGTGTATTATAATTGTTGGTCTTTAACCAAAACACAAAATACATAAGCACTACTTTTTTCGTAATAAAAATCACAAATTACAACAACAAAAACCCCAAGGCAATGACTATTATCCCATAATTCAGTGGTAAGAAAGGGTATGGATTTGAATCCTAAGCCAGCTACTATAGTGTGTCTCCGGGCAAGTTTAAACTTAAATTGTTTTGACACTACATAACCCATCTGTGTTCATGTAAAATAACACACTAAACAAAGCATGGTTCCAAGCTCTTACAGATACATATCAGTACCAAATCTCAATGCCAAATTCTATGTGCATACTTGGAATAAATTTTTATACACCATATAATTTAGTATTTTATATCTTCTTTTCATCTTGTTAATGTTTAAGAAAAGATAACTGATCCTGATGTGATAAAGAATAATTGTGATGTAAATTAAAATTATCTTTTGTTGTACCTGCAAAGACAATGTTGTACAGAGTCAGTTTTGTGTAGTTATCATTTTGTATCTTATCATATTTATTCTTCAACATTATGGGGAGATTTTTTTTCCCCAGAATTATTCAACTGTCACCAGATTGGAGTGGCAGAATAGGAATCTCAATTTCTGTCACCTTTATTATTGGTAATTTATTTAATAATATCATTTTTTTTCCTCACAAGAGTGCTTCAACACAAAAATTAAACAATGATGTTCATGTTGTTTTCTTATATGATTCATTGATCAATTGTTTATCTGCTATAAAATTCCACAAAATATCAAAATTTGTGCTGTTCACTCCCAGTTCACTGTACCATGTCACCATCCAGAAATACTTCAAATTTTATAAAATACTATTCACCAATAACAAAGCCAGCAATTGGGAAATTAAGCATGCCTTTAGCAGAGAGTGATTATGGCATCTTCATGTTAACAGACCGTTTATGGATGATATTTTGTATAATAAAAAGCATTACATGCTGAAAACCTACGTAAACAAATCACTATAAAAAGCCGAACATTTCTGTAACTGAAACAAATATATGCTACCCTTCCCCAATTCAACTGTCATCACTTCATAAGTAATTACAATGCTTTTACTGAAATTTTGCCAGCAGATATAATTTATACAAGATGCACATCTGGACAAAATTTCATGGAAATCAAAGATGGACACCCAGGAATTTTTAAAAATATTTTTGGTTGATTTCGTTACCGGAATGACCTAATAGTCTAGGTATAAGGAGAATTCACTCTGGGAGAACTTACCCCAACATATCTAGAGAAGTTGCCCCAAAGTGGTTAGAGAAGTCACCCCAAATGGTTGAAGAAGACACTCCAACATCTAGAAACCTAAATAATATTACCGGTAATCTTTGAAAAAAATAAGTTATTCAAAAGATAGAAATGTGTACTTTAGAACAATACTGTTAGTAACAAAGATGTCGCCACATGGTGGTTACTGCATTAATTCATTGTATTTAACATTCACACTAAATTTCAAATATACCACCCCACGTCATTTTCCATTACAAGTGTTAACTTAAGCACTGTATATGTCAGATTTTATTACTGATCATTGCGGAATCACTATTCATGCAGCCTTCTTGTTACATCATATAAAAGATTCATCTTGTTTGTGTTATGTTGACAATAAAAAAAAAAATCCCTTTTAACTGAAAGTCTGTGTGTTCCAATAAACTTGTTAAATTTCTTATAACAACACATACTGGAACACCATGAGAATTTTTTTAAAAACAATGTAACTGTTAACTTTCCTGACTGATATATCTATTATACTAACATTATTCATTAATGTGGTAATTATTCTCAAACTCGTACCAAGCTGATTCGGTACAAATTACTGACTGATTAGGCCTAGATTTCTGGCTGATTCAGCCCAACTTCCACGCCGATTCTTACCATGTGAAATAGTATTCAGTTTAGTCCAGGATTTAAATATGAAATTTAAACTTGTTATAGAGATGATCTTCTCATTATGTCCCAAGTACACTGAGTAGTTCAAACATGCATTAAAAGTAAGAAAATCCCATTAGTGATCATGGTGTTGTTATATATAATAAAATTACATTAATTGATTATTCTGTTTATTTTGCATTGGCAACTAAGTAGTGAAATACTGTTTAAACTTCTTGTTCAACTTTAAAAATTTTTTTTTTTTGATTAATAATAAAATAATGCATGATGACAAAAAAGATTAAATAAACTAAATGATGGGCATGGTACATGTGAGCTTTCAGAAACCATCCAAACTCTGTTCATTAGCCATGATGTTGAACTCAGTAGTGACTGCATTTCCTGAGTAGGCATCAATGATGCTTTTTATCAAGTAACATTCATCAATAGTTAGTGAATCTCTGTTAAAAATCAGATTGAATTGTTAAAGAGATGATAATATACCCTTTGTCTTACTGGCGGTCAGCAACAATTCAGTCGATTTCATGTTAAAAAGCTACATACCAAAAAGTCATCTCACAATGAAGTTGGTTATTATGTTGGAACGCTTTCAAATATAAAACTGAAAATGTCACATCATGCTGTTTTTTTTTTGCAAATAAAATGCATCTAATGATTTGAAATGCAGAGTAAAAAGGGACAGAGAACACTTCTTATACATTAAGTACAGAAGCAGAGTTGACCGAATAGAAAAGTTGAAACGTTGCACATTTGAAAGATTTAACTAATTTGGCCCCAATCCTGTCATTTTGCAGAATCCCCAATCCTGTCAGTACTCAAAGTTTATTGACTGCATTCAATGGGTGATCCAGTCTTTTGACGCGTTGAATGTGTTAGATGCAATGTGTCTGTTTACAAATGTGTTTTTTCCTCCAAGAATCAGACCAATATTAACCAATCAGAAATTATTTTCCTTTCATTTGTACAAATTTAAATTATTCAGAAACCAAGGGTTATAATTGAGGGCAGTTTCACTACACATGTTCTGTTCATGAAAAATCGTAAATGATTGCAGACACAAGACTTGATGGTGAGTACGAAAATGAAGAGTTTCTAGAGTTTTATCTAAAAAAAATATTGAGATAGCAAAGGAGAAATATGTTTAGCAGTTGGATATTTTGCAAGATTTAGACTTGGACATAGAAGTTTCTGAGACTGAATTGTCAGAAGAGGATGCTGATAGCGATGATGATCGAGTTCTTGCTGATCTGGCCAATTGTGTAAATAGTGTATAAATAAGTTGTGAAAAACTAGACAAATAGAAGAAAAAAATACATCACTTTGTAGACAAATTCATTTGGAATAATTTGTGAAAACTTCATGGATTTTTATTGGATATAATAAGAGAAATTAAGGGAAGAGGGAATGTGTGTGCATGATGTTTACAAAATTGTCTAACAGGTAAAACTATATGGTGCACAAGTAAACCAGCAAGTTGGTCTCTAAGCCTTTTTTTTTATTTTGACTTGGCCAAATCAAAATAAAAAAAAAGGCTTAGAGACCAACTTGTTGGTCCAGGGGCCTAAGCAGCTAAACACAGCTTTGTGCTGCTGGGGCAGAGCAGCAATAATGCTGATAACAGTGCTGTGCTGGGGCTGAAGGAGTTAACAAGTGATTCAGTTGAAGAAAAACAACAATAAGTAAAGCATTAAAAACCATGTGACATCTCAGGATTATCATATATAATCCTTGGGGCGACTTCTCCGAGCACTATGGGGCGATTTCTCCTCATACCTGGGATGGGTTCTCACAGGGCGAGTTCTCCATAATTCAAAAGCTTACATTACACAGCACAGTAAAGTCTATTGAATGCGCATTATAGAAATTGTAGACGAGAATAATACGTATCATGTAAATGAGATCATGTGAAATTTTCGACAGCTTTTGTGGTTTATCTTAAATCGTATAAAGTATGAAAATCATTAACATCTGAAAGTGCAATCTTGTAGACTGCGATTTATTAAATTTCTTACCTTGTCGTCCACGTCAATTGCTATATCCATTTCTGTATTGACAATGTTTAAGGGACACTACCGAGATATCTCAAAATGTTCGAGATACTAAAACCTGGTAACAGATCTCGGCCCATAACGAAGTCTGTCCATAACGGAGTCGGCCGGCCCAGAAAAAAGTCAGCACATGACATATTGGGCCACACAAACTTAATTAAAAAATTTCCCCATAACATACTCGGCCCATTATCCTTGATCTTGTATGATTTTGAAAAACAAGGTGGGGCCAACTTTTGTTTTCGTTGTGCGTATGGCATTGGAAAAGTTTTGAACAAGAAATGTTAAAAAAAACATTAAAATCTGCCTTACCCTTGAATTGTATGGCTTGTAACACTTTTTGCTATATCGAACAATAACATAGCTGGTAATATACGTTTCGAACCAATGTTTGTATTTTTGGTGATATTTTTTAATGGGTTTGTCACTTCTGTTTTTATTGTACAAGAAATATTCGAATCCAAACATGTTATTTACTAAACTAATTAGTCAAGTATTAATGAGTATGCAAACTTTTCAGATTTGATTGACTATGAAAAAAACAGTCACCTTCTTGTGTAAATGGTCAGTCAATGTGTGTGTGTATGCTCCCAAAATTAAATGACCATATCAACTCATCCATGGTTAACAACCATTGTGTGTTGTGTGGAGTGTAAAAGAGTTGTAACTGCAAAACAGCATGCACTTGCTTGCAATTCATGTAACTCATAGCAGCACAGAGTTTGTAATATAGGTACATGTATGTTAGTCATTTTTTGGTACCCATTTTTCGGTCACAATGATGTTTACAATATCATATACTTGATGATGTTTTACCTGAAAATATATCAAAAAATATTTTTAAAAACTTGCCTAAAATTAAGCTTTTGGTAAAATAGAATTCAAAACGTTTGTCTTTATTTTATCAATTAAATAATAATTATAATCCATTGGGCAAGGAAAAAGATTTTAAAAAGTATTGTAAAAATTCTACATTTTTGGAGGTTTTGATAGGATAATTCCCTGGTGAAAGATTAATAAAGTGTAACAAATCAATACAGTACTAAATACAATTTTCATTGCTAGAAAGCAATACAGTAAAAAATTCAATGTTTCCGAATCTTAATATTAAAAATATAATGTCATTGCTACAAAATTCACCTGGTTATTTAATACGATGTTAAAAAGAATAATAATAACTGACATCTCATTATATCATCATAATGCTCCTTTACTGTTTATTATGTCTTACTATGCCGATTTTAATAAATTAGGAACAGAACCTAGGGTTTAATAAATTTTAAAAAATCTTGATCACATTTTAGGGACATCTCAAACAGAGTACCATCGTTTGATGAAACAAGGCTGTCTCTTTTGTATCCAGCAGGTGCAGAGCAATTCAAGAACAGACTCAGATGTATGTTTAATTTATTCTTCACTGACCACATTGTTGCTTGTATGATCAATATGGAATTTTCCAGGTTGGGAGTGACTTGATCCATGTGAAAATAATCTGTGTAATTTACACAATTAATTAATGTTTTGTGAATAAACATTTATATAAAGTAAATCAGAAATAATCAGCTACCGTCTATTTTAGGTGTTTCAGAAGCTGAAAGGGGTTATTCTGGATGTACCCCAGGTTGAGAGCTTTGTTATGGACTTTGAAAAAGATAGTTACAATACTGTACACTAAGTGATTAAAAAAATTCCAATATTTAAGATTTCTTTTTTTATACTGAATAATATATTTAGCACATTTAAATAATTTAGAAAATGATAAACATATAAAATTAACATTAATGGACATATTATTTTGTTCTTTTATTCTTCCATTTGTACAAAAATGGTCTCCATTTTATAGTTAAATCAATCATATTACATGTGCTTGGAAAGCTGTACACCAGGAATTTCCCAACACTTTAATCAAAGGATATGTATTCCATTTTAACCAAGCAGTGTGGCAGAAAACCCAGGGGCTGGGCCTGAAAACAACAAATGACATGTTTGGTCCAGAGTACCAATACATAAGGTCTCTACTAGTTCTCCCATTCCTTCCAGCAACAGACATACAATCAGTCATTGGGCCCGGAGTGGTCTAAAGTGCGCTCTGTTATGGATCACTGCCATCTCACCTCTGTCTGCATGGGCTTGAGTCTCAGATTCAGCCCATGTGGGTATGTGAGAAAGCTTGCCAGTAGCTTCTCGTGGGTCGGTGGTTCTTTCCGGGGTTATCCTGGGTTCTTCCTCCACCAGTAATACTAGCCGCCATGTATAGTCTATCGTGTGCTGAGAAATGGCGTTAAACACTACAACAAGAACAATCAGTCTTTGACCATCTGGAGCCAAGGGAAAATTCTACTGAACTTCAGCAGCTAGTATATTACATCCACAACCACTGGTTGGTCGACCCTGCATGGCATCCCCGCATAGCCTATCACAACATTTAATGTATTCTCATTCATATGGAAAGTTTAAAATGTATTCCTATTTCCAATTGCACTGCTCATCTATGGCTGCATATAGTATGGGAAACTCAATGAACTAAGTATCGATACTTAACCTATATAAGTAAAGCATACATTATAGGTCACAGCGATCTTTTGTTATAAGGTTGCAGTGCTGATATGGATGTATCCAATCATAAAATAATCTCTGATATTTTTGAGAACCACCATGGTACTGCATGTGGTAATAAAACTAATGTTTTTCTTGTCACATGTATTTTTAAGTCAACGTTTTAACAAGGTATCTAAAAATGCAGTACAAAAGAATACTTTGACCTTGAACCTGACATGTAATATGGATAAAAGCATCAACGTTACTTTAGGTCGTATCATTCAAGATATTCTCATATATCCACAAACTGAGATAAATTTAAAAAATTATTTTATACCCATACTTGTGTATGTTGCCAACTTACAAACCAATACGGCAACAAAAAAACAAGACTTGTACTAAAATAGTTGTTACAAGTGTTGACAAAACTCACATATTAATATGAGTATGAATGATAACAAGATTGTAAAGATAGCCATCATGGCAATCAGTCTGGACATCATGACAAGTCTTTTAGTGAAACCCCAACATGATTAGGATTATCCATCAGGAAAATGATCTACACAGTGGATGTCAGATCAGAAACAATTTAGGACCAACATGACATCATAAGAAGTGTTTTAATAAACACTCCATGTAAATATGACCATTCATTCAGGATAAATAGCAATATAAGATTTTAAAGATGGAAGTCACAGTAGTCATAATGGATACCATATTGGCACCTTTTCCATTTATGACTAACTAAACTGCACAAGAATTATTTAACTCCATGTTGAAATGAAACCATTCAGATGAACATCAATAGAATGACATAAAATGGAAACATCAATGGCTATATTAGACAAAAACTCAGCACCAATTTTTATTTTGGATCCACCTGACATTATAAAAAGTCATTTTAGTGATAACCCCATGTTTATAAGAGAATCCATATATGGACATTGGTAAAGGGAATTCGAAGATGGTCACAATAGTGAAAATATTCTATGGCACAATTCTTACTGAGTGTCAACTCAACATCGTGAAAAGTATTTTAGTACAAAGTTCATTAAATTATAACCATATATTGAAGAGAAATAATGACAACTAGATTTATAAGATGGCTACCCTAGTCACCATATTTGATGTCAGAAAGAGATGGCTACCATAGTGACCATATTTGATGTCAGAAAGAGATGGCTACCATAGTGACCATATTTGATGTCAGAAAGAGATGGCTACCATAGTGACCATATTTGATGTCATTAAGAGATGGCTACCATAGTGACCATATTTGATGTCAGAAAGAGATGGCTACCATATTGACCATATTTGATGTCAGAAAGACATCATTTTCACTCCAGACCAACTATTAATTTGTATTGTTCCCTAAACCCCATGTTGATATGAACATCCTTTCAAAAGTAGCGATCAAAAGATTTTCACTATGGCTGTCATGCTAGTCACATGGTTCCCACAGCTTTTTAAATATTAATTTACACATTTTTTCCAGGATGAAATGATTTTTTTTCAAGGTTCACCATTACTGAATGAAATTAAAGAACATTTTAGCTTATAAAACATGCATATTCTAAAAATTTATATGAAAGATATTTCTATTTTGAGACAGCTAGAACATCTAATTCAGAAAAGATGATGATGTACTAAACCACAAAATGTATCACATTAAACAAGTTTGATTACTGTATACATGTATTCCTGTAAATTGACGTATAAGTCATTAAAAATGTACAGAATAAAAGTTATAACTTTACTTGGCTGACCTGTGTTACATTTGTATGAGGGAACAATATAATGAACATAAATTACTTTTGTTTCCTTTCAAACATTTAATTTTAAATAGATCAGAACAATTAGTTGTAATTCAAGATAACAGTCACAGGGCTCGAAATTAGCGGTATTCCGCTAGTCCGAGGCTAGTAGATTCCCCGTCGGGCTAGTAACTTTCATAATCTTAATAGTCCGATGGGCTAGTAAGATTTTGGTTATCAACAGTCAGCGTTTGTTTACTCAATACCCTAATAAAGACGTGACTTCGGCCGATGTTCATTAGAATCAACGCAGTGACCGTTGTAAACAGTCATAAAATATTAGCATGTGAAGAAGTAAATTTCTGCCTTGGAAATGTGTTTCTATTACAAGAAGCCATCTGATTATGTGTGTTTCACTTAACAGCGCCAATTTAGGTCCCGTCATTGACAACAGAAGTTTGGAAATTGATCCGTATTAATCTGATAGCGAATTAAATGGTATCATGCGACCACAGTAACAAATTACGAAACGTTACACCACACAAAAGAACATAGCATCAACTATTCAAAGAAATTAGTTTACATGTTTGCTTCTTGAAGGTATTTTTTTTGCTTGCTCCGAGTCACAAACGGGTAACTCATATTTTACGTTTGCATCGAAATAATTAGAAGAATTATATCAATTTATTATGATAACATTACTGACACACCATTTTCCAAGCAACTACTTTTTCTATGATAATAAGAATAGCTTTTATATTTTTCCCCCCAAAACGATTGAACAAATAATTGAATACACGTGGAGATATCCAAGCATTTGATGGGAATTAAAATCTCACATGGGCATCTAAGATTGAAAATATTCACGTTTATTATTAATTTCAACAATACACTGAGGTTCGATTAATTAGGAACAATTACCAAACATGTTATTAATGATGAGACCGTAATTGGAGCAGGTGTTCGATGTGCTCTTGATGTGAAGGGGGAAAAAATGATGTGAAGGGGGAAAAATCTAAAGAAACAAATCATAGTGACAAAAATACCTTTGAAAAATATCTCAGGAATATTTTTGGTATTTTTGTCGCTATGTATGATTTTGTTCCTTTTGATTATTGTTTTCTTTTTCATTCACATCAAGCTCGCGTCGAGCACCTGAGTTAAATACAACACACCAAGTCAGCTGGCTTCGTTTGATGGGAGCACACATTTTCCAAGTTGAAACTAACATTATCGAGGCACAATTCCTGTCTTATAAGACAGGCAAAATGTGGCATTTTATATAAGGTGTTTAGCCTCCGGAAAAACAAGCAAAATTCATTCTGTTATCTTGCAGTTACAAAGACATCTATGCTTAGACTTGGCCCACAGTTGTACAATCATATGCTGCCGACTGCAAGAATATTCTGGCATTGATTGACCTCATCCTGACAATCCCAGCCCACTCTGCTGATGCTGAAAGGGTTTCTCAGTGATGAAAATGGTGAAGAGTGACTGGAGATCTTGTTTGTGACCTTGGGTTCTGTCCGACCTACTCTTCATCATGTTTCATACAAATGACATTCCGACATATATACCGGTAATCCATTATCAGCAATACATTTGTGGAATGTTTCAGGGAGACGGGTAATGAGACCAGAACAAACCCCATATGGACCCAGAGTGCAGGTGGAGGATGAGAAAGGACACCTGGATCCCTTTCTGGAATTGGATCCAGATTATCTTGATAAACAAGAAATGTGAATTTATTGATGTTTTAAAGTAGAATTTATACTTCTGTAATTCTACATTTTATATTATAATGCTATTTATGAAATAAAATTGTTGTTAATCTCAACACGAGTGTGTGACATTGTTTTGGGAACAGGGCTAGTAAATGTTTGGCTGGGCTAGTAAATTTCTCAGTACACTAGTCCTTCTGGCTACCAGGAAATTTGTGTTAAATTCAAGGCCTGCAGTCATTGTGCATTTTATAGAAAATAAACATTTCGTATCACAGTATGAAAAAAAAAACCAATAACTTGAAAGTATTGGAATCTTATCTTGTGAAAAAAAAGTTGATACCCTGAATTCATCTGTCTCAATATAAACCCCAAACAAGATTTTTTAAACAACCGAAAGTCCTTAAAATGATTTGGTAAAATTCACGATTTAAAATTTATTTACAAAAAGGGCTAATTGAAATTTGGCAAAAAAGACCTTCAAAATTTTATACTGTATAAAAAAGGACTAATTTTCTGTAAAATGTCTGCCTGTAGTCCCAAAACATATATTGATACTCATAGAGCTTGCATTGTTTTTTAATATTCAACACAAGGGATGTTGATCTCCCTTCCTCATGAAACCTAAACAATATCTGAAACCAATGCTTCAACCTACATGTTGGAGTTTAACACAAATTTGACTTAAAACTAATATCAGTCCCTTTTATCATCTGGGTTTACTTCGAATATTCCCACCACATTTTTCCCATTCAGAGATCTTGGCTGGAATGTGAGGTCAGATACATTGCCTATCCTATATAAAAAAAACTGGAATTTGCTGTGGTAATGGCTTATGGTAGTAGCTTACCAAATGGGCTAGCAAACTTAAATGATGCTACATTGAGTAATACCTGCATAAAATCAATAGAAAAAAAAAAGATTTTTATTTCTCAGAAATGACAAGCTTTTGTTATGTCTTAAATCCGCTGACATATTAGACAAAACTATAGCATAGATGAATCCTTACCCAGTATTCACTATTCACATTACTGGTCACATGACTATGACATTGGACATCCAATAGTCATGTGCCAAGTTCCCTATAAGCGAATGGTAGGTGTGCACGCAGTGCTCGCTGCACTGCGCAAGCATTACGGAGACAAGCAAAATTTAGCGTTGGATTGAGCGGGGATGCCTGAGCAGCTGAGTGGGGATGCCTGAGCAGCTGAGTGGGGATGCCTGAGCAGCTGCGCGTGCTTAGAGGGAACGTTAGTCATGTGATATTAGAGCAACACCTAATGCTGTTATACAAAAGTTCCAATATATTAAATGATTTTATACCTTTTTATAAAAACCAGAAAGAACATATAATTCTCAAAATATTTATTTGGAGAACAGCATCCAGAAAATTGTTACTGTGGTAACATTTCTGAGTCATATTCATCATGCATAAACCACGTCAAACCTGTTAGACATGTGATACAACAAACCTAGTGTGCATTTTTTTAAAAATCTATAAAGAATTTTTGTGTTCTTTCATTTTGTGTTCTTTATTATTACAACCAGTATATGACTTTCATATAAAACAAATTCTACAACATTTGAAATGGGTTATTATTGTTTTCACATGAATACTGGATCTATGATGTCAAGAACATGTGGGTTGCCAAATTTGTGTACTTGTGTGATTAGGCCTAGCAATGCAAATTGTGATTACCAGGTCAAATTCTTAAACGATAGATTGGCTTTCAACTTTGCATTTAAGAAAGAATGCATATATCCAGATTTAATTCTTTTAGAAAAATATGTATTTTACTCATTGAAATTAGAGCATAATTGTAAGAAAGCATTAGTCATGATTGTGCAAGGATAACAGTATAATGGCATTTTATATGATACCACTGTATATAGTTAAATTGCATCCGCATTAAATGTGGCTGTGTTGTATTGTACTTTTTAGTGGCTTATTCTTGTTTTTAAAAAAATTGTTTTCTACAGTTGTATCTTCATGTTATCTTTGTATGGCATGCATGCTACACAAAAGAAACACAAACATACTGACATTAGCAAGTATGACATCACAGGGTATCAAATAACATGATGACTTGTTATTTCATGTCTCAATGGCTATAATACAAAATCAGGGCCTGAACTTTTCTAAGAGTTTAGAATATCTTAGAGGCAAGGTTGCTGACAATGATGTTTGGTAAACAAGATTTTCATTCCTATTTTATGACTAGTCTCTGGAATCATTTACAATTGTTCAGATATAATTTGAGAGTTATTATTTATTTAAATTATTCATTGTAAAAACTGCCTTAACTCGTTAAAAGAAATTCCCAATTATATCACTTTAATACATCAGTACATTCAATACTGTTGGAATGCATTCAGAACATTTCATACATTTGGGCACCGTTCCGGTGGCTTTGTGGTTAGAGTGTCCGCCGCAGAAGCGGGAGGTTGTGGGTGCGATCCCTCGCCGAGTCATACCAAAGACTTACAAAAATGATACGAACAGCTGCCTCGCTTGACATTCAGCATTAAGAGGTTAGTGTTAAGACTGGTCGGCCTGGTGTCAGGATAGTGTGAAGGGTGGGACATTATGCTACATGTCTGCAGCATGATGCCCCGGTGTTAGACATCACTATAAACTGCATCACTGCAGACATCATAGCGATATGACTGAAAAATTGTTAACAAGCTATGTTAAAAATCATAATAAAAAAAATTAATACATTTGGGAAATGAGATGGAACATTTAGGATTTTGGGGAATTTAAATGACAATACATGTACTGAAAATTCCTCTTAAAATTTCAAACTGTATCTTAGAGAAATAAATTACTTGTCTTTATTAAACTTACTTTGCTTTGGCTCTTTCTGTGACACAGGATAAGACCAAAGAGTCATAAAACTGACCTCTTGGTTGGTTACAAGCACAGCCAATCTATGTGCAAGAATAAAACTAAAGCTGTACTGATGTCACTTTTTCCCCAATTATGCCGACACCGCATATAGCCGATTATTAAAATTGCAGATACCAATTATGAGACCGATTATTTCATTATCACAGTATATACTCACGTATAAGCAGAATAATCTAGGAAAAAATAAAGGCCTGGAATAAGGGGGGGGAGAGAGAGGGTCGGCTTATCCACTGCCAATGTCTAAACTTCACCGTTTTTATGGCTTTTTCTTGGCTACTGCAACAGATGTAAATTTTGGGACATAAAACAACAATTTTTTCCGTGTCCTAAGACATAGGCATGTTAAAAAAAGTAACTTTCGGTGACCCGACAATTATTAAACTGTTATAAAGTACTATCACTGATTTAAAAAAGTTAATGTTTGTCTGCAAAGGGTGACCCGTCGTCAGTGAGTAGCATTTGCACTTTGAGAAAAAAAATGGAAATTTTGAGTACATGAAGACAGAATCAGTGTGAAATACACTTGTATATTGACAAATTACATTCTGGTTACCTTTGTGTAATAAAATCCACAATAAAATATTGCATCGATCATTAGCACATGGTTGGTAGTTGTTATTTACATGCTTTATGTACATGTACTTAAATTTGCCTTGATTTTGGTCAGTCTCTTCCCATCTTATTGAGGCTACAAAGGGGATTGTGCTATTCACAGGGAAATGAAAAGTTGTCAACAGTACATGTATTCTCCAGAAATACTTTTGTATCGGATGCTATGACAAACATTAAAGCGACTGAACCAACCACCTGTACAGCGAAGTTCTCTACACTAAGTTTTTTTCGCAAATGCTTCATTGAACCCCTTTATGGCTTCCTCTACGTCTTCAGATGTAGCAGTCTTTTGCTTCTTCCTTTGGGGAGCAGTTGCCTTCAACGTAGTCTTTCTTTATAGACTCAGCAGCTTTCATCCTTCCTGAACGGGTGTTATTTTTAAGCGAAAATGTTCCACAGACCTATTTGCGAGATGTTCAGTCTTCAACTTCCTTAACAACCAGATATTTAGTTTCCAGAGACTGTAAATTTAATTTTCGTTTTACACTGCTGTTGGTAGCCATCGTAAATGTAAAAAAAGTTAAAAATGAAACTTTCACAGCAAAATAAACTTGTTTTAATCACCAATCACTTTCAAAGGTCTCGGACAACCATAATCACGCGTATTTGGATGCATATGCATTTTTTTAAATAGCTGACATTCAGATAATAATGTATACAGGAGTCCTCAGTATGCATCAATTTGCTGGATGGCAAATTTAGGGCTTGCAAGTCCTGCTTCGACCACCTGTTGAGTGGGAAAATGTGTTGATCAATTGATCATTTTAGCTGTTTACAATCAGAAAATTCAGTGGCTGAAAGACCCACAGATGTACATTTTGTCATTATAAGAGTACATCTGAAGAACATGACCCACAAGATAGGCGGCAAGATCAAAGACTTGAGTAGCTGCAGAGTGGTGAGAAAATGTGATGATATTTACAATGACTGATTTCAGAGGTAGAATGACCCATTGATGTACTTGTGTATAAGAAGAGTACATCAAATGAATAACTTTCGCCTTCATTATTGTTTGGTACTCTTGAACTCCTAGTTTTAAATCCTAGCTATACCTCTGTGCATTCTTTGGAAAATGCTAGAATTGATCAGTTTTCAATTCTTTTAAGTTGCTGTGAGAGGCCAGCTTTATAGGCCCAAACAAAAGACTAGGGTGTTTTTTTTTAAAATCCGACCATGACATTAAAGCCTGGCAGTAAATTCAACTAATTGTTGAACAAAGTATGGGTTGGAACTGGCAGCTTGTCGACAGAAATTATTTGAAACAAAGGATTTGTTCAAGCTGGGACCAAGGGCTTCTGTCGACATGTACGTTTATCTTTTATCTTGACGTCGACATAAGCATGACAATTTGGTTGTAAGTAGACCAAGGGACTGGGACTTTGTTTTTTTGTTGACATAGGCAGCTTGTCGATATAAACGGGTAGGACTCTATTTAATTCTGATTTAAAATTCAACCCATGTAAAGATGAATGTTATGGTTGAATTTATATTTTGGAAATTTGTTTAAATCGGCACCGATTATACAGATTGTTCTAATAATCGGCCCGATTATGAGTAACAGACAATTAATCGGTACAGCTTTAAATATAACTGATAATGTCACTCATGGGATTTCAATATCAGCAGGTATAATCACATGCTATCGTAATCTGATTTGAAATTAAATCTCCTGAATGATTGCAAGCAAGTTCTGATGGACTTAACAGTGCATGCTTAAAATTGTTTTAAATTAGCAAATTCACAATGGCAGTGAAATATTACAAATCACAGTACATATCTAATACTTATTTTATAAAAAAATAGTATTCTCACACATCTAAACTTTAGCAAAATTTGTGTACCAAGTCAAAATATAGAGTGATGGCTTCAAGAATTCATGCAAAAGAAAGTGCACATCATAATGTAATTGATGTTTAATTCAAATAATCCCACAAACTATTGCATCATATTAAAAAAAAAATGATACAAATGTCACATAAAACAATTAAATCCTAATACAGTTGATACAAATGGCAAATACTGCATCTTTGTTTTACAAACTATGAATGTGTCACACATGACACAAATATTTTATCTTTAACACTAACAACAGACAAATTACTCAAAACACAGTAGTCCCTCTCTTTAACAGCTCCCCTGACCAGTGACCACCTGTTTCTTATGACCAGAATCCTTGGCACCGACAACTTTTGTATTCAAAAGTACCCCACAATAACAGCCACCCCTCTAATGCAACCAGCATATTAGTACAAAAATGTGAAATGTTCTCCCTCATGAGCGGCCACTATTTTTTCCAAATATATCCAAAACAATCAATTAATTCATATCATGCTGTAAGGAAAACAATAAGATTATCTTTATTGTCAATACATGTTTCCCAATGTCAAAAGAAGTCTTGACTAAAGTACATGTAACACTAAGATCAATATTATACCATTGTCTATAAAAGCCAACATTTACCGCAAATTGGCTCAACAATGTTATGATAGTTTTGGGCTTCACACATCTGTCAAGTTCTTCTCTGTGATGATTATAACCAGTCATAATTGTCAAGGCCATAACAGGGTCAGCATAGGCTAAAAATAGATTTTGTGCATTAACACACACGGAGAACCTTAACAAAACAGGGTACCAGACAAAGACCAAAAAAATCACGTGACAACACACTTATCACTTCCTTTACAAAGGCATTTCGTCCACTTAACAAAAGTTTTCTCTGCATAATTATTAAATAGCAAATAGTTAGCAATTACTGAATAAATTATTACCCAACATTAACTTGTTATCACATAAATGGAAACATTAATTTAGAAGAAAGTCAGTTATTCTACTCAACAACATCGGGGGAGGTGGGAAATTGTTAAAAACATTTTATGTAGAAAAGAATACAAAACAATTTTATGTTTAAAAGAATTGAATAAACAATGTTTTAACTAAGAAGGAGTTTATTCAGCAGCATTGGGAAAATAGAGCAAATGGAAAAAGAACTATGTAGCAAGATTTAAATGACATTGCTGAATATCAAGACATTAAAGGCTTTGAAGTATATGCTATCTTACTACATATTTTATAGTCCCCATGCTTTTCTAAAGATAAATTTCCAGGATGAAATTAATTTATTCAAGGTTCACATTTGACCATTACTGAATGGAATTAAAATATATTTTAGATTATAAACATACATTTTCTTAATCTAAAGAAGTTTCTCTTTCAAGACTCAACCAAAACATCTAAGTCAGAAAAGATGGTCATGTACAAAATCATAAAATGTATCACATGAAATAAGTTTGAATATATCCCTATAAATTGACATGTAAAGTCATTTCAATGTATAGAATAAAAATTCTAACTTAATTTTGCTGACATACATTTTGTAGCTAAGTGGGAACAACATAATGAATATAAGTTAGTTTGTTTCCTTTTAAACCTTTAATTCTAAAGCAATATATATTTGCATCTTATAGAAAGTAAATTTATCTGTGCCAATATGATCCCAAACAAGATTTTTCTAACAACCTAATCTCCTTAAGATGATCTGGTTAACATTCCATCATTTAAAAGAAAAACATTTTCGAAAGTATTGATTTAAATTTGGACAAAAGACCTTAAAAACTATTTCTTGTTGTATAAACAAGGACTTAAATTTCTGTAAAATCAACTTGTCTTCTATTACATCATTAAACTAGTCCCCAACCCTGGATTGATTTTTTTAAATCTATTTTTTGGACTACAAATTTGGCTTAAAACAAATAGCAGTCCGTTTTCTAATCCAGGTTTCCTCCAAATATTCTCAAACCATTTTTCATATTTGGATATCTAGGCTGGGGTTATTTCACTTGCATATCGAAAATTTGGAATTTGCCACCACCATGTGGTAGCGACATATGGTAGTTGCTTACCAACAGGCATAGAAAATTTAAACAAATGTTATATTGACTCATACCTGCATGAAATTGATGGGAAAATAATTAATTTTCTTGGAAACGGCAAGTACATATATTATAAACGTTATGTCTTTTCATATCAATTTCACTTGATCTAACAACGTTTAAAGTTGGCTAGGCCATCCAGTAAGTAGCTACGCTTTGCCACCATCATGTTGGCCTCTTGTGATTCTAGACAGGTTTACATACCTTCCATGTAAGGAAATATACAGATATCGAGCTGACTTTGAAAATAAAAGTCAACAAGACTAATCTAATCCACTGAGCATTTGGACTGACTCAGGATATATGTTTATTGCATGTAACAAAATGATCCATACTGCAACTTCCGAATATTCTAGTTAGAATTAGATAAATAAAGCTCCCAATAAGTTTAGTTACGACTCAAGTTCGTGATTGTTTTGGGCATCAAATGGAGGCAGAGAATTCTTGAGTTTTCCCATCTTGCGTCAATATTTGCAAAATTCAAAAACTTTTCATGGTCTGGAAAAATATATAATTTCTCCCAAATTTTCCCTGATTTCCTGGTAGAGTGGAAATCATGCACAAGGCAACTTTCCTGGTGCAGAAGGGGTGGCCATATAAGAGAGGGGCCACTGTATCAACAACTCCAAATTTAAATAATTAAATAAATTTAAACTGGAATGAAAAATCATAAAATGCATTCTTTGATTTTTCACTTTATGCTAACCTTTTAAACAGACTACATGTGAACATGATTAAAAATATGTCTCTTTTATGGTGTTAATTTTTAACAGATGGTGTCCTTGACATATGCTGTAATTGACATTATTTAGAAAGCTGACAGTGTCCTTGACATATGCTGTAATTGACATTATTTAGAAAGCTGTTATTGTCCTTGACATATGCTATAATTGACATTATTGAGAAAACCTTTCAAAATGAGCATCTGTATGAGAAGATGTTAATGAAAACATTTTGCCTGTGAATATCTACCACAAGGGTAAGACAGATCTACAGTATATACTTGCTAACAAGTCACCTCCAACTGTTACGAGAAATCAGAAGGAACAAACAACAATGACCCAGATCATCTAGTCCATTAAACTTTTGTGAATCAAGGTCCATGGTGTTCACAGTTGGATCCAACTTATAAGCAAGTAAACAACTGCAAATAAATATTCACTCAACAGAGGAAAGAAAATAGACTATCCAAATATCTGACACAACACAACAAACTATCTGAAACCACAAAACTATATGAGGGCTGTTCCATTTAAACATACATGATACCCAGGGAAGGCAGGTTTGAAAAAATATATGCCAGGGTACTTTGATGTGATAGAGCTCATATTAAAATGATAAGAAATTTTAAATGTAACAACCACGGACAATTTTATCTGTGATCATTAAATTAAAATGTTTTGGTTATTTCAATTTTCAGAGGCTTTTAAAGACCTCAGGGCAATATACTTAATTTTCCCAAACTTTCAAGGCCTTGAAAACGGTACCTCATTTTTCCCATACTGGCCAAGACCTTCAAAAACCGTAAGACCCTGATTTCACAGGAAAGTATTCAATGCAAGTCTGGTCAAATTTCAATAAGTAAAGTAGCAAATCTCAGTACATGTAGCAGCAAACTAAATTCAGTATAACAGCCAAGCTGTGACCATAAAAAATTAATGTATATTTGTTGAAGTTAATCTTACAGTGTCAGGTGTATAGCAACTATGTCATACACATCTCACTCAGGCATATGAATAAGAGTTAGCTCCATGTTTTGCACCCCCATCTTCGAGGGAGCATTTACTCTCTCCCAGTATGGTCAATTACAAATAATGCATACGTAAGATCCATTTTTAACACTGATTTAACACTCAAATTAGTGAGAAGATACCAGGCATGCATGACGATAAATTATATGAAAATCATGATGTAAAGTACCAGCTTCCATTCCTTAAGCCATAATGTGATTAAAATGTGCACTTTCAGCAAATTTTTGTTAAAGTGACAGATGTGCACTTATTGAGGTATGAGCAGATATTCAATCAAATACATTATATAATCTGAGTTAACTTGCAAAGACAATACAGGAAAAAACCACACTCAAATTATATATCAACTTTCATCATCACTCCATGCATCAGCTGTAGCACCAACTCTTTTATAACCAAGCTTTTTGTCATCATCCTTTTCTCCATATTGGGATTTCAAATAGTCATCATAAGCCCATGAATCACAACGTGGTATCCACACAACAATGTTTCTATCACTTCCAGCACTGTAAAGTTCCTGGTAATGTGGGTGAAAAATGCAACAGTTAACTTGCGCATAATGTCCCCTCAAAGTCTGAACATGCTCCCCACTGTACATATTGTAAACCTCAATACTACTAACATTCGGTATGAAGATGAGATCTGGTGAACAATTGACGGTCATACCAAGCTCAATTGCTCTTTTCCAGTCATTTTTAGTTTTCCTGTAATTTACTAGAGTGTTTTTCCCTGTAGTGGTGTTCCAAAGACGAATTCTGTCATCTGTACCTGTGGAAAGTAGGTGCAATCCATCTGCTGTGAACTTCATTCCATTAATAAGTCCTAAATGAGACGTTTTCCCTGTAAAAAAAATAAATAAAGAAACTGATGCACTTTAAAAAATACACTATGTTCAAAATAATATTTTTATTTTCGTTATATTCATCATAAAACCATTGATTCATAAACAGGAAAAATTGTGTTCTGAAGCAACAATGATTTTTTATATATTTTTTAAGGACCTCAAGTTATTGACTAGCAAAACGAACTTCAAAACTGCCAAGAAAATATATACATAAAGTATTTTATTAGAACTATCAAATTAAGGTTTGAAAAACCTGGAAAGTTAATTTCATGACCATTTTTCCTTAAGGAAATTAAACTTTTCCTATGTTTCTATTTTTATCACTACATAAATATAAAGATGAAGCACAAAACATCAACAAAGAAACATTATTCCATCTGGTAATAACCAATCTTTGGATCCATAAAATGTTATCCCACTCTACTTCTTTAACAATCAATTTTGGAAAATAAGTGTGAAGAATTCAAAATTTAAAAAGTGGTATATTTAATTCATTTAAAACTTTTTCTTAATTTCTGTCACATAAATTCATTGTGGTTTAAGTAAAATTCAAGATGCTTGCAAGGCAACCCCTCTAATTTCAGGGTTGAATAAACCATGCACATAAACAATCCCAGTGAATAGTGACAGAAAAAATAATAACGTTGTGAAGTTACTGTCTACAGGCTCAGAGTACAAAATGCAGCATTTGGAAAAAGTACCATACAAAACTCCATTGAAATATGATTTTCCTGTATATGTCTATTTCAAATAAAAATGATGATGCAGCAAGATGACATGATGTAATTTTTTGAAGCCAAAGGGTACAAAGCAGGTCATTGAGGAAAATACAAGTCTGATGGGTTAGTAATATGTGCATAAAACCAGTGAGTTAGTGTCTGTGTCCAAAATCTGATTTTAAAACTTACAGCACGGAATCAAACCAAACAGGTGTTGATGATACCCATGCTGAACACACAATATAATAAAAGATACATCGAATCACATCAGGCTTCCATATCTCCTCACAAAATCAGTCTATTAGTTGGGAATCTCTTACTGCAAATGAGAATCCCCTGCCAGAAAATGGGATGATACACTCAAACTGACTAAGGAAACCAGCATTAAATTTCCTGCACTCCAAGAACTGTAGAGATTGTTACTGAATTGTACAAATTTAGTGTTCTAAAAGGGACTTGGCAGATATGTTGTTTTATATTAGTTTGAACCTAAAATATTTTGATGATGTTTTGGTTTGTTTCACCCATATTGAAGCAAATTATTAATATTTTAACCACTGCTACATCTGAGCTTCATACAATCGGAAGTTCAAAATATATGACTGCGCAGTGGCCAGTTGTGGAAAAATTTCCATCACAAACTTAGCCTGAGATTTGTTTTGTTCTGTTTTTCCCGTTTTCTTTTTATTTAAGTCTGTAAAATGAAAACTATATATTAATTCCTTTTGGTTTCAAGAAAATCAAAGATTTTCAAGGTACCCAGACAATATTTTGGTGAATTGACCTCACACAAAATATATATTCCAAACAAGATTACTGTATCCTACTTCCTTTAATCCATCCAATAAATTATATAATCACTGACTTAAAAAATAATCACTGACCTAATTTTATTTTGTGATCTACTACGAATGAATGATTTCACTACTGAATACAGCTTACGTATGATTGTAAAACTAAGCACCAAACTTTGATTTGTAAGCTTGTACAAACTTGGCTGGGAAATGGCTGTTCTGTTCACAGTTAATAAAAATAGCTCTTTGCTCAATTTGCCATGATCCCCCCCCAAAAAAACCCAAACAGTTTAACTGAGATGTCTATGACAAACTGAAAATCAAAATGACCCACTTATGATAATTCCTTGTGACCCATAAACCATTGCCTTCCGTAACACACAAATTTTAAACACTGAATGACTCCTGGCCCTCATATTCTGTCTCAAAGCTCTTTTCACCTGAAATAGCTTTAATTCACAAAGAAATAGATGAAGATATCAAACAATACCTGTCACACTGGCACAAAAGGTGACTTCCACTTATGTTACAATAACAAAACTACTTTTCCAACTCCATCCATTTCCCCACTTCAACTTTCTACCCTAACAATCAAAACTTATTTACTTTTGACTTAAAGACACCTTTGATTAAACATTGACAATGTGACTGAAGTATGTTGAATGCAAGTGAGATATGAAATGTTATACATCAATTCACATGATACTGCTTATCTAAACCATGCTTTCCTCATGAAGCAAAACCTTAGTTATCTCAGACTAAGCAGTCACAGTAGACACACACCAGTGACCACTTCAGGCATGGATAGACCACTGTTTAGTTTGGAAACACCAGGCTCCAAACTACAGAAGGCAGGTGACCATTACAAACAATGTTTGTATAGTAAAATTGCCAGGGACGTTAGAATGGCCACTGTGACCAGGTGATTGCTCTGTAAGGTGACTGATAAAGACAGGTTTTACAGTATAAACAATTTTTGATAATCTAAAATGTCAGCTAATGACAGCTTTTTAAAGGCTGCATACATCACAGTTGTTTTCATTTCTTAAACAATAGCTGTGACAGGTGCAGATCTAGCAATTTACTGGTTGTACCAGGTTGGCAACCTGGTGGCACCTCAATGACATGAATAAGATTACCTCCCACTGCACAAATTTCTCAATGAAATCTCAGGACCCTCCTAATTGGGAAACAATTCAAAATCTGCCAAGAAAGAGAAAATTCTCAAGCCTGCACATAGTGTTCCAAATTGTTTTTCAATTTTAAATTTAAAGTTGCATGTATTAATTTTAATCTCAAATGTGTTTTATTTTGTTAATTTGTATAACTTGTTTAACTGAAATCTATGCATATGTTATTCTGAAATGGTGTAATGTCTTAACTTTCTGCATGGGGGAAGTATCTTGCATAACCCCAAGTCAGAGAACCTTAATAATCCTTATTATACATACCTTCCATTGCTTTCTTTAAACAGGCAAACTGGCAAGTAATTACATGTACAAACCATATGTTGATATGCAGTATGAGACTAATCTCTTGATGTTCTAAAGAACTGTAAATAAGATAACAGAGAGAGAGAGAGAGAGAGAGAGAGAGAGAGAGAGAGAGAGAGAGAGAGAGAGAGAGAGAAGGGGGAGTTATGCTAAAGAAACTGACAACACTGCATACAAAATTGAGAAATATTTTGAAACTGAGCTGAATTTCAGGTAAAGCATGCCTCTATGCTGAAAATATGTCCTGTTCTCTTCAGCCATGTCTATAAGGTGGCAAATGCACCATATAAAATGATGCATCAAGAGTGTTCACAAGCCCAGTCAATCAAATGTAAGAATGTCTCATTAATTTACACAAATGTTACTCATAACAGAAATCTGCCAAGATATCTGTGATAAAAGCTAATGCACTGTCTAATCACAATCTGTTAAAAAATGAAACTCCTAGAGAGTTCACATGCTCAGTCAATTGCATGTAAGAATGCCTTATTCATATGCACAGATGTCACTCAGAACTGAACTAACAAGCCTCATTGGACTAGTGGTTAGAGTGTTGACATTGGAAGTGGAAGGTCAAACCCGAGCAGAGTTACATGAAATCTTATAAAAATGGTACTAATAGCTGCATTGCTTGGTGCTAAGCATTATGAGGTTATTGTTAGGATTGGTTGGCCTGGTGTCAGAATAATGTGACTGAGTGGGACATCATGCTACATGCCTGTGCCATGATGCCCCAGTGCTAGACATCAATATAAACTGTTACAATGCAGATGTTAAAATACTAAATTGCTCTCTCTCTCACACACACAACACACACACAAACAAAACTGAACATATTAGACAGAACTACACTATAAGCTCATTTGGCTTTTGATCAGGTGAACTAAAAACTTAAATAAGAGATTAACATTTTCTTGGTTGAAAGATTATATTTTCCTCTAATGACAGAATGTATTCTCTTAATCCAAATTTAATTCCATTTGCAAGAGTATTCACTGCCAGCATCAATACATTTGTATTTAAGAGCTGCAAAGTTAAAGAAGATATTCACTCAAACAATAATTTACTTCAAGGAATTGTTTATATTTAAATAATTTGTAGGTTTGTAAGTATGCTAATCACTGTAAACTCTTGGTGGTCACCACAATAGGTTTGAGAAAATCAGTATCATTATAATATGACCCTTCTAATAAGATTTTAAACCAATCTCTTGAAAATGAAAACAACTTCTCAAATACCAATTAAAGTTCATAACACAATGACAACTATTTACTACACAAAGTGACTAAAAGCATACTCTGGGCTACTCTGTCACAGATTGCAGCATTTGCCACATAAACTTTATTCAATAAGTCTTTTTATGTTTCAAATCAATCAGTTTAGTAAATAAATTCACCAACTGTCTTGATCAAATCACTAAAAATATATTTCTGTTTTATGAATGACAAGTTCGTAACTGAATTATTTCAATTACAAACATCATAAACAGAGGTACTTATTTAATATTTTGTATTTGATATTTATTTCTGGTATTAATGTGAAGGTAAACATTCATTTTCCTTTATTATAATTTCATCCATTGATCCAAATGTGAATGAATATGATCTAAATCAAATACGTTTATCCATAGCAAACTGGATAATTAAGTTTACACAAGCTGTTTCTTACTACTAAGTAACTATTCTCTCTCTATCAAGGTGTCTTGCCAGGTTTGCATTAATTTAATCAACAAATTAGATCAGTATTTTCCAACTATATTTTTCACAATGAGTGTGGATATAATCTAAATAAAATTAGTTTATTGACAGTAAACTGGCAATGATGAGCTACAGTACTTTAAATAAACAAGTTTGTATAACTTACCCGGGTCCCCTACATTTTCTCCATTATGCTGGTCAAAAGCCAGAAGAGGCCCTTTGGCTCTCCTAATGTCCCAAAAGAGAATCTTGCTGTCTGCACTGAAATGTGATACAATATGCAGATAAAATATTGCAACAACAAAGCTTCACAGCTGGCTACATCTTCAAAGATTACACACTCTTATCAGGTGCTCCAGAGAAGTTTGTCACTACAAAAGGTAGTATTCCTAAATTGCCCATTTTTGGAGTATCAACCCACCTAGCAAAAATTAATCTTGTTTTTTTAGTATCAACAGTCATAGAATGAGAAACATTTACTCTTAAAACTTGGACATTTGAGGATGCAATTAAATATAAATATCAAATAAGTCACAAGAAAGAAATAGAAAAAAATGACAAATGTAGCAATTGTTTCCTTGGGTATTTAAAATAATTTAAAATACCTATATTAAATTATAAATTTGTTATTTTTCTATCTTTTTACTACTTAGCCTATCATAGTCCAACTTTTTATCTTTCAAGGAAATATGATAGATTAGAGTGTACAACATTAATATACTTATAACAAGGTCAATTATTCATCAACTGTAAAAGTAATTATATTAATTTATGCCATGGTTGTTATTATTATCAAGGCATCCATGAGAGAAATAGACCATACATAATTTTCTTTTGCATATATGTATTGAATTGTTATTTAAGATTCAAATGCCTTCTCAAATTTGTGGAAAATTGCATGCTATTGAAATTTTAAATTATTTACTACCAAGTACTTACCTGCCAGATGCAAGACAGAACTCTTTTTGCGTGGACCATTTGACGCAAACCACAGGTCCGGTGTGTCCTTGGAGAGCGTGACTGTCAGAACCAGACTTTAGGTCTACCAGTCTGATTGTTGAGCTCTGGCAGGCAACAGCCACAAGACAGTGGGTTGTGGCCACTGGAGACATGTGATGGCTGTACACGATTCCAGTGAATTCATACTCACCTGCTGTCTGGAAAGAATTTAATATTTTTCATTACAAGACAGGTCTTGGATGATTTCTAATCTGCCCAAATAAGTGTCTTTAGACAAAACAAAATGCCAGAAGTGAAGCAGTTAATTATCCAGTGTCTATGTTAAATATTATCTAGAAAGGGTAATCTATAATTTGCTTCAGTCTCATCAGTTATTTCACCAAAACCAAGGATTGAGAAACAAATTTTGTTCCAAGTATCAATTTTGTTTTCTGTATGGTTTTTCAATGGATCCTTGTTTTATTAATTTAACCAATTATCTTATAACTACAACTAAACAAAGGCAAGTTCTTCACTGATTTGATTTTACTATGCTTAACATAAAATTTACACACCTTCATTGTGTACTTGTATAAACCTTGAAAGCCATTGTCACAACTCTTTCATTTGAATTGTTTTAGTCTTATCTGACCAACTGTCAGCCATTAGATGTTCAGGGTAATTTTTCATTGAGTGCTAATATAATTTTAATCTTATCTGACCAACTGTCAGCCATTAGATGTTCAGGGTAATTTTTCTTCCAGTGCTAATATAATTTTAATCCTATCTGATCAACTGTCAGCCATTAGATGTTCAGGGTAATTTTTCATCCAGTGCTAAATATTTCAATCTTATCTGATCAACTGTCAGCCATTAGATGTTCAGGGTAAATTTTCTTCCATTGCTAATATTTCAATCTTATCTGACCAACTGTCAGCCATTAGATGTTCAGGGTAATTTTTCTTAAGTGCTAATATTTAATGTGAAGTTCCCCATGGATAAATACTGGGTTTCTGGTTCATTTCATTTATGTTAACAATATGGCTTGAAATGTGTCACTAATATGATACTTTATACTAAAAAAAATCTGCTATTTTCTTTTGGACAGAGACAGTGGTTAAATTGAGAGGTATAAATATGAAATTTGGGCTGGTTTATTTCATAGCTCATTGACAACAAACTATTCCTCCATTTCGACCAATCAAAACTGATACTGTTTGGAACCAAGGCAAAACTTAAATAGTGAAATAGTTTTACATAATAATAGTTCAGGTATCTCTCTAAAATAAATTCTTATCTTGGTGCTGATATCAAGGAAGTGATGGAACTGTAAAATGTTCAAAAGTCAAACACAAGACTGAAGTTTCTTCACTGGAAAGTTAAACATTTAATTATCAATACCAAAAGTTAGAGCAAAACAAAATCTAGAAATAAAAGTACTAGTATCATGGAAAGGCGCTTTTCATGTTGTTTTATTGCATATGTTCACCGCATTGGTTTGAATAAAATTGTATGCATAAACTGTTATGTAATGGCAATATCTTTCTATTCGCTATATCTTATATCTCCACTATGTTTAATAATAGCAATGTAATCTAAATGTATGAACATTTGCCATGATATTCATGTGTGCATATGAATTTGACAGATTTCTGTTTTCAATATCCGCTGGGTGTCATTTGATCAGAAATTCAGGATAACATAAATACATTTAGGTAAATGTTGATTCAATTACTTTATGTGTTATCCTTAATGTATTTTAATTTTATTTTGGAATAAAAAGACGTTAAAAGAAATAAATGTCATATTTGAAAGGGGGTTGTTGTTTTGAAACATACACTAAGTTTAAATGTATTTATTGGTTCTTTTTATGAAATAATAATGGTCTATGTCACAAATATTCGTGGAAAAGTGTCCTGATGCTTTTCTATGGAACTTTCAACTCAATCCAATCCCTTTCATAGCTTCGTCCCTAAGGCTGTCAAAATTTATAAACATGTAGCTGTTATATCAAACATAATTAGTGCTATTTAATTGATCTTATTCAAAATTAAAAATTCTTTATAGGGAAATCATGGACAAATTGCATACTGCAAGTGGCTGAACTTGTGACTGTTTAACTCATGTACATCGTTATCCTCTTAATATAATTTGCCACTGTCTGACTGATGTACATCTATATCCTCTTAGTACAACTTGCCACTGTTTGACTGATGTACATCTTTATCATTTTAGTACAACTTGCCACTGTTTGACTGATGTACATCTATATCCTCTTAGTACAACTTGCCATTGTTTGACTGATGTACATCTATATCCTCTTAGTACAACTTGGCAGTCTGACTGATGTACATCTTTATCCTCTTAGTACACCTTGCCACTGTTTGACTGATATACATCTTTATCATTTTAGTACAACTTGGCTCTGTCTGACTGATGTACATCTTTATCCTCTTAAAACAACTTGCCTTTGCTTAACTCATGTACATCTATATCCTCTTTGTACAATTTGCCACTGTTTGACTGATGCACATCTATATCCTCTTAATACAACTTGGTACTATCTGACTGATGTACATCTATATTCTCTTAGTACAACTTGGCACTGTTTGACTGATGAACATCTTTATCATTTTAGTACAACTTGCCACTGTTTGACTGATGTACATCTATATCCTCTTAATACAACTTGGCACTGTCTGACTGATATACATCTATATCCTCTTAGTACAATTTGCCACTGTTTGACTGATGTACATCTATATCCTCTTAGTACAACTTGGCACTATTTGACTGATGAACATCTTTATCATTTTAGTACAACTTGGCACTGTTTGACTTATGTACAACTATATCCTCTTAGTAGAATTTGCCACTGTTTGACTGATGTACATCTATATCCTCTTAGTACCATTTGCCTTTGCTTAACTGATGTACATCTTTATCCTCTTAGTACAACTTGCCTTTGCTTAACTCATGTACATCTTTATCCTCTTAGTACAACTTGCCACTGTTTGACTGATGTACACATTTGTATCCTCTTAGTACAACTTGCCACTATTTGACTGATGTACATCTATATCCTCTTAGTACAATTTGCCACTGTTATACTGATGTATCTATATCCTCTTAGTGCAATTTGCCACTGTTTGACTGATGTACATCTTTATCATTTTAGTACAACTTGCCACTATTTGACTGATGTACATCTATATCCTCTTAGTACAACTTACCTTTGCTTAACTCGTGTATATCCTCTTCGTACAATTTGCCACTGTTTGACTGATGTACATCTATATCCTCTTAATACAACTTGGCAATGTTTAACTCATGCCCATCTTATCCTCTGACTACAACTTGCCACTGTTTGACTGATTTACATCTTTAATCTTTTAGTAAATCTTCAGATTTAACGACATATCTTGGTTGAATATATCTATCAAGCTAAGAAAAAAGGCCTTATGATAATAAAAATATTCTTTAGTAAATTAAATGCAACAAATATCTGCATTATGTTATGATAGTCATGATATTGTTTAGTAATGTCACACATATCTAGATAATGGTAATGATAGTTGTGATATCGTTTAGCAAAGCTACACATATCAACATGATGAAAAAATTCATAGCACAATCTGACAAACTGCCTGGACATTTATATTATGGTGCTTATGATCACATAGAAACTGGCTTAAAAAACTTGGAATAGGCTTTCCTTAAAATTAAATGTTACTTGTCAAAATTTCTCTTACAGAGCATGTTTTTCAAAAATAAAAAAAAGTGCTAAGAGTCACCTTATTAGAGATATTGAAATAGATCATTTAATTGGAACAATTATTTCCCATGTCAATGTTAGCCAGATACGGAAATATATTATTTAATTAGAACAGGTATTTCCTGTGTCAATGACAGCCAGATACGGAAATATATTATTTAATTAGAACAATCATTTCCCACGTCAATGACAACCAGATACAGAAATATATTATTTAATAAGAACAGGTATTTCCCATGTCAATGACAGCCAGATACGGAAATATATTATTTAATTAGAACAGGTATTTCCTGTGCCAATGACAGCCAGATGCATCATTTACATTTTTAACAATTTGTTTTACAAGTTTACAAGCAGTAACTAAATTAAGCAGTTTACATATTCAAACAATTTACAGCCTTATAAATCCAAGGAAATGGATGCAAATTTGGAATTACATAATGTATCTCTTTGAATACAGTTGACTCCGGTTAACTGCACACCCTCGGGCCCGTCACGATACCGTGCATTTAACTGGAGTGTGCAGTTAACCGGAGTACAGTACAGTACATTTTTAAGCATTGGGGAAAAAACGGGACCGGCGTGATTATGTGCAGTTATCCGGAGTGTGCAGTTGCCCGATGTACAGTTAAGTGGAGTCGACTGTAATTGTGGAAGAGATTGCATGTGATTAGTTATATATATGGTAGGGCTCAAGAATAAAACTTCCAAAGCACTAATTTCTGTGATCAGTGCAATGCAAGAGTTACTCATCCATGTCATCATTCTAATCTTCACTACACTGCTTATGCTTTTACTAAAGAGCCTGATACTAAAATGGGTACAAACTATTAAAACATGGTTCTGATAAAAGGGTCCTTAGATAAACATATATTCTGAGACAAGGTCTGTAACTCGAGAAGCTTATATTGCACACACAATCCTCAATTTCTTGATAATATTCTTCCATACAGTGAAACTGTTCATTTACATAGCTGTTATCGTTTTCATCACCATCAATTTATCATATATCTTTATTAGTTAGATATCAAAAAAGTGAAAGAACAGAGACCATAAAAAAGAAATCAAAACAATTCTGACATCTGTTTCTTAAATGCTCTGATAAGAGATAGATCATTGAAAGGGAATTTTGTTCTGCAAATTAATATATAAATTACAATAAAGTTTGGGGCCCAGAGTGGCCAGAAGCGCTCTCCATTACAGATCACTGCCATCTCACCTCTGTCTGCATTGGTTCGAGTCTCAGATTCAGCCAATGTGGCATGTGAGAAAGCTTTGCAGTAGCTTCTCATGGGTCATGGTTCTTTCTGAAGGTCTTCCCGGGTTCTTCCTCCACCATTAATATTGGCCTTGTATAGCATATAGTGTGCTGAAAAAATGGCATGGAACCCTACAACATTGACAACAGTCTGTCTGCATGGGTTCAAGTCTCAGATTCAGCCAATGTGGCATGAGAGAAAGATTAGCAGTAGCTTCTCATGGGTCATGGTTTTTTCCAAAGGTCTTCTCGGGTTCTTCCTCCACCATTCATATTGGCTGCCATGTATACCATATTGTGTGCTGAAAAAATGGCATGAAACCCTACAACAATGACAACAGAAATGTTTCACTGCAAATGTGGCACTATTAGTAAGTCAAAATCTAGGCGTGAAATTGCAACATAATGATAGGATTTGTCATTAATATTAACCCATTTTTTGTATCAAACTTATATTGGGTTAAAAAGTAAAACAAAACGATGTTTCCCATGTAGGGAAATTTGGTAAAGGTTTTTTTATAAGTGATGTGCACCAACACTAGGTGAAATTGACTTCACCACTTTTTAGGGTAGCACATGCACTCAAATTCATTCTCATGATATGAATCTGCATCAACTCAACCCAGGGACAAGTACATCAAGTTTTGCTTGTCCCAACAAAGTTTTATCTGGTTAGGATTAGTTAAAACGTTGTTTTCTTAAGCCCTGCACTAATGCAAGTATTCAATGACAAACAAGATATTTAATCCGTTTCTTCATAAAAGCTAAAGAGAAACTTACTTGCTGATAAGTTACACTCACCTTAAGTGTATTGGTATCCCATACTTTGACCAGTCTGTCTGTGCCACTTGTTAGAAACATACCAGTGTCAACAGGATACCAAAGAACCGTTTCAATGCTATACCTGTGCCTGTATTCATTGAAGCGGTCAATTTTTGTCTCAATCTTACAAATATGCTGGAACTCCCCAGTATTATTGAACATATCATGGATTGTTACAGTTCCACGGGATCCACCTGCCAGCAGGCTGAAAGAAAAGTGAAAGCAATCAGATACTCCTAAAGAAGTTTATAATTTAAATAAATAATATAAATAATCAATAACAAACTTATAAATTGGAATGATCAGTCCTTTCCATTCAAACTTGGTAACCAAGTTTTAATTTGCAGTTCCATGATGTACAAAATTAAGTGGACACAAATCCGCAATGTTTTTCTAGCAGTACTCAAAGAAATTTACTCAAACTTATACCACCGTTTTGTCTATTTTATTCAAAACCATAATTTTAATTTAGAATAAATCGTATAAACATTCAGTTGTAGAATTTTCCAAGATAATGGTCACTGTAATAGATATCTAAATGTTTTCCACCAGAATAAAAAGAATGTACAATATCAAATGTGTACTTTATTTCATCACAAGCTGTTTGTTAATATCAATAATAATAACAATAATAGTAATTTATTATAATTGTTATATGTATTATAAAAATTTAGAAATACTGTGAGTACATCAACATTTCTTTATAATACAATTAATAGATTTGGAGAAATAAACCACAAAAAATTGTTGTTCAGTGACTGATAACAATTCAAAACTGGTCCAAAACTTTATTTTGAGGACAAGATTCTTTCACAGTGGCTCAGATTCAATGAAATGCTATCCCAAGTTAACTACTAACTTATTGAATATTAAATTGGAAAAAAGATAAAAGCAGCACGTCATACAGAATAGACAAATACAAGAACTTTTAATAAGCATCAGATGTTCTGTTTTAGATCAGCTAATCCAAACAGTGTATTATACAGGTTTTCTTCCAACTTTATCTCCTGCCGTACTGTTTAGGGAGAACCAGAAAATTCCTAGAACATACAGAGATTATACACCTTATGCTTGCACACTATCCTTTAGTAAGGACAATACAAAGTTCATGTCCAAAAGTAATATTGATGAAGAACATTCATAACTTATACCTATGCTTTTTATAAATAGTATTTATAGTTGTGGTCTATAAAATTGTTTAATTACATATTCAAAGTTTTGAGCAAAAGTTCTGCATTTAATGCATGTGTACTTTGCATGTTTATTTATATACCAAATTTGACCATTTCATTAATAGAGAATGTGAATATGTAGCTATAAAGTTAAAAATATCTAAATGTATTATTTTAAAAGTGATAAAATATTTTCTCATGAACATATAGCCTTTCTGTTTGTAATGTAAATATCAATAAATTACATAAATATTATTACAGGTCCAATTTATTGATTTTTAATACATTTATTAGGTCTGTTAAACTTGGTTAAGATGTCAGTACATGTACTCATTAATCTTATGATCAGCTTCATTATCACTTTGATTAATATATGTAGCTGATTGCAAAATAGAGGGTTTACAGTCCATAAATTAATATTATATCTTGTTATGGCTAAGTCTTTGAGATAAATCCCTCTCTATATCATTATTTGCCATATGTATTGGGTGTTATACAATTATAATGGGTATATTTAAGGTAATTTTTCATGTTTATTACTGCTATATATAATAACTGTAATAGTTCTTTTCATTTTATTAAAAAAAACATATAACATAAGTGTTAATCGAAACAGTGTAATTATAAAACATTTTTAAAAGTTTCTTTCATAGTTTTACCAAACTTTATATTTAAATTATCCTCTTAGCTCTGTTTTTGAAAAATCTTCCACATAGAGTAAACACAGGCTCAAGGTTTCTTGAGGGCAGAAGTAGTTGTTGACTCCCACTGATCCTAGCTACAATTACTCAAATACTACTGCTTAAGAATTCCCATCAATAATACAACACAGTATTTTTGAAAATGTGAGATGTGATGTTTAGGAACATGTAGTTCTCTGTATGATTTAGATGTGTAATGTAGTCTTAACAATTTTTCAGTCATATCGCTACAATGTTTATAGTGATGTCAAACACTGAGGTATCATGCTGCAGGCAAGTGACATCATATCCCACCGAATCACATTATCTTGACATCAGGCTGATTAGTCCTAATACCAAACTCTTAATGCTGAGCGCCTAGTGAGGCAGCTATTAGTACCATTTTATAAGTCTTTGATATGACTCTGACAGGGTTCAAACCTGTGACCTCCCACGTCCGAGGTAAACCTGCAGTTCAAAAACAAATGACAATTTCTAAAATTTACTCCTGTGTGTTGTACTGTGTATTATTTATATAAAGGGAGTGTTCTACAGATATTATGAACTTTTGAGGCAGTGACAATTTAGTGTAAGGTTACATTTTTTGCATTTGCAACAGGTTCATATTTCTTTGGATATTGTTCTTGTGGAAACTACATGATCTAAGCACACAATTAACCAAATGACTAAAGCAAACCAGCCTGAATTTATCTAAAGCATACTATCTTTAGCAGTTAATGAAAAAGTTTGTCCTCTTCATCATGTCTGGGACAGATGGCTGCAACTACCTTCCACCATCTAGGCTGGTCTTAAGCAATGGCTTGTACCTCACCCCGGGAAAGTCCCATCTCTGCCAGCTTTGTCATCACTGTCCTTCATCAGGTTATTACATATATTTAGGCTTACCACCCGGTGTCCATCTGAGGACTAACATTAAAATTGTAGCTAATACAATATTTAAAAAAGAGGAAACATGTGAAATTTAGTCAAGGCTTTTGAGTTTAATTAAGGGCCCGTGTCTAAAAATAAAAAAATTTTAAGCAATGCACACAAGCACATTAGAATCATCATTCAGAATGCCTTTTGAAAGTTTCTGGACTAATGTTAAATTGATAATACAACTTAGGATAATAATTTAGGAATACATACACAAATTCTTATTGGTAACTCTTTCACTTTGTTTGATTTTATATTTTGGAAAACAGAATGCTTGTTGGATTTTACCGTGTCTTGTTACTTAGTTTACCAGCAAGTCCCATAACACTTTGCAACATGCACAACGGCATGAATATTGGCATACCTCTAAGTTACTCTAATGTACTGTGGCTCAAATTTCTTTGGAGATTGTACTTGGAAACTGTATATGATATAGACACACAGCTAACCATATGTTCTTTAAACAGCAGCCTGATTTAATGTAAAGTACACTATCTTTAGCAGTTATTAAAATAGGGAAAATGAATTTTGCCAGACTAGACAACATCAGCTTCTGAAAGTGCAATCAATGAATTACCAAATCTATAAAATGTCAAACAAATGTATCTCTTATATTAACAATTTACCTCTGAAATCCAGGATGTCAAAATGACCAAGTGCAGCTAAAAGTCTTTCAAAAGATGCACATCTTAAGTAAGCACAAGCTGTATACTCTAAACTCTACACTAAGGAATCATACACCATAAAAGTTCTTTTAACAATACCTAAGATATACTTTTTTTTTTAAATAGCCAGTATAGCCCAATTTTTCATCTGGGGAATTACCATAATTTTTCAAAACTGTCATTGTAAAGCCTCTGCTGAAGAAACCAATACAAATAATCCATAACAATTTAAAGAATGACCATACAGTTTCTAATCTCCAAATCAGGTAAAAATCTTTGAAAAAATTGTTCTAACCACACATGTATCTCATTTGAATTCAAAGTCTTTTTAGCATTGTACAGTCTCCATATTGCTCTTGCCACACTACTGAAACTACTCTTCTGAATGTATGTATGACATTCTTTCTGTTTTCGATAGTGGAAAGAATAGTTATCACCCTCCTTGATTGGTCTGCAGCATCTGACACAATTGATCATGATATATTCCTTCATCGTCTCCAGCATGTATTTGGCATTTACAATACAACCTTACTATGGTTCAAGTCCTACTTAGTCAACAGGACACAAATTGTATCTGCAAAAAGAATACAATCCAGTCCAGTTGATCTATGTTGTGATGTTCTGCAGGGGTATGTTATTGGTCCTGTTCTCTTAATTCTATTCTCTCAACCGCAATCAAGTGTCATAGATCATCATCTAGTATTTTGCCAATTGTATGCTGATGACACCCAAATATACAAATCTAGCCACCCAACTGAAGTTAATGCTACCATCGATGGAGTAGAGAGGTTAATTTCTGATATGAAATCATGGATGATATGTAACAAGGTGCAGAAGAATGATAAAACTGAGGCCATTCTTATTATAACACAATGACTTTCTCATTCACATTATTTACTTCAAACAATAAATATCAGCAACATCAACATTAAATTCACACAGTCAGCACGAAACCTAGGTCATGAACATAAGCAAGGTTGCATATCTTGAGCTGAAACACATCAGCTCCATTCACAAATATCTTTCAGCTGATGCCACTAAAACACTTGTTGTGTTCATCATACTTTCAAGACTGAACTTTTGTAACTCACTTCTATCTGGTTTGTCTCAATATCTACTCCAGAAACTTCAAAAAATTCAAAACACAGCTGTTTGAATCATACTTAGAGTACCACAATCAGAGCACACCTCCCTGCTGCTCTGTACCCTTCACTGGCTATCCATTTGATCCAGAATCAAACACAAAATTTGTTCTCTGCTACATTTCACTGAAGGTCTTCAGACCAACATACCAATCTGGCCTCAAACATGTGTACACACCAGCAAGATACTCATGCTCCTCTTCTGACAATGGTATACTCATTATTCCCATTATGAAAACAAAGTCTTAAGGACAACGTTCTTTTGCATACCAGGGCCCATCAAGATAGAATGAACTGCCCATTAAAACCAGACACAAAGACACAGTGATCCCTTTCAAGAGTGCTCTTAAAACTCACCTTTTTCGAATGCAAGAACAAACATAAAGACCTAATAATGTTTCCTACTTTATTTTCTGCATTTGTGAAAAAAATAATTATGTTTTCTAATTTCATTTGTTTTTTGTAATCATATCATTATATATGTTATAAATCGCTTAAAATTACAATTATTATAACCAGGGATGAAAACTGGGAAATTCTTTTTCTTTAAAAAATCTAATCCTTTGCAAAATATAAAATTGGAGAGCCCCACCTAAAGAACATTATGATATACATAAATATGATTAAATTTGGTTAACAATTCTGTTCTTAATTGTTGAATTTTTCAGTTGATGATAAAAAAAATGAAATTTGTATGATAAAAAAAAAACAATGAATTCAACCAATAACCAGTTTTCTAAATCACTTAAACCACAGTTTCATTCAAACAAGATTTCGACATTTAGTAAGTAAAAAATTATCAAAATTCATGGAAACGTTTAAACAGGATGAATATAATATGGGATCAACACAGTAAAAGGAATCTGTATAAAAGTGGGTAATTATGTGTACTTTAATGTTTTATAAAAATTTTTGCTCAATATCATACATATTCCAATCAAAACATCTTTATTAAAAATGCAAAGTATAACCCTAATAAATCATTTGTGGGCTAAAACATCCCAGCTGACAAGAAGCACAGGGGCTCATTACTAAGAAAATTAAGAGCATCCAACAATAGATAGAGGGCTTGGAGGGGTGGGGAAGGGTTTAAATCTATAACAATATAAAATACTATATAACATACTGTTACAGGTAGGCCACCCCCACCCAACCATATCTATTGAATGATACCCTTGATTTTCTTTATAACAAGACTGTGACAAAAAGACCATTTACACAGACCTATAATTTTTTATATTTAAAAGTCACACTTGCATTACAAAATAAGAACATTAGCTCATTGTAAGTAATGTAAGGCCTCCGTTTGGCTTTGCATTTATCGCCAAATGCATAAGAATATGGTACTATTTTTTACTGACTTGTGACAGTGGCTGATGACAAAATTTTATAAAGTTTTAATTTTTCATTGATATAAACAACTTAGACCACTTAATACCCGTTTTCACTATGTGCGCAGTCAGTGGATCTTGTTGGTAAGTGATGAATAGGACATCATTCAATCATAAATGAAGCTTTAAGCAAGCTGTCAGTCAGTTTTGAGAAGTAATTAAATGTGATTAGTAGGAAATAAGGAATGGCTGGTGGATTATTGTACTATTTCTTTAACAGGTGGGCAAACACATTTGGTGACATTTGCACGTTTTTAATTTATGTTTATTGCAAACTGTAAATGTCAGATGTACTAGGGACTGCTTAGTGTTTTAGGAATTATTTACTTAGCTAACATGTTTTTGTGGTCTGAAATTAACTGATTAACACTGGATGCCACTACAAGGATGGCAGTCATCAACTGTAAAGGGCCAGATTCACATAATATGACAATGAAAACTTAATAATTTACTTTATAAAACAAATCTGTATCAAGAAAAGGCAGGTTTCTGGAGTGGAAGAAGCACAACAGAACAAATATTTAATCTTTGGGTTCTTTGTGAAAAGTACTCACAACATCAATACATTTGTTCATAGATTTCAAAAAGGATTTTGACAGAGTGTGGCATAAGGCATTGTGGGCCACAATGAAGAAGTACAACATTGGTCAAAAGTTGACCAACACCATCAAGCAGCTGTACGCCAAGGCTACCAGTGCAGTAACTGCTCAAGGTTCTGTGGGGGACTGGTTCAAAATAACAGTTGGAGTACGTCAAGACTCTCTCCTGTCACCCACACTTTTCAACATCTACTTAGAGCGCTTTATGAGCGAAACCCTGGAAAACCACTGTGGGACAGTCAGCATTGGGGAGGGGAGGGGGCGTAACATCACCAACCTCTGCTTTGCAGACGACATTGATGGGACGGCAGGCAGTGAAGATGAGCTTGCCACCTTAGTTAAGAACCTGGATGAAACATCTTCCAGATTTGACATGGAGATAAGTGCCGAGAAGAAAAAGTTGATGACAAATAGTGGCAAACAAATCTCAACCAAAATTAAAGTCAAAGGACAGGAACTGGAAACAGTGGGCCAATTCAAATATCTTGGTTCCATAATAACTAAAGACGAATCAAGAGCAGAAATTTTGTCACGAGCAGCACAAACAATGGCTGCTATGTCAAAGCTAAGACACATCTGGCGAGACAAGAATATCTGTCTGAAAACTAAAATCAGACTATTGAGAGCACTAGTCATCTCAATCTTTTTCTATTCATGTGAGGCCTGAACCCTGACAGCAGAATTACAACAAAGAATCTAAGCACTTGAAATGAAATGCTACAGAACCATCCTTGGCATTTCTTACATGGACCACATCACAAATGAAGAAGTGTGCAACACCATCAGGCACAAAGTAGGTCATTATGAAGACCTCCTCACCACTGTCAAAAAAGAAAGTTGAAATGGTATGGCCATGTCACTAGAGCAAACAGTCTATCCACAACAGTACTGCAGGGTAGTGTCCAAGGTGGTAGATGGAGAGGTAGGGAAAAAAAATGGACTGACATCACAGAATGGACCAGTAAATGTTTTGCAGAGACACAGGCATTGGTACATGATCGAGACAAGTGGAGGGAACTGGTCAGATGTTCAGCAGCACAGTGCCTCAACGACTACACTAGGTCAAGAGACTGATGATGATGATGTATCAAGCACAAAGAATATAGCTAATTTAGCACTAAAGAAACAATGATTTATATATCTAGCTGCATTAGAGGTAGTTAACAGGTGACCTGTTGCCCTTATTTCTACTGCAGACTGAGAGGGGGTTCAGTCACCAGAATCTGATCAAAACTTATGAAGTTCTATGGGTATATCTATTCTGAAAAATTTAATGATAATTTCAATTTATGTGCCCAGTTTTGAGAACTTTGATTTCTGGTATGCATTTAAGAAATGGTCTTTGAAAAAAATAAGGCAGATATTGATAAAGTGTCAGTGACATTGTTCGTAAAGACTAAGCAATATTTTGTATTATCACTCATAAAGAAATATTCTTATTTTTTCATGCTTTTCATATGCTATACATTGAACTTCACATGTATATAATGGCATGTGTGTCATTCAAATTTTTAACATAGCTTTAACAATCATACCACTCCAATGTCTACAGTGATCGTGCCAGCTTAATATGCAAGCACAATGTGTTGAATAGAATACTATTTTCTCATTGGCTAATTGAAAATAAGTTTTAAATAAATGCAGAATATCATTTTCTTTTAGCCAATGAGAGGACAGTATTCCATTCCATGGGATCTCACTTGAACCTTAAGCAAGTGCGATAACAGCCATGTCAAGAAGTAGCATAGAAAATTGGTCTGGCATTCCTTAAATGGTTGCAGGAGCCATTGCATAAATTGCTATCATTTTCTTCATCCCTCCAGCTTTGTGGTCCTTGTGACTGGCTTCAGCCAGGTAGGTAAGCAAGCTATCAATTGTTCTCCATACAGCAGTCAGGGCACTAAAGTAAGACAACCAACTCACTGAATGGAGCTCCTTATATACGATACATGGATTGTCTAAAATCTCCTGTATGGTATGTAGTCAAGCCTCGCGTTGACTACTTCCATTAAAATAGTAGAAAAGATCAGTCAATACTTGATGATGCTTTTTTAATGATTCTATTTTCTCTGCTGCCTGGGATGTACACAGTGCCAACCTGTGGGCAACAAAGTGAACATTATGCATACAAGGATTTTCCCTTCTCAATATTGCAGCTACTCCTTTTTCATTGCCCATCATAGCAGATGCTCCATCTGATCCGAAACTCGTTATTTTTGCTATTGGAACATCCCTTTCTGACATTTCTTTCATAATGGATTCAGCAATTCCTTTCCCAGTGGCATCTAAGCATTCAACATTGCACACATAATGACACTCTGGAATAAAGTCTTCACTTAATGTCTTAGCATACATAACCAGCCTTTTCCTGTTAGAAATGTCAGCACTCTCATCTGCAAGTAAGGTTACCACAGGAGATTTCTTAATTGTAACAATTACAGCATTGTTAGCAAACTCGGCTAATGACTCAATCAGCTCACTGGCAGTCACTGAAGATTCATAACTGATATTGCTCTTTCTGAGAATGTCAAGATCTTGAACTCTCAATTCATGTAAAAGATTCACAAAAGACTACCGGTAATATTTGTTCAATGGGATGTCTTCATCTGCCATACATTTAACAACCTTCAGTAAGGCAGTTATGGCTTTGTCTTGATCTGAAGTGAGCTTTGCACTACATTTTTCAAAGTTAGTTCATAACTCTGGGGCCATTAGACATAATTTGTGGTCAGCAAGATCGGCATGTCTGGTTAATGTTGAATTTTGAAAATTTCTGTTCCTAGCAATCTTGTTCATACCATTTACCTTTTTATTGTCTGTGCATATCTCACAAAACATAAAGTCCTCATTTTTATTTGCACAGCCATGTCATATCATAGCCACGAGTACGTTTTTAATCACTTCAGCTGAAACTGTCGAATTTTTGGTAATTTATGTATTACGCTGGAGACTGAGCTCACGTTTGCATCCTGAACATCAGATAAAGAAACCAAATGCTGCTGATCAGTGGAATTTGAATCATTAAACAATATATCCAATGTCCTTTGCTTAGGGTCAATTTTCAAAATCTTTGGCGGCATTTTATACTGTTAAGGAGTGAGTACCACATGACCGGTGCAGAGATAATATTTGCCTTGTGAAAAGAACGTCCTGTTAAACAAAAATCACCGTAATCACGTTGATGTTTCTTTAAAATTTCTTGCGTCCAAAGGAATGCACATATGAACAACTAATCAGTCCCAGCCATTTTTTGTGCGTGCTGGACGCGGGACGCAGGGGTAGATTAATCACTGTATATATATTGATTTAATTCAGATAAGGAAAATAGTAATGAACCGCGTCATGTCAAGATTATACCTTTATGAATTTAGTCCTAGAAAGCTCTATTCAAAATGGACATACATCACAATTAATTTTACAAAATGTTCTCTACATATATTTCTCAGTACTGTTCTTTCCGCTGTGTGACAATCAATACACATCATATGTTAATCTAAAATACCTCCAAAGATGACTTCACTGTGAAGTTCTTGTCAAAGGTTCACCAGCAAGAGGCTGCACTGTAAACAGAGTAGCATGTAAACAGAACACAGATTTCATTTCCAGATCATCACCAAGGCCTTATTACTCAAAGTGCATTGTTGCAGAAATGCATACAGACAACCAATCTCTGAGCTCATATTCTCAAAAATAAACAACTACCACAAATGCATAAATATAACTCTTCTATCACCACCAAAATGAGGATTTTTTTCTCTAAAAATAGACTAGAACTACACACTGAACTGGAAATACGAATTGTGATGCCACATGTTGTGTCATAAGAAAAGACTCATTGAGTTATCTCCCCCTTATTATGTCCCCTTTACAAAAAATTTTCATTTCGGAAGTTTAATATTTATTAAGCATGGCTATATTCTGTTGAAATAATTTATGCAAACATGAAAGTTAACAGTTGTAATAAAGGTCCAACAGTTGTGTTAAATTTAATGAAAACAAATATGGGGTTGGGAAAAGGACACACATATTCCTCAGCAGCCTGACTAGGTATAACTTTCATTGTTTGTCATAATTCAAATTGAAGCTATTCATATGTTCTGGCACTATCAAGAGTTAGAGCTTTGTAAAATTTACATGAAATTAAGTGGGACCATGTTTTTATGAAAATTGACCCACATGCATTTTGAGAATTGTCCCCCCCCCCTTTATTTCATGTCCTGAAATCACGCCAAGCTGCATCACTGAGACAGTTGCGACTTATTTTTTTTAATCATTTTTGGATGCATCTTCATTTAAAAAAAATAGCTTGATTTACATGCAAAAACTGGTATTCGAATTTCATGTCCTATATCTACCTTCTGCCGTTAAACACATCAGTAACTTAATACTTTACTATAGATAAAGCTGGTTCATTTAGGTTTGTTCTTTGTACATTTAATTTAACAATGTAGTCCGTCGTACTATCTGTGATCCACCAAATCTAAATCCATGGAGTTGATACTGCATTCGTGTAAGTTCTCCACACCTCGAAAGCGGCTAAGTTCAAGGTTTTCGACCCTTTGTGTTGCCGCTGCTCTGCGTAGCAGCAGAGGATCATCAATTCCCGTCTCACGGTGGCTCAGAAATTTCAACATGTGACTATTTTGTTTCTTGTCACTGTAATAGTAAACAATTTCTTTCCCATGCAATGAAATTTTAATTCGGCGTTACTCTTTGGCGACAACTTGCAATAAACCATTTCTGGAGAATTCGTACTATAACATGGAATTCCATATTGTTGTGCTCTTTCTCGAGAAATTGCAAGGTTTCCTGCGTGTTTCCAGCTATCTCATTATTTTTGTATTCAAATATTTTTTTAAAATATAATTTGCACTTCATCGTATACTATTTTTTAAAATAAAAAATATATATTTTAAAAAAAATCCCAAACCATTAATCTGGTTTTCATTGTATTTGTCTCTGCCACAGGTGTGCTTCTGAGTATGTTACTGGAAAAGAAGGAACATAAACATTTTGTTGAAGAATTTTCACAGAAATGTTTGTGAAATATTCACTAAGGAAACTTTTTTCTGACAGCAGGGGCATATTCCACAGTTAATTTAGGCATGAAAAGAATCTATGAAAGTAGGAAAGGTGTTACTATTATCCATGGAGTCATATTTCACTGTATGAAGTCTTTTCCATCTTGTTGTACTTTACACTTATTCAGGTTGGTGTTTAAAGCACTAATGAGCAGTTATTTTGGTTAGCTGTGTGCTTAAATCATATAAAATCTCCACAAGTACAATGTCCAAAGAAATACCTTTGTCTAGAGGGGCAGTGTTACTATTCACCCCATACAGCCATATTGCACTGTTATGAAAATCTCTCAAAGGACTATTACAATCCCTCACAAAATTATAATAATAAAGTTTATTCCAAGTTAGTGAATGATGCTTGTATGACATTTATTTTAATTTAGCCATGAAAAGAATATTTTAAAGGTAGGAAAGGACTTAAAAGAGCTGTTGCATAAAATAAAAATTTGGAAATACATGTATATTAACAGTATAAATAGGCTTACTGTATATATTCACTTATCAGTCAGTTACAAACTGCAAAGATCCAGATCTGCCATCTCATAATGCTCCAGAAGATCTGGGTTTATGCAATCAGTAGAACAACCAACATAGACCTTGATCTTTGGTTTTTGCAGTTTGACTTGACTTATAAGAGAGTATATTAGGAATTATTTCAGTTATGGGGGCTATTTATAAACGTATTGCATTATGTTCACATCCCATTTTTACCAATTAAGTTAGCAGCTAAAATACTTGTTACTATATAGACTTATATGTTTGAAAATAATCTGATAATGTAGCATATAGACATACCAAGAAACTTAAATAAACATCACTGTCACTGATATTTTCCTTACATGATTTGATGATTATTTGTTTAAGATCTTAGTGGTAAATGTACTAAAATGGTATGTATATGATTTTTTTTTTTACAAAGAGTTACATCTGAGAAATATCTTTAACAAAACATACAGTTGATTAAAAGCACAAATTGTCATTAAATGAAACTGATTAAGCAAAAGCTAGTTTATGATTTTAAGAATTTATTCATTTCAATAGTTACAGCTTAACAATAACAAATGAATAACAGAAATAAATAGTAGGAACAAATTTTGTATATGCAACTGTCTAAAGGAAGATGACCTCAGACTCCAGATAATGAATACCTTCCAAATTATTTTATCATTTTTCCAGAACTAGCAGAAAACATAAAAGCTGTTTAAATTATTTTATGAAACTTGAGAAATTGTTTTGGCATTGTCTCTTAATTCAATATATATATATTACATGTAATATACATACCAAGAAGTACAGTATGTGATCTTGTTCTTACTGTCATGCAATCATACACACACACACACACACACACACACACACACACACACACACACACACACATGGTAAGCTCATCACAATCCAATCAAAGAGCCTAACCCAAATAGGATGGTTTTTTAAAATATCTTTTTATTTTCAAACAACATGAAATAATGTGCTACTCTGGGCAGTATGTAGCAAAGATACATCAACAATGTGGCTTGATTAGCTGTATTTAATTTATTTATTTCCTTTTACACATATTAAAAATGTTAAATATTATACATGTAGTTTGCTTCATATCTGCTTTACTTCACGAAGCAGCAGCATGCAGAGCAAGCAGATTTGGAATATTCTGATGGCTGTCATAACCTAAGAAAAAAAAGTTCAATCATTAAATTTAGGATTGTTAAAAGAAAAATGAGTGAGAGTAATGAAGTCCATTTTGCCCAGTCTTAAAAAGTCTGTTGACTTAATAATAGACGACAGCCACTATCTCATTATTATGCCTGGATGAGTCAGATCATGTTGACTTGAAAATAGGTGACAGCCACTATCTCATTTTTATATCTGGATGAGTCAGATCATGTTGACTTACGGTAATGATAGATGACAGCCGCTATCTCATTATTATGTCTGGATGAGTCAGATCATGTTGACTTGATAATAGGTGACAGCCACTATCTCATTTTTATATCTGGATGAGTCAGATCATGTTGACTTAATGACAGATGACAGCCGCTATCTCATTATTATGTCTGGATGAGTCTGATCATTGAAAATACAAAAACTACATTAAATTTTGTTTTAGCAAGGCATCAACAAATCACTGGAGATTTACAACTTTTAAAAACACAGTACTAACAATATTAAACTAGTGGAGGCATGTATGTTTAACAAACACAATTTCAACTCATCTGCTGTCCTTGTTGTATATGTCTGAATTACTTATATCCATATTTTCAATGCTTTTATTTAGAATAGTTATGCCAGAAAATAGGGTTAGTCTATTTCCCAGATTTGAAGACCTGATGCCCAAGTCTCTAATTCTTCATCACTTGCATTTTAACCAGAAATTCAAACCCCCTTCACCTCCCCAAAAATTAAAGTAGACATTTACCTTTAACAGCAGAGGGAAGATAATCATAGAGCTATTTTTGTACACTACATACTTGTTCAGACACACTTATTTATCACTGGTAACCCAATTGTAATGACATGCTACAATCAAGGATGTCATTTCATCTTTTATAGGGTAGGGGGGCAAAACTTGATTCAGTGGTGGGGGCAACATATATAGGCTACATCAATTTTACAGCACCTGCCCCCAACCCCCATTATGTCCCAAGATACAATTAGTAATTATTATGCATGCAGAAATGTTCTGAACCACATGGCAACAGGAAAATAGGCATTGGCTGACTATGGGCTTGGCTTTTATATTTGTGTCTTATTTCTGTTGCAATATAACGCAAATGTACTTGTGCACAACAGTTTTGACAAGTCTGAATTCCTTTTGCACAACAGTTTTGACAGGTCTGAATTCCTACTGCACAACAGTTTTGACATCTGAATTTCTACGTACTGCACAACACTTTTGACAGTTCCTACTGCACAACACTTTTGACAGATCTGAATTCCTACTGCACAACAGTTTGACATATTTGAATTCCTACTGCACAACAGTTTTGACAGGTCTGAATTCCTATTTAACAACAGTTTTGACAGGTCTGAATTCCTATTGCACAACACTTTTGACAAATCTGAATTCCTATTGCACAACAGTTTTGACAGATTTGAATTCCTACTGCACATCAGTTTTGACAGGTCTGAATTTCTACTGCACAACAGTTTTGACAGATCTGAATTCCTACTGCACAACAACCTTGGTAACAATATATGTTAGACAGCTTATTGAACAAACATACTTCCAATTTTCTTTTTAATAACACATAACTAAGATATTTATTGAAATATTATAAGATAGTTTAAAACATTTTATATAAATCAAATTCTCTAAATCTAGATTAACTATTCTACTACTACAAATACTACTACTACTACTGTTATTATTATTATTATTATTATTATTGTTATTATTATTATTATTATTATTATTATTATTAATGATGATGATGATGATATTGATGATGATTGTGATAAATGCTTCCATTGCAAACACATCTGATGCAAAACCAGCAGCGTCTCGCACGGACAAACAATTTCTCGATAAAGAGCTAAATTATTAGAGGTCCTAAATTGTCGGTTATTACAAGTTGCTGCCCAATAGCACTAATAATTACCTTGGTTACCGGGCCCGTCTTTAAAAATTAAAAAATCCTGTAACAATATGTCACTGTTAGAGGACTGAACACGTTATCCAGAGGTGTGTGAACAATAGGCATGTGATTTTCTTTCCAATCACGAATTCGTTTTTTAAAATATATTTTAAGATAATGATTTTATTTCTTCAAATAATTAAAGGATTTACTGTACATGTTTTCTACAAATTAGGCCCATATCCTTTCCAAGTTATTTAATATCTGGATATTTTTTTCACCACCTCTATTCCAAAAAAATAATGTTTGGCATCAAATTAGTAGCGGGAACTTGCTTTATTACAGAGTATTATATTCCATATAATTTTTGTTCCGTTTCATATCGTATCTCACATTTCGTTTATCCAAATTTAGGCGCTACCGAATGAAATTAGGAAACACATGCCACTTCCTGTGTCAATAACGTTAGAATGGGTGATCAAAACAATCTAGTTTATACTGGCAGTAATTATTTCAGACAAAGGTTAGTTCTTGCAACACTTAGTGGAAAAACAGTGAAGATAAAACAGATACGCTTTAAAGACGATAATCCAGGATTAAAAGGTAAATTAGGAATTCAACGTAGTGTTACATGTTTTCGAGTAGAAGCACTCAATTATAGTATAGTCGTACAATGTAAAACCTTGATCCCAAAACATAAAAATAAGGGTCGATGTCTTACATTGTATGAATATATTACGGGGCTGTTCGGCCCATGGTAAAATCTGCCCATTAACAACTCGTTGTACCCAAATCGGTCCATAACGTACTTCGCCCATTATACACTCGGTCCACACAATGAACTCTGCTCACTAATAGTCCCATAATATAAGCTTTCTTCTTTGATATTTATGTTTTGGCATAGCGTTCTTATTGCCCAAACAACGGCGCTATGTAGCGTCAAACGGTAAGTCTCATTTTCAGCAATATATCACGTACTTGGCAGCCCATATTGGCGCTTTTCAACCAATGAACATTTTAAAGTTTTAAACAAATTTTACCTACTCTGATGTCTTTTCCCTAATAGATTCAAATTCCCGCACAAGCGAATGGACCTGTTTTAAAGTTATGTGTGGACCACTTCTCAGTTAGCTGGAGTGCGATTTAAACTGGATATCCAGAAATTGGTTTTTACATAAAGGATCATAAATGCCTTGACCAAAACAAAGCTACGAGAACACTTTCTTCAGTATTAGTATTTTGTTATTTGTTTCATTAAAAAAATTATTTGACTTTATTTGATATTGGCATTTCCAGCTTCTGTTGCGGTCACATTCCAGCAAACTGAATCTAATGTGAAAATGCATAACTTTGCTGCTGTCTTGTTTTGATTTGTTGAGGACAAAGACAGCAAAATAAGTATACCGGTAATCTATTAGGTATAAATTTGTAAAAGAATGTCAATATGGGCTACCAAATGTGTGAGATAGTCTTGAAAATTTTATTTCTCATTCTTATCTCAGTCAATTTGGGAATGCACTACATAAGGCGATTATTTAGGCCATAAGACATAACATCAAGCCATAAATAACATGTGATGTGTTGTAGGACTAGGAAAGGTCCTGCTTGTGGCATACCAAGTCAGGAGCTTCTACAATTATTGATGACAATTTGTTTCAAGTCCCATTTGTATTTGTCAAGAATCTTTACTTAAAACAGTTTGTTGATGCTGGTTTCAGTTTGAAGTTCTTCCTGTGATTTGCCATAGTCTTGCTATGGTTAACCCTTTAACTACTATAACTGTTGTGCAGTTTCACTACTGCTCAGTGCTATCATATCAGTTACTCAGACTACTGAGGCTGATTGCTAGGCTGAATACTAGAGCATCATCAAGGCTGACTACAGATATTGACAATAAAAACATGATTACATTTATATTCATTATTTCATTAGTTTTTACTGGATTTCAGTGATATAGAAAACAGCTTACCTTGTATAGTGTCTGTTATTCATATGTTTCCGCTTTATACACCGCTCCCTCGATAACTCGCGCCCTGATAATTCGCGAACCTGCTTATAACGCGGTGTCCAGCGTGGATCCCGTTTTTTTTTAAAGAAAATATTTTTTAAAAATGAAGAAAATCGTGATCAGAACTGGTGAATGAAACCTTGATATATCGCCCGTTTTATCGTCGAAAATGACGGTTAGTGCCCGAAAAGTTAGAATCAACATCGTGAAATTTTCAGGTTTTAATAAGGAATCACATATCTTGTTAGATTTTATCGGAAAAAAATATTTTCTCAGTTCACTGTAAATAATAATACTGTATATGTATAGGGGAAATTAGTGTTTTAATCTTTTCATTGTGTTGCAGTGTAAGCAGTATAATCGTTGCATGTTCTCTTCTATTCAAACATGAAAAGAGTCAATTGACCGTCACATCGATGCCCACGAGCACATCTGTGAGAACCTAATTAACTGCCGGCTGCGTTTTAATCGACGACTTGGGGAAGTGTTTGTTGCATTGTTAAACTCAATTAAAATAGACCTGCTTTGTTTTATAAGGCGGTCTTTTGTATCAAATCAGGTAAAAGACGTACATTACAAAAGTTCAAAGGAATGCAAATCCTACATGCCTAAACTCTTGTGGTCAATATCGTGTCTCAACATCAGTCAAATTAGATGGACCAATCGAACATGGTTTCAAATAGTATGTACTTATTGTCATTAAAGTATATATTAATCAGTAATTTATCCTAATCATTTGTAAATGTGATCATGCAGAGCAAGGGAATCAAGCGAAAGGCGTACTCAGTGAACGAAAAGCTTACTGTCATAGAGAGGGTTCGTAATGGTGAATCAAAATCAAAAGTTTGTAGTGAACTTAAACTTGCCGAGTCGACACTCAGAGGCTGGCACAAGGATGATCAGAAATTTCGGGATTATTTGCATGAAGTTAATTCTGATGACGGATTTAAACGGAAACGGGCACGCACTGCAAACGACACAGAATTAGATGATGCTGTGTACACCTGGTTCACACAACAATGTGAACAAAGTGTTCAGATTTCGGGAACAATTCTCAAGGTCCAGGCAGAGAAAATGGCAAAAACTATGGTTACTGAATCAGATTTCATGGCAAGCCATGGATGGCTTTGGAGATTCCAGCGCCGACATGGAATAAAACAAAATTCTTTATCGGGAGAGATACGCTCAGCAAATCAGGCGGCCGCATCTAGTTATCCCAACCAACTCCGAGAGATACTGACCCGTGATGGATATACAGACGACCAAGTTTATAGTTGTGATGAGGCTGGTCTATGCTATCGGATGATTTAAATATTTTTTTTATATATTTCTTTTTTACATGTCTGAAGTTTAGACCCATTAAATTCATGGTTGGTAATGGTTTACCTTTGTAAATTTTTTTTTTACATTTTACTCTATCTATTTTTCTAATCAATCTATCTATGTATCTATTTAGTGATAGCAGAATTTTATGTTTTAGATCAACACAAGTTTCGACGTTGTCGTTTTTCGATATGAATGTTATCTTTTTTGATAAAATAAATCTTGATTCATTTTGAACAAACAATAAAACTAGAATGTATCCAAATCAACACAAAAAGCAGTGACGTAATACACAATGTGTTTAGCGATACACATGTTAAGAGTACTGGTACCTCATGGAATAATGTTTGTTTTTACGATCTTTTCAAGATATTTTATTCAGAAATTAAAGGTAATTTATAAAGAAAAACGAACAACACCTTTATAAAGAAATATTTATTCACAGTTATTTCCAGCACGATTATAAAACGAGTATTTAACAATGCACCCCCCCCCCCCCTTCGCCTCTGTCGATCTCCCATCTCTTTATTAGTTTTTTTTTAATAGGTCCCTCGGTAACTCGCGCCCTCGCTTATAGTGCGGTCGATGTTTTTGGACCCTGTTGTGCACGAGTTATCGAGGGAGCGGTGTATACTCCTACATCCCATTTAACAAGAAATCTCAGTTATGTAAATCCCACAAAATAAATCTAATATTTTCATATGTACATATAAAAAGCACAAATGAAATCCACTCTAATTACAATGTTGCGAGTGGTACCTCTCTAAACTAATTATCCACACATAAATGATGATGTTATCATTTATATTACAAGATATGCCCACCTGGCACATCTTAGACCAACAAATTGTTCTCCGCATTTTTTTTTTGCGTTGTGATGCTGATTTTGTATCATTTCCTGTCTTACTTTTGGTCCCCTATTTTCTTAACAAAATTGTTTGTTTCTTTGACAAGATTTATTGCCAGATATTCAGGAATAAATCTGAGTAAAAAATCTTTCATTGCTTAATGGTCTGAACTTGATTGTTGAAACAACATGAGAATCTAAAACATTGATATCGATTACGGCGAGGTCGTCACTCCATTATGTAATTGAAACTACGTCAGCATTGTCATCCGATTGGTGTTGAAATGGGACTAACATTAATATCTGATTCATTTTCTAAGAATGATCCATTTAACTTTTAGATATCGCTTGCACTGGACCCTTTAAAGTTGCATGTATCTGAATCAGAGTCCATCTTTGCTTTTCTCAAAAAACACATGTTTCATAAACCGCAGAAAATTCATTTTAATGTGTCTAAATTTAACTTCTCAGCTTTCCAACTTGTATCAAAATGTTGAGTAAACAATCCTCTCATTGGTAGGGCTGTCAAAAACCACAAAAAGATGACCTGGGTACCCGTTGCACCATTTATAGGGTACCCGGGTATTCATTGGAACATGTAAGACATGTAGAACCCTTGACCAACATATTTTTTTCCCCACTAAATTACGTGTAAATGTATACAGAATAAGCTTTTTTGTTATATCCATCTTCCAAAAATCTCGTTTCTATTAACATTCCAATAATACCACAAACCGTATTTTAGAAAAGACTGCTTTACATAACTACAGTATAAGAGTATGCTTGTCGCTGGACTTGCACTTTCCTTACAATATCATGTTCTATTTAAAGCAAACCTTGTTCTACTTTCCCTTGAATTCTATTTATAGCATCTTTGTGGCTTAGTGAGGAGAGAACAGAGTATATTTATTTATGTGGCTACTATATAATATGTCCAAATTATATGTACAACATCTTTGGAATTTTGTTTATTGTCGATATAACGTGACTGTATGACCTCTGATGTCATCGACAAGTAGGTTGCAAGATTTGTGTAGTCACGTGACTAAGAATGCAAATGGCCAGATCCAAGTAAAATTTCAGCAATGATGTACTTTCATCTCGTCTGTCAGTGGATTAAAGGCTCACAATTTTTGAGAAAATAAATCATATTCCTATCGATTTCATGCAGGTATATCTCGATGAAAGATCATTCAAGTTAGTGGAATACTAGTAACTAATAGATAATAAAACAATATTCGCTTCACATTTGATAGGAAAGTATTGTGATATGTGTTAAATGGACTAGAAGAAGAAGCTATACCAGATAAACTTGCATCAGCGTCAGTACAGTGTATTTTTGTTTGCTGAAAGTAATTAAATAAGCAGGCATTTTCATTACTATCCCTGCAAACGTTTGTAATATTAAAGTTTATGTGTGTCTAAACCAGGAGTAATCTTGATCTTAGAAGCTGATAAAAAAATAAACAAAGCCATGTGTACTTAGCAGTTTTTTAAAAAAAAAATAGCAAGCCAATCCAAATGTATATCTAGTTCATACTACCACGAGAGAATACAAATAAAAAATTGTCTGAATATTAATGAAGACTGCTTTCTACTGTATATAATTGGGTCAGTGCACTTTGTATCCTATCTTTTGTTATAACTTTGTTTATATGCTGTAATATTGTTTTGACCCACTTTTTTCTCGATTTCAGCCATGAGGAAATGTATTGTTTTTAGTCAGCATTCTGTGACTGATAAATGTTCACAAAAATGGTCATTAGGGACTGACATAAAACGATATATAGATGTAAGCTTATAATAGTTTTTATCTATTTACAGAATTTGAAGCCAATCTGATTCGACTCCTGGACAAAATTACAAATGGATCAAAGATAGTAGTTAGTGTTACAGGTCAGTCTTTACTGCCAAGGCTTTCATATGTTGTCATTTTAACATGTGATGAGTGCAGTTTTGATAACACTAATACATTACCTGTGATTATTAAGTTGCTTTTAATTTGTTAAGTATATTTTAATTTGCTTTGTTGTTTTTTTTAAAAATTAATTTTATTATATGCTATTGTATAGTAGCGTTGTATGTTGGACTTGACCTTTTCCAAAAATTGAGTTAATATCTGCTTGACCAGAATTGACTTTTTCTGTAAACATCTAATACATAGGTAAAATAAAATCTGTTTGCGTGTGTTCGAGTCTCAGATTCAGCCAGTGTAGTATGTGAGAAAGCTTGTCAATAGCTTCTCGTGAATCAGTGGTTCTTTCCATGGGGGGGGGGGGGTTCCTGGGTTCTTCCTCCACCATTAATACTGGCCGCCATGTATAGCTTATCGTGTGCTGAAAAATGGCATTAAACACTACAACAACAGCAAGCTCACTCCATCTTTTCTTCATTCTGCTTCATTCATTGTTGTGTTAGACACGCTCACTCCTCCTCTTCATTCTGCTTCATTCATTATTGTGTTAGACAAGCTCATTCCACCTTCTCTTAATTCTGCCTCATTCATTATTGTGTTTGATAAGCTTATTCCACCTTCTCTTCCTTCTGCCTCATTCATTGTTGTGTTAGACAAGCTCACTCCACCTTCTCTTCATTCTGCCTCATTCATTGTTGTGTTTGACAAGCTCACTCTACTTCCTCTTCATTCTGCCTCATTCATTGTTGTGTTTCACAAGCTCACTCACCTTCTCTTCATTCTGCCTCATTCATTGTTGTCTTTGACAAGCTCACTCCACCTTCTCTTCATTCTGCCCCATTCATTGTTGTGTTAGACATCACTCCACCTTCTCTTCATTCTGACTCATTCATTGTTGTCTTTGACAAGCTCACTCCACCTTCTCTTCATTCTGCCTCATTCATTGTTGTGTTAGACAAGCTCACTCCACCTTCTCTTCATTCTGCCTCATTCATTGTTGTGTTTGACATTACTGCATCTTCTCTTCATTCTGCCTCATTCATTGTTGTGTTAGACATCACTCTACCTTCTCTTCATTCTGCCTCATTCATTGTTGTCTTTGACAAGCTCACTCACCTTCTCTTCATTCTGCCTCATTCATTGTTGTCTTTGACAAGCTCACTCCACCTTCTCTTCATTCTGCCTCGTTCATTGTTGTCTTTGACAAGCTCACTCCACCTTCTCTTCATTCTGCCTCATTCATTGTTGTGTTAGACATCACTCTACCTTCTCTTCATTCTGCCTTATTCATATTTGTGTTTGACAAGCTCACTCCACCTTCTCTTCATTCTACCTCATTCATTGTTGTGTTAGACTAGCTCACTCCACCTTGTCTTCATTCTGCCTCATTCATTGTTGTCTTTGACAAGCTCACTCCACCTTGTCTTCATTCTGCCTCATTCATTGTTGTCTTAGACTAGCTCACTCCACTTTGTCTTCATTCTGCCTCATTCATTGTTGTGTTAGAAAGAATTCATTTATATTTTAGGCCTGATTGTGCATCGGCCAAGTAGTTAAAAAAATGTCATCCTCCTGTCTTCAGTAGAAAATACTAGTAGCAACAGATGGTGAGATCACTGTGACAGCTAGTCAAGGGTGATCAGTCTCCCTCCATGATGGAAAAGTCAGCAATTTAATGATGACAGTTCATGTATTACTGCTATGGAATTGTAGTTATGGGTAAAACAAAGTTAATGCAATACAATTATTATTACCAAATTTCCTCCTACCCTGTTCTGATGTCCCTTCATTTTTGTTCCAAGTCAAAGATGGACAGAAGTCCAAATGATGGTATTAACTAAGGGATTAGACTTGGAATTAGTTACTTTTTGCATCAGGGCCTAGTTTACTAATTGGAGGAATGCATTCATCTTAGTCTGGGACTTGTGCCAGGACAACCATTAATCTTGGTCTGGGACTTGTGCCAGGAAAAGAATTAATCTTGGTCTGGGACTTGTGTCGGAAAATGTAACAGTAGCATAATAATGACAGCAGGTAATTATTGCATTGTAAAAAAAATTAATTCTTTCCAAAAAATGACATTTTTATATTTTCTTTTCTTTTACTTTTAGTATTTAAACTCTGTTTTTAATATTTTGCCTAGGACAAGTGTCTGATCTGATTCAAGCTTATGATCATTGTAACGGGGTAGTCGGTATCAAGCGTTATTGGTACAATATTGCACAAGCCACTGGTCAGAGGTATTGCGCAACTTGGAAAAAACAACACCCGAAAAAATCTCCCGCTAATACTCGTTATCTACCCGCTAATACTCGCTATGTAAGGAATGACCTCTACGGTGTGATTTGCCTGGTTATAGAATGGATATGGCAGTCTTGAGTCAATATCTTGAACAAAGACAACACACGAGCCCCCGTAAAGATAAATAAAGAATTTAATCAAGAGAATCCAGAGAAGAAAAGACACAGTAAATTACAATTTTCTTTCCTTTTGAATACTCTTAGTTCAGAAGCACTCTAAAGCCAAAGTTTTAAAATAATAGATACATTAATTAAATTTCAAACACTAATAAAATAGACAAATTTAGCCGTTAATGGCTGATAGCAAATTTTATCACGAAATCGAGTGTTCATTAACATTGGACCGCTTGGTAAATTCACATGACCTGCTGGTCGACTGTTTTTCTGCTTGCGTCTCGACTTTAACTTGCCCTCTGGATGAACGTGGGATTCTCACAACTCTGACTTCTAAATTCTTTTTCCTCCTTTGGATCTCGATCTCCTCGCTATTTCTCTCTCTCCAAGCAAACTATTTTCCTTTGAAAAGAAAAGGGTAAAACGCCCTAAGTATCTCATTAGGCTTTAAGAGATGAGATTGTCCGTCCGTCTTTCTGGTTCGAACAATCAGATCTTACTATCAGTGATAACCTTTATAAGGCTAGCAAATACTACACAAGTCTTCAGATCAATACAGCTATACCGCTAATTATCGATATCAGAATTTGGGGAAGTCACATATATTCCCGTAAATCATTACGTAAAGTGAAGCAGTAAATCATAGCACACAATCAATATTCACTAATATGATAAATTCAAAATTAATGTAGCACTTTTCAATCATAAATGTACACAGCATGTTTTCTACAACACCCATTAACCTACCTACGTATATAAGGTGAAAATTCTAATTCAGAATTCAAAAGTACATTACTAAATCAATATAATAACCAAACTATTCATACAAAATATCAACATATCATGCATCTGTAACGAAGAAACATCATATAAATTACATCATGATAAATTTGAATTTGAGTTAAATACCTTGTGTTTTTGGCGTCTTACAATCGTTCCTAAATTCAATTTTCCCTGGAACCACGATTTTATGGACGTCTTTACCTAAAGTACCGCCCGGAGTCTCTACTATGTCGGAATTAATAATACTGACCCTCTCTTGCAGAGGTACTTCCAAGACTGATTAAAATTCATTAGATCTTAGAGTATATTCCCCCCCAAAATTCAGGGATCGACCCACCCGTCATTCCACATTTGACCAATCGGAATAAATGCTATTCCTACAGACATTTGGAAAACTGCTTATCAATGTGCCAAAAATGCCACCTGGTGTTGTAATAACACCCTGCCATTCTCTCAAATCACATGACAGTTTTTCATGTGAATTTTGCCTTTCTAGCCTGTCATACAACTAGTTCGTTTTTACTATAAACATACTAACAGTGTGACCCGAGTTAGGAAAACATTTCTCCGTGCAAACTCTACCACAAGATAACAGTTAATTGTAGGCTAGACTAAGAATTAATTAATGGATTTCACTGATGAAAAATTTGGCACTTGACAATCATGCATGCTGCTTTACATTATTGGCAAGGTTTAAATCACAAACACACAATCCCATTTTCCAGTTAAAATAGTAAGTACATGTAGTAAGTACATGTACAGTGTCTCAGTATAAAAGTTTTACAGTTGCATATGAGATAAATAATTATGCAATAAAAATTAGAACTTTCAGATATAAATTATGTAAATCTCTTAAATATGCATATTATTTTGAATGTGGCATTTACTAATTTCCAAGAGATTTCAGTGAATTCACTATTTTTCACAGAGTGTCAATTTTCATGAAATTTTATATTGAAACAATTAGACTGTTTTCTCAATACCAAAATAAAAATTTTAACAATAATGTCATTTTCTCCAAAGCATCAGAAATTGATACCCATAGATAATTCACAGTAATGTTTGGGATCTGTTTGTGTGATATATATATATATATATTTTTAGTGTTAACAATTTTATATCATAATGCTAAGATCTGTGTAGTATGACCGTTTATAGTTATGTCAAGCATTGTGATATCACATAGAATCACGTCCCACCCAGTCATATTATCCTGACACAAGGCTGACCAGTCCTAACAATAACCTTTTAATGGTGACTGCCAAGCAAGACAGCTGCTAGTACCATTTGATAAGTCATTGATTTGATTAGGTCAGGATTTGAACCTTCCACCTGCTTCTGAGGCAACACTTTAGCAGCATAGGTCACCAGACTGATATAAAGCAATAATAGTTCTAGCTTATGGATTGATGATGATGATGTCTGTACATTTGTCTGTTAGTCATCAACAGAGTTACACTTTGCGCTGAGATTGTTTTCTCACACACTATTTCTAGTAGATTCTCTTGACATGGTATGTACATATTGCATGAGTGGTACTGCAGCCATTAGTGCAAACTGGGTCACTATGAGATATATTTCATGATTTGCAGTTAGACCAATCTGCCATTGGTGGGTTGCTCTTTCATGTTTTTGGATACATTGTTAGTTAACATGAAATCCCTTGATGCTTAACCGTTTATATTTTTTATTCTTTAGATCATTTGCCAGTAAACATCAATGCTGTTTCATTGAATTGGATTTGTTAATTTTTTTTATCATATTAGTTAATTGGTTAGTTAATCAATGACAATTTCTTTAATCATTGTTGGTTGAAATGTAGTTCGGCACCATTTTTGCATTTTTAGACCTTTGAAGAAGAAAAAAGTCATAATTTATGCAATGTTATATGGACAAATGAATCACCTGTCTGTTACATGACAGTGAAGATTGATCATGTGAATTGATGATTTTTTTTTCATGGTTCTATCATTCAGGTACAAGCGTTCATTATCAGCCTGGGCTCCTGCTTGGTGATCGGATAGAACATGATTGTAGTCAGGAACGAGGAATAGGCTACTACCTGGAAGCCTTGATTTGCTTGGCACCATTTTGTAAGAGACCTTTACATGTGACTCTCAGAGGAATTACCAACAGTCAGCAAGATCCATCAGTAAGACTTTTCATCAATATCAATTCTCTTTATTTCCTGTAAGTCTTATCATCAATATCAATTCTCTTTGTTTCTTGTAAGTCTTATCATCAATATCAATTCTCTTTATTTCTTGTAAGTCTTATCATCAATATCAATTCTCTTTGTTTCTTGTAAGTCAATTCATCATTATCAATTCTCTTTGTTTCTTGTAAGTCTATTCATCATTATCAATTCTCTTTGTTTCTTGTAAGTCTGTTCATCATTATCAATTCTCTTTGTTTCCTGTAAGTCTATTCATCAATATCAATGCTGAAGAACTTTGATCAGGGAAAGTTCACAACAAATTTAAATAACAGACCTGTTCCATTTTTTATAGTGATCAGAACATATTTATTGTGCCATGAAATATCCTATTTGCAAGAAAAAAAATTAATACTTCGATTCTTACCAATGGAGGTTTTAAACCCAAATTAAAGTTCCAATATTTTGAAAAATATTTATCTGGCCATCAAGTTAAATGAAGGTGGGACATCTCGCATAAACATGAAACTTTGTAATTTGTTCACATGTTTACATTTCCCTATGAATAGCCTCATTCCCATGGTAGCCTCGGTATCATGGTAGTTATCTCTGGCTGACCAAACTCTAGGCCAATTTAAGTATATGCACATGTAGCATATAAACAACTATACAGCCATGTGCTAAACAACTATACAGCCATGTGCTAAACAACTATACAGCCATGTGCTAAACAACTATACAGCCATGTGCTAAACAACTATACAGCCATGTGCTACTAGAATAATAAATAACAGAGTGAATTGTTTTGGTAAACGTGTTTGTTGATAATGGGATATTAATCAGTCGTTTTTTTATATATAAATTTTAGTTCTAGTGGGATTTGACTGATACATGAATTCTCTAGCATATGATCTAATATTTAAAATCATGGAATTTTATTTGCATGTATAATAATTAACATGTTGTATAGTGTAAGTTGTCTTCATTTAATCAATATTTCCATTTTGTTTCTCTTCGTAAATCCTAGTCACTGACAACAGGTCAGCTCTTAAAAATTTCGCTTGTTTGCTAACATTCAATTTATTTTCAGCCCTCCCCCCTTAATTATATAAACATCCACTTATGTCGACAATATTATTTTCATCCAGAGGATGTTGAGATAAACTGATAGTTCTTTATTAAGAAAGTGGGGGATAAATTGGAAATCGGTGACAAAATATTGAGGTTCGTGAATTTTTTGGCAATAACTTTTGAAAGCCAGCACCATCCCTGCAAGTAATGTTACTAAATAACAATACCCTTACAAGGTGTCTGCCTTAGATTCTGGAATATATCATTTGGATCAATGAGCTCATTATGTACAATAGCATACTTCATTATTTTTAGCAGAAGGGATGTGACTCATTCTGGTTCAGATAAATTAGAGTGGTTACCTCCCTTGATTTTATTTTTTCAGCATTGATGTAGCACTTTAAACATTACAGAAACATTTCAGTAGTTATAGGAAATTGCTTCAGTCTTTTCAAAAATACTTTGATGATTTCTTTAAAATATAATCACTTTTTTGTTACAAGATAAAGGGAAGGAAAACATTGACAATATATGATTACATATATTCAAGGGATTGTTGGTATAAGTTTATAATCTTATTTAAGGAGCATGGTTATCAATGTCTCACAGGTTATGTTCTTTATTTTGATCCCATTTAATGCAATATTAGTTAAATCTTGTGAGCCACCAGTATCCTTAATAATCAATCTAATCTGAAAGACATGTAATTAAGGAAAAATTGTCATTATATATTACAGTAAGCAACAACAAATTGCCAGCAGTTCTTGGACTTTGTTATAATTACCTTTGTTATAATTTCCTAATTTTGTTATAGTTACCTGACTTTGTTGTAATTACCTTTATCAAGAACAGTGTAGTATAGATTAATCATTATATAGTATTCATTTCTTTTAATATATTTTGCATGTTTTTAGTGGTTTTCATAACTTTTATCAAGGGAATTGTTTATATTTTTACTTTAGGTTGACATGATTAAATTGTCTACCCTACCAGTTTTAAAAAAATTCCTGGGAACAGATGAAGGCTTAGATTTAAAGGTATAAAAAAAGCAAATGTCTCATCATCTGTTGTTCTGATCTCATAATTGTTATCATGCTCAAATATTTACTCATGTACTTTATTTTCTGTTATCTTCTTGCTCAGGTTCCTTTTCACAAGACTTACGTAATTTGAAAACAATAAATAAGAAACAAGTTACCAATGCATGGTATCTACAGCTCCCTATCTTTTCTATTTTAGATATGTACACAACCTAGATATATACTAACAACCAGTCAACATGGTTACGAGTCACAAATGATATGTGTGTAACACAGATATATACTAACAGTCTGGTAAAATCAACATGACAGAAGATTACCTGGATATAAAAACTATCAATCAAATCATGTTTTATTTTTAACACCTAGCAGGTTTTTGAAATACACACTAGATAATTTGCGACATATTTTATGTTTTTCCTGCTTGATGAAAATGAAGTACTGCTTGATGAAGTAGAAAAGTTTTGCTACCAGGGATTTCATAAAGGAAAAACAGTGTTTGAATTGAACTTATGAGAAAGAGTTTTTCCAACACCTTTAACATTCTTTTTTTCATTTTTATGGAATAAAATGCACACATCAGATCTAGGCAAGAGATTGAAGGATTGGAGAAGTGACAAGGTAGATGGGACAAGTGAATTTTCTCCAGGGCAAGTGATTAAAAAATATTTGGGCAGCCCTGGAAAAAGATGAAATTGTTTTGTGAAATTAACTAATGGCTTCAGTAAACAGTACAGTGTCACCTATTTTCCTGAATCCAAGGTGGATGCTGTAACTACTTAGGCTACTGGAGCAGTCTAAAAGCTGGAATAGGAGTTAGATTATGGCTTTATAATGAATTCAACTTACCAAGTTAATAAGAAAGGAAGGTTTATGGGATTACCTACAACTGCCTATAATCTAATGAATGCCCAACAAATATCATACAGTTGTCCAAACGTCTACAACTAACATTTTATACAGTTGTGTATATAATGGGTAACATTTGCTAGAGTTGTTCACATTTCAGGTATCTAAGAGGGGAGCTGCCCCAGATGGTGGGGGAGAAATTGTCTTCACTTGCCCCTGCAGACAGAAATTGAGGCCTCTCCTGTTTACAGATCCTGGAAAAGTCAAAAGAATTAGAGGAATAGCGTATCCTTAACAATATTCAGGATCCATTATCATACTTTAGGGTGTAGTGGTTTCTCAGATCTGTTTTTGTATTTTTTAACATGAGCTGTCAGGACTTTACATGTTCCCCTACAACAGCACCTGACTAAGTGTATGGGGCATTACCTTAAGATTATTACCCATCCTGAGCTTTACTTGTGTTCCTTCACTTAGACACAACACACATTACATTATGGATGATGTGACTACACATTACATTATGGATGATGTGACTACACATTGCATTATAGATGATGTGACTACACATTACATTATAGATGATGTGACTACACATTACATTATAGATGGTGTGACTACACATTATATCATGGATGTAACTACACATTACATTATGGATGATGTGACTACACATTACATCATGCGTGTATGATGTGACTACACATTACATCATGCGTGTGACTGTGTTACATTATGGATGTGACTACACATTACACTATCGGTGTGACTACACATTACGTTATGAACATTAATTACTACACATTACACTATCAATGTGACTACACATTAAGTTAAATAGTATTGAAGGAGTCTTCCCCTCCCCCCTCCATGTGTGTGTTCAGATGACTTAGTTTATTCAAGACTTCATTTTTCAAAAATGTTGTATGGTGAATCAATAAGCAGAATTTTGGGGTCATTAAAGCAATGGAAACAACTAATGCCATTCTCATGTATTCTTCTTTATCCTGACTGTCATCAACAAGATTGTACTTTTGTCGGCATGGCAGTACATATAATTGAACTGTTATCAATAATGAATGCCAGTAAGTATTTTCCATGATATTAACTTACCTCCTTGACTCTTGTGAAGCTGGTGTGTAAGAGTATCTCCAGCTATAGCAAACCGACTTGTTGATTCTGCAAGGTCCATCCTCAATCAGTTCCTACCAGACATCTACATCTACACAGATCATGAAAAGGGAAGCAGATCAGGGAGGTATGTATTACGATAGATTTTAACATGAGAAAGTGTCTTAATTAATGCTATGGTAATAATTCCTTGTACCTCATCAGACCTGGGATTAATTGAGAGTTGGGACATATGAAGACATTGGTTTTCTCAATCTGTCAGACTTGTCGTTTTGTCCACATTCTTCAGTTTCTTTCAACTCAACATGTATGGTTCAGTAATATTATTATCATCGAGAATATTTAATATTAGTCATAAATTTATATAATACATAAATTGCAAGATAAAAAGTATAATTTGTTACATTTAATGTTTCTCCTGTCTTATTTTTCCACTATTTCTAAAACACTACTAAAATCAGATTTAATGGGTTTGTTTTATGATTTCAGGTCGCTTGTTTCATGTACTTAATGTTTGTATAAAATATACTGTATTTATAAAATTATTTCAGGTCCCCTGGATTTGGGTTGACATTAGTGGCCGAGACAACCAATGGTGCATTTTTAGCAGCTGAGGCAGTATCCAATCCAAAAGGGTCAGAAAAAGGGCCAAGCGTTCCAGAGGATATTGGGAAAGAAGCTGCAGGTCGATTGATGGAAGAAATATACAGGGTAAATATCTAGCCAAAATCGCTGCTTTTTTGTCAGCTTGTGCCATACATTTTTTTTCACCCTGTGATATTGAAGCTTATTGGCAGGTGTGCTTTTCCACACTACAGGTAGCATCAGCTACTTGCTCTCCAGTGAATATTGTCAACGGGACCTTCTAGCTGCACAGGGAACGACTCCTGTACTGGGGATTTTGAGTTAAGTTTTCGGCCTGGAGATCAAACTGTTTAGGGTTGTAATGCCAACTGAGGTGTTGGAAAACAAATTTATTGGCATCCACTTGGGTCTGAACATAGGACCTTCATCTACATCAGACCATTGATAACCTCCATTTACAGCCAAGTTTTGCCAAACCAGTAAAAACTATTCCCATGATAGTCACAATTAAATCATCCTAATAACTCAGATATCAGAGTACTAAATGAAAGAGATTGTCAATGACTTTTAATGAATCCCATGTATTAATGCAGTAGTTGGATAAATGCTAGTTAGATTAGCAAGTACTAGACTTTATTATTAAAAAAAAAAAAAAATTGATAAATGTTCTACAATAGAAGTTTGATAATCAAACTCATTCAGCCCAGATTTAATTCTTTGTCATGTTTGTGACCTTGAAGACTCGCATCTTGAGACAAAAATTATGAATGCAGTAGCTTGAATTTTTTAAAATAAAGATTATGAATGTAGCAGCTTGAATTTTTTTTTATAAAGATAATGAATTCAGTAGCTTGCATTTTTTTATAAAGATTATAAATTCAGTAGCTTGCATTTTTTATAAAGATTATGGCTGTAGTAGCTTGATTTGTTTTATAAAGATTATGAATTCAGTAGCTTGAATTTTTTTATAAAGATTATGAATTCAGTAGCTTGAATGTGTTTATAAAGATTATGAATTCAGTAGCTTGCATTTTTTTAATAAAGATTATGAATTCAGTAGCTTGAATTTTTTTATGAAGATTATGAATTCAGTAGCATGCATTTTTTTAATAAAGATTATGAATTCAGTAGCTTGAATTTTTTAAAAAGATTATGAATTCAGTAGCTTGAATTTTTTTTATAAAGATTATGAATTCAGTAGCTTGAATTTTTTAAAAAGATTATGAATTCAGTAGCTTGTATTTTTTTTGTAAAGATTATGGCTGTAGTAGCTTGATTTTTTTAATACAGATTATGAATGCAGTACCTTGAATTTTTTTTGTAAAGATTATGAATTGAGTAGCTTGAATTTTTGTAAAGATTATCACTGTAGTAGCTTGATTTTTTTAAAAAGATTCACTGTAGTAGCTTGATTTTTTTAAAAAAGATTATCACTGTAGTAGTTTGATTTTTTTAAAAAAGATTATCACTGTAGTAGCTTAATTTTTTTTAAAAAGATTATCACTGTAGTAGCTTAATTTTTTTAAAAAAGATTATCACTGTAATACTGTAGTATCATTTATTTTCGTTGGGCTCAATTTTCGTGGTTTTGTAAAATAAAGGCATTTTCGTGGGGACGTAAATTCGTGGTTATGCCTGTCAAATTTTGCATATTATAAGGTAGTTAATTTCATGGTTTAACCTCTACAAGTACCCAAAATAAAGAATGCAGAAGAATAAAACGATGCCGACGCAAACGGCGGTCACATTAATGTTTAAAACAATACTACCACCTGTATAAGTAAATATCTAAGACCCGGCAAGTTCAATACTTACAACGTGTTTTTGACCAAGTGATTAACATCTGTCAAAGCAGACTCAGCCAACAACACTAAAACAATACATCCACCTATGTGAGCACATATCAAACACCCGTCAGGATTAATCAGTTTCGCCATGTTTTCGTTTGAGTGTTCAAGATCAAAGGAAACCGACGCCGCCAACAAAACCAGACCAATCAGTTATTAAAGTACATTTGAATGATCTCTTACTTAAACCACTGTCCATAAAGTTGCAATATCAGTACTTTATGACTATCATGACGTTAACACAGTGGCTTAAGAGTGGTAAAATTCAACTTAGATCACCTTCGGTTCCTGGACTTCCTAACCCTTCAGCTGCACTAGATTGAAGGATCGACTTGAATAAGTATTAAATCTAATTTTCATATGCAGTTATTTTGTATTAATAGTATTTTTTCTTTCTTTCTTTCTGTTTAGTATTACTATTGTTTGAATATGTTATGCTTTTTCTATATTTTCTCTCTATCCTTACTTAAATGAAACACTGTAAAAAAAAAAAACGGGTCGGGAATTGGGGGGGGGGATCATCAACCTATGTGGCTCATTTTTCGTTGGGGATTTAAATTCGTGGTTTGTGGCAACCACGAAAACCACGAAAATTGATCCCCCACGAATATTGATGATACTACAGTAGCTTGATTTTTTTAAAAAGATTATCACTAGTAGCTTGATTTTTTAAAAAAGATTATCACTAATAGCTTGATTTTTTTAAAAAAAGATTATCACTGTAATAGCTTGATTTTTTTTAAAAAGATTATCACTGTAGTAGCTTAATTTTTTTAGAAAAGATTATCACTTTAATAGCTTGATTTTTTTAAAAAGATCACTGTAGTAGCTTGATTTTTTTAAAAAGATTATCACTGTAGTAGCTTGATTGTTTTAAAGGTTATGACTGTAGTAGCTTGATTGTTTTAAAGGTTATGACTGTAGTAGCTTGATTGTTTTCAAGGTTATGACTGTAGTAGCTTGATTTTTGTTAAAGGTTATGACTGTAGTAGCTTGATTTTTGTTAAAGATTATGACTATAGTAGCTTGAATATTTTTAGAATTATGTCCTAGCAGCTTGATTTTTTTAAAGATTATGACTAGTAGCTCGATTTATTTTTTAAAGACTATAACTATAGTAGTTTTATAGTTTAAGGATTATGACCGGATTAGCTTGATTTTTTAAGGATTATGACCGGATTAGCTTGATTTTTTAAGGATTATTACTTTAGTAGCTTATTTTTATTAAAAATTGTGACTGGATTAGCTTGATTTTTTTTAAGAATTATGACTGTAGTAGCTTGATGTTTTTAAGATTTTGTTAAAAAAAAAAAAAAACCTGATTGTAGTAGCATGATTCTTTATAGATTTGCTGTATTTTAGTTAAAAAAATGTGAAACAAATTTGATCATGAAAAATTTGAAATGTCAAATTAAATAACATGAATATACTACATCCAAATCCAAGTCTTAAAATCATGTGGTTTAGACACTGTTATAATAAAAGCATTTGTGTTTGCACATTCTTGTATTTGAGGATTTGATGGTCTTAATTGTGGTTTTACTTTAAATTTAGTTTTATGATTGTTTCATCAGCATCAGTAAAAATGTACATTTTTGAAAGTCACTAACAACCATTAACAGTCATAAACATGTAAATGATTGTAGAAATAACTACAGGTGATGTTTTATCTATTCCATAGATGCATTGCTAATATTATGGCATACATTGAAACTGGTATAAAATAAGTTTCCCACAGGGTGCAGATAAATTAAGGATGTTCTTGGGCAAACTATACCTCAAAGTTTTCAAGTAATGATAATGTGTAATTTTCAAACATATTTGTATGTGAGCAGAGCACGAGTCAGAGCACATTTGGCAGTGATAGCATAAAACAATGGAGAAAAGTAAGTGTGCACAACCTGTACTGGCCTACTACAGAGATTTCTTCGAAACTGTTCACTAAGACCAGCTATCAATGTTGTTATTAGGTATTGGTATGGTAAATAGATAGGTGGCTAAAATCATGGGTTAGATTTTGATGACATATTGATTGAAATCTGTCAGAGGAAACATCTCTGCAATATTTTGTGGATTTTGCTGCTATAGATTTTGCTGCTCAGACAATTAGAATGTTAATTGACAATCCTGTTTGAAGTTTTAAGTTTGGCATATGTATGAGAGAATGTCATAGTTTTGAAATTATTATTGATAGTGGTAACTTGCATTATTTAGAAGCATGCAGACTTTGTAGTTAATGCTTTTAACTTGAATTGCAAGGAGATTGTACACAGTATAAACATACAAATGTTGGATAATTATGCACACTATTCCAGGGAGGCTGTGTGGACTCAAGTTCTCAGAGTACAGTAGCTGTATTGATGGTACTAGGACAACAGGATGTGTCTAAAGTACAGCTGGGACAGTTGTCACCATACTCGTAAGTCACTCAAGTAGCAGCAGAAGGGGTGAATCCGACAACTTTGTAGAGGCGTCTATTTGGCAAACCAAGGCTTCCTCCAAAATAAAAAAAAAAGTTCCCTTTGGAGACATATAGTCGTTGTCGCGCCCCCTCAGCTGCTATGGAGTCAAATCGTTATGTTAAAAAGCATTTTAGGATTTCAACTGAATATCTTATCAAGTCCGACACAATATCTTGATCTCGGGTCATGCAAATTTATTGTTACAAATCCATGTGGGATTGACTCAGCGCGACTAAAGAAATTTCTAAAGAGATTATAATCCGTATCTCCACTGCAACATGTCTGGTGAATTTCATAGTGTATGTGTGTCAACTCCATTAAATACAGCAATAATATTGCAGTTATCTCTGATCACTTTTGGTATTTGTGTGTATCGTTGAGTGACATATATCACATCGGTATTTTTATGTCTACATCTGGAAAATATCCTAGCGGGATTCTTTTGATTGTCTAACACGACATCATCATATACGACTAAATTGTTAATATTTCCATCAATAACATCAATACTCGGTGCTTCCTCGATATCGGTTATAAACTCAATAATATCCTCGACGATTTCCGATTTTGCTTTCTCGTTAAAATCCTTTAACACCTCATAACATCGCTGATCGTCTACACTCGAGGCTACTAAATATAATTTATCCCATTTCATCCATCTTGTTATTAAATTAAGTAACAACTGTGTCTTGCCACTTCCAGATGACCCAATTGTAATCATTTGAATTGAATTTGTTAGCGCTGCATGGTGCTTAACTGATTCTTGCGTTTTTGTCGCCGTAAAATCAATTACATTCATGTTATTATAAATAAATTATGGATCTATATTGTGTCAAATGTAAGAAGCGTACTAGTACAAACGACTTGACAACAATTACAACTAAAAATAACAGATCAGCAGTTGCTGGCAAGTGTGTACAATGTGGTACAAAAAAAATTTGATTTGTTTCTAAGGATTTAAACAAAATGGAGGAGGTGATATTGCAGCCAAGTTAGTAAAATTACCGGGAACACCTTGGGCAAAAGTACCCAGGAGAAAAACATCTTCCAGGGTATAATTATTGTGGACCCGGAACCAGACTCGATATTCGACTCTATGATCAAAACCAACCCAAACCCGGTGAATATCCAATAAACGCTATTGATAAGGCGTGTCATGTTCATGATGTTGCTTATAAAAGCAGCAATCTGCAACACAGACATATCGCAGATGTGAACTTAATTCATGTGTTGAATTCTATCACTGACAAATCCTTCAAAGAAAATTAGCTTCATGGTTGATAAAATCGGCGATGAAAGGTAAATTAATGATGGGTGCTGGCAATTAATAACATCATGGAATCTATTTATTATTCCCCAAGAGGATATTGGAGGGGTAAATCAGCAATCGGTAAACTCGTTAGCGCCGCAAAGGTGAAAAATACCACTGCAGCGGATTGGTTATCCAAACAGGCGATATGGCAAATTTATCTACCACTGCCTAAACAATTTAACTTCTCGCATTTTGATGTCAGCATCGTTAATGAGGTTCATAAGGTTGATATATTATTTCTGCTGCATGATGGTGTTTACAAATACGCACTACCTGTAGTTGATGTTGCGAGTAGATACAAACAAGCAGAGCCATTAAAAACAAAGTCATCAGCTGAGGTGGCTTCTGCATTTGAAAGAATTTATCGACGAGGTCCTCTAAAGTGGACAAATCTATTACAAGTTGATCCTGGCAAGGAATTTCAGGGAGTAGTGTTATCAACAATGAAGCATCATAACGTCACCATCAGACAAGGACATACTGCACTACATCACGATCAGGCAATTGTTGAATGATTTAATCAGACACTTGCTGAGTGGTTATTTGGATATCAATACGCGAAGGAATTTATTCAGGATAAACAATCTCGTGAATGGGTCAAGAGATTACTGGGTGTAATTACTGTGCTAAATAATGATATTACTCAAACAATTAATATGAAACCTAACAACGCAATTAAAAAGAAGTATATACCAGTACAAAAACCGCAAAATGATTTTTCAAAACAACCAATACTCGGCAATGTCACTGTTAGATATTTATATGAACCAGGAGAGCTTGAAGGTGGTAAAAAAAAGAGCTACTGCTCCTATTTGGAGTGTCACTACGCATAAAATATCTAGCATAAAAAGATCCATGGGTAGACCAGCTATCTATAGATTAGATTCAACTGCTCCTCAGCGGGGATTTACGCGTGAACAATTACAAGTGATTCCCGAAGATATTCAATTACCACCACGTGGTCTTAACTAGCACCTCTGCGTTTGTTACACTCAAGACAAGTCAACATCACATTATCTCTGGTATGACCTACGCTATTTTTTCTATCTACGGTAAATTGGCGAGGATCTTTATTCGAACAACACCAACACATTATACAATTACAACTCGCGGAGTGATTATTCTGTTGTAGTTTCAGAGTAATTATAAATTCAGCATCAATGTCAAATTCTTGTTTATTTTTTTTTGTCCTGCTGTTTATAACCAGCGAGTTTTCTTTTTATTATATCATCGCTGACAATATCGCTGATTATGATATCATTATCATCTATGACAATTCTTCGAAGTTGATTTATTCTTCGTACTCTAGATACTGCTAAGTAAACTAGATTTGGCCACTTGATGCGATTATCTATGATCCAATCAATTGTATCAGATATAGTCAATCCCTGCGAAGAATGTATCGTCGCTGCGTATCCTAGTTTCCATGGGGATTTATCAGCACGCAATGCATCTTCGACAGCACCAATATCAACCAACACAATATCATTTAACATGAGAATTTGTTTTCACTTTGTGCAGGAATATCAACTTCGATATTCTGTGTTCGTGTATCTGTAGGCCTATAACACAGCGGCACTGGAAGTGTTGCTAATTTTTCTTTATGCGTGTTAAATAACCTCATCTGAACTGTGTCTCTGTCTATCTTTCTATGCGCTATTTCACCCTGGATTCTATCCGGTTGTAATCTGATTAGTTTCTTAAATTCACATAATTGTTTATCAAGAGATCTTTGATCGGTATTAATTTCTTCATAATAGTCTACAAAATTCTTTAGCCAATTATGTGGGGATAAACCAACAAATGGTGGTGGTTGACCATGATCACCGCACATTATTACAGCTGTATTTGCTAGCAATAACCAATAGAGAAACCTTTTTAATACATCTAATGACGCTGTGCATATCTCATCCCAAATGATGATTTCAGGAATATATTTCTTGCCCATTTGATCAGGAGTCCATTCGTTGCCTTTCCATCGAAAGAAATTGTGATAAGTGCAAGCATTAATTTCTCGCTGTTTCATCTCTCTTGCAAGTCGATGTGTTGGTGTTAGCACAATCATAATTGATTTCTCTCAAAATAATTCAATCGCACGAGTCGTCTTCCCTGAACCACCACAACCGTTTAAGTAATTGGTTTTATATCTACATATTGCATTGGATATCGAAGGTGCGTTAGATAATTCTGATATTTGATTATTTGTCAAGTAATTATTTTCAATAGTAACATCTGCTGATTTAGAATAATCACAAAATATTTCCTTTTGAATTCTCCATGATCCCCAACTCTCGTTGGAATTTGTGAATTTAGCCACTGCTTCTTTATATTTTACATCTATGTAAAATGAATCAGTGGCGACTCTAACCGCGTTATCAGGAAATCTATTTATCATCGATAGTAAATTAATAGAAGCATAAGCCAGCATAGACGCACTTAAATGCATGTATTAACGATTATATCCATCTTTGTAAGTAACAATTGTACCAAATTTTGTTCCGTCGGATAAGAAAGCGTCTTCCCAATTGATATATATGCCCTTGGAAGCTGCATCTGCGATTATAAAATCGTATTCAGCATCATCTATAATTAATTGCGAAGAATGTCTCTTATGGTCATATTTTTTTCCACCCTGAGTGAATTTACCAATAATTCTTCTATCGAGATCTTTTGTTTGTTTATTTCTAACTTCAAAGACCTCTTTGGACCATTTCACGATATATTCTTTGTCGAGATTGGGAAATTGTTTTTTATTTTCGTTGATTATACTATCTAGACTATCGGGTTGTGGTAACCAGACCTCAGTCTGCGCCCGATATGATATAATTGCTTCACTGACAATCAGTGATATCAACATTTTAGAATCAGTCATATACCGTAATAACACTATTGGCATCCAGTGTTTTTCAGAGATGTGTCTACCAAACCAAACATAACAGCATGGATGAAGTCCTTTATCCAATTCAAATGATACCGCATGAGCGAATCCAGTTAAATAAAAATCGGGAAGTGGTCTATTAATCGCAACACTGGTCATCTCGTGTGGGATGCCCAAATCGTTTAAAATACTCAGAGCATTCTCCGTACCCAAGAAAACTCCCTGGGTTTTACAAATTGATCAATTTTGCACTCTTCGTCTTTGAAACTCTGAAATAACCACACCGACACAGGATCGTTTTTACTCTCCGCATGAATAAAATCAAATAAATTTCCCGTGTAGTATTTTATTGTTCTATCCCACGGAAATATTGTTACCGCGGGGGTCCACACGTGTGCATTATGGTCAATAATTTTGATTGGAGCTCCATTTGATTTATATTTAGATTCGTGTAATACCTCTCCTGTTATCGTCATTACAGTTATTGGGAATCTTAATGATGTTAACTTTCTAATTCGGCTATATCTTGAAGTGTTGCGCTGCTCTCCCTAACTGATAAACCCCATTTGTTTATTTTTTTGCATCTTAGATCCGTCAATTTGTTTCCACGCAATGCATTTGTAAAATGCTCTATTATTCGTTCGGCTACACAATTCAACGACGAATGTTTCATGGGTTTTAGTTTCTCAATACTCGGTTTATCATTTAATGGATAAATTCCATAAACAACTGCTAGGATCTCTCGTAATATGGTTTGTCAATTCCAGTCAGAATTCCTGGTTTGGGATCATGACTCACAGTGATAGTTTTTTATCTTTCAGGATGGGTTCAAATTTGTTGCGTATAATCCAATTTCCCGTTTCTGAGCGAATAATGAACTCACTCTAAAAAAAATATTTTTTTCGGTCAAGATGCAAGATTATCACTCCTGCTCTTTCGTCGTTCATGGTAGCATCAACGCCACCATCAATTTGAAATGTTGACCAACAGTGAGATGCACCATCACGCTTGAATTCATTAAATCCCTCAACGATTTTACCCAACATGCTTCTATCACTTATTAGATCCTTTGGTACATCAGTAGATACTCTATCGAGATTGAATTTAGTATTTTTCCAAGGCGTAATTTTCGATAATCTCTCAAACTCCTCCATATTATAATTAAAACAAGTATTTAAATAAAGAATTTATATATAATGAATCATTGCAAATGGCTTATGATAGGATCAGTAACCGCTTGTAACAAATCATGTAGAAATGAATTCTGTGGATATCATTTACAAAGCGAACAGCGTGGAAGTTTGGGGCCTTACCATGCATACGATGTGGGGTGGGTGTAAGAGGAAAATCACAGTTGTGTCTGAATTGTGGTGGTAAGCGATATAGGGAACTAAAACGCTATTATGATAAACAAGTTAAAGATTCCGACTCTGTCAGCATCCCTTACAAAATCATCTTTTTGATATTACAAAGCCGCGTGATGAGATTATAAAATATGTTGAGATATTAAATCAACTTGTATTTGACATTGAATATATCCACAAACAAATAATTCAAGTAATAATTAATGACAAGAATGGAGATAAACAAAAATTTCTAACTGGTTATAATATCACAGAATCTGATTTACCCGATTTCAAATTCCCTGGGTATACCGCGAATGAACTAAAAAAATCTGTCAATTATCATATCCAGGAAAGCTTTTTTCTGATATACGATACATGAAAAAAAATACCACAACCACAAATAACTATACTCAAACATAATAATGACCCAGATGGCGGTGGTAGGCATATTGCTCCTCAAAATGTCAATATATCCTCGGTGGTTGCAGTGAATTTAGTATGTGATGTTATTGAAGGAAGTTACCAAATAAATCTCGAAAAATCAAATCAAGCTCAACAAGGGTATATTTTATATTCGTTTGCACCAACAGCTCCTCAATGATTTCTAATAATTGAAGACCCAACTAATCCATTGTATATGCAATGCTATAATAATTCATTAACGAGAATTAATTTTGAACTCACTGACCAGTCCAATAATTTGATTGATTTACGAGGAGAGATTTTACAAATTTGTTTGTTTGTGAAATCCTGAAAAGATTTACCCGTAGCAGCAGAGGGGGAGAGACAATGACTTTGTATCTCCAAAGGAAACATTTTTTTGATTTTGGAGGATGCCTTGGTTTGCCAAATAGATGCCTTTACAAAGTTGTCGGATTCGCCCCCTCTGCTGCTCAAGTAGTTATTTGTAAATTTTGATCGTCATAATGGGAAGGGGTCATAGCAGTTACATGTCTCCCTTTGTCCACGCAGCTAGTCACATGTACAAAACTAATCTGTTTTGATGTTTGGTTGTTGGAATGGATAATGTTATGACATTATACTTGTGGCCATTTTTTTATGTATGCACTGTAACTTTAACTATTGACCTTGAAATTTGATGTAAATTTTGTGAATGACTGACACTTGGTGAAAGAGAAAGAAAAAAAGCTTAGGATTTTTGTTAGTTATAAAAAGTCAAATGTGAAGAGACTCTGTGACTTAGAGCAAAGAATTGGTTTTTCTAAACAGCATTGTTTACTCTACCAAAACTGTAACTTGATCAGTTTTGGTGAATAGCTTGCATTTATGGTGAGAAAGACATGTTAATTTAAGGTCGAAAGTCCCAAGTTCAAGGTCTTTGAATAATTTAATGTAATATATATATTTTAACATAGTAACTTTAGTTTTATACCTCATAGATGGACTGCTCTTTATGTGATTCATGCACTTATGAAAACCACCACTTGATTGAACTATCAAAAGTCACTGCGAGTCAGATAAGAAAAATATGCTATTATGTATATTTAATTTGCATTTATTCAGTTTTTTCTAGGATTATTTGTTATATAGAATTATATTTGGACTTCTTTGAGAGTTATAATTTAAGTTCATTTATTGGGTGCTGTATAATTAGAATCATGTAACTTAATATGCATCTCAGTACTACATCCATAACAATTTCTCACTGTGACCTAAATTTGATGCCTTACTAACACCAGTTTAGCTTAAGCATGACCACATATTTTTGCACGAACTATATAGATACATCCTTGCCCACATGGGTCATTTTTTATCAGTACACTTGTTTATTATGTCGCAAAATGTTCATACAATGACTGTGTATTGTGGTAGGTTGCTCTGTGTATTATATATTTGAATTAATGGTTAATCTGGATTTCAGGCCAGGCCAGCCTCTCAGTAGCTTACAAATTAGTCCTCTCATTTTTATAGAAATATTTCATTACATTACCAGTAGCTTACAAATTATTCCTGCTCTCATTTTTATAGAAAATTTCCATTACATTACCAGTAGCTTACAAAATTATTCCTGCTCGGATTTTTATAGAAATATTTCATTACATTACCAGTAGCTGAAAACAATTATCTTCATATACCATTAATGATAAGAAAAATATTATGGATTTATTCAACCGAAGAATTTTAAAGATCAGTTACCAGAAACTTTATACTAGATGTATTTCTTGATTTAGTCCACAGCTGAACAGACATTGAAGCTTCTCTTATTGACTGGCAAGTATACTAATTATCCTTTTCTCTCCTAGGATTCAGTATTTGGGGATCATTGCAGACTATTTTGCAATCAGAATGAATTCAGTTATCTCTATCTTTGAGAATTCAGTATTTGGGGATCAAATTAAATACTTTGTGCAATCAAAATGACTAATTATCTCATTATCTTTCAGAATTCAGTATTTGAGGCATATAAAGGACTTTTTACAAGTATTATTCAAGGTGGATGTTCAGACCCGAGATGAGGAGGAAGAGGATTTGAGACTGGGAGGAGATAAGCTCCTATTGACTTGTGTTGGTGTAGGATATTCCAATGTCAGCAAGCCCATTTCTTGATCAGCCAGTTAACTGTTCAGATTTTCATATCCCTGCAAGGACAACACTAGGAAGGGCATTCATCTGTGAATTGTGTTGTTTCCTAAACTACATCTGTTTAAAAGTGTTGATACGTTTTAATTTTGAGGTCATGACAAAAGAAGATATTGTCCTGTGATTGTTAGATGTTATTAAATCAGCCTTATAAATCCATATATACTCCTTGTTTTATTTTCAGAATGAATTTTGGATATGAAATTTTGATTTTATGAAGTATAATAAAGATGATAGACTTTGTTTCTTGCAATTTTTCATACCTATAGTTCATTTGTTTTGGGTACTAAACTTTAATGTGCAAAGAAGTTTCTTTTATAATTGAACATTTTTAAGATTTTGAACAAATCAAGACTAAAATCTAAAGATCAATATATTTGAGAATTAATACAAAGTAACAAATAGTGCATTTAAAAAAACTGGAAAGATCTAGACTAGAAATATGTTCTAGTCTCTATCATATTTAGCTTCTGTTCTCATAAGATTTGATGATTCTTTACCTGAGATGTTGTTAGAAATCAGAGTCCCTTCAAACGAAATGGAGGACCTAAAGAACTCTACATTTTTTTCAGTGAAAAAGAAACATCTTTTGACAAACAGATTTGCAGAATTGCCAACCCTTATGATTTTGCTGTATGTGTTATGGAAATGACCCCTAATGTACTACAGGCTTAAGGAATAAAAGCATAAATTAGGGAAATATGATTGGTTGGGGTAAAATCTGGAAACTGGCTTATCTGTGTCTGATTTGGATCTGGATTTTATATTAGATTCTGTGGAATTGGTCAATAGGTTCCATGGATCTATATTTCGTCAATATGAAGAGAAAAAGTGCAGGTCAAATTTTTTTAGAATATAATTGGTAATCTACATTGGCACTGTTGCAGGCAATTTATTTTCAGTATATTTACATACCATGCATACCTGGACATAATGTACTTATTGCATTTTTCAAACTCTGTTGACCACAATTTTCAGTTCTTTGTAGAGCGATTGTACCCAAGAAGCAATAAAATTGATTGAATCCAGGGTACAATTTTTAATAAAAACAATGATGCATGGTTGATCACATTCAGCCTAATGTGATTATACACACACCATTATAGGGGGTTTTGTGGTTCCAATGGAATTACTGATCGTAGCACCTAAAATTACCTTCCTTAGCTCCAATGCACAAGTCCACAAAACATTTTCAGTTCCGGATAGTTTACTGTTCCACACATGATTAGCGAAACATGAAGTCAACAAAGGATATCCAATTGATCAATTATATATATCAAACTAATTTTGTTCATTCGGTGTCCATACTTACATTATATCAGATAATTAAATAATTACTTTCCATACTTTAAGAATGTAAATTAATTAAATTAAATACATTGTCCATATTTATATTATACCTGATAATATAGATTCATTATCCGTAATTTCAGATACATTTGTAGGAACATTTCACCTTGCTCTCCAATTTTAAACATTAATTGTACATTTTTGGCTGCATAACTTTAAAGAAAACAATCTCAACGATTTGCATTTTTGATATGTTGATATATCCTTCTTTCTCAGTTACTTTATTTTAAATCAGAAGTTTTTTTTTTTAATTTTAAAAATGGAACAGTATATTAATGTATTCAGATGAATTTGACAAAGCAATAATTACATTAGCTATCATAACGATAAAGGAGTGTAATTAATGCTGATGGAATATTTATTCATATTTGAGTGTAAAAATTGTACAATTTTCAGATTAATGACATTTTAACTTGTTTCATTTTCGTTTAGAATTTTGAAACATCAAGTATTGGATGGTAACGTGCAATGACTTTCAAATTTTCTGGGATTTTTACACAAGATTTCTGACTTCCACCTGCAAATTAATTTAGAACAGCCTTCTTAAAATTAGATTTTTTCTGTTTAACTTTCCTTGCATTAAAGATGTAAGTTTTAAAAATACAATTATTTCATAGATTTCATCCCATTAATTTGTTTCGTCTGTTAAATCAATATTAATCAACGTGACCGGATGTAAAATTGCAAACAGTGATTTTTAAAAAAAGAGACTTCTTGAAAGAAAAAATCATACAAGTCAATAATAAATGGATACTCACACATATTCATCTTTGTTGTCTTTATCTATCAGTCACTCGTTCTATCTTAGCATCATATTGTACTCGTTTTTAACCTGAAGTATGTTTATGTATAAATATACGTATGCGAATACATTCATTCGAGGGTATACATACCCAATGCACTAGATGAAATGTGACAGACACACATACAGACAGATAGGTGAGAACCACATATGGCATATACATGCATAGTGTCTAACATTTCTCCAAATGATATACTCTAAAATTTCAATCCGTTCAAGGAAATAAAATTAGAATAATCGTCAAGGAGACTTGTATGTGCGCGTGTCTGTTCAAGCATGGATGACATTTGTGCATTTTGAAAGCAACTAAAGTTATTTAATGAAAAATATAATTAACATTAATACAAATGCAACAGTCTAAATCAATAATAAAAGAACCTTAAAAAGTAAGAATTTTTTGTGCGGTTGTTTAACTTCAACTTACTGCTATGATTAAAGTTGTAAAGAAAAATAAACATATTCTCAATATTCTTCAAGCAAGATAAATTGCAAGAACTTTTTACACAGCGATACACTTTTGCACTATCAAATAATACAAAATAATACATAATGTAGAAATGTTGTGATAATGAAGATCTGAAATGGGCAGAGAACATTTAATTAAATGCTGGCTGCGGTGCAAGTTAGTGAAAATTTTTTAAGATGTAACAACAATTTATCAAACATTGATGTAATTTCTTTTTAAGATAGTGAGATATCGATCCTGCTTGCAAAATGTGTGCAGTTTGTCACATTTTCTTGATCTACGTCTGCTGTCTTTAATTATTGAACTATCTGGAAGTGAGCTGCACCCTCTGGTGAGCTAGTAACAATGAAACCCCATATGGCTGGATAGATTTACATTTGAAATGAGCCCTGCTTGATTATGACTGGACAGATTAAAATTTTAACCAAGTCCTTATGATCTGCTTGATTATGGCTGGACAGATTTACATTTGAAATGAGCCCTGCTTGATTATGACTGGACAGATTAAAATTTTAACCAAGTCCTTATGATCTGCTTGATTATGGCTGGACAGATTTACATTTGAAATGAGCCCTGCTTGATTATGACTGGACAGATTAAAATTTGAACCAAGTTCTTATGGTCTGCTTGATTATGGCTGGACAGATTTACATTTTTTGCACAAATCTGTCAATTTTAGCAAGATCTTTTCAATCATGCATCTGAAATGGAACTCGGCCAGATCTTTTGATTTTTGCATTCAAAGGAACATTGTACCAATTTTGTGCTCCTTGTTCTGTCCCTCCTCAACATTACAAGGACAAGTCTATACTAGATGTGTATTTGGAAATTCTTAATCTTGATTGTACTTTAATGTGACAGCAAAATTCAGACATTGATTACTGTTTCAAAACTATGCACATATAAAATGATTTACTGCATGCTGACAAGTTGAGTCCAACTGCAGAAACCTCAAAGATCCAGATCTGCCTTCATATGATGAACTGGCAGATCTGGTTCTAAGCAATTTGTTAGAAGTAATCAGTAGAACAAACAACAAAGATCTGATTGGCAGGCAAATTATGTAATGGAAGATCAGGATATGTGCTGTTTGCAGTTGTACCCAACATGTAAGTATATGTTATAGCTTATTTTCTGAGGCCTGAGTGTGTATTTACTGCACTCATTTGTTGTGAACCAAGTTTGGCAACCATTTGTTGTGGACCAAATTTGGCAATCGTTTGTTCTTGACAAAGTTTGGCAATCATTTGTTGTTGACCAAGTTTGGCAATCCTTTGCTGCTGACTAGGATTGCCAATCATTTGTTGTGAACTAAGTTTGGCAATCATTTGTTTTTGACAGAGTCTGAAGATCAATAGTTGTTGACCAAATTTGGCAATCATATGTTGTTGAACAAATTTGGCAATCCTTTGTTGTTGACCAAGCTTGGCAATCCTTCGTTGTCAGTCAAGTTTGGCAATCATTTGGCCATGTTTGTTAATTTATTTATTGGGAACCAAGTTTAGCAATCATTTAATGTTGAACAATTTTGGCAATCCTTTGTTGCTGACCAAGTTTGGCAATACTTTGTTGCTGACAAAGTTTGGCTATCCTATGTTGTTGACCAATAACCAAAAGTGCAGGGCTGCTGGATTTAATTTCTTTTTTATAAACTGTACAAACAGCAAATACTGCCTTAGCAGATACTTCCATGTAGGATCATGGGATCGTAAAGGATTATGGTTATGGGTGACGTTTGAATTAGGTAAAATGTAAAGGTCAGTGATCAGTTCATTAGAAATGATCAACCACTTATTTGAATTGGTTATGGATATTTACTATATAGTTAATGGACAATGTCATTTTAACTTTAAATATGGGTTTGGGAAAGTCAAAAGTTTTCAAGATTTTGCTCAACCTGAAATGTGGGTTTGGGAAAGTCAAAAGTTTTTTTAAAAAATTGCATGCAATTTGTTGGCACTTAGGTTGTCTTGTCATTTTGTTAGAACTTAACAGTAAAATAAAAAAGTAAAACAATTTGAAGATTTTTTACTGAGCTTTTATTTGGTTTCCTTTGCAGGATAATCTGTAGTGTAATACCAATTTAAGAATTAAAAGGAACAACTTTATGTAGAGATGAGTTTATAAACATTTTAAAATTAAATTATTTAGTTTTGAGCTTGGTTTATTTAATGCCATCAACTTCAAACATTTATCTATCTGTAATAAGCACAAGTAAGAACTACATCTAAAAAAACCTAGCTCCAGTACACATAATACCTCAAAATTTGTATCCTCCAATTGATATTTTAAAATGTGTACAAACAGTTTGTATCAGGAACTGAACTACAGTTATACAATTTTTGGAATCCCTCAACTTGCTTTTTCAAGAATAAAATTTGCATGTGTTAAATCAAAAAGTGATTTTACATCACTTCCACTCTGACATAAATATTGATATAATCTGAAACTTTAGGCAGGATTAGAAATTTTGAGAATTGTATTGAGGCTGGGGCTTGTAAAATGGCACCTGATAATTCAAAGCACCATGTATGGAAGATTTATGTACTATTTTAAACATCTATTTAACAAGTTTTTCAACCATACACACAGAAATAAAAATGCCAGATTTAATTGTATTTTAAATGCTACTAATGCTAGGATACAATTTTCGTTAAAGGGAAACAATTCAAATTATCTTTAAATATTTGTTTATCTGTGATAGGCACAGCTGAAGCCTGGAGTGGGTCAATTTTGTATTGGACAACTGGTTCATGTGTCAGCTGTGGAATTGCCTCAACATTCTTGTCACATGCAGGTGTGGATCTTCCTACCACCTAGAAAAGAAGTACAAAATATGAGAAGCAAAAACAAATATGCTAAATGTCACATGAAGGCAGAGAGTGGCTTTCAGTACGACAAAATCTCTCTGTAAAAGACACTCAAGGACAATTAACATTTGCCTAATTTTAGATAGAGATAAAGTAGGCAGATGCTAAATACATTGTTATGGATGATATACGTATATAATGGAGTTTTATTGAAGTAATTCAGGTTTATGAAAATTGTATTTTAATTCTTAAAATTCATGGTGTACAGAAAATCATACCTGTAGACTTAGCTTTTTTTGGATATTCCCCAGGTAAGTGGCAAACCATTTCGTTAGGTCATCATGTGTTAGGGTCTTCAAGATCTCGATCTGAAAAAGACGTAAAGAATTATTCAATAGATCAAGACAAGACTGCACAATAATTATCAGTATAAATACAAAACGAGTCTCATAATGAAAATGATTTTCTACTGGATGAGATGTACTTTGTAGATTTTTAAGATGCTATTACAAGAGTAGTTGCAGCATTTTATTTCATGTACTAATCTGATAAGCAAATCAGAATGTTATGCCAAATAAAAATAACACACTACTGGATAGTTACAATATAAACCAGAATGTTGTCACAAAGTAAACATGACACTAGTGGACAGTTGGGCTGAAAACAGAATGTTGTGACAAAGGAAACATGACACTAGTGGACAGTTGGGCTGTAAAAAAGAATGTTGTGACAAAGAAAACATCAAACTAATAGAAAGTTAGGCTGTAAACTGCATGTGAAAAGAAATGAAAAAACCTAATTGACTGTAAAGCTGTAAACCAGAATGTTGTGATGAAGAAAACATCACAGTACTGGATCGCAAGGCTGTAAGCTGAAATGCTGTGATAAAGAAAACATCGTACTACTGGACAGTAAGCTGTTGGTAAATACTGCTAAGCTTGACAAATCATTACAAAGATAATTTTTGTGTACTTCAAAATTTTCTATACTGATTGTTTTTCCTATAATGTTATGTTGCTAAGAACACATAAGGCAATTAGGAACAGCTTAGGGATTTGTTTCCTGAAAATTATTTGTCAGTATCACGGTTCAGGTTATGTAACACTAACATGACATCAAAGATGGCACCATGGTTGGTATCCACATAAATGGCAGAGGCAACATAGATACGTATTCTGAGGATCAACCAAACTCCAGTTCAAATAATATCTAGTTATCACTTGGGATAATTTTGCTATGGTGAGATTTTCAAGATGGTCACCATGGTAGTTATATCCTGCATGAGATCCTTTGCCTTGACAAGCAGCATTGGGATAATCATGCATGTAATGTTTAATAAGAATCTTTATAGTGGTTTGGAAGGAGTATCAATAACAAGATTTCCAAAGAGATCACAGTAGTTGCAACTGTAGAATGAATGCCTACTTGGCAATATTTTCATACAGGATAAAATAAAACAATAAATAATACATAATAATACAATAAAACCTTAGGATGAGTACAGTTCTATAACCATTCAGAAGGTGCTTTAAGATGGCAGCAATAACCAACAATAGCTGGAGGATAGATGATAAGCTAAATACAGACGAAAGTCATCACATAGGTTCACACAACTTTAAACCACTGGAGCTAAATAAGGAAAGACACAACATTCATCCCTGCCTCCTTAATGATGTATAATTAAAATATCCTATCATCTATCGCTCTGAATTTTATATTACTTAAGTAAGGTGTATCACTCTCAATTTCTATCCTACTAAGCTAGCACCCGATAGTGTAACACTCTCAATTTCTATCATTAAAAATTCAGTCATATCTCTACAATGTCTGCAGTGAGGCAGTTTATAGTGACGTCTAGTACTGGGGCATCAAGTTGCAGACATGCAGCATGATGTACCACCCAGTCACATTATCCTAACACCAGACCAACCAGTCCTAACACTAACCTCTTAAAGCTGAGCAAGGCAGCTGTTAGTGCCATTTTTTAAAAGTTTTTGGTATGACTCGGCCAAGGATCGAACTCACGACCTCCACGTCGAACGCTCTAACCACTAAGTCACTGCAGCGGTTAATTGCAACATGTAGTGAATACCCTAACACTTGATACTATACCAACTATGTTGATGGATTGTCAATAAGTCACAAAAATAACAAAGATTTTTTATGAAGTATGAGATACAATACATATAATATTGAGTGAAAACTAAAGTTTGGTAAGCAACAGTGGCCACCAAATGGTGGTGGTGGTGAGGGGGAGAAAGAGTTGGAAGATTTTGTTTCGAATTTTTGGTCTTTTAGCAATTTCTGGATTTATGAGGTAACAGATTCATCCAACTGTGATTGACGAATTTATTCAAAGGAGAAATCACTCTGCTTAATGCTTAAATAAATATTCTATACAGTTATACAAATGTAAGAGTTTAAGAAATGCAAAATACACTCAAGAAAACCAACCCTTCCATTAATAGATACAGTCTGACATTCACAATGGACCATCAAAAACAATTATTATATACAAAATCAGCTTTTACTATATCACAGAATGGTTTTCTTGATTCAACTGTATGTTGTTGCTTGACTTGAAATTCAGATACAAAAGTTTAGGTGTACATACCTCCTTAAGATGTCTATCAAATATGTAGGTCTGATCCTGAACCTCCGACCAGTGTCTTGTTACCTCATCACACAGACTGGTATCTTCACTGCTCTTGATTGTAATTAGAGTTGAAACCTAAAATAAAAGTAAACCAAACAATCAAAATGCACCACAACAGGCACATGTTACAAGGACATACAATTGGTCAGTGAACCATATCTATCATGTATGACCTTATCCAAAACTCTCTAATAACAGTAAGATGCCTATGTATTTCCAAATTAGAAACAGAGGAGGAATTGTCAAAATGAGAATGAACAGGAAACAATCGTGTACATACATACATATATGTCAGCACTGATAAAAGTTTTGTTGACATCATCTGTCTATTCCTTGCCCCAAAACTTAACAACCAAATGAACACACTTGAAAATATGTACCAAAAATAAAAAAAATAAAAATAATGCAAACCCCTCAACCAAACCTGAAATACTTCTTCAATGTCTAATTTCAGAATGTCATAAATTATTTTACTCTTCTTTCTTTGGCTGGTTGTTCCTCTTTGGTTTTGAACAAATAAATCCAATGATCAGCTGGATGAGGATAAGTATCTATAGTCTAATCTACAGATGATAGCAAATTAACATCAGATACCTCTGATATCAAGATAACATCACATACCATGATACCTGTGATATCAAGATAACATCACAGACCTTGACACCTGTGATATCAAATTAACATCACAGACCCTGATACCTGTGATATCAAGCTAACATCACAGATCCCGATATATGTGATATAAAAATAACATCACAGACCCTGATACCTGTGATATCAAATTAACATCACAGACCCTGATACCTGTGATATCAAGTTAACATCACAGAGCCTGATATATGTGATAGCAAGTTAACATCACAGACCCTGATACCTTTGATATCAAGTGAACATCACAGACTGATCAACTGGACCATCTAAGTATGCTGTCTGATATACCTATGATATCACATGAACATCACAGACCCTGATCAGTTGAATGAGGGTTATAAATGATATCAAGTGAAAACCTCGGTCTCTGATCAGGTTGATTTGGTTGATACACACAGGTTAACTTCATAGACCCTGATCAGTTGCATAAGAAATATACACAAATATCTATGCTGTCTGCCCTACCCATGATTTTAAGTTCTCATACACCCTGACCACCAGGATGAGGGATATATATGATATAAATTGAATATTATACACCCTGACCATCATGATGAGGGATAAATACAATATAAAGTGAATATTAAAGACCCTGTCCAGCTGGATGAGGGATATACGCGATATAAAGTGAATAATATAGACCTTGATCAGCTGGATGAGGGATATACATGATATGAATTGAATTTCATGGATACTGACTAGCAGGATGATGGATTTACATGATATGAAGTGAATATCATAGACCCTGATCAGCTGGATGAGGGACATACACAATATGAAGTGAACTGAATATCAAAGATACTTTTCGGCTGGATGAGATATATACATGATATGAAGTGAATTTCAGAGACCCTAATCAACTGCATAAGGGTTAAACACTGATTTAAATATGATACAAAGTGAACATCATAGACCCTGAACAGATGATTGAGGTTGACACATGGCATAAAATTAATATTGTATAAACAACCCATAGAGAGGTATGTATAGGTGTAATTTTTGCTAATGTAAACAGCAAAAAAGCATAATCTGAGAGTAAAAAATATAATTGATATATTACTAGACAAATAATATTAGTATCCCTACTTCTTTGAGGTTCTGACACTGTAGCTAAAATAATACCACCATAACTGTACATTTTTTTTTACTACTAACCTAACTAAATGGACAAAATCCATATGGAATAGAAACAAAATACAACTAAAAAGCACGCTGACAAATTATTTATATTCAACACTCACTTTAACAAGTCTACATGTCTGACTTGAGCAGAATGATTGTGAAGTACAGAAATTCTGCAATTGGCATGATGAAGTGCTCAATCCAAATGCAGTATTGCATCACTCTCATATTCTTTTAAAAATTTGTAAAGGCAGTGTTGATTTGTCCTTATTATGATCAGACAGACCCATGAATTTCTACCTACAAGTTGGCATGTGTGCAGATACACTGATTAGGTTGATGAGGGTTATACACACATAAATACGGTAAATTTACAATCTTACCATATCCTCAAACTGCTCTTGCAACATCTGCTCCACTATTTCTTTGGCTTCAAGAAGGAATTCACCAATCATTTGATCCACATGGGCTGCACTGAATATAGTGGAAAATATAGTTATGTGGTAGACTGAAACAACATAAAGTGCATGTACATGATGAATACAATCCAACCTATCTCTATACTATATAATGCATAATCTGTTGAGTCATCATTTTTTAAAATGATATTTGATGCAATGATGCCAACAAAGTTTTTTTTAAAACTTAAATCTCCAGCTAAGATAGTGTCAATGTAAAGTGTAATGTAGCTGACATGCTAAAATATGAAATCAAATACAAAATATACACACATGCTTACTCTTAAAAAAATATGAAATCTAACTGAAGACCTTTTGCTATGGCTGTCATGATATGTATCACCGTTAAGGTTTTACTTGGTGAGGTTTGTCAGTACGTGCATGCATGCATTTGTGTATGCAGTACAAGTACTTTTCACCATATGGATCTATGTGTATCCATAGTTACAGTTTATCTTTCTCTGCATGTGGATCTTGGAACTCATTGTTTTGTGAGAAATAACTAAGTGTACAAAATCTTTGAACTGAGAAGTGTAAGCACCTACTACTTGGGGTTTAGAGAGTTAACATTTGAAACCAGAAATTCAAATCCAGGTTAAAGGGAACGTTTATTTTACCTTAGTGTGAAGCGAGACATAGCATTCACTTCTCAGACTGCAGTGGCAGGGCAATAGTTTTTGTTCCGAGTTTCCATTTACACTGTTCATAAACTCTTTGAGAGATTCTCATAATACATGGCAGAAACATTAGGGAGCTAAATAAAACAATTCATTTTACAACAAGTGAGAGAGTTATACTTGTTTGATCCAATGTCTATTACAAACCTAAACTTGTCTTCTTGATATTCCACTGTGCAGGACATTCCTAGGATGCCATGAGTGATCAGGTTTACACAGGACACTGTGTAACCCAGCTGCTGTTGTGTCCTCAGAATGTTAAAGAAAGGCTCCCTAATCCTTATCTGTGAATGAGAAACAATCTAAGTCATAGAGAAAACAGAAAATTGACCATCATGTAACTATTAGCTTCAAAGTCAGTCAAAGCCCATTTCTTTCCACATTAAATATCTTCCTTGTAAAATACATTACAACTGCATGGAGTGCACAGCCAGATGCCCTGTTGGAAAATGCACCTGCAGTTTTGGATTTATGTCCTAAAAAAAATTAAATACATGTATCACAACTCTTTCCATAACTCGAGTTAAGACTCAAGAACTGATGTTACTAATGGATATACTATGTCCCTAAATGCAAATCTCAGGAAATTCCAGTAAAATGGATCTGATAAGCATCATGTCAATCAAGGCTGATTCTTCGTTCTTAGTGGCAATGTGAACCAACTGCAGTGTTTCCATTCTCAATGATAGTGCTTTCATTTTGAATGATGGTGACTAAATAAAAATGTTGGGACAGCTTAGAGCTATATTACTGGCTAAAGCTTGCCATTGGCTTTTGGAACTTAAAATAGTCTGAAGTATATATCTTGTTAGTTTATATTCTGTTTAATGTCCTTTTTGTGGGAAGATTATCTCTTTCTTGCTTCAGAATGTTGACTCTGACTGGTGTAGCAAATAAAATCTGGACAACAGTTGAATAGTGCTGACAGCAGATATGCTGCTAGCAAATATCATACAAAATTCAATGATGGCTGTAAACATGAACTTCATTGGTTGCAATTTCAAAAGGACATAAATATACATTCTGCTCTTCCTGTTAATTGATTTTAAAATCTCGTACAGTGGGCAGAATGACAGTATGCATCATACTAAAATTCTCATAAAAAAAAGCATATTAACCGTGACAACAAATATGACATCACTCAAATCTTCATCAAAAGTGTGGATAAAGTTACACTTGCTGAGACACAATTTGCCAACTTTACAACTGAATGAAGATCATTTGTCAGATGTAGTCAAAATAATGTTCTTTCATTCAGAAATTGCACTGAAACTTATAAAGCAAACAGACAAAAACTACTAAAATCGCAAATATTGTTTGTTCAGACAGAACCATTCAAATAGTGAAAAGGCACTGAAAGAATCAAATTTGCAAGGCCTTAAAAAGGGTGTGCTTCCTAGCATGAGCAGAAATTGTAACTAAAGTATACCCAGAATGTGGCACCTGGAATCACATTACCTAAGGGGCAATAACTATTGTCTGACCTGTGGTGAAAAAAACTAGCTTAGAAGGACTGGATTTAAAAAGACAGTCGATGTGCACCAAAAGTAGTATGATCATTAATGTATTTGAAGAAAAATGACATCAGATTAAAAAGTGAGACTGCTTGCCACAATGAGTTGTATTGTTATGACCATGAGACACCATTTTTGACTGAGTCTGAATCTGATACCAAATAACATACAAAAATTCAGTTCAATCTACACAGAAATCAAAATAACAGTAGGAAATAACTAATTGTTCTGAAATACTGTAGGATTATTTATCTTTGTGGAGCTCAATTTTTGTGGTTTGTAAATAAAAACAAAGTCATGGTTTTGCAAGTTAAGTTTTGCATATTACCATATTTTCCAGCCTATAATTCGATTCAGACTACAAGTCAAATTCACCAATTTTGTAAATTTTCCATCCTTCGTCCATATATAAGTCGATTCAGAGCATAAGACGAGGCCAGGTCAATATCTTGGCTTTGTATTTTACTCTAACATGCTTGTGATTTTACTTCTGAACAAATCACTGCTATATTCTGTTATCAATTGACACAGCTGAATAAACAGTCCATGCTTGTTTTATTATAATTGAAAGCACATCCATGTTGTAGTTCATTTCATTACCTCTAGTTAGTATCGTAACTTGTATAAACTTTCAATGACACAATACATATATAAGTCGATCTGGAATATAAGACGAAGACCTGACTTTTAAGTAAAAAAGTATTGACTTGTAGGCTGGAAAATACAGAAATAGGTATTCAATTTTGTGGATTAACCCACACAAAAAAAAACAAATACCTAAAGTAAAGAACAAAAAAGAGTAGAACTATGCTGATAACAATGGCAGTCAATGCAATGTTTTAAACAATATTACCACAAGTATAAGCACATATAAGAGATCTGACAAGTTGAATAATTATAATGTGTTTAATAATAAAAGGTGTCTTGAATGTAAGGACCAAACATCAAATTAAACATGACCATGAATGAATAAGAAAGAGTACAATTAGTTATAAAAAATGGCTTGTTAAACTCACAGTAATGAAATATTCAATAACATTAATCCAAAAACACAACTTAAACTAATCAATTATTAATATGTAGTACACTATTCATACAATTATTTGCAATGATACACAAATGGTCAATGAAAGGTCCATGGCTGACCTGAAGGAACCCTCTCTCAAGTTCCCTTTCAAGCTTAAAGAGATAATTTTTCTCCTCATCTGCACTCCTATGAAAACTGTTTGCTTAATGATAAAATGCGATCTAAGGTTGACATTGCCGGGGAGGGAGTGGGAGACAAGCGCCCCACTCCAGAAATCCCCCATACGACTTGCGTCTCTGATCGCCTCTGTCAACTAAAATCCAGCTCCTGGTCTTCACGAGTGGCTTAGATTTGAAACCTGGCGGACCACGTTATCCACCAACAGGAGAAGGGGTGAAGGCGGGCCACTGGCACCTTAAAACCAGTTGCTTCGGGTAGATGGGACTCGTAAATCTTGGGTGGTAGCTCATCTGGGAGAAGGAAAACTTTGATTCCAAACCTCTGCTGCCTTGCAGCTATACACATTCATGTGAAAGGCTAAGGGAGTAAACCCCAACAAAAATCCGGAGACGGAGTCCCTAAGGCGGTATGACATTGACCTCAATGTCATTCCAGTAACTCCTGCAATGCCGTTGGTGCCAAGCTGTATCGACATTTGTCGTTCCCTTGGGCCCACCAGCTGCATGGAGAGGGGGGATCTGCTGCATGGGCAACAGCTTATTCTCCATACCACCCTGCCCAGGCTTCGTAGCTCCACTGGAGAGGACACTCCAGCGTGGTCGTATGATGTCGGCATAACACGAGAAGTAGCACTTTACCGGTTCAAAGCCAAAGCTCAATTAGTGTAGAGCTTGGCGCCAGGGGTTTCTTCTGATGGTGGGAGAGATCATCAGGTCTCACTGGACAGCTACCGCCCGCCTGGGCATCCCCCAGTCAGTAAGGTGCTTCCCGACATGGCCTGCCTGCTTCACTGGGTGCGTGGAGCTGAGAGAACCATCTCAACAAGTGGGCCACAAAACTCCACACCAGGAAGAACTAAAAGAAGAAATAAGAAAACTCCAGCACTTAATTTTGCGACCTGGAACATCAGGACCATGTGTCCTGGACTGACCAGATCGACGATGCATGGAAGACTGCCGTCATTGACAGAGAACTCTCCTGACTGAACATCGACATTGCCTGTCTCCAGGAGACCCGACTGGCTGACAACGGCACCATCAGGGAAGCCAATTACACGTTCTTTTGGCAGGGGAAGCCCTCAAATGAATCTAGGCAGCTGTAAAGAACACGCTAGTTGCCTTCATTGAACCTCCATCATCAGGTACTGAGAGAATCCTTGCCCTCAGGCTGTCAATATCCTTAGGCCCAGTCCACATCTTCAGCGTGTATGCTCCAACCCTCCACTCTACCCACGTGGAGAAAGACAAGTTTTATGAGGCTTTGGACCAGGCGATATCCAGTATTCCAAAAAATGAGACCCTTCACTTGCAAGGAGACTTCAATGCTAGAGTGGGAGCCGACCATGAGGCCTTGTCCGCCTGTCTTGGCGTTTATGGAAGGGGCAAGATCAACGAGAACGGGCAGAGACTTCTGCAGATGTGCTGCTCCCACAGCCTATGTGTGACCAAAACTTTATTCCAATGCAAGGAGATCCACCAGGTGTCTTGGAGACACCCACGTTCACTGCACTGGCAACAGCTAGACCTTGTCATCACCAGGCGTATGGAACTGGCCAGCATCCTCCTCACCCGCAGCTATCACAGTGCCGACTGCAACACGGGCCATGCCCTTGTGGTCAGTAAGGTGCGAATATTACTGAAGAAGCTGCACCATGATAAGAAGAAGGGCCACCCTCGCATCAACGCCTGCTGTGCAAGTAACCCAGAGAAAACACAGCAGTTCATCAGCAATGTGCAAGAAGCTCTCACCAAAGTGACACCTTAAGACACCATTGACTCCAAATGGGCCCATCTCCGTGACTCTGTGTACAACTCAGTCATCATAGCTTACGAGAAGAGGGAACGGAAAAATGCTGACTGGTATGAGGCAAACTGGAAGGAGATAGAGTCCATGACTGAGGCAAAGAGGAAAGCCCTCCTGGCATACAAGGCTGTACCTAGCCCAAGAACATTGCAAGCACTCAGGAATGCAAGGAAGAATGCCCAGAAGACTGCCCGCCACTGTGCCAACTTATACTGGCTTAACCTTTGCAACAGTATACAGACAGCTGCCAACAACGGGGATGCAAGAGGAATGTATGAGGGCATCAAGAAAGCGACAGGCCCCTCAGCTCACTCCTCTACAGCAGCGAAACATGGACCACTTATGCAAGTCACGAGAGAAAACTCAACAGCTTCCACCTGAGATGTCTTACCCTCCAAATTAAGCTGGATAACCCAATCATTCTGAGGGAATAGGGTGATCCTGTGAGCTTGAAATAATATAAAAACAGCAACAGTTTTATGGTGGAAACCTCCACATTGATATGACTTTCCAGTTGGGTCAATCAGCAATAACAAGAATTTAAGATGGATGCTATGGTGGTCATATTCAATTTAAGATTGGCAGCATTCTATTTAGTATCATCTAGACAACACTGAAATATTTTCAGTGAAAACTCAATGTTGATACAACTAGCTGTCTAGGATAAATTTTAATAACAATATTTTCAAGTTGGTTATGGTGACAGTTACATTAGAAGTCAGATTTTGCTAGTTTCATTTTTTTTTATTACTACAATCTAGACATCACAAAAGTTTGTTTGGAAAACCAAATGCTCTTATGACGATTCATTCAGGAGAAATAATCATAAAATTTATAGATTGATACAATAGCAGCCACTTATCAGAATGTCACTATTAGGATAAACTAGACATTACAAAAAGATGTTTTGTGAAAATCCAAAGTTAATATCACCATCGATTCAGGAGGAGTAGTAATAACAATATTTTCAAGATGGCCATACTAGATATTAGATCAATACTATTTTCATTGTGGACCATTTTGGTAGTATTACTTTTCATTCATAGGATTAGCAATAACAACAGTTTAGAGATGGTCATTGTGGCAGCCACACCAAACTGCTGACACACTATTTATTTCAGACCAAGTATCAGATACCAAATTGACACCATATTTATTTCAGACCAAGTATCAGACATAAAACTAACACCAAATTTATTTCAGACCAAGTATCAGACACCAAACTGACACCACATTTATTTCAGACCAAGTAATAAAATGTTCAAGATGGTCACTGTGGCAGCCATATTGGACATCAAATAAGCATCATTTTTTCAATATAGTTCAATTAGACATCATAGGTCTGAGGAATAGCGATAACATGATTTTCAATTGGACACTGTGGAGGTCTAAGTAGCATGATTTTCATTTCAGCAAAACCATAAGAAGAATGTGTCAGTTAAGTTTAATGCAATCCTTCAAGTAGTTTAAAAGCAGTAGCAAAAACAAATTTGATCCAAAAGATGCATGAGAGATGGAGAACGTCCTATCCCATAACCTCTTCTCATCTAAAAGATGCATGGGCAATGGAGAACATCACATCACATAACCTCTTCTCATCTAAAAGATGTATGAGGGATGGAGAACATCCTATCCCATAACCTCTTCTCATCTAAAAGATGCATGGGCGATGGAGAACATCACATCACCTCTTCTAATCTAGAAGATGCATGGATGATGGAGAACATCACATCCCATAATCTCTTCTGATATAAAAAATAGAAGAGCTACAAATGAATTATATGACCTAATACAAGAAAGGAAGAGACTGTGCTATGAGTATTATAATAATCTCTTTTTTAGGGACATATTAGTATGTGTTGGGTATACCTGTAGCAGTTCATTCAAGCAGCATGATAGAATGTCCCCTAATGTAGACTGATAGTAGTTTGTCACACAGGAGTTATTGTCTTCAGGGTTGATGTTGTTGACTTGACAATACGTCTGCTGGACTGGTAGTTCTAACAACAACTCCTGAAGAAAAGAGCAGAAAACAATATTAGTAGAGCAACAGTGAACATTAATGACTCACCAAGCTAAATTCCCATGCATTTAATTATGTGCCTCTCTCCGTTTCAGACAATGATCCTGACCTTGACCTATCATAACCCAATTTATGGCATAAATTATGTGTCCACCTTATACAGATGCATGGATAAAGTCTGTTTGAAAATACATATATGCACCTTTGAGCCAAATCATAACCATGAGTGCAAGGTATGGGTAAAGAAAAGTTTTAAGTACATTGTTTCTGCATGATATATGGACTGAAACACTATCTGAGACATGAACTGACCCAGGTCTTTTCAAGCTCATTTTCTTTATCAATTATGCTTCACCTTATGATATTTGTCTTTCTGGATGTAATTCGGAAAATTCAACAACTTCAGTGAATGAAGGAGGATGTGACTATTACTAGGATACACCATTTTACTTATTATATATAACGCTGATGGTCATAAATTTTGATTATACTCATCCATATCTGACAATCCAGAGTGTGAACATTTTATTTTGTAAATACTGTTTTAGCAAACAAAACAAATTTATCCCCATTTAAATTCATCCTGGCTAATGTTAAAGTCAATATAATGTATTTTATATTTCTGAGAAATTTGTCCAAATGTAAATTTTTACTTTCCTCAAAGGTAAACTTCTTTTAAACACCCAAATATACTGATGTTTGGTCCAAATATAAAAGCAATAGAATCTGTCTTGAAAGACCACTCCTTCAATTCAAAACAAACAGTCTCTCTCATGACAATCATAACACTATATAATCAATAAATCCATACTGTGACTCTGGCCTTTAAGGAAGGGTGGTCTCTCACAGTAGGGGTCACTTGAAACTTTAATTATTTTAAATATTGGACATTGACATAATATTGCTATATACTGTAATGTAGAGGATTGTATGTAAATATGATACATATTGCCGTCCATGCTAAAATTTTTAAACCAGAAGAAGAAAAAATGCCTGCTTTGCATCTAATGATGTAATCATTTTAATGATTTCATTGTTTGAGACAACACTAAAAGACAACACTAAAAGGCCAGAGGTCTTGCATAATTAAGTTAGCAATATTATACTTGTAATAGTAACTGTTGTTCTTGCAGTGCTTTGTATTTGACTTCTGATTTAAAGATTTCACATATTGAAACTGACAGTTAAATTGGATTTAAAAATGGATTTTTCAAGAGTGGTTAGGATACAAAAGTCAAACTGTAAAACAGCAGAAAATCTACCCAGCAGAAAAATTGGAGCCAATATTCATAGATGGATGGTGTAGCATAATCAGTATCCCTTTGGAAATATTTTAAACTTTCAAGGTACATATCGCATACTGTCAATGAATGATTTACTTCTGGTCATGTTGAAAATGAAAGTGATTCCAGAAATCACTACTTCTTATTTGTTAGTCACAAAATCTAGATTCACTTATTGACTGACTCTCAGTCATAGTAAAACAAGCATTTCACTGGTTACTCTTTATAAGCAAGAGTCCCATGAACGGACTGATACTCTACTGTCATAAAAGAATGTGCAGAATACAAGATAAGGTCATTTCCTTTTTTAAGCTGTCAAGTGTTGAAACCTTCTCTGATAGTCCTGAAAAAGAATTTCAAACATAGCCACTGTGGCAGCCATACTGGATGTAAGATCAGAATTTTCATTTAGGATAAATTACACACCATGAAAAGAATTTTAGTTTAAAAAAACATGTTGATATGATCATTCAGTCAGGAGACTAGATTAGCACCATTTCCATGCAGGATCAACTAGATATCATAATTAGTTTTCTGGTAAAAACAACCTATGATGCTTGCAATGGTAGCCATACAAAATTTATAAGTGACACCATTTTCACAGTGTTGCTATGGTTTTCCATCTAGGCAGCAACACCAAGAGTTTTCAAACTGGCAGCTGTCACAGACATAATGAATATAATATTGGCACCACTTTCAGATAGGCCCAACTAGACATTGTAACAAGTCTTTTAAATGAAAAATCCATGTTGATATGTTTATCCAGTCAAAGGGATAGTGATTTTCAAGACATATACCATGTTGGTATCATGGGACGTTGATGTAGGATGAACCAGGCATCTAAAGAAGTCTTCTGGTTAAAACGTCATGTTTGATATTACTTTAAGTTCAGCACAATGATAATGAGATTTTCAAGATGGCTGCAATAGTGGTCATATTGGATGTTTAAACACCACCATTTTATTTAGGTGCAACAAGACCGTGGGTGTAATTTAGGTTACACGCAGTTTTAATTCAATTTTTCAGCACACGATAGGCTATACATAATGGTCAGTATATTTGTTGGGGTGATGAACTTATGAAGACCCCAGAAAGAACCACCAATCTATGGGAAGCCACTATGAAGCTTTCTCACATACCCACAGTGGCTGCATTGAAGAGATTCAAACTCAAATTTACAGAGGTGAGACATTAATGATCTGTAAAGGGAAACTTCTTAGATCACTCAACCACCCAGGGACCCCTGTTAATCAAAGAAAGGACAAAGTAATTGCATATACAGACTGAAGCCTGTCAAGCTATATGTAAGCTCTGTGTGAAGTGGACAACAATAAATCCCAATACAATTTAAATGCATGACCTTTATGGTCTGTAGTATTAGACAGTCAGTGACTGAAATCTTATTATAGGTCAAGTACACTTTATTTGAATGTCAGCAGGGCAGGCAACCATAATGGTACCTACATGTCAATTACATGACGAAGTTAGGTTCTAATCAAGTAAAAATATGTTTCAGATAAAAAAACAGTGAGAAAAAGGTAGAAACCATAAATTCTCCATTTGTATCACATGCTCCGATATTGCACAATTTCTGAAGCAGCACTATAGAGACCATGACCCAAATCATACCTAATGTATAACAACACGAGTTGAAAGAAAACATGAAGCTTACTGCTATTTCTGTATTTCATTTTCAAAACACCATTATTTAACATTTTGTTTCATTCCCACTATAGGATGACTGGTATATAAAAATGTTCACAATATAGCACAGTTGGTGTATAATGCTGTCCTCAATATTGTATGATTCAGCACATACCACAGTTGTCACTATAACATGGTTTTGTACATAACATGGTTGGTAGTTGTGGACCTTGACTAATGTCTCGAAACAATGGAGAAATTTCCTCTGACTTCTTCCCAGTGTGAAATGGTGCTATTTTGCAAAGTCTCAACAAAAACATGCCTCCTAGCATTTGTTGAAGAAGCGTGTGTAGTATAGACAGGATTGGTACCGATTCCTCAATCAAAGGGATGACCACCCTTGTCTCACTTTCACCTATTTGGGCAGATAACATTATCTTTTCTATTATTAAACATTAAGGTGGGAGAGCTGGACTTATTGGTTGTACTCTTAAGGTATTATAACCAAGTAATATATCTGAAGTACCTCCATTAGTTAATTTCTGGCACTATGAAACCCCATGGTGCTGAGGTGATATTAAACAATACTATATTCAGTTGTATAGGTAGAATGTGACAGCAAAGCCTCTCTTGAAAGACCAGTGATGGGAGAGACCACCTGTTTTGAGAGACCATATTCTTGGTGCATGTTTTTTTATTTATTAAAGAATGTTATTACCTATCATGAGATCATTTTTTGGCAATGGAAGTGTTCTTTCAAGACAGATTTTACTGTATCACTAAATGCCATATAACACTTGCCTTAAATTGCATGTTAGCTGGAACTGAAGGTCCTGTAAACTTCCTGGTGATTTGGTAACAAATATCCTCAGCCTCCTGCAACATGAGAGTTAAGTGATATAGATTCTTATATTATATTTTATTAAGTCAAAAGTACCTGAAATTTTAGAGTTTACTGGAGGTAAAATATTGAGTTTATAGATGTATATTTATTCAACTAAGTTATTAAGAAAGAAACTAGAACACCTCCAAAAGACACAAATACCATACCAGCTAAAACACAACACGTCAAACAAAAAATAGATTTTAGATTTTAAATTTTTTTTAACCAACAAAGCCTCCAGCATGATCAAGTTTTGAAAAACAAGTTTTTAGTCAGCTTAGCAGAGAGAGAGAGAGAGAGAGAGAGAGAGAGAGAGAGAGAGAGAGAGAGAGAGCAAACATTTTGACATCACAATATAGACTGGAAGCCCATATAAACAATATAGTCATGTTCAATGCACATGAAAACTATCACCACAGTTTATACAGCTGACTGTCATAGATGTGATTAAAACAACAGGTCAGAGATAAACAAACACCCTTGCACTTTCCCTAATTAATGGACAATAGCTAGGGTGTTGTTGTGTTATGAATGCTTTGTCAGATAACCTATTCGGCTCATTTGCACAGATAAAATACATGAGGTGGAACAACCAATTCATGTTGATGTTAAATAAGAGAAATAAAAGTTATTACTCTTCATTATTTTAAATGATGAAATTTAAGCCATGTTTATTAAAGATTACTGGATAGTTCATGATGTGGCAACATTGATGTTGTTGTTGTTGTTGTTTTGGGACTAAAATTGTTTCGGCATACAATAACATATACATGTTGGTTAGTATAAATGGTGGAGAAGAATTTGGGAAAACCCCTGCAAGAACGACCAACCCATAAGAATCTACTGGCAAGCATTCTCGCATACCCACACTAAGTCCAAGATAGCAGTGAAACAACAGAGAGCTTCAGACCACTCAGCCGCCTGAGGCCCTCATTTCTTTGAAGTCAGATTTATGAAAGTTTGAATAGTGCAAAAGTGTGATTCATTTTTAAGGCAAATTGTTAAATGCAGTTGCGATTCAGGGAAGGATAAGCGATTTCTTTCAGAAAAAAGTTCTAGTCAGCTCTGGAAGCAGATGGTGGGTTAGATTCAGGTCTAATGTATTGCATCTAAGGCAACATTTATTTTTGATGAGAATGTTTATTTTGTTTTTAGAGAGGAGCAATAATGAAATTGCATTTAAAACAAACAAAGCAAACATGTCTGTCCTTGAATGACCTTCATAGTAATTTGTTATAAACTAAAATAACACTATCTAAAAACTGGCTTTGTGTAACATAACAGTGATCATGCATGGATGTTTATCACTACAGGGATGTTATGAAATGATTAGCTCATGTTAGTATAAACTCATGGCACTAAGGAAAGTATTGTTTCACTCAAACTTGGTATTCATCAATTAGGAGTATTTGTCTGTAATGACAGTTTATACAAGTTCAAATAAGTTTTTGTTGTTGTTGTATAGTTTAAAGCGAATTTTTTTAGCACAAGATAGGCTATACATGGCTGCCAGTATAAATAATGGAGGAAAACCCAGGAAAGCCACAGAAAGAACCTACTGGAAAGATTTATCACATACCCACATTGGCCAAACCTACAACTCAAACCCATGCAAACAGAGGTGAGATGGCAGTGATCGTGTTAGACCTCTCTGCCATTGCGGACCCCTCAAAAAAGCTTAATTACAACATCAAAACTTACATGACTGCAAAGAGATAGAAAGGAATTAGCTGCACTAAGTCATTTTCACTGTTTCCTTTTTTTCCAGTTCATACATCTAATGTATCTGCCTTATAAAAATATAAAAAATAAAGTATTTTTTGTAAATAATAATAATAATGCTACAGCATGATAAACTACACACAATCATACTTACTCGAGCTGAGAAATTTCCTATAACAAGAGCCTCAATGAAGACACTGGAAACAAACTCCTGCACAAACTGTTCCAAGTTCTCCTTTGTAATTCTTGCTATTATATTGTACCTTTCTTGGCATGGCCAGTAGGTTTTCATAATGATAGAAAGCCTCATTTCTCTGTGACAAAACAAGTGATAAATAGAATTTGTGCCCTCAAAAATCAATAGCTATTTTGTCTATTATATAGTAGGGAAGACAATACAAAAAATTGAAAGCTGTTATTCATATTCAAGAGTGGCAACATTTTAATGAGTAAGGAATATGATTGGATCACAATTTATATTTAGTAAATCAAAAATGCTGTTATCAGATTCAGGAATATTTTTAAAAAATTTGGTGTGTGTAAATAATGTCTAAACTAATGATATTAATTATTACACATAACTGAAATCAATAAGGAGTTGAAAAATGAAGAGATACAAACATTTTACAATATGACCTAATCCTTACCAAGAAATACAACTAGCAAATCCAACTTAAAAACTCAATTCATCACTAAAATTTTCCACTAAGTACTACACAAATCAGCACACTACAACACTGCATCTAGGATTTGATAAAGGTAGACACTTTCCCATACTGAATCTGAAAAAGGGGGAAGCAAATATGGTGATAAGTAGTGATGGGAATCGGTCAGAAATTCAAATTCGATAATCGGTTCACCTAAACCAACTGATCATCGATTATAATCGATTACTAAGAGCAAATTAAATTTTTTGTTACAGTTATATCTTTGATCAAGAGTTCAATATGTTTATAAATGTACAAGAGTAATCTCTTTTAATGACATGTATACTTTTAACCTGACAATAATATTATATTGTGTGTTACTTTTGTTCAATGACTTTCTTAAATGAACGCAACTTTTTATGGCTGATCAGTCATATATCACTGAAATAATGACAATCCCCCAAAATTCGTTCATATGTGATGTGTCTATAATTTAAAGTAAAGAAGGACATGATTTTCTTGTTTGTCATTGTTCATAAATACTACAAAAGATGTTGCAATTTAACTGAAACAAATCAACAAATGTGTTTAAATTTATTAACTCAATAATTTAACAACTTGACCATATAATAATAACTATATGTTCCTAATCATGAATCATAAGATATTTTATTTGTAGTTGTGAAGGGATTAATAAATTTCAGGTTTAGTGGCTGGGAGTTTTACTAACCTTTGTGCTTTGCATACACCTAAAAGTAGTCTCCCTTTACACACAATCGATTATGGAGTTTCACAATCGATTATCTTATTGGTATGCTCAACCAACTGATAATCGATTATAATCACCCAAATACATCATCTATATACCAATAATCCCATATATTCACTTGTCTTTTTGTCCGCTGAACACAACCTGTTGATATGCCTGTTGAGCTTTTTTGTGGCTTTAAGAAAGATTTCTTTAGTCTTCCTTTTTGTCACCAATGTTTTTGCTGGATTCAATGTGCAATCATTTCTTTTCCTTCCCAGCGAGAGCCTTTTTCCTTTCAAGCTCCAGCTTGTATTGGCAACATGCAGTGCAGATATTCTGAAAGAAGGCTTCAATTTCTTCCGTATGCAGCTTCATTTGTAGGTGCGGTTCCAGACTCTTTCAACCACGATTTCTGTAATGTATATATTGCAGAGGGCACAAAATGCCAAACCTCGAGCATTCAGTTTTCTTAACAACTGACCAACTAAATTTCCGTCAACAATTCGTTCCAGCCATTTCCTCCCGTTTTTTAAAAACCTTTATCTAAACTTTTCATGTCATTGTCTCTCTCGACAACTAGGTATGCCATATTTGCAAGCACGCTTCTTCTTTCCATTGCCATCAGTTTCATTTACATGAAGATTCGTTGGATGAATTTAAACTTTTGACCAATCAGAATACTCTTTACAAGAGTCATGGGCTAACTAATATATGGAGCGAATATGTTACAAAAGTTGCTGCGGAAAGGGACTGAAAAGAACGGTTAAAAACTGGGGAAAAATGAATCGGATATTATTTTTAGAAAAATGGACTATATAAAGAAAAATCGGATTCAAGTCAGGAGAAAAGCGGAATTCCATTTTAAAACGGAGAAAAATCATGTCTGAAGTAGAAAATCTAACATTTTTTATTGGTGCGCTTTTCATGATTGTGCATCCTAGTTGCAGCACAGACAATGCAGTGAAAATCATCTTTCAATAAACCAATAAGTATTTTAAAAAAAGGGTTAGGAAGCACAATCTGTTTCAGCCAAACACAGTTCTATGATATAACCCCAGCCCCAAATGATTATATATAATCATAAGAATAAAGATTACAACATATAAAGTATTAAAAGGTGATAGCGGAGAACAGGTGCAGATAAAGGATTATTATCTATGGGATGGTCGTGGTGGTATCCAATTTTAAATGCCAAGATGCTGTCAGAAATTTTTCTTTGTGGACGAGGTCCCTAATACCTATCTACATAAATTAGCCACTATTTTCTAAGCTATGTTCAGTAAGTGTCAAACCATCAGACCTTTCCTCATCCCTAGTTTCAACCTTACAAGATGATGTTTCTGTCTCCCCAACTTTCCTAAAAATTAGAGTCATCATTCTTTTAACACGATTCACTGCTGGTACACTTTGTAAACTGCACTAAGGCTGATCAGTGGGTCAATTTCCTATACTCCTTTTGGTGATAATTTAAACTAAAATGCTTTGAAAGTTTCTTGAATATAATTAGCAGATATTGATCATATAAAGGTGCATGTATTCAAACATTAACATTGAATTAGGCCATGGAAAAATATTTCTTAAAAACCACAATTTAATCAACCTTAATTTAAAATTTAAAAACAAATGAAAAACTGCATGAACAGCAGGCAATCTGCATGGCCTCCCCCCCATTCCACTAGGCATTAAACATCTCCTGAGTCTCAATCACTTTTGTGAGAAATGCATGATTCTGTGGTCCAGCAGTATCTCTTGATATGTGGTAATTCATTTTGCTTAAATGAATCAATTTCTCCAAAAAGTGCACTATTTTAACTGGAACAAGAGTACCATTAACATTATACCTCTGGCCTGCGTTTGATAGATACTCGGCAATATTCATCATTGACCTTGATCTCTGATTATAGTATGCAGTCTGGAACTAAACTTACTGTGCAGAACTGTTTAATTTTTAAACAGATTTAACACATGTATAACATTTGACATTTACATCTCCAAATCCATAGGTTTCTTTATTACCCTAAGCACCAACCATCTACAAAGTCTGGTCAAGGAACTTACTCTGAAACAAAATATTGTGGTATAAACCTCAATTTTCTTTCAGCAATAAAAATTTTGGTTTTTGTATCCCTATGTCAAGATAAATCTTCCACACTCAAGTGCTGCCATCCACAAAACACTCTGGTCAATGTATGTGGTCTAAAAGCTTATTATGCAAAAAACATTATTCTCCTTTTCATTCACAGTGACCTTGATCCATGACCTTTTGACTCCAAAACTGATAGCATTCTTTCTTACCCAAGTTTAAGCTACAATTTTTGGTCAAGATACATGGTCAAGAACTTCAGTTCTGTTCATTTTCAGTCCAAGTAGCTTTCAACTTTCACCTTTTGACTCCAAAATCAACAGCTTCTACTTACATTAAAAACCTTTCCACAAAACTGATGGTGTTGTTGTTTTGGGTTTAAAGCCATTCCTCAGTGCAAGATAGGCTATCCACAGTGGCCAGTATAACTGGTGAAGGAACAACCATGGAAAGCACTGGTAAGAACTAATGACCCATGGGAAGCTACTTGCAGCTTTTGCATATACCCACATTGGTTTAGCCTAAGACTCGAACCGAGATAGAGGTGAGTTGGCAGTGATAAGTAAAGGCAAGGAATTTAGACCACTTGGCCACTAGGGCATCCAATCCAAAGTTGAGTTTTTGGTGAATGGAAAGTTATTTTACAGCTTTCAGTCACATTGAACTTGATCTTTGAATCAATAGACTTCCTCCTTACCACAAATACCTGCTGTTAACAAAGATTCATAATAGCAGATGGTGGAGAACTTGTTATTATTTGGCAATGATATGTGAGGAGAGATGGTTAGACAGACAGAGAGAAGATATATGATATGCTCCATTTTATGGTGGGTATACAAATTGGGGTGGGTGGGGGGTGTTACCTGAACATCACACCCAAACCCCTCTAAATCTTCCATCCAGATTTGGACTAAGATATCTAATATATTCCACAAACCTTGCCAAGTCATACGGGTTGATCATTTCATTGTAGTACACCTTCTTCATTTCAGTCCGCATGGCCTCAAACATGTCAATGCTGCAGTTAAAGTCTGTAATGTGCTTATATACCATTTCAGCCACAAGCTGCAAATAAATGTATGTTTCTTGTAAAACATTACTTATGGATACGTAATGGAAGGTCATGGCTTCCATAACATGTTAAAGCTACAACCATCATATAACCTTGACCCAGTATCAATGGGGAAAGTGTATGCATCACTGAATTATCCTAGCATTATACATGATTCCTTCATTGTATATGTTACATCTGTAGTAGTGTTTCATGAGTGCAACAGTGGCTATATCATGCCAACAAAAGGTAAACTTCCAAAAAGGTAAAAAGGATGAATTACACAAAAACTTTAGGAAGATGAACCCTTTCAAACAAATGTAAACATCAATTACAACAAGGTAAAATATAAAATGTAAAGATGATAAAATTCAGGAAAATGTATGTATTATGAAAGATAAAAAGAGCATATATAAAATTCTTATCTGGTGGTAAAAATGTTGTTTAATATAACATGCTGACTCATAAAGTTTAAGATTTTCATCATACAATTTCTTTAAGTTCATAATGGAAGGAAATCCAGTGGAACTACAAAAAGACCATTGAAACAAGCAGCATTCACTACTTTCTTGAACTGAGAGTGTTTGTATCCCCTAAGTTGTTAAAATATGAATATAACACAAACATTGGGGTGCAGATTTGTGATAAAAAGAAATATCATTGCACTGAAGCATAGCAAAATAATGAAGAAATATATAAGAATTTTTAAAAAAGTTCACAGCTTTAGAAATGCCATAATACTATATACCGTATTTACCGTATGTTTTCGGACTGAAACAAATAATTACTTTTTTTGTTGTCCGAATACATATTAAATTCTTTGATTAGGTGTCCGAAAACATACAAGTGAAGATAGAATTATGCCGCCCCCCCCCCCTTACCCGTCCGTAACGAAGTTACCGTTAGCTCACATGACAACGTGCTGCCATGAAGTAAAACAAGTATTTTTCTAACACCACGGAAAGGATAATTAATGAAAAATTGGCATTACTTGCCTATTTTGTCAATTTGATACATGTCCATCCACCAGAAAACAAAGCCATACATGTATTAGAGCCACGATTATGTACGTATTTTCCAAAAGAACCGCCATATTAACATTGTAATCTTGCAATCCAGTTTAACCTTCTGCTAATGATCATTAAAATCTACATTACAAACGCACGCAAGCTTTATTTCTGTGTAATTAAGATATTAATGCAAACTAAATAAAAAGATTTTGGAGTTATAATTCTTAAGATATTTTGGGCAGAAACATTTTTGTATCGCGAGTCGAAACACCGGTACATGTATGATGGCTATTCTTAGAGCACCAAGGGTGAGAGGCTCCAAATGGGGTGAGTGTTGTATGTACGCCTACGAAGGGTAAAAATAAAAAGCAATTTGCAATATACGAGTCGGCGTGATTAATATGTTGATATTTGTTTTAAATAAAGGTGATGCATTTGTTGTGGTTCTCTCTTCTCTTTTTTTCCACCTAGCCGAGGGTAGATTAAAATGAGCAAAGCTTGCCGACTGGAAACGATCTACTGCTCGAAGATTGTAGTGATGCATGTCAGAGATTTCAAAGTGTCTGGGTGTTAATTGTTAATAATATAACTGGTGGGATTTCTTTGACAGATGTGTTCGGAAATAAAAGGCAGCCATCTGGATTTTATTAAAAGAGCACACGATGTACCTAACATTTAGCACCCACAATCAAATATATCGTCTACCAAGAGGTTTATTACCTGTAGAACAATAACTATATTTTAACCTTTGTATATAATGCCTCAGGGATAAGGGGTTTGTTTTGTTGGACAATGCCAATGAATTTTACTAATCCATACCGACTCTGATGTATTGTTTAATGATATAAAGCAGGGGTCATGGTTTCTAATCAAAGCCATAACTGTCACACCTGTATGAAGTGGTTTCGTGTGTAACAATGTCTATACTGACAACCAATCATATTTTTGTTAGCTGAATCAAACTATTAAAATAAAAAGTATAAATAAAATACCCACCACATACAAAAGTTAGTATACTGGATAGCTATCATTGTGAAACATAATATTGTTAGTACTGTAATAAATTTGATGAATAAGTTTATCATACGTTATGCAACAAGTGAGGAGGCACTGCCTAGTTCATGGAGGGACTCGCCCTTGCCAAAATCGTCTCCAAAGAGACCAGTAGGCCGTCCACAGAAGCGACTTCGAATTAATGATTCTGAGGAAGCATCACAAAAACAACCGCCTACGAAGAAAGCTGCTCTAGATGACGAGTCTGATCAAAATAAAATAGCACGCGTGTATCATCGTATGTTGTCATATATGTGACGCGATCAAAATGTCGATACCGGTCTGCAAATATCACAATATGATTTGAGAAATCTATATCCGATCTGTTCCTTTTCGTTGGAACATCTTGATTTAACAAGACAATCCGTTGTTGATATACACTTTAGAGCTCGTGTAACACGTCCGACTAATGCAGCAGGTGTTGTCACTATCCCGAATTACATGTAATTAATAATTTTAAATTATATTAGTTCATGGACGTTCATGATCGCATTAAATAATTGGCGACCAAATGAAGCGAACTTTGTATCAGTTAAATTAACGGCAAACACGCTGTAAATTTTACATTAAAACGACGAAGCAGATCATCCAAGATTGTGTCCGAAAACATAAATTGTAGAAACAATTATAGCGGAGCAACGTCCGAAAACTTACAAGGCATTTAAATATGATTTTTCCCCGAAAAAAACGGTGTCCGAAAACATACAGTGTCCGAAAACATACGGTAAATACGGTAGATGGATTAATTAGTAAATTATTTACCAACTCCAAGTATTATAAAGTTTCTTGTTCTTAATTAGTCTTTTTTTCTAGTGTAAGAATAACCCTATGGAATATTATTGTCTCCATTAATGTGCAAGTCAGTAGTCCCATGAGCCACTCCAGAATTTATCTCCAGGTTCCTTTTCAGGTATGTATCATGAAATGAAAGTCTATTAGTACAGTTGAAACAGGGTGCCAGTTTTCCCCTCAGCGCCAACCATAAAAGAATTACATTGGTCAAAACCATGTAACATTGATACCCAGCTGTAAAAATACATTTCTCAGACTTATTTTAGTGTATGTTCCATTTTTATATATGAACTGCACATATCTGGCAGATGTTTTGTATGTGCCAAATGCTGTTGCTGCATAATTCATCTGCATATTTGCATGAATGGGAACACTGACAGGTGTTCTGGTCCTTAATGTATCAAACTTATGACCTTTGGATTATGATTCCAATGCTCTATCAAATATCCCACACATGCCTTATTAGAAAGTATATGCTAATTACTGGTTTCAATATAAATGTTAATGTCACATTAGCTATTCTCCAATTTGTTAGCATATTCAGTGAATGTTGGTCTCCCACTTATAATGAAAAGGTCAGAGAAGTTCACAATAGTGAAATCTAGACTTTAAGACAGTACTGAAAAAGTTACTGGGCATATTTGCAATAAAACCAAGTTACACTGCAATCTTAAAAAGCAGCAAAGGAAAACGCAGATAAAGTTTTTAAAAATGCATCAGTGACCTTGAACTTGATGATACATTTTGGTCTGTGATGCCTGAGATACCATCAAACTGAAGCACAAGTGTACCAATGTTCATTCCTTTAACGAAAAATCAAAAGAACCCTTAAAATACTTATCTGTGTACCTTTGACCAAGCCAGCATGATAAAGCCTCAAAGATGAAACATTGTTCTTCTTGTAGGTTGTATGCCATTTTTCAGCCCATGAAAAGCTATATATGGCGACTAATAAATCTGGTGGAGGAAGAACATCGGGAAAACTCCACGAAGAACCACAACCTATGAGAAGATACTGGCAAGCTTTCTCACATACCAAAATTGGCCATGTCTGAGACTCAAACCCATGTAGAAAGGTAACATGTGAGTGCATAAGTCATCTGTAATGGCAAGTGCCTTAGTCTACTCAGCCAGCTGGAGTCCCCAAACAATGTCTAGTGACAATATATAAGAACACCATGATCCATTTATTCGAAACAGCTATCAAGTTAAAAAGCATAAGGGCAATGTGAGTGACACATATTGACCTAGAATCGTATCTGTATTGCATTTTAAAACTTTAATGCATTTCATAAAACAATGTTGTACATACTGGAAGCTTGTGGTTAAATCCCTCAATCTGCACCTGCATTCCTGTTTGAAATCCATCAACGGTGCACCTGTAAGACAGAAGCATGACAGCATGCATCATTATGTAAAATAGTCCTCTTTGGCAGCAAGAAGAAGGCTTTGCACAAGTTTATCTGTTTTCCTGCTTGACCAAAAAAAGCAAACAGATACTTATTATACAAGAGCAGGGGACATGGATAATTAGAATAAAAAATGTGATGTCGGAGTACATTTTCATGTTCATTAATATAATGTGCTGACAGTCAATTAGTTTAGCACTGGCAGATTTGTTTTTGGTATGGTTAGTTGTTCCGAAGCATAGTAACACTTTGAAAGGTTATATCATGACCAGTCAACTTAAGTAAAGTAACTTGCCCTGGGACAAATCATAGTAGCTAACCCTGGATGGCCTAATGGTACAAAAAGTAACTTGCCCTGGGACAAACAAAAGCAGCTAACCCTGGATGGCCTAATGGTACAAAAAGTAACTTTCCCTGGGACAAACAAAAGTAGCTAACCTTGGATGATCTAATGGTGCAAGAATTAACTTGCCCTGAGACAAACCATAGTAGCCAACATTGGATGATCTAATGGGACAAGAAGTAACTTGCCAAAGGACAAAACCTAAGTAGCCAACTTTAGATGATCTAATGGGACAAAAATTAACTTGCCCTGAGACAAACCATAGTAGCCAACATTGGATGATCCATTGCTACAATCTGATTATGCACCTTCCGGTTGTTGGTGAAAATTGTATGACATGAGCAGCAATGAATACAAAATTTATATATCTCCTCCATTCCACTTTCTGTTTTCATTATAGATAAATTGATAGCCAAATTATGCAATAAGAAGTGAAACATGCTAATCTTGGCATAGCATCCTCTTTAAACATAGTTATTTATCAAGCACAAACAACACATAGTTTAATATCATGGTTAAGTTACACAAAGACATATTTTTATAGAAAATTGAAAGCAAATGGCCTTTAGCATTTATCAGGTGGGTTTAAAGTTCCTTGTGAATGAATCACTGAGAGCATACTGATATAAATTGTGACAATTTTTTCTATACATTTAACATAAAATAAATGAAGTTAAACATATTATTATGACTTACACATATCCTGCCATTTGTGCTGGGTATATATCTTCAGTGAGGTTCTGTTCTAGGATATTGATGTACAGATCAAAAAGTGTCATGCTGAAACAAGACAAGAGTATCTATTGCAAGTCAAGCCTAAATTACCATTTTATAATGTGCTGGCATATATGGGTCTACATTGTGTTTCTACTGATGCGTGTACTTAATTTCATGCATTTTAAAAATTTTGTAATTCAATTATTTTGAGAAGAAAAAATATAATTGCGTGACTATACACAAATCTCTTGAAAAGTATGGGTCTTCAATCACTTCCACACATTGCTGATCAAATAGGCTTTATTAATACAGTAGTAATTGGGCTGATTAAGTGACTCACTGCAAACACTTTGCATAAATGCAGAGATCTGAATCAAAAAGCAAAGAAAAGCCTATTGATGCCAAGGGCTATCATGTATCAGATATGTATCCTGGACTACCTGGTTTTGATGCACTACATTTACTTTCGCCTTTTCAAAAATATACATCTTTCAAAATAATATCTCTCATTACTTTGGAAACATCAGTTATTTTATAAAGTGTGGGTAAGAAATGACAATGATATATTCTCTCACACTCTTCTTAATTAAGCTTTCATCCACACAACCCCTTATTGTAAAGATTGTGTAGCACATCACCCATTTGATGCATCTCACAGAAGTCTATCATTACTATGACAATAGTGTACAAAGCTCTAGAGGAAAAATATATTGCAAAGTAACATTAACAGCACATAGAAAACTCGACTAATCGTAATCTTCATTTTTGAATGGATTTTGTAGCAGAAGCTAGAGTAATCAAACGGGTGAAAATCAGGTTCAATTCAGGATGAATTTTTTTAAATTAAAATTAGATTTAGTGTATGATTATTTTTGAATACTTATTCAGCACTGTGAATAAATAGAACTTCAATCTCTGAATGTACTATTTTTGCAACTTTAAAACTGTTCTGCATCCTTCATTTCTTATGTGTCTTAAAGTGCAAGACGATGTTACAAGAAACGGTCTCATTTTCATTTATTGTAATTCTTATCATTATCAAACCAATTTATAAATAATAAATTCGTTAAGATAAGTTACATATTGAGGTTCTCTGAAAGGTTGATTGAAAATGTACAATAAAAGTAAAATTTCTTATGTGTCTAATAATCTGAGAAAATAATACAATATTGCTTAAATAAGACATAATATACATGATGCTGATTTAGTTGTGAATTATATCCTAAAATAATGTTTCATGTAAATTTCCACAAATTATAATAACAAAAGAAGCACCTCAAAATATCACTAATGACAGATGCATACCAAACTTTATAATGCTGTGCACCATTCTCAACAGTGTTATTGATGCAGTTATCAGCTTTTAGTCATGTGGCTAACACATGTTGAGTAGCCATGTCAGAATAGCTGAAAACAATTTTATGAGGACTCGCTGATTGGGAAAAAAAGAATCAGTGTAATGTAGTTTTTTTATCATTGCAACTTTGTTTATTTTCACAAATGAGAATAATAGGAGTTTCTTTGTCACTCTATGTTGATTAATGTAAACAAATGCTGTATTTGTCTGACATCAACAAGAAGACACATTTTCTCAAGATCTGTGAGTCTAAGGCACTACATCAAAAACAAGGGAATGCATTAGCAGGGTGATGGAAAATACCATTTTACAAGTTATTCAAAATACTAAATTTGAGAAAAAACTGAAACTAAAGGTTTTGGTAGAGCCAGATGAAGAAAAGTCTTATTTCCACAAACACAAAGTAGCTGCTTTGCAAATTTCCCTGTTTAAGCATTTTTTATAGTGCTTTTATATTTAGGCTACCAAAAGAAGCCATACATTTTATGTACTTAGCTGGATTCCTCCAACTGACTGCATGCAGGTGACAGAGCATGCACATTATGTCTTGTTTAGCTGGTAATATGAATTGCAAAGAAACACATTTTTGTATCTTCAATTTCATCAAAATGTACTTTATTAGTAATGCCTCCACTAGGCTTCACATTTGTCAACAAATACATAAGAATTTTTAAAAGTGGAACTATTTTTTATTGGCTGACGATAGTTGCTGGAGGCAAATTTTTACAAGTAAATTGTAATTTTTCATTGATTTAAGAGACTCAGGCCTCTTAATATCTGTTTTCACTATCTGCAACAGACAGTGAATCATGCTGATAAAATGTTAATCGAACATGACTGCAGCTTACTGCAAGCTGCCACTCAGTTTTGAGAAGCAATTAAATGTGATAAGTAGAAAATAAGGAATGACCAGGGAAAATACTTTGTTGTTGAACAGGTTAGCAAAAAGATTCACTACCAGTTTTAACAATCAATGGCAGTCAGTGTGTCATGTCATTAGATAATGAATAAGACATTTTTTGAACATGATTGCAGCTAACTGCAAGCTGCCAGTCAGTTTTGAGAATCAATTAAATGTGATAAGTAGTATATAAGGAATGACCAGGGAAAATACTTTATTGTTGAACAGGTCAGCAAAAGATTTGTTGTCTTTTGCATGTGTTGTTTAATTATGTTTATTGCTAATAGTGAGTGTGAGACACGCTTGGGGGAAAAAAATGGAGATAGTGATTTAGTGTCAGGGAACCATTTGAGGTTTTTAAACAAATCTAAACACTTTTCAAAATTAAAAAAAGAAAATCTTTAAAATTCAACGAGTTTTTAAGGAAACCCTTTGCATTCAATGATTCTTTTCAAGGTTGCATGTACCACATGAAACTGTGATGGATGGACAGAAGATGGATAGAAGGACACATCTAATTTAATGCTGTCACCCACTTTTCCTCAAAGTACAAAGAACAATTAATTAAATAAGTCATGAACTAAAAGCAACTATGCTCACCTCTCCAAGGACCGATATGCAACTGGGCTCATCAAATGAACATTCACATAACCTTAAAGAAGAGATAAAATGTTTAATATAGAACAAAAACTTTCATTTTTAGTTAGTGGGTACAAGCATGTTTACAAGATGCAGTACTATCTTTCAATTATGAACACTATTGGAACTGGGGAAAAAAGGGTTGTAATAATGAGAAGTTCTAATTTATTTTTAGGATGAGTGATATTACTTTGGTGGTGGGTAGTTGGGAATTGAGAGTTTTTCTTCTACTGCAGCACATTCAAACTTGCATTACATTGAAAGCAGTTGAGATGATCTTTCACATGTTTGTATAAAATTGTTAGGATAATAGGAGATGTGTCTGTGTATATTCATTATATATATATATATATATATATATATATGAAAGAATTTCAATCAACATAAAGATGTTACATAATAATAATATTAATATTGTTAATATTTATGATATTAGTGTGAAATAAAATGCATTAGATTCACAACATATTTGTATTTTTAAACAACATAAGAAATTTTTAACTACAAAATGATGTATGCCATGTGACTTTTCAAAGTTCACACATGAAAATCATAAGATTTCTTTGGCAACAATAAAGCTACCACATCTGGAAAGGGACTGCTTCGGTGGCCTAGTGGTTTGAGCATCCACCTCAGATGCAGGTGGTCATTGGTTAAATCCAATGGCACTAACAACTGCCTCACTTGGCGTTCAGCATTCAGAGGTTAAGAGGTTAGTGTAAGGACTGGTTGACCTGGTGTCAGGATAATGAGAATGGGTTGGACATCATTCTACATGTCTGGGGCATGATGCATCAGTGCTAGACATCACTATAAGTTGCCACATTTCAGACATCATAGCGACATGACTGAAAATGGGTTAAAGCTACATTAAAAATCCAAATTACACACACAAAAACACATCTGGAGGGTAATACTTGTATCTCACTAATAAAAGGTACAGGGGCTGACTTTCTACTGGCTGAAGGAGCCCCAGGTGGTCAAGTGATCAAATGTGCTTGCCTTTACCGATCACTGCCATCCCACCTCTGTCCATATGGATTATTGTATCTGGCTTTGGAAATGCTGGGTTTGTGATAGAGCTTGCCAGCCGGTTCCTGAAGGTTGGCGGTTCGTCTTGGGCTTTTACTGGAAATTCCTCCACCAGTTGTACTGGCTATCATCTACACCCCAAAATACCAAAAAATATTCTACTGACTTAAAAGAAATTCCATAAATTCAATGCAAGACTATTTCTACTTTTTTAAAAACCATCTCTATTTATATTCTTCAGCAAGATTTTCAAATTAGTCACTACCGTGCTACCGTGGTGCCACACTGTATATCATATAAGCACCACTTCCATCTAGGACCAATAAGACACCATAGAAGTTTTCTTGAGAAAAGCCCATTCTGACATAAATATACATTGAGAAGTAGTGATAATAAAACTTTAATGATGGCCAATGTGGTGATCACAAGGGATGTCCATGGGGCACCATTTTCATTCAGGATCAAAGGACGATTAGATGAAATTGTGTCCACAACGTCCGGGCAATCCTATAAAAAGTTTAGAACAAACTTGTGTCAATAGACAGACAATAGACCACCCCATAAGCATTTATGGTCTAAAATGAGTACAGCTAAAACAGATAGAAGTGTTTCTTTATACTTTAGAATGACAAAAAAAAAATGTAGAAACTATCCAGTATTTTGTACCCTTGGGAACTTTAAATTTTCCATCTCTCTTGTAGTGAAGCTTGCACTTGTCATTTTGCATGATCACTTTTGGGTACAGGCTGCCATCATCCCCAGAGCATTCTCCCACACTGAAGTCTGTGGCTGATTTAAAAGAGACAAATAATTAAAGATATGATATGTACATTTTTGCAACACTTTAAATTACAAACAAATACAAGAATTTAATGGAAAACTGATAATTGATAAACCTGAGTAATTATTTCCGTCATAAATCTGCTTCATTTCCAAGTATTATTGTCCATCCCAAGAAGCCAAGATAGACATGATGAAGTTAGATGCTTGGTGTAATTTGGAGTAATAACCTGCATGATTGCTACAAGTATGGTTCATGCAGAAGTAATCATCTTAAATAGCCACTGCATAAGATTCCCCAATGGATTGCACATAAAGGAATAATAAATAGAAAGCCGAAAATAAAATGTTACTCAACTGTACAATTTAGGACACAGTGCCCTATTTTGGGAATATTCTAGGTTAGTCTTTGTGCACTGTATCACATATACATTTACATGAATCTAGGTAAGTAGTGTTCAAGCAATGGAGGAAATAACAAATAGATGAAAATAAAGTATGGAGAATAAGACGGTTCAGAGGGTTTATGTCATACTAAACAGGATCAAAATGATGAATCATATTCCTCTTTATGATACTAATACCAATACATGTAATCGTAATAATTAATCTTTAATCAATTCCCCTTTATTTCTCTTGACACAGCACTGATTAAAAAATTCATTAAGTATTTTGAGAAAAATATGTAATAAATTATCTTCTACTAAAAACTAATTCTATATTATTTAAATTGCTATACAGATCACCTCGATATATCACTGATATAACCACTGACAAATTATTACCTCTCAGTATTATAATTGAATTCTTTTACCATCCTGATTGGTCATTCTGATTGGTCATTCTGATTGGTCATTCAGAACCAGAAGAACTAAATACAGACACAAAAGCTATTCTTAGTAAGAGACAGTAGACATCATGCCATAGGTTTTGAGGGATGAAATAAGACCAAATTCAAAGTCATTCATTTCTAAAATTAAATCACAACAATAATGTTTTGGAATGACTGAGTTATGTCTGCACATACCAAATTTTATTAGTATGGGTTAGAAAAAGTCCAAGATGTTGTCAATATTTTATTATTAACAAATAAACAAATGAACACACAAGTCTGCTGCCAACTTTATTGTGGATTATGTAATAACAAAATTTAAGTGGTTTTAAGTAAACACAAAAGCTTAAACAAAGTCACTAAAACATTGAAATATAGGCCAGTGATATATGTTTGTGTTTAGTGTATATTAATAATGATTTAAAAGCATCGAATCATTAAGTTTTCTCCATCTACCCTGAACAGTCGATTGGAAATAAATTTGAAACTAAAAGCCACTAGTGTGTTAAGGTGTCAAAAAATGCTTCAAAAATTTAACAAAATCAGAGAAATAGAACTCTTGGTAATAACGGTGTATTCCCTTGCCAAGTTTCATGGTCCTAGGTAGGGTAAGATATATATATATATATATATATATATATATATATACATACACAGCCTGAAAAAGTAATCAAAGAAATGAGAATACTAATAGCATGGAGAGTGCAGATATTGCTTGCAAGATATTGATAATTGTGTTCCTTTTTTATATTAAAAGCAAATGCCAATATATACATATAATTTTAATAATAAATGTTTCAATTCTTTTTTCTCTTGATCTATTTACTGAGAATTCATTGAAAAAATTCATGGATTTTAGGAAATAATATTTTACCAAAAGTGCCTTATTATTGGAAACACAAACTAGTCTCTGTACCAGAGAGTAGGCAGCATCCATATTGGAAATAGGGACCAATTTTTGTACAAGGGCACTGAACTTATTGAGATTCATCCTGCCATCAAGTTTCCTGATTCTAGTGTTATGCATATTGAATTTATACTGTGCGCTTGACCTTTGTTCATGATTTAGGGTAGAGTTCTGACCTACCTGACTTTTGTCATTTTTTTAAAAGAGGATTACTTTAAGTTCAAGACTCAATATTGTTTACAAATGAGTTAAATTTTTCCATTTGAAATAACCCAGAAATACATCTAAATATGACTGGCAACGTGTTGCTGGACTCATTCAGTTACATTATAGTTGTGTAAAGTACTATATACCAGTGGAACAGATACAATTACCTGTAAAAATCAACAATTCTGGGATACTCTGCTAAAGCATTCTTTAACATAAATATAAATCCACAAAAACAACTTTTAAAAACATTTTAATATTCTGGATTATGTATTTAATCTGGATTATGTATTTAATCTGGATTATGTATTTAATCTGGATTATGTATTTAATTACCTTTCTAATACAACTATTTTTCATTTTTATTGCACCAAACAAGATTACTATCAGCATAAAAAATTCCATAATTGTTTAAATACATCAAAATTTCTATAATTCAGATCCTACCTATGGAGCAGTTTCTCACAGGTAAATGAAGACTGGGGTTCAAGTCCGGATCTGAAATATCACAACAAAAATGAATAATTTATATTAAATGCAATAGTCCCATAATAATATTTCTACGTGATTTCAGGATATATTTATACCACTTTCAGTTCAATGTTAAACAGTAAAGTATACATTATTATATCAGTATTAAGTTGACTTTATAAATGACTGAAATAATTTCATAAACGTAACCTCTTGCCATGTGTACGAAAAAATTCAAATTAGGACTGCACAAAATTGTCCAAGAGTCATTCAGAAGGATTGACATTGTAATAGACACAAATAATTTGAAAGAATTTCAGATGAGATGAATTCTTCTTTTTTACTGTTAATGACACAATCCTATCAATTCATAAGTTACTACTGAAGCAGATTTGTATGATATTTAAAGAATGCCATTGTTGCAGGTGGGTGGGTGGTTAGGGGAGTGCCATATTATGAATGGTTAAGTATTACCAAATACTATTTTGCTGGTTTCTTGTTTAAATATGTCACAGAATCATAATATAATATAACAGGTAAAAGGAGGGAGTTATTAAGGTGTCCTTATCTCTGATCATTTAATATACATGCAGGAAGTTTTTATTTTGTCTCAGATATGAGTTAGAGTTATCACAAGGGTTATGGAAGGAAGCAGTATATATAGGTTCTACCAAGCCAAACTGAGCCATTATGGATGAAAAGTATCAACAACAAAAGAATGACTGATTATGTCTCTGACTTTTATTCAATGGCTTGGATGGTGTTAGTTGGGGGACTGGAGTGACAGAGACTCCTCGTGAGATGTTTGTTACAACTTTAACTAAAGATCAGGTGAAAGGTAAAGTGAAGAAGTCTGGGCTTTGGGCCATGTTGAGACATTTTTATATCTAACCATTCCCTATGTATACTAAAGGTTTGGGACTGGTACAAAGTATCTTGGAATGGAGTGTCACCATAGTTTGCACTGGTCAAGACAGAGCCAGAATTAGTGATAAATCGGTCCATGGCTTGTCCACAATACTTAAAAAAGTATGGTACTGCGTAGTGTGAGATGTTCACTGATTCCATTGCCAGTTACACAAGCATACAAGTCTGAGATGAAGCTGGAATGGGCACAGCCAAATGTTGACCACTATCTATGTCTTAAAGCAGGAATGGGACATGGCAGAAAATTAGATCACCATACTCAGCCTTGCAGACAGAAGGTGCAATTCAAATCGGTGTCAGAATTGGCATGGTCTGTAGTTGATGGTCATTTTGTGCCAAAATAGAGAATGGACAATCTCAGGAAATATCAATGCTGTCAGTACTGGAGTGTGCAAGTATAACTGGTACACCCACCCCTGTCCAGATAGGGCACCATACCATACCATGTCAGTACTGGCAGTAAAGGTAAGTCATGAAGGACAGCCATTTATGGGCAGCATCATGGTTGTCACAATGGGAGAACCCTGTGATGGCTTGGATTGCAGAATCTTCTGAACAAGTGAGCTTTCCACCTTCACTGATTCAGCCAAGAAAAAGTTGTTTAATGAGGCAGTATATGTGGCATCATATGTCCTAAATTGCAACTCAAACAATTATACTGGTAGAATGACAGTCTTCTGCCAGCATGAACAGTTTGCATCCCACAGACTGAGTTCTATCTCCAATGTTCATGCCTGAAAATTGAGGGAGTAAATAGAAATGAAATCTGAGGCCCCGAGTGGCTGAGTGGTCAAAAGTGCTCTGTTATGTATCACTGCCATTTCACCTCGAGTTTAAGATTCTGCCAATAAGGATATGTGAGAAAGCTTGAAAGTAGCTTCTCATGGGTCGGTGGTTCTTTCTGGTGGTTTTCCCTGGTTCTTCCTCCACCATTAATACTGGCTGCCATATATAGCCTATTGTGTGCTGCAAAATGGTGTTAAACCCTACAACAACTACAACAACAGAAGTGAAATCTAGCAAGTATTGCAATGGATTTGCTGTGTAGAGGATGATAATAATAATATAAAAATGCCCTTGGAAATGATATACATGACCTTACACATAATGTATGACAAATGCTCAGAAGAATGTATTAGCAAGGCCAAGTTCTGAGTTGAACTGAAATACCATGAGCCCTGGGGCAGACAATTAAAATGGCACATAGACACTATTTTTGTATAATAACATTAGAGAAAATTAAGTCTGAAAAATTCACTTATGATGAAGAAATAAACAGAAATATTGCTGGTGTATAATTCACTGGAGTGAGAAAAAGAAATATTGCTAGAGTGTACTACCAGGAGTGCGAAAAATAAATGTTGCTAGAGTGTACTTCCTGGAGTGAGAAAAAGAAACGCTGGTCAAGTTAACTTCTCTGGAATGAGAAAACAGAAATATATCCTAGTATACATTCCTGGTGTAAAAAAGAAAAGAAATACAGCCGAGATTCTTCCCAGAAATTAGAAATGTGTAGAAATATTGCTCAGTATACTTCAATGAAGTGAGAAATAAAGTTGAGAATGTTTCACATGAGAGAAAAATAGACTACAATATAGCTGAGTATACTTCCCTAGTGAGAGAAGACAAAAGCATTGCTCACTTAATGCAAAAGCACAAATGAATTCAGGATCTGTGAGGCCTCCAGGAGAAGCCAAAGATGTGACAGTTTTATAGACTTTTATGCAAATCCCTCTATCTTTGGCCAGATCAATCTCGTTTGATTTTCACTATTAGAAATAGATGACATTTTCTGCTAGTACTTGCAGTACAAAAATATGCTAAAAAAAAGATGACACATTTTGGATTTGTAAGGTAGTGATGTACTCCTAATGTATTATGAGTGGCATGCTTATAAAAAAAAAATGTATTTTCGATTTCCAAAACTCTTGTGTGATTTACAATAATATCTTTGCTACCTAACATGCAAACAATAACATATTGGAAGTAAAAAAGCTCTTCCTGATAATCTCCCTTTTCTGTTTATCAAATCAGTGTTAGGGATGGTTACTTTTCCATTTATTCAGTAGATGTTGGGGAATCTCAGACACACTGTATTTTGTCCCAAACCACTTTTCCTTTTGGTCACATGTTTCTGTCTGCTTAAATGTTGGGGACAGCACCATGATGTTGCAGTTGTCAGGCTGGAGATGGCTAATGCACCTTTGAATCAGCTACAAAAAAAAGACACATTGAAAAATCATATGACAGGAAAAGCAATCAGACAGGCTAAGGACTGTTCCAGTAAAATATACATGGGACCCAAGAAAGGCACTTTTAATGTGGGATACTCACCCATAGATGCAATTTAGAATTTTCTTATGAGTTTAATATGAACTATCTGAAATCAAAGTATCCTGGCATATATTTTTAAACAACGGTCTTCCCTGGGTATCATGTATGCCGTATTTCCCCCTGGGGTGCAAGAATGCAAGTCAAAAATCTCCTTGATGTCAGAACTGGGGGGTAAGACTGAGTAAATACAAACTTTAATATCAAAATTTAAGGGGGTGAGGGGCAAATTAAATTAAATATGTTTAAATGGGACAGCCCAAAGAATATTATACTGTATATAAAATACTTGTATTATAATTCCCTCATAATAAGACCATATTCTGGTTTTGCAAAACACAAAAACTATATGGAAGTGTCTAATGGTAGATAACACAGTGCTTTCCTAATGAATATATTATGTTGGATATTTTCAGTCTAGACATTATTAAATGATGTTTGTTCAGAAAAAGGACATAAACTATGTGTGGACTATTAATTTTTTTAAAACTGAATGCCAACACATTTCTCAGAAGTTTTAAAACTTCATTGGATTGAATAAAGTTCCAGTTAAAATTCAATGGAGGGAATTATAAATCCATTTGACAAACTCCCAGGACAAGCTCAAATTCAGCTCAGGCAAGCTCAAGCTTCTAAGGTACTTACCCAAGGGCAAGCAGAAAAACTTGATAGAGGAAGAAAGAGGCCAGGTTCTGTTTTTTGTAATGTTTTATGTTCTGTAAGTTTTAATATGATCTTGCCACGGTATATATATCAAAATATTATTTAGTACATATATGTACCACATTATACTATCACATATTTTAGTACTTATATGTACCACATTATACAATCACATAATTTAGTACTTATATGTACCACATTACTATCACAATATTTAGTACCTATATGCACCACATTCTACCATCACATTATTTAGTACCTATATGCACCACATTCTACCAGCACAATATTTAGTACTTATATGTACCACATTCCACCATCACAATATTTAGTACCTATATGCACCACATTCTACCATCACATTATTTAGTACCTATATGCACCACATTCTACCATCACAATATTTAGTACTTATATGTACCACATTCCACCATCACAATATTTAGTACCTATATGTACCACATTACTATCACAATATTTAGTACCTATATGTACCACATTCAACCATCACATTATTTAGTACCTATATGCACCACATTCTACCATCACATTATTTAGTACCTATATGCACCACATTCTACCATCACAATATTTAGTACTTATATGTACCACATTCCACCATCACAATATTTAGTACCTATATGTACCACATTACTATCACAATATTTAGTACCTATATGTACAACATTCAACCATCACATTATTTAGTACCTATATGCACCACATTCTACCATCACAATATTTAGTACTTATATGTACCACATTCCACCATCACAATATTTAGTACCTATATGTACCACATTACTATCACAATATTTAGTACCTATATGTACCACATTCAACCATCACATTATTTAGTACCTATATGCACCACATTCTACCATCACAATATTTAGTACTTATATGTACCACATTCTACCATCACAATATTTAGTACTTATATGTACCACATTCCACCATCACAATATTTAGTACCTATATGTACCACATTACTATCACAATATTTAGTACCTATATGTACCACATTTAACCATCACATTATTTAGTACCTATATGCACCACATTCTACCATCACAATATTTAGTACTTATATGCACCACATTCTACCATCACAATATTTAGTACTTATATGTACCACATTCTACCATCACAATATTTAGTACTTATATGTACCACATTACTATCACAATATTTAGTACCTATATGTACCACATTCTGCCATCACATTATTTAGTACCTATATGCACCACATTCTACCATCACATTATTTAGAACCTATATGCACCACATTCTACCTTCACATTATTTAGTACCTATATGCACCACATTCTACCATCACAATATTTAGTACTTATATGTACCACATTCTACCATCACAATATTTAGTACTTATATGTACCACATTCCACCATCACAATATTTAGTACCTATATGTACCACATTACTATCACAATATTTAGTACCTATATGTACCACATTCAACCATCACATTATTTAGTACCTATATGCACCACATTCTACCATCACAATATTTAGTACTTATATGCACCACATTCTACCATCACAATATTTAGTACTTATATGTACCACATTCTACCATCACAATATTTAGTACTTATATGTACCACATTACTATCACAATATTTAGTACCTATATGTACCACATTCTGCCATCACATTATTTAGTACCTATATGCACCACATTCTACCATCACATTATTTAGAACCTATATGCACCACATTCTACCTTCACATTATTTAGTACCTATATGCACCACATTCCACCATCACATTATTTAGTACACCACTCCCTCGACACTAATTACTCGCAAACCCACTTATAACATGGGGTCAGGCGTGGAACCAGATTTTTAAACCAGAAAATACCCCCAAAAGTGATGCCTATTTGTTGAACTTGAAGAAAATTGCAATGAAAATTGATAACAAAAGCTTTAATATATATTGCTCGTTTTATCGTCGTTAAATAGCACCTGAAAATTTTAATAAACATATGAAATATCAAATTTAAAAATAGGTAATACAATTTGATACATTTTCTTTTCAATGACATTACTGGTAAACAAATAACAATCTGTAATGAATTTTTGATCAACAAAAATGTCCTTACACTGAGTAGAGACAGTACTTTAATAAATAAATACAAATTAAATAAATATTTTAACATTTGAGATTTATGTTCTAGTTCTATCTTTTAGTTCTTTTTAAGTGTAATCGTCATAAATGCAATGTGTGCTCTTGTAATTAAACATAAAATGAGTCAATCTACCGTAACAGTTATGTCCGTGAGTGTTTCTATTAGAACTTAAGTGCCAACCGTGTTTTTAAAACAGACTTGTGGAAGACTTGTGGAATTATTTGTTGTATTGTTGCAATGAATTAAGTTGGCCTTCTTTGTATTATAACATTTATTATGTCTTTTGAATCAAATAAAGGACATGGAATCAAAAAAAAAAGTTAAAAGGAATGAAAATTCTACAAACTTAAAATCTAGCAGCCCGTCATATGTCAGGCAAAGTCACTTCATTTGATCAATCAAATACTGTTATAAATTCTATTGTGTATGTAACATAAACTATCTTAAACTAACTGACTCTTTCATAACTGGTAACAAAGATAGCACGGCAGCCAAGCGAAATGAAAACTTCCTAAAATAATGCGCTTGATTTAACAGACACAGACCAGTGTGTGCAAGCAAATTACTGAGAATCCTGAACTGACGCTTAGAGATCTCCTTAAAGGAGACTAGAAATGAAAATTTTTATTTTATAAATGTAATTCTTTACAAATTCTAATTCCAATATAATGTTTATAATGTGTGCGACCGTACTGCCAATATTGAGATATTGGCATATCTTCTAGGCGCTGAGTTTCCGTGACCTCATATGCATATTTTCCGCGCCTATTCGGTTACTTTCGGAAAGTGACGTCATACTAGCGACTCCAGCATCCAGACCTACAGTTGCAAGGTTCATTTCAGATAAGAGTACCATGCCGTTTTGCGCTGCTTACGGGTGTAATAGCATACATAGAAAAGGCTGTGGAGTTCATTTTTTTTCTTTTCCGAAAGATAAAGGCATAACAAAAGTATGGACACATTATTGCAAGCGAGTTGATTTCAAAGCAACACCATATAGCACACTGTGCTCCTTACATTTTTCAAAGGAATGTTACGAAAGGGATCCTGAGAAAATGGCTTCACTTGGATACGGAAATGCTAGGCCAAGATTAAAAACTGACGCTGTTCCAGATATACCTTTGGATATTTTAAATCCTGGAAAAAGCGTTAAACGTGTGGGTTACAAAAAGAGGAAGAAATCTGAGGTAAGTGACAACAAAATGCAAACCAGACATGTATATACTAAATATAGCATCAGATTTGACCATACGCTAACTTTATAATACGATACATGTAAAATACACTGTAACTGAATCAGATGACGGACGCTTTTTAATGTTTACATTACATTCTGAGATCTGCTTTGCCGACTTTTTTCTTTCTGTTTGTTTGAAGAATCAATGTTTATGTTACGACCGATGAAAACCGTTCTCAAAGTCTTTTACACCTCCCTGGTAATGTATATGTTTCACACACATGACGGTCTCCGTTTTCGTCTCTTCGTCCAGAATGCAATATTATCTCTCACTATTTCATTGCTGGATGTACATTTTTTTAGATATTATCTGTATTTGTGTGTGTGTTGGGTGTAGGTAATAATAATAATAATAATAATAATAATAACTTTGTATATAGCGCATAATCTGTAGAAGCTATAAGTGCTTTAGAACATCTATTTTTGATATGACTACAGTAAATAAAAAACATGATTTGTAACACATTTGTTTTAAAATTAAAAAATATGATTGAACCTCATGCTTCTTTTATGAACATATTGCATGGTGATAAATTTTGACTTTTAACATTTTACATCATCACCTAATCATTATCATATTTTTACACCGCACACAGTGTTTAAGTATTTATTTTAAAATGACATTGCTTATTAAATTCCAAATTATGAAATTTGTACCATTGTAGTTTTCTACTTTCAGGTTTTGAATACATTGCTAACAGACAATAGTGGGGAAGCTGAACACAATTTAAAACCGAGTGCCACAGAGAGTCATGAGCATATCTTGGAAGCAAATTCAGCAGAATATGCAACTCAGATCTGGTCTCCGCCATCAGAAAAACAAACAGGTGTTAATATTCAATGCCAAACCAATTTTAAATCACTATTAAATTTTAGAAATAGGCGTGTGCAGGCTAGGCCCGATGTAGTCTAAAGGCACACAAGCAGTGACACGCATATCAAATGTTAGCATACAGTGCAACCTAGTAAAACTGCCCCCACTGCATATTTTGAACAGTGATATGACTGAAGATCCAGAGAGTTGCTTGGATTTAGAAGAACCTGGAGACATAGATTCGTCAAACACAGATCAGGATCCTGACTATGTACCTCATAGTGAAGTGCGTGATGTGGAACATATGGACATCAGTCCTGATGAGATAATACCTTTACATAACAATAAACTTGTAGATGAAAGGTATTTTCTTGTCTCTGAATCAAAGCTATTTGAACTTGTTAAAATATGTCAGCACTGTAAAAGTGATTGTGTTGTACATATTAAAAGTGTCCTTGGGACTATGATAACTGTAAATTCCACCTGTAGTCATGGTCACACTTCCACATGGCACAGTCAGAATCTATGCCAGAAAATGCCATTGGGCAATTTGTTACTATCAAATGCGATTTTAGTATCGGGTAACAGTGCTGCCCAGATCATCAGCTTGTTTAATGCATTAAACTGTCCTATATTTTGTCATAGAACATATGACAATCTACAGACAAATTATTTGATCCCAAGTATTTACAGGATGTGGGATCTTCACCAAGCAGACAACATCACAGCAGCACAGGGATCAATTTTGATTCTAGGAGGGGATGGAAGATGTGACAGTCCAGGTCACTCTGCAAAATACTGCAGCTATACTCTCATTGACCTGAACACCAATGTTATTCTGGACTTGCAGCTTGTGCAGGTAATAAAGTTGTACCATCAGTTCTTTAAATTGCACATTGAGTCATTTTCATTATAACCAGAGCAATTGGATATGATCTAATCTTGCATGCTATTCTGTATAAACATAAATTTGTAATATTCAGGACAGCCACTGCCATCTATTTATAATGGTCCAATTTTAATATCAGAATCAAAGATCACTGATCTGATAAATTGTCACTTATGACTTTATCGCAGAAATTTAAAGTTTTAAAAGCTATGCACATTTCCTTGTCTCATTTGCATGTTTGAAATAATAGTATTTGAAAGTGACAATCACTGACTTGAACTTGTTTTCTTCAGTCTAATGAAGTAAAAATCTTCAGTCCACATGGAATTAGAAGGGTTGAAGAGGTGTCTCCATAATATGGAGGAATTTGGGCTTACTGTGGACACCTTGGTCTCTGATCGCCATGTCCAAGTTAAAAAGTTCATGAAGGAAGAGCACAAGGACAAAAATCATTATTTTGATGTATGGCATCTTGCAAAAGGTAATACCTATCAAACAATGAGCGATATAATCAGACATATGCTTCTAAATAATATATTTTTAAACTTGATTAATTGTTAACTTCTATACGCAGATCCAGGTAATATCAATTCATAATAATTTTCCATCTGATCATTTCCATTGATTTGTCACCTTTTCTATTATCTCATCTGCCATATCTGTGCAGTTTGGAAACAGTATGACTTGCTAGTACAAGCATGTAGCAGCAAAGAGAACCTCATCAGCAATTAAGCACTCATTTAATTTTGATAGTGTGTAGGCTTACAGGTAGTTAAGATGCAACAGTCTTAATAGAATTATATCATATTCTATTTCATAGGTGTTTCAAAGAAGCTGGAGATGGCAGCAAAGAAGAACAAATTCAGAGATATTCTACCCTGGATCAAATCCATTGTGAATCACATTTATTGGTTTGCATCATCTTCTGCTGCTAATGGCCAGCTGAAATGTGCAAAATGGTTGTCCATCATTAACCATGTCTCAGATATCCATGAAGGGCATAGTTTGGAGTTTCCAAAATGTGAGCATGGTCCACTAGATGCTCGTCAGTGGCTTAAAAAAGGTAGAGTAATTCATATGCAGTACAACTTATTCCTTGGCATACAATGATGAATATACAATTTTTTTATTATATATGTTTTTTGTTTTTTCATGCAACTTGACCAGAGGATTATAACCTCAGAAATTTTCATAAATGAATAATCACATAATGCACTAATTCGCATTTTCGCAACAACAAAAAACCTATCTTGCCATATTAAGGTGGGTATCAAGACATTTATTTCAAAAGTCTGCATATTAATTATAGTTATTGTTAGTGGTTAATGCATCAGCATGATTGTGATTGACTAATTTTTATTATGTGAGCTACTGTCGGGTGCATGCTCAACCATGCTACATATTTTAGGGAGGAACACATGCTTATTTTCTCTTGAATCCTTAATTTAAAGCAGGTAATGATACATTTATTAGCAAAGTTTACTCTATACAAAAGTAATTTTGAATAATTGAAAACCATTTCAGGGTCAAGAGCTTACAAGAAGTTAAAGGAGATTGTAGAAAGTCCATATCTTTTAAGAGATATTGAAAAATTATCTCCCTGCCACCAGACATATGGACTTGAAGTCTTCCACAGTGTTGTGACCCATTATGCACCCAAAAGCACCCATTTCTTCTTTCCTGCAATGCAAGCAAGGTAGGGTGTCATCCATTTGGGACAGGAATGTCTAGAAACAGTGATATGATTAAATACTGGTCATTCATTTACTTTTAATGTCATTACACATATTATACTATGACAGAAAGCTATTTTTCTTTCAGAACTTGGGAAGTATTAGATGCTTCACCACATATGGTGTGTGCAATGGTTTTAACAAAATTTAAATGAGTTTGTTTGATATATTACCTTTTGCAACAGATGAGAACAAACATACATATTCTACATAGGTATATATTATTGAATTGCTAATAGTATTTCTCAACAGTGAAGTTGACTTCTAAACCATATTTTATTTCAAAATGTGAGCAGTTATCATTAGTTGCTTAAAACTGAACTTGTAATTTTTCAGACTGTTTATAGCTGCATTGCATTATAATGAGAACTGTTCAAAGCAACAGGCAAGGACTAGTGCTGAACAACTCAGATGGAAAGTATGTTATCCCAAATCAAAGAAAGGACAGATGGCAGTTGTCAAGCCATGCAAAGAAGAGTCAACATATGGTTTGTTATTTCATTACATCTTACAAAAACTAACTTCATATTGTAATGGCAATAGCATCATGTTGTTTGAAGGACATAGCACAGAATGCACTACATTGTAGTTCAAACATAAATTCACCCACCTCCAGCACATGTGCACAAAAAAACTTTGCTAAAATATTTATGCATTTTTAAATTAAAATTGTTAAATACAACATAATTGTCTTCTTTGATTAATATTTTTAAATTTGTATTCAGTAATTAGAAACTTAAACACTGACTTGGTCATGATTATTCTTTTTATAGATTACATCCACGAGTTGAAAGAAGCAGTCATGACAAGAAGGGCATCGTTACCCACGTATGAGCAGGCTTTCAAGGAGGCACAGCAAATTTTAGGAGACATCTCAGAAAACCTAACTGAGAACTATGCTCAAGCAGATAAAGAGTTTCTAGTAGAGGAGCACAAAATAATCAAGATTTCCTTTCAAACATATGTAGTCTATGTATTCCTGATTGGAAAGACAATGCATTTCTAACCATTAGAAAAAGAGTGTTATTGACATGATTGTAAAATGAGGATTCAGTCATTGAACAGCCCAGTTCTCTAATGCTGCCCTCCCTCTCCCACAGTTTTCTCTTTTTTTCCATTTTTGGAGGTCTCTCAGTAACTAGCACCTCACTTATATTGCGGTCTATGTTTGTGGATCCTGTTGTGCACCAGTTATTGAGGGAGAGGAATACTTATATGTACCACATTCTACTATAAAATTACTGACTACAGTTTATTTAATCCATCATAAGTCATTTCAATAATGTATTTAACATCAAGGTCTCACATTTTCTCATGCAGACATAAGAAGGTGAATATTTACTATTTAATCAAGGCAAGTTCTGACAAATAAAAAATAAGTATAGACATTTGAACTAATCAGTTACATTCTAATCATAATATTTGTATATAATATGGATTTGCTGACTTCCAGGTCCTAATCTACATGTGGCAGTTTGTAAGCTTGCAGACTATAATCAATTGGCTTGTCAGAGATTGTTTTTGAACATGTTGCTGACTATAAGGTGAGTTGGTGTTAATTTGTAAACAAAAAATAGCTAGCTCGTAAGATCTATAGACAGGTGTGTTTGGAAATAAAATGCACTTATTTCTAATTATTAACCACAAAGTGGAATTCATTTAAAGCATGACTAATATAAGGAAAATGTAGTACCCACAAGTGCTTTATGATCTGTTGTTTGCATGTGTTCACAGATCCTTTAGTTGTAAGTGTAAAGAAATCATTACAGTCTAGCTGTTATTATTGTTGATGTAGGTGCTATCTTGTCTATGCAAAAAATTAATTTCCTTAAAACATCTCACATATTTTATTTATTTTTACTCAGGATGGGACATTGTATCTGGGTAAGCTGACTCTAGCAAAATGTGAATATCCCTGTAAATAGATATTATGTATATCTACACTACCTATTTAATTTTTGTCCATGATTGTAGATTGTAATGAATATGTCTATTTAATATATTACAAAGCAAATTTGTGTCCATGAATGTAAATTATACTTTACGATAATGATGCTAAATATAGGTTGTTTACTTGGGTTTGGGTTCTAGACCCAGCCTTGATAATGAACGAGTTTATACTTTGAGGTAATTTTCCACTTAATGATTGAGTATTACAACATGTCATGTGTTGATGAATTGTGACAGAGTTGTAGAGATGTATGAAATAATGATTCCTTTTCCTGTCATTGTTCTTTTTTATTATCACTCTGCAGAAGTTGTTAATGTTCTGTTTTGAATGTGCAGAACTATTTTTAGCCATTTTCTGAGCAAAGCAATAAATATTCAATATCCTGCTTTTGTAACCTATAACAATCTTTTTCAAATTAACAATGTTTTTTAAATTGACAATATCTTTCAAACTAACGATCAGTTTTAAATTAACTGTGATGGTTTTCCTTTATTTGGTTGGGGTGGGGTGTTCCCAATATTATTTAAATTATTACAGAAGACCCACACTGGGCTCGTTTTTTTCCAGAAATTGAAGTAGTGATAGAGAGATGCAATGCTCCAAGCCCAGCCCCCAGTCAGTGATGCCAACAGTTAAATTAATGAATACACAAAATATGAAATTCAAAAAACTATGATTTAATATCATTCATTAACAGTCATCTCTCAATTAAAATTCAAATTAAAACCCTATCACTCGTCTTTCACTCAACCATGTGACAGCCAATTTCATCATCTGACTTAGTGTGATAGATTTTCCTCCTGTCCTGTGTTCCTACTCATCTGTATGACCTTTCTCTGGACTGGTAATCCAATTCCCTCCAGTCCTTCTAATTTCTGCCTCCATTCTTCCTTTTTCTTTGTCTCCCAGATACTTGGACCAGCTGCACAATGGTATTTCCCCCTGTCTCCTACAGTTCATTTGGTCCCTAAAAGTTTCCTGTACTGAAACTCCTTGTAATTCCCAAAATAATAAGTTTCCTGCCAATTTCAAATGATGTAGAAGTAGATTATATTCACTTATAATTCAGACAAGCTGGTTTTAGCAACTAATGGTGTATAGTGCTCAAAATAAAAGACTTAAGCTTATGATTCTAATTTTGTCCATGCCTTTCTCAATTCCAAGTGGATGATGATTTATATAATTATCAGACACTGCCCCCTCCCAACAATCTGTCAAGGGTGAATATACGACCCCCAATTGATGTTCCTTTGATCCGAACACAGAATTCCACCACTTACCTGTGAAACATGTGATGACGATTATTACGTAACTGGCTTGCCCAAAATAAGGAGTCACAAATTTTAAAACCATGTAAATTAACTGGCTTGACACCTCATTGTTCACCAAATTGACCTTCATACATATTTATGGCATGAAATTATTAGCCTCAGGGTCTAACATATACATGTTGAAATCTGGTTAATCCTTACAACATGACATTAACAATGGCTTTTAATTTAACAATCTTTTTTAAAAAGAACTCATAAATGTAGTAAAATTGTTTCCAGATATCTGGGGAAAATCAATACCCATCATTGTCAATAATATACCTTACCAGACTTATTTGAATGCTGCAAAATGATTGTACTTTAATCTGCATTTAGTGGATTATATGAATGTACACAATAACTCTTGTTGTTTTTAGGTCTGATTAAGTTTTTTGCATTTCTTCTTGCTACTCGCACATCAATGTAACATAACTGAAGTTGTAACACCAAATACATATGTTACTTGAAGAAGACCATTTTTGTTCACTACAAAGTATCAAACTATGTACCTCTGGATCAAATTCAAGTGCTCAAATACCACTAAGCTTAAAAGTTGCTCAAGCTCACCTTGAAAAAAAATACCACTAAGCTTAAACGTTGCTCAAGCTCACCTTGAAAATTACCCACAAATCGTTTACTCAAGTTCAACCCCATGAAGTAGTAAAAACACTTCCAAATGTCACTGTCAAGGACAGATGATGGTTGTTTGCAAATCCCAATGTGTTAAGAAATCATGTATTGACGTCATGCAGTACGCATATGCTGACAGAGGGCTACGTCTGTTCTCTCATGCAAGAAATCTTTCTTCTTATAGTAACCAATTGCACTTTTCCCACCTGCCTTCTGAGCTTTCATTTTTCCTTATGCAGCTTCTTTTAATTTTACAAAATGCCAGTCCTCTAGCATTCAGTTTTCTTATTAACTGACCAACTAAATTTCTTTTAACTTTTCACTCCAGCCATTTCCATTTCCATGTTTTTTAAGCCTTTATCAAAACTTTTCACTTAATGGTCTTTCTCAACAACTCAGAATGCCATGTTTTGCAAGCATTCTTTCTATTGCCATCAGTTTCCATTGTACAAAGATTCATTGGATGAATTTGAACCTTTGACCAATCAGAATACTCTTTACAAGAGTCATGTGCTAACTAATATATGAAACAAATAATTTACAAGGGTTGATGCAGATTGAGACTGGACAGACCATTTTATCGTGTATGAGCTAACCTGGCTAGTGAGTGAAATCATTTATCTGTAAAACAACTACATATGTATGATCTCTTGTTTTCTTACAACTAATTCCAACTATTATTAATGCCATTATAGATATAAAGAATAATTTTACCTCTTGCTCACAGTCAGAGTCAACAGTATAAATGGTATTCCTGATATTGTAAAAAATGTACTGGACTCTGCAAACCCCTCCATGTGCCAGCTGTGTCAATGATACCTAAGAATACAGAGATGTCCCTCTCCCCCAAAGATACCACCCGACTGCCCTACTCTCCTGGCTCATTTAATATTACAGTTTGTTTCCTCACTGTGAAGTCCATCAGTATAGTGAAACTTCTCCTATAATGTGGATATGGGGGGGGCATGACTTCCATTGACTTTGGCAATTTAGTTCTGTCAAAACTGCTTGATTGATTTCACATAGTTTTAGTTCTAGACAAAGGAAAGCCAATTAAAATGTGGCTTCACGTCATTAAATACCTCATTCTTTGTGATTTTACATACAAGACACACAAGATATATTCTTAACAAATGTTTAAAACAAAAGTTTAATGTTATAGTACCAAAACTAGGATATATTAACCATTGATTAATCAGCAAGTTAAATTATAGCTCTTTGTACCATATGATAAAATAATTCCTGTACATTTGCAGGAAAAGAACATTTTCGTTTTACTATATACCAAATCAGCTTCTGAATTGAAGTGTACAAAATTAAACTCACTCTTCAGCACCCCACCCCCACCACACCATTCATAGTCTACATCAGTTTCAAGTCACTGCCTAATAATAAAAATAAATCAGTGATTTAAGAGAACTGTATATTTGGGGTGATCTAATCTGATGTAACAAATTACAATACTGATATTGGTAAACTATTTTACACACTATCTGACAACAATATAAAGTCTGACATTGGTAAACTAGTTTACCCTATCTGACCACAAGATAAAGTCTGACATTGGTCAACTATTTTACCCTAACTGACCACAAGATAAAGTCTGAGTGACTGATGCAGCACAATGGATTTATACCATTGTTGTCAATGCAGAACAAGGGATATAACTTCACAGAGAAGCAATGGTGGTGAATGTAATATTCATTGCAAAAATTAATTTTGATGCCTGAAAGGTAATACAATTTCCACTGATAGCTCAAAATTACTTGTCTCAGTGTTTGTATCCTTGTGGCATTGTGAGGTGAACTCGCTCATAAGACAGTACACTTGTACAGCTTCTACAGACAAGCATTATAATTAGAAGTGTAATTACCTACCTGTTCATCGTAGTCAAAGAAGAGAATGCATCCTGTTAAGAAGTTTTCTGGTGGGTACAGTTGCATATATTCACAAATACTTTCAACATACTCCACTGGTTCATACTGTAATGGACAAAATAATAGATCAGGCATGCAAAACTCCTCACGTAAAGAACACGGAATACATGCTAAATATCAAAATTTAATTAACAAGCATAAAGGTTTGTGAATTTCGCGAGACAAAATTAATATTCACTTTTTTTTAATTTACCTAAATATTAACATATTTACATTACATGAAAATGTAACATGCTGTAATCTGATAAACTAAATGCAGCCTATATTATGTAATACTAAAATCATGACTGTTAAATGGACATTGAATTACTATGAAATAAAGTGATTGAAAACACAAATAATAAATATGTAAAGAGAGAAACTATATGTAGCCAATACCATATGTTACTGAAATTTACATCTAATGTGGGCAAAAATATACAATCAGTATCATGTAACACTAAATTTTATTTCTACTTTGGTCAACTATTTGTACCAATATCATATTATAGTGAAATTCACATGTAATTTAGGTCACTTTGTGTAGCCAATATCATATGATAGTGAAATTTACATATAATTTAGGTCACTGTATGCAGTCAATATCAGATAATAGTGAAATTTACATGTAATTCAGGTCACTGTATGTAGTCAAAAACTTACATGTAATTTAGGTCACTGTATGTAGTCAATATCATATAATAGTGAAACTTACACATAATTTAGGTCACTGTATGTAGTCAATATCACATAATAGTAAAATTTACATGTAATTTAGGTCACTGAATGAAGTCAATATCAGATAATAGTAAAATTTACATGTAATTTATGTCACTGCATGTAGTCAATATCACATAATAGTAAGATTTACATGTAATTTAGGTCACTGTATGTAGTCAATATCATATAACAGTGAAATTTACATGTAATTTAGGTCACTGTATGTAGTCAATATCATATAATAATTAAATTTGCATGTAATTTAGGTCACTGTATGCAGTCAATATCACATAATAGTAAAACTTGCATGTAATTTAGGTCACTGCATGTAGTCAATATCAGATAATAGTAAAATTTACATGTAATTTAGGTCACTGCATATAGTCAATATCACATAATAGTAAGATTCACATGTAATTTAGGTCACTGTATGGAGTCAATATCACATAATAGTCAAATTTACATGTAAGTTAGGTCACTGTATGGAGTCAATATCATATAATAGTGAAATTTACAAGTAATTTTGGTCACTGTATGTAGCTAATATCATATAAAAGTGAAATCATGCAAATTTAATGAAACTAAAACATTATCATTTAAAGTGATTGGAAAATAAAATATCCAACATAGCTAAGGGGTTTTCAACAAAAAGTCTAATGTCAATGTTATCCTATTGACCTTGGGTCCTAACAATGTCACCTAGCAAGACCCAAAATATGACCTTCAAGTTTGTAAAGAATATTTTGATCATCAAACACCAAGAATGTTACATGAGAGCCACACAGTTAGGTCAAGAGAGCATTCCTTGTTTTTCTAGAAAACAGCCAACCTCTGACTAAAGCACGATGCATGGACATGATGAAAATAGAAATTTGTTCATATTGTATGGATGCCCATTTCAATATGTTTAAAATTAGAAAGTTTATTTAATATACAAAGATCAGTTAAACAAAAGACATAAATAAATGTAATCACATAAATATGCCAGCAGATCTGTGTCTTTTCAATTTGTTAGGCATAATCAGTAAAGAAAGAAAAGAGACCCTGATCTGCCAGCAAATTATGCTCTGACAAATCACAGTCCATGTTGCTTGCAGTCGGACTTGACTTGTGAACAAATATTGTTTGTTTGTTTGTTTGACTGATTTGGATTTTTAACGTAGCTTTTAACAATTGTTCAGTCATATCACTACGATGTCTGTAGTGATGCAGTTTATGGTGATGTCTAGCACTGGGGCATCATGCTGCAGAAATGTAGCATGATATCCCACCCAGTCACATTATCCTGACACCAGGCCGACCAGTCCTAACACTAACCTTGTAATGCTGAGTGCCAAGTGAGGCTGTTAGTACCATTTTATTAAGTCTTTGGTATGACTTGGTCAGGGATCAAACCCACGACCTCTCGCTTCCATGGCAGACACTCTAAACTAGGCCACCATAGCAGTTTAGCAAGTATTGTGACCACCTTTCATTTCTGACAATGATTGTAATACATGAATCAATTTTATTATATAAATACTCTATCAAGAGCAACCACCTGCTGAACATGACCAGCAACCATGATGACTTGGCAAAATATACATTTTGACACTGTTATAACGACTGCAATTGCTAAAATGGGGATAAACTCCACCAACCTTTATTTAATCCAATTACTACTTGTACGTTTTTTTAATTAAAGAAGACAACAAAAAAAGGCTGCTTACTGCTAACTGAATTTTTGTAGGGATGCTTTTAGTGTTTCACATTTTATATTGCAAACCAGAGTAAAAGTACATATATAGAAAACCAGCACTTAGCCTGGTTTCCGGCTATATCAAACTCTATGAATGACCAGCCATAGCATGAGAACATAGGCAGACACCACTGACCTTATGTAATTATTTGTAACAACAACCGCTTGTATAATAAAGATTGTTCTGATCAAAAGGACGCATTCACAGAACAAACAAACAAAAATCTGGCTATCTAGTTTGTATATTGTGACAGATGGTACAGTCTGTAAACAAGTCTAATATACATATCATGAATTCACCATTGTAGTGCCTAAATTATGTAGTGGTCACGAATATTGTTTTTCTTTAGAGTTAATTCATATTGCCTGGGGATGAAAAAGGTCTTTGTTTAATAAACCAGCAAGTGAGAATTGTTTGAGGGATTTGACAGAGAGTGGTTAAGGCTTGTAATGGTTTCTTGTGTGCCTCCAGATGTTAGTGATCACATCCCAGTCACCAAGCTGTCATCTAATCGAGATGGATTGACCGTGCTGCACATTTTGTTTAAATAGTTAATCCCTGTATGTCTTCTTTGAATTAAGCCAATGATTTTTGTCTCTGAATAAATGATTCTGTTTCTGGATGAGATAACTGTTTCTTTTAGTTCATTAACTGTTAGATATGCAATGTGCATGTATAGATTTATCATATTTTCCCAAAGTCAATACAAAACCATCCTTACAGTCAATATTACAATTTAATACTAATGATGTTGAAACCGAGTAACTTAATAACAACGGAAGAATCGCCAACTAAAATCAGACAAATTTTTAAGGCTGGAGAAAATATTTATCATAACTGAAAGAAGCAAAACAGAACAGATCACTTGCAAAACTATGGTTTCAATGTCATTAAAAGAATTTTAGGGTGTTATAAAGGAAGCAGAGACATCAGAAATTATCTTTTTTCCTAATATATGTACATATGATCTTCAAATGTAAATGTGATTTCATGTTTAATGATAGAACAGAACAATATCTTTATTGCTATATGATTTTGTTCAGATAAATGCATACAATATTTTAGCAAGAACTATTAATCAAAATTAGAATATACGTACAGTGATTGTGGTTAGGTTTCTTTAAATTTGTTCTGAAACTGGACCATGGAAACTGGTTTATTTGTACAAACCTAAAGCCTGATACCAAATTTATTTGAAATCCATTGAATTAAAAAGTTATTGAGCAGAAATAAAATTTGAGATGGGCAGACATAGGAAATGCTCTTTGCTGACACCATAATTAAAGTAAGGGTGGAGCATTCAAAACTAAATTATGGATGATAACATGTTGAATGTTTGTGTGCTAGTTATTAGTCGAGTATCTATTTTTGAGTCATGGCAAAGAAAAGAAATGGAATAATACTCACACTAATTGACCATAAAATAACAGGTGAAAATTCAGTTGGTTTGCAAAATTTCAAAATCATAGATTCAAATGATGAATGAAAAGGGTATCATGGTTTTGATCATTTTTAGTTGTTGTTGTAGGGTATATTGCCATTTTTAAGCACACGATAGGCTATACATGGTGGCCAGTATTATTGGTGGAGAAAGAACCCGGGAAAACCCCCGGAAAAAACCATGACCCATGAGAAGCTACTGGCAAGCTTTCTCACATAACTACATTAGCCGAATCTTAGACTCGAACCCACGCAAAAGTGAAATGGCAGTGATCTTCAATGGAGAACGCTTTAGACCACTCAGCCACTCGGGGGCCCCCTGATCATTTTTAGTATGACACAACTATTGACTCTGATTGTTCAAAACAAAAAGCCTATGGGGCCAATTTACAATGGTTTCACATACTTAGACTGTTATTGTCATTATTATAATTAAAATGCAACTTATCTTTTTTATTAATTAATAAATAAGTCTTAATAATGTCACTTTATGTCCAAGCTCTCCCAAAGTTCATAAACCATCTTAAAACAGTGCCATTTCGAAACATTATCAGCATATTATCATAACAGACAAAAGGCCTCCCTTGGAAATATTTTCATTGCGTATATGTTTTTATTATATTTCAAAGAACAAAAATAATTATTAATAAATATAACAATACCATTATATATACATTAAGGTCAATTTATAGCTATGAAAAGCAAGAATGAATAATCTTTATGCTTGATACAGATTTTGTTTATAAAGTAAATTTTTCATTGACATAAGCAACTTGGGTCTTCTATTACTGGCATCCTTGTAGTGGCAACCTATGTTAATCAGTTAAGTTCAAACCACAAGAATGTTTTATCTAAGTAAATATTCCTGAAAACACTGAGGAATCCTAAGTGTGTCTCACACTCACAGTCTGCGATAAACATAAATTAACAACACAAGCAAATGATGAAACTATTTGCTAAGCTGGTGAAGAGTACAGCATATCCCCTGGTCACTCCTTATTTCCTACTAATCACAATTAATTGCTTCTCAAAACTGACTGGCAGCTTGCAGTTAGCTGCAATCGTATTCAAATAATGTCTTATTCATCATCTAATGACATGATCCACTGACTGCCACCGCTTGTGAAAAAAGTGGCCCGAATTGCTTATGTCAATAAAAAAAATTAATATTTACTTCATAAAAAATTTTGGCCAGCAAATTTGACCAGTCAGTAAAAACAAAAGTGCCACTTTAAACTTTTTTTTGGGCATTTGACAACAAATGCGAAGCCTAGCGACAGCCCTGGGGAAAATATAGACTACTATCTTTTACTGAAGAGCAAGGTTTTATGCATTGTTCAAGCACAAACCCAACTGTCTAACAAGTTTTTGATGTTCTAAGAACCTACAATGATTTTTACAAGTCTGAGTTACCATAACATTTTTGGCCTCTGTTTCAACCAAATTAAATTCATGAAAGCTGTATCACAGTTCCAATAAGATACGTATAAAGTATTTCGCAAAAGTTCGATTTTACTAACTTTTCAAAAAATTAAAATTGTGTAATAATTCAATAATTACAATATAATGATTTAGAGGGGTCAATATTCCACTGTACCTGCTCTTTCCACCGGAACTCGGACTGTTGTATTTGTTTCAGTTCCTCAAAAAACCACTTCTGTACACCTTCAGACTTCAGCATGGAAAGGTATTCAAAAATAACACCACATACCTGGAAAATGAAATGCAGAATTAATTCAAAGAAAATGATTAAATTCTTTTTGACTAGAACAGAGGCATAACTTTATTAACTACTTTGTTCTTAATATCTATTTCAGATCACTGTCAACGTCTAAAACTTGGATTTTACTGGGTGAAAGTCAGTCTTAGAGTAACTCACTCGTCTAATTCCTAATCCGAAACATAGTGAACACACTGAGTGTTACCCATTACATGAAATAACGTACAATTATTACTATGTAACAGTACTATCTAATAAACTAATTACAAAGTACCTTCGTTGGTCAGTGGTGGTTCTTTCCAGGGTTCTTCCTCCACCATTAATACTGGCCACCATGTATAGCCTATCGTGTGCTGAAAAATGGCATTAAACCCTACAAAAACAATAAAGGTCCTTCTGTGTAGGATAGGATGCATACAGCAAGGAAGAATCAGTGGTCATAAAAACAAACTTCTTAATTAATGTTGGTAAAGTACAAACAGAATGTCAAAATGAACTTCTTAGGTTACAATTGTAAAATACTAAAAGAGATGCATCTGAATCTATAGTCTCAAAACTGAAACATAAACAGCAAGAACACAAAGTTTCAGCAAAATCATTCAAATATGAGATATAGGTTACTGAGACCTATTTTTTCTTATAAGGATGCTAACTAAATTCACCATATTTGATGATTCTAGATAGGATAGTATGCAAATAATATACCAAAAACTTGACTGGTTATGAGCCAAAATCAACTTTACTAAAGCCAGTAAAAGATGACAACATATCAGCCAAAATGAGTGTTTCTCATAGGAACATGGTAGTAAGAGAGATCAGTGATGCAAATTATCATCAAATTTGATGATTATAGCATGAAAAAGCCTGAGAAATGAACATCAAACACAAAGTTAACCAAATTCAAAGAAAGCAAATTTTTTAGTAAATTATGTTTCTCCGAGAATACTTACCTGATCACATTACTTTAGGGATATAAGCCTGCTACCTCGCGAATGTCATGGCTGATATCTCATTTACCATAATGGCGGAATGTGTCTGATATCATGGAGCGTTAGCATTTGATAATAATTGGGGCCAACTGTTTCTCCTCGAAAAGTCAAAGAAAAAGTCGGCCAGTTGAGGGATTGTGACACTCAAATGAACGATGTTAATGATATGGTACCAGTCCCTGAAAACATGCCACTTTCCTTCGTAAGCCTTCAGAGTAGAAGGTCTTCTTGCTCTAGAGATTCTCTCCACAATAGAAGATTTAAATTGTTTGTCTTGCAAGGCTGTCTGGACAAGAGTCAAGCTTGAAGATAAAGACAGTCTGGACAGGGGTGGAACACCCATGGCCGTGGTTGCTTGAGAAGATTTGGGCTGACTGTAATCTTCCTGGGTAGCTCTATCGCCAGATCGAGTAGGTCTGAGACCCAGGAGTTGTTCCATCTGAGAGGGGCAATCAGAATCATCTGACAGTTATGACCCCTTAACCACTGGATTATTTTCAGTACCAAGACTGTGGGAGGGTAGGAGAATGCCCACAACCCTTCCCAGCTGATTGACCAAGCATCCAGGGCCCAAGCTTCTGGATCTGGAACCTGTGAGATGAAGGTGGACAACTTGTGATTCCACCTTGTTGCAAAAGATTGATCATCGGACGTTCCCAAAGTGTGCCGATTGGAAGAAAGCTCGATTGATGGAGTGACCATTCCGTGTGAATGACTGGATAGAGTGTCAGCCACGACATTGAGTCTGCCAGGAATGTGTCTGATTTGTACATTGAGGAGATTGTCGCACCAATGTAGAAACTGCCAGATCAGATTGCACAGGTCTGGTGATTGGTGCCCCCTTGTTTTGAAGAGACAAGTCACCACCACAAAGTTGTCTGACATAAGGAGGACAGTTTTCAAGAAGAGTTGATCCTGCCAGAAATGAAAGGCATTGATGACTGCCTTTATTTCTGAAAGGTTGATGTGAAGAGGGTTCACCCCTGGCACCCACATGCCGCTGACGGTATCAAAGTCCTGCAACAGGTGGGCACCCCAACTGTAGGTACTGGCGGTGGAACATACTGTTATCTCCGCCTGGGGTATCTCCAGAGTAATCCCTTTGGACAGCCAACAGGGGTTGTGCCACTGACTCAAGAATGATCTTATCTGAGGCATGATCTTTATTGTGTGATCGAGGGGACTTAAATAGGGCGCCATTACGCTAGTAACGTCCTTTGTAAAGGGCTCATAAAAAGACGGCCGAGCGGGATCAAGTCCGCTGCCGCATTGAATAATCCGAGGAGTTGCAAGAACTCTTTCTCGCTGAAATGCTCTTCCTGTTGGAAACGGACTCTACGAGTTCGACTATCTGGATGATCGCAAAAGCAAGGAAGCCTTACCAGATTCAGATCAGTGAGAAACTCCACACCCAGATGGACCAAAACTCTGGGCTGGACAGAGATCGGACTTTCTCCAGTTCACGAGAAAGCCAGTATGATGTAAAAGTGATATAAGATCATTTCTGCCTTCGAGCAGAGTAGTACTTAACATATGTTTCTGGAGGCTATCGTCCAAGTATACTGCCATCACTATAGATGAAGTCGAGCGGAACATGGTGACGACACAATCCATAACCTTGGTACAAGCCCAAGGGCTGATGCTCAGGCCAAAAGGTATGACCTAGAACAGATAAACCGAGTCCCGACAAGCACAACGGAGGAATGTCCGTGACTCGGTGGATAGGGACGTGAAAATATGCTGTCGGTCATATCTAGACTGACAGCATATCCGTCAGATGGATTGATCATGCCATCGCCACATTGAATTTCAGGGGAAAAATGTATTGGTTGAGGCGGCTCAGGTCGATGAATGGCCTCTGGATAAGAAACAGCCATGAATAAAACCCCAGGTATTGCAAGGTTTATTTTTTTTATATATATAATGGCATCCTTCTCCTGATCTGACGGTACATCCATCAAGAGGGGAGAGGAGGACAGGGGAGGGGATGGATAAATGAAGTCCAAAGTCCCTCCGAAATGACCTGAATTACCCAAATGTTCTGAGGTAATAAAATGGTCTAGTGGTCCTGAAACTGCACGAGGCGGCTGCCCACAGGTAGGCAGTCCGCTGGCGGTGAGCAGGGTATGTCAACGTCTAGAGTTAGAAGGCTTGAAGGCGGAGAAACTTGGGTTCTTGCCATCTCTGTATGGTTGCCACCTAGCTTGATTAGACTGTTGGCTCCCAGCATTGGGTTGGGATCTATATTACACATTTGATTGTAAGGATCCCTTTTTCCCTGGTCCGCCTATCATCCCTGCGCTGTGTCAGGGGATGATTGTTTCGAAACGCCTGCAAAAGTTGGGTGACAAGTTGGAGGGGCAGTTCCTGAGCTGCCTGCCTCCTAACTTTTTCAATTTTCCCCAAAAGAGTAAAGGTGACCCAAATGGAGACATCCGTAAAGCCTGAGTAGGATGGGGCTTGAGCGACGTGGACCACCTACATGCGTCACGTCGTATTAGGTTGAAGTTGGCAGAAGCAGTCAACGCATTGGCCATGGAATGGTGAGCTGCCCTGTTAATAACTCTAGCAATCCAGGCCGTCACTACACAAGCGTGGTCATTGCCGGATTTGCCTAGGGAGTCAGAAAAATTGCTAGTGAAGCCAAGTCTAACATTGAAGACATAACAACTACGTTTTGGACTAGCTTTTACGTGGCATTGGAGATCAGTACTGAAGGCGTCTGATTGAGTTTCGTACCAGCTACACTAGAACGTCGCTGGAAGTTAGCTTCCTGAATTTTTTACCGAATGGGGAAGAAGCAGGAAGGACATAGTCTCTTCCTCTCATTCAAGATCTACAGATGCCTTAACTTTGTAGTCTTGAACGGCAGTAGGACGTGGTGGCCATTCTGAAGTTCCCAACAACCTATACATTTTTTTTTTAAATCTTCTCCGTAATGCTTGTGCAGTGCAGCGGGCACTGCGCGCACATCTACCATTTGCTAAGAGGGAACGTTGGTTCTGGTACAGCTTGCATATCTGTATAGCATACCTGGTGACATAGATGACTCAATTCCGTCATAATTGACACTTTCACTAATTCTCCCTTGTGGAGAAGCCGTGAACGTATGGGCGGCCGGCACTGCCGGCTGGTTTGTCTGGCGAATGATCGGCTTGAATGTACCCAACGGTCAGAGCTATCACCGGTACCGGCCGCTCCAAAGGCCTGGCTGGACAGACAGATTTTTCACTAACATCTCCATCATAGTATTGATATCTTGCCGGCGGTACAGCTGGACGGACGGATTTGTCACTAAAATCCCCATAAATCATAGTTGGTCTGCCCACTTGAGTAATAAGGTCCCCATACTGGGACGGCACTGCCAGCTGCTTTGTCTTGGGTGTGGTTCGCCGGAATGTCGGTGATGATCCGGCTATCACCGGTACCAGCCACTCCATGGCTTGGCTGGACGGATAGATTTCTCATTAAAATCTCTGTCATAGTATTGGCATGTTGCCGGCAGTACAGCTTGAGGGGCAGATTTGTCACTAAATTCCCGTAAATCACAGTTGGTCGGACTGTGTTAGCAATATGATGGGACGGCTGGCTGGACGACCGGTGACGGCTGGACAACCGGTGCGGTGACGGCGAGTTTGCATAATGAAATGGATTCGATGGAACCGGTAAAAAACCCATGCGTCCTGATTTACAGGCCCGAAAGCCATGTTCGGACCTGCGGGGGTACTTACGCCCACTGGGCAGCCTAAAATTGGAGGAACACTCCCCAAATGGACCCAACGACGCATCTGTTCAAAGTTGGACTATTGTACTATGTCAACATAATTTTCCTCCATTGCCACATTGCCAATATTCAAAACACCACAAACATTTTAAGTTGTCAAATTAATATAATTCTAATTATAAAAAATGGGTCCAAAAAAGTTGGTTTATAACTCTGTATTTTGCAGTGCAACTAAATGTCCAGATTATTTGGTATCATTGTATAGCTAATCTGTCTACCTTTGTATAATACCACCAACTTTAGTGTATCATGCATGACTTCGATGCTACAGACCATGGAAGTAGGTTACTGCCTCGTGCCCTTTTGTTGATTGGCAAAAAAATCTGGCTAGCCTAGCATAACATTTCTTTTTTTTATATCTTCTTCACAAATACCTATATTCAGTGGTGCTTAAACACTGGCAACATCCAAGGCTTAAACCATTACAACTGGACAATCTATAAATCATGCTATCCATTGTTGTATTTAAATGCTAGCCAAAGTAAGAATAAACAACGTGAACTGTTCCAAATGACTAAATAGGCATATACGTTGTAAACTTTCGTCCTAATATTTTGAATCGGAAACTGTTATAATTAGAATGGTATTAACTTTTAAAATGTTTGTGGTGTTTTGAATAATCATTATCAAATTAAATGAAATTTAAACTACAAGAAATTTTGGTAAACATGCATCTTTCATTGTGCACATTTATCTGTCTTTTTCGTAACATATAACAGCAAAACGGAATAATGTTCTAAATTAAATTTGTCAAATTATCACAAAATAACTAATTATGCAGTCTACAACCATTTTATCTGTATAAATTTATTTGTAACAAATACGTTCAAATACGAGAATATCTCATGTTTTGCTTGAGAATTAAGTTTTATAGACCAAGCTGAACTATTGCCCTTTCTTTCTTCGGTTTTTCCTAACCATTATAACTTCAGAAAACATTTATCTTGTTCACAAAATGTTCCAAATTTTATTATAAAACATATTATATAAGAATTGTCAAAATATATGTTAAAAATAAATACTTGTCAGTTGTATTTTAAAATTGGGCCGAATTGTCTTTGGTTGGGCCGAATTGTCTCTCAAGTTGGGCCAAATTGTCTTTAAAGTTGGGCCAAATTGTCTTATTTTTGGGCCAAGTTGGGCCGAATTGTCTTGGGCCAAATTGTCTTTAGTCTGAATTGTCTATAAGACCTTCACCTGTATGTTTTTGGACACATAATTAAAGAATATAATATGTATTCAGACAACACAAAAAGTAGTTATTTGATGCTGTCCGATAACATACGGTAAATACAGTAGTTGAAACTGAGTAAGGTTTTACATTATGAACATGTTTCTAGTTGTGCAGATGTTGACACTGGGGTATTACAACAGCTCTCTAATGCATAAAGATAAGCTTAAAAAAATTATTGTGACATAAAAGCATTCAAGTTCTCATATGACAAAAAAAAACATTAACAAACAAGTTTGTCCATGTTATGAACAAATCTTACATAACAGATTTTAGGATGGAAAATGCATTTCGCATGTTCTTCATTGATATATATAAAGTATAAGATCCCTGCTCAAGTTGGCAACTGACTAATAACAGCAATGGTTGATTACATTACGTAATGTGATTTCCTGTACTCACATTTTCAACATGTTCCAGGCCTTGGTCAGTTAGCGTCAAGCTGAGAGAGAATGCTGAACATGTTGAGTTCATTTCATATTGTCCAGTCAGCCATAATGCCCAGTTCCTGCAGCAGATGTTACCATATTAACAGCCTGATTATTATTTGTCAAACATGTACGACCCACACTCTGACAAAATGTCCAAGTCCAATTAGTCTGAAAACCAAACTAATATGGTTGCCAAATTCTTTTAAAGACAAAAAAATCTAATGAGATCATTAAAATTCAGCATATAAATGTGTCCCATTTAAAATCAACATCTCCAGCATAACAGATATAAAAGGCATCAATAATCATTCATGTTCCTGTAACTTTGGGAAATCCCTAAACATTATTTATAGTAGCTTGTCTGATAAAGCATTGGATTTCATATCTGAAACAGTTATTATTAGCAACGATAAGCAACAAATGATGATTTTCACTTTCAACAGAATGCAAGCTGTGAATCAAATGGTTAACAAAATACCACCTCATACTAGTGTCTTCAGAATAAACTGCCTATTTCTGTTCCACAATTTTAAACACAGAGATGGGGTGGGTTAAGCGGTTTCTCTAAATTGGTTTTTATACTGATGAACTTCTTGGACATAAAGACAATGGACAGGACTAGAAATCTAAATTCTTTCTATAAGGCATACCAACATTTTTGAATAATTAAATTTTTCAACATATTTAACACAATTATGACATAAAAGTTTCACATCCTTATTCAGTACCTATGTTCAAACTTAAAACTATCTTGTTAACAGCAGAAATACAATTTTTCACAAAATAAGAATATCTAACGTCAATTATGATTAAAAATTTCACACAATTTTCACACTTTATTCACAACCAAAGTGAAAAGCAAATTTTGATGTAAACTATATTTTTATGAGAATATTAAAATATCACAATCACATCATTAGAAGATAAAAGAATGCTAACTTGCAAATCCAGCCTTCCAATATGAAGAACTTTTGTCTTTTCACTCCATGTCATCTCAATAAGGCAATAACTCTTGCCCATTTCCTACCCTTGCCACCTCTAGGTGTTACTAGTTTTTAAGATGAACAATATGACAATGAGAATGCTCATATGGCTGGATGGCTGGAAGGGTTCTAAGTAATGTTTTCAGGTAAATATTAATGAGAAACATAATCTACCTGCAAAAATTGATATCCCATTCGAATAAATTACCTTATCACATTATGAGATTAGGTAATATGAGAAGTGAATGCTAAGCATCTGACGTAAAAGTTGGGTATCTGTCAAGGGAATAATGGCTGGATTCCATGTGTGAATGATAGCCCCATCTCCTAATTTGATACGTTATGCAGCCTAGGATCATGTGTTCTGTGACCCTTATATTCAGTTAAGAACATGATTATTGAACTCTTCCACTGACAAAATTTCACTGGTGAATCCAGTGTAGCAAGCAAGCCATGATTCTAACAGAATCAGGTGGTCATCTGTACTGCTGCCACATCCCTACCAGATTCAAGTTTGTTTTTGTGAAGCTAAACCTCCAAGATAACAACTGGAAAAGATTGACTGAATGCCAGCCAACATTTTATATTATGTCTCAGATTGAAACGTTATGTTTGAATACAAGACTCGCAGAGTTAACTCTTGATTCATTGAATGAAATCTTCATAAGGTGACTCCAACATGAAAAGAGTATTTGATAGATGATATCCTGTTTCCCAGGGATAAAGAGTTGCTTAAGTGCACCAAAACTTGTCTCTGTATGCTTCAAGTAGTACTTGTGGGTTCTCTCAATGTACCTATGGATGAACACGTGATGATTCACTCATTGCTGATTCAAGGTAACCTATTTTTGGTTACAAAGGCTGGTTACATAAAGAGGACCACCAAATCATCTAGACTGAAATGATTCTGGTTCAGCTCAATAGAAAGGGCATGTAGCTTGTTCACCCCACATAAGCTATCAGGAAATACCTTTCATAGGATAGTAGTTTCGAAGTGCAGGCTAAAAATTTGTAGTTGTCTGAACTGGTTTAAATTTTTTCTCTCACAAGGCTTTCTGGACAAGAATCAGGCATAAAGAAAATGGTCCAGCCAGAGTTGTTTGAGAAAATCTGGACTTCTTCCTGGCCAGATCAATCACTAGATCAAGTAAATTGGTGACCCAGGGTTCGTCCCATCAAGGAAGGACTATCATAATCATCTTGCAGTTCTAACCTCTCAATTTATATAATATTTTGGGTATCAAGACCATGGGATGGTAGTGCAAAGCACTCAGCCCTACCCAACTAATTGACAATGCATCCCTGGTGCAAGCCTCTTTGTCAGAAACCAGAGAAACAAAGATGGAAAATTTGTGATTCTAACTTGTCATAAAAAGATTAGACATTCCCAAAGGATACAAATCTGATTAAAGACTTATCAATAGGGAGACAAATTAATGGGGAGACTATTCTGTATAAATGATCTGAACCTTTATAGATAGAGTGTCAGCCAGGAGATCAAGTCGAATCGGGAATGTGTCAGATTTGTAATTTGATATGGAGTTGGTCACACCAATGCAGAAACTGTCCAATAAGAATGTACAGGTCAGTTTATTTGGTGCTCCACGTCTGAGTAGATAGGTTTCCACTACAGAGTTGCCGGACTTAATTGGGACTGTTTCCGCCATGTCAATCTTTCCAGGAATCAAACACTTTGAAGACCACCTTCATTTTGAGATGGTTGATATGGACACGAAAATCTCCTGGCTTCTACATGCCACTGACAGTTACGTATTCTGTCAACAGATTGACACCCCTATTATAAACACTGGCATTGGTACAAACTGTCATTTTCACTTAGGGCATTTCCATCAGAATCTCTGTCAAGAGCCAAGATGGTTTGTGACACGTATACAGGAATGATCTTATCTCATGCACGACCATATCATTTTGACTGAGGGATCTTGAAAGGAAAGTGATTGGGCCACCGAGGTTGTCTGTAGGGGCCACATAAAATGATAGCCAAACAGGTTCAAGGAAACCAATGCTGTGAATCGTCCATGGAGTTGCATGAACGTCTCTCCTGCAAATCCAAGTCTGATGATCTTGATGGCATTGCAGAGATCAAGCATGACATTTTAGAGATCTACCAATGCTCTGACCTTATAATTGTGCATGGTAGAAGGGGGAGATAGGCATTCTGAAGAAGACAACTTCAATGGCTGCCTTAAGGCTGAACTCAGTCTGTTCAATGGTTGTATCTGAGAAAGACTATCATTTTACCAAGAAAATTCACAATTTATGGACTAATGTGACTTTCTTTGCAAAAACAAAAAGCATTCATGATGGATCTGTTTATAGAGAGAAGCTGACGGCTACTAATATTGATAGAAAATGAATCAAACTTTTATATCAATCATGTACCCCTATGCAGAACAAGTTATGTGCTTAGGTTTGGAAGCAAACACAACCACTAAATTGTCAGTTTTCTTATGAGGGGTTGGTGGGGATGTCCTACCACTCCAACACATGGGATAAATAATTAATTGTTAATTAAGCAAAGCAAATAAAGTTTCAATACTCACTTCTTCTTTAGATAGGATAGGATGCTTCCCTTGCCTATATGAGCCATCAATTCAGCAATATAGCCCAGTGGTTTAACTCTATAAAAAATGCAAAATTATTGAGACGAAAGAAAAAGACACTGATTTCAGTCTAAAATTACATATTAAATTTAGATTTCTACATGTGAAAAACAGAAAAAACACCACAGCTTTACAAACTCTGTCAAATGGTGGAATAGCCAGTTAGTAAGTAACTTGCAAATCTACACAAAAATGGAAACATTTTTGTAAAGATAAAATATGACATTCATTTCAGTCCAAAAGTACATATTTTTTTAGATTTCTACCTGTCTACATGTGAATATGTTAGAAATACAGGGGGAAAAGAACTCCCACCCACTGTCCCCATCCTCTCTCTTCCTTCCCAACTTGGCCAGGGATAACTTTCAGCCCTGTCCCAGAGGTCAGGCAAATGGATGTGTAATCCAAAAAACCCACTATAAAATGTATTGTTATGAACAAGGACAGATGATTGTACAGATTAAGAGAATTGTTATTGTGTCATACAATTATTTGCAAATCTGGGAGATACCTGGAGGATAGTTATAGAGATCAAAACATCTTTTCTAAATGCAGCCCATGTGAAAACAATTACTCCACCCATCTTTCAGCTAAATTTTAAGATGTTACTTATACCACTTGACTAAATCTGTGCTGACTGGATTACGATACTAAGCAGGCAAGTCACTTACCAGTGACTGTCACAATATAACATAATATAAAAATGTAGACATAACTTAAAAATTCCTCATTAAAACTGGCTAAATCTTCAAAATGTCAAAATATTAATTCATGCAATTGTCACTGTATGAAACAGTATGTGCATCAGCATACATTACAGTTATCTCTAATCGGTTGAAAGGCCAACATAAAAGTTATCTCTACTTTTTTAAAAGCTTAACAGCATGCAGAATTCAAAATTGCTGCTTACCTGAAATGTCAGAAACCTGCAATTTTCAGAAGTAGCTTCATTTAATATTTTTTGCTTTACAAATTTATTTCAAAAACTACCAGTCGTAACAAAAGCAAATTCTGAAAAGAAGTTTATATTACTTGTTGCTTCATGACAATGCTAAAAATGACATGAAATAAAACCAATCAGACCTATTTATTTTCATAGTTATCAAAACATGAATCTCTCAATAAAATATATCTGAACACCTGATGAGGAAAATCTATCAAGTTGTGTGAAGAACGACTTAAGCTTCAGTCAGTGCATGATAATTTGATAAATAATCAATGCACATTTCACAACTCACCTGTAACAGTCAAGAAGAGGCGGCAATGCCCACATAATCTCAAGTTTGTTTATGTTCTCAACAGGAACAACTATAAAATAAAGAACACTGAATGAAATATTCACATACACTGAAATAGTATTCTTTATACATAACTATAAAGTTCTATTTATATTAAAATATAAAGTTTACGGAACAAACGTTCTAACTACTACATGTCATCCAGAAAACTGAGAAGGGCTGATATTTAGGTTAATTACAGTATAACTTGTAAATTCATTTCATAAACAAGTATGCCATCTCAACTGTTTTAGAATTTTTACTTTTAAAAATATGAAAATACTGGCTGAAAACACAATTCCAAATCATTTTGCAAAATACTTTTGCCACAAGAAATAACATTTTTTCTGCAACTTAAATTTCTCTGAAAATATGTGATTTCATGAATAAGAAATTCCTCTCTGCTACCTCCAAAACAGGCCAAACGTCTCTAGGAGACTAAATCCCTTTATTCAAACTAGGTGGACATCTGTATCCCAAAAATTTACTAGCTGAAGACTGAGTGAAACTTGTAATGTATGCTTGCATTTGCAGGGAAGGGATGGAGGGATTAATAGCAATGAGATCGGTTATTTTTTTTCTGAAAAAATTTTTTACAAACAAAATGTTCATTCTACATTAAATATATTACCCAAACCACATTAACATTGGAAGAATAGTTTAAAGGAAATTTTTGAGTATCAAACCTCTACCCACATCACCTTGTAGGAGAACAGCTGCTCTATTGAAAGGATGAACTTCTCAATATAAAGAAAATGGCAACTTAAGATTATGTATTCATACATGAGAGTGCAATCACTATTGGGTGCCACACATGGCTATTGAGTTGCATGTTAATGTATGAATCTAGTTATGTTCGGTATCAAGATTTTGCTGCCATAAATGGGGCATGGAAACTGACTGGGCAACTACCTGTGGTTCAAGATGCCAATGGGCATCTGCATACTTGGGTATCCACCCGCTGATAATAAGCCAGGTAATAAAATGAACCATAGGGTATCCCTTTTGCCATATACAGGTTTTCTGCCAGAGCTTGTATTCGCTTTGTTTTCAAGCTTACAATCTGTTTGATTGAGCGTCAAATACTTGTACTTTATCAGTGCCAAACAGAAGCTTGCCTATTTCATAACTAATTGACCTTACTCCAACAGCTTATTTTCCCAAGTGATAACTCTTTAATTTGAGTCATTTGGCAATAACACAGAGTGGTTATTTGATCTTGCTGCACAACTGACATGTGTTCAGTTGCAGCCTTGAATATGTTGTTGTTGTTGTAGGGATTAATGCCATTTTTCAGTATGCAATAGGCTATACATTGCTGCCAGTATTTATGGTGGAGGAAGAACCTGGGAAAATCCCTGGTAAGAACCACAGACCCACAAGATGCTACTGGCAAGCTTTCTCACATGCCCACTTTGGCCAAATCTGAAACTCGAACCCACGCAGACAGAGGTGAGATGGCAGTGATCCGTAACAGAAAGCACTTTAGACCACTTGGCCACTTGGGGCCCTGCAGCATTGAATAGATTTCAGAACTATTTGATCAAAGTGTTACTTACAAAGCTCATGCTCAGTCTCAAAGAAGCATCAGCAAGGAACATGAGTATGATGATATTTAAGATGACTAGACAGTGAAAATTTACTAGATGACAATGAAGAGATTTCAGAACTGTATCAGAAAATGAGGAATTTTTGGACTTTGTCTCATAAAACAGTAGGTAGTGATACTTAAAGGATACTGTGAATTAAAAATATGTTGACTTAACTTCAGGTTTGTACACATTTAATAAAATTTCCTTTGATCAAGTACCTGGGTTCAATCATAAAGATTGATAGCCATGTCAGCCAACTGACTGAGCAATGCTTTGAATAAGGACATTATGGTCAAAGGCAGGTCCATGGAAATCAACTGTATTTCCTTAAGTGAATCTTTACGAGTTGTACCTGATCCTGTGAGAGTTCAGACAATGTAAATCTAATAATCCCCTTAAGTAAAGATGTCAATGCCTGTGGGCTTATGCCCTGCTTTCCTGCCTTAACAAGTAGGAAGAGCCATTGCTGGCTACCACAGCACTTCAGGTAGCATTTGAGTGCACACAGTGGGTCTTGCAGCTTCACTCTTCCCAACATGTTGCTCAAGTAGAAAGAAATTAGTAATTTGTGTTGCCTATTAATGGTAAGGCTGTTAGGAAATGAAATCCAGGGTTCATCATTAGCATAGACTAGGTAAAGCATTCCATATGGTAGTGATGACACTGAAATGCAACATTTAAAAATGGTTTTATCTACTGGATATGCCAGTAATGTTAACTTTGTCATGTCCATTACAGAGACTAGTCCAGTTAGGGAATGCCTATACAGCATGATCATTTAGGCCAGGCTGTGGTGAAGGCTCTAACTGTGATACCAGTGCTGCATGCACTGGTATAATGATATGGTAAGTTCAACTGGTTAGCAAGCTGACCAAGGTGACCTGCTGAGCACAATATACTGTCATTGTAGGAATACATGACCAGTGAAACCATACAATGATTGGCTAGATGGCTGGACAGAACTGTCAGCAGCCAGGATGATTTATTACATGCAACTTGCAGACCCAGCCACCCAGCCGAGTCCAAAGGTAACCCTGCACACCTCACTTCAATGCTACAAAGTCCATGCACTGGAAATTCACACCCAATGGTCTGCCAAACTGGGTTGAAAATGGTCTGTTTTGTCCATCTCACTCGTCAACAATCTCAATGACAGCTTGCCATAGAATGTGTTTCATACAGGACTTTAATATAGCTTGACTGGAATCATTCAGTGTAACTTTGACTGGAACTCAAGCAATTATCATTACTGGCAGTTTTGGGTAACTATATCCATGAAGGCAACATCATGTCATGATATCCCTAACAAAAAGGCCTACTATTTTGAATTTAGATGAATGCTTAATACTCTCATTTTGAGCTAGCCCTTTTCTCATGGCAATTCAACTGCCCTTTTAAGCTGCTGGACCAAAGATTTTCTTCCCACAATGCACACACACCACAATGGTGTGAGGAAGAACAGATAAGTCACATCACATCATTGTCCTCCATGACTTAAAAAGTATCTCACTTCTAGTATTCAACTGACATCTTTGAATGAAAGGAAGAAGGAAAAAAAACACAAGTGTAAAAAATGTACTAAATGTTCAGGCAGTTAAATTTTTATTACAGAGATGACCTCAGATGTGCATAATAAACCAAAATTAAACAGCACAATACAATTACACCAGTGAAAACTTATCACATGCAAATAAACTAACATAAATATCAGTAAATTCACTAGAAAATAAGCGAGGGTATCAATAGTTTTTTGGGTAGATATAAGAAAATGATTTACGATTGAAATGGACAATACAAAATGTTTCTACCTCATGAATGAAATAGTTCCTTATAGCTATTTAAAAAAAAATGTATTTTTCTTTTATTTTATATTTTTCAGTACAAACTCTCTGAATGGATTTTTATCCATTCTGTGTCAATGCAATGTATAGCTTCATTATGACATCGATAAAATGACATGATTATGATGGCGTTTAAAATTGTTACTTAAAAACTTCACTACTGAATGTAATCTATAACTTTTTTAAAATTTATATACTGTTTGTCTTTGTAGTTTGACATCGATAAAATGACATGATTATGAAGCATTTAAAATTATTACTTAACAACTTCACTACTAAATTTAATCAAAAACTTTTCTAAAATTTGTGTACTGTTTGTCTTTTTAGCAGGCATGCTTTGCTACAAGGGTGACATACAGTAAGAAAAGCATCAGTTCGTGTAAATTCAGTCACTGATACTTTGTATAATTCATGTAGCGAATTGCTTGCAGTTGTTTGGAGTTCATTTTAAGAGGTTCTTGATGACAGCTTCTCATTGATTACATAAATGTATACTTGACAATCAACAATTTTAACAGATTTTAGGATTTATTCATCCTGAAGGGAGTGAATGAGAGAGGAACCATACAAAGTCTTTTGTCATTAACTCATTCTCATAAATGTCATTCATAATGTCATACATGAACTATGACGCAAATGTCATAGATCCAGTTCAGGTTATAATACAGACTGACATACAGATGCAGTGACCGATTGACATTACTTATCATCATAATATATCCACCAAGGGGCCAGAGTTACAAAATCTTTGACTTATTGTCCAGAAATATAACAATTACAACACTGCAACAGTCATCAACACCCAAAACGTTTACTTGCTATCTCCTCAGGAAGGTATGACGAAAATAAGGCTATATGTTTAAAATTTTGAGTGTTTTTTGGTACTTAAATTTATAAAATTGGAATTGATGGAATACCCTTACCTTTGTACCACTTTCTGAATGAATCTGTGTCAAAAGGGTCCTGAAAAAAACCCAACATGATTTCAGTTTGAAATTTCTTAGCAGTTTTCACACAACTGCATTGGTCAAAACTGTTCACAATTCAATCTGACATGAAGTATTATGAGTTGTAATGACTTTAAAAGAACAATAACAATACAAAAAAAAACCAAAGTAAAACCAAAAGATCTTGATGAATCTTTTATTCAGAATAATAATACAGCTGGTGACTAAGAGTATCAAATAAGACACATTTTACTTTAGCATGTATCATTAGTTGCTAAAACTGAATAGAAATTAGTTTCTATGAAAATTAACAAATTAAAACATTTGTGTGACTTCAATAATTCATAAATGGAGAAGATTTTGCTAACATTGGAATCCCTATTAAACTTTGACAATGGTATGGTTGAAAAGTCGTTTACTATTATTCTGGATGAGATCTCATTTTTATATTTAAACTGCATTTTATAAATCTTATAAACAAAATCATGCATCAGGGAGAAACATAATGATACCTTGCATATGGAGAAGTCTGGTTGCTTCATTTGACTGAAAATAAGTAACATCTTAAATTATGAATAAATGACGGTGACTTGTATTATTATTAAAGTACAATATTATTTGATACTAACACAATAAGTTCTTGCTCATGACATTCAGCTGAAGAGATTATATAACCAGATGAAGAAATTACAGTCACATTATGTTATCTGACATAAATCATGACAAGGAATATATATGGAAGATGATTATTATGGCATCAACAGATTTAATTTTAAATGACTTGATCACTTGTGTCATTCATGACATTATTTTATCAGTATTGTAGTATCACATCATGTAATCAAATCAAAGCAACAAAACTCATCCACACATTATTCATAATGGAGTATTTCATATGAACTTTGTAGTAGACATTTTCATTAATTTCTCACATTACAGAAGCTTATGGAGTGCAAAAACAGTTTATAAAATCAAGGGACAGAAAAGTGATGGTAAGTTCGATTGTCTATTTTTCAATAAAAACCAGTCATACAACTAGACAATACGTGCTAGAAATGTGAGTTCTAGCAAATCAGTAACACCATTATCCCCTACTTTACAAACATTCATCTAAGACTCCATTATATTGATACCATGCTTATATTGTCTAGTATAAACACCAATAACTAGATTCACGTGGTTGCTACTGTCATTATTTACTGCATTCTTTGATTTCTGCCATCCAAATAGCTTAATAGACTCCTTCCATGTTGTGAGACTAACATACATCATGAATTAATTATACATATCATGGTTATAAATGTATCTTGATACAAATTTGAGTGTTCTTGCTACAAAATCTGCATAATTTTAAAACCTGCCTATAACTAGCACATTACGTCATATGGCTTTCAGAAAGGACATCTTTTAAAATATCTGTTTATGTCTGCAATGACCATCAGTATTACAAAAGACATGTTAAACTATATATACAGTGTGATATAGAAAATGAAGGTAACTTACTTATTTGGAATTCCAGAAAAACTCTCTCTAACCATTGTTTCCAATGTGTCCAGGGTATCTATATTTTTAAAAAGTATGCATGAAATCAATAGAAACTTTTAAAAGTCTCTGCTTTAATCGATCATTTACATAAGAACACTAACTGAAACTGAAACAAAACTATTGGCGAAGTGCCTTTTTGTATTAAAGGACAAATTCATACCTTATGAAAGATTACAATGTAGTACAAGATTTTATACAACTTAAAAGTAATCAAACCATATTCAACATTTGTAAAACATGTAGTCCCCAATGCATCAGTCCTGAATGTTTAAAAGATGTCTAACATTTCTGGTAAAAAATGCTAACAAATTCCTGAAAATCTTACTATGTCATCGATACAGTACTACAAATATGTCTATCAAATTTAATCTGTGTACCTCAAAGTGATCTCTATTTAAACATTATCAGAAGACTTTAATTCACAAAATTTCATCATGTTAATTTTTTTTCAACAAACTAAAAAACTGCTGCATTCAAATCGAGCCTTCTATGAAAGACACAAAAATATCTTCCCGACTGTACATAATACAGGTTAGGGAAGTAACTCTTACAGACTAATTCCTCTGCTATGCTTGCTTACCAGTTTAAGCTTGAGTAAAATATATAACATTGTGTTAACCACCTGAAATTAGGAGTGCATTTTTTCCATAGAGTTATCATGCATGCCTACATTTTTTATTGGTTCAACAGTTTGACACGGTCAAATATGTGAATTTGTTTTGAAATAATACATTATAACTGTTTATATTTTAATGAATCACATTATGTTTATATTTTAATGAATCAGATTATGTTTATATTTTAATGAATCAGATTATGTTTATATTTGAATGAATCAGATTATGTTTATATTTGAATGAATCAGATTATGTTTATATTTGAATGAATCAGATTATGTTTGTATTTGAATGAATCAGATTATGTTTATATTTGAATGAATCAGATTATGTTTGTATTTGAATGAATCAGATTATGTTTATATTTGAATGAATCAGATTATGTTTATATTTTAATGAATCAGAATATGTTTATATTTTAATGAATCAGATTATGTTTATATTTTAATGAATCAGATTATGTTTATATTTTAATGATTCAGATTATGTTTATATTTTAATGATTCAGATTATGTTTATATTTTAATGAATCAGATTATGGTTATATTTTAATGATTCAGATTATGGTCATTGATGCATATATGGAGACTATATAATAGAATACATGCACCACATATTCTATTCTTCAGTCTCTGCCAAGCTTGTAAAAGTTGCTGAGAAGAATTAGTGATTTATTTATATATTTCTCTGAATTTAGCAGTGTAAAATCTTTTAAAAGAATTGTCGGTACTATTGGATTTTGTAAATTTATTCAAGGACTAGAATATTTAAATAATTCTATTGGATTATTTGAAATTTTCAAGAATTTCAGTGATATTCCACTTTCACGGGAGTACTTAGGAAAAACATTTGGATTAAGAGCTGTTAGTCTTCAGCGGTGCTAGCATGGTAGCACATAAACACATTAGAACCTTCATTCAGAATACCTCTGATGAGTTTCTGGATTACTGAGAAATTGAAAGTATAATTTCGGATAATATTCGACGATTTCATACAATGTAAGTGATTTTTAATTCTTTCACTTTATTTGATTATACATTTTATTAAAATAAATTTATGTTTTGGAAAAATGAATGCTTCTTGGATGTTTAATGTACAAAAATATAGCACTTATAGAAACTGTAACTGGGAAAAGACTGACAATGGTTATCATAAATCAGCTGGACATAACACGTCTTCTGGTAAGAATCCCATTTCAATATGACATTTTAAGAATTTAAGATGGCTACTACTGAGGCCATACTGGTTGTCAGATCAGCACCATTTTTGTATAGGACCAACAAAACATCATCACCATGTTGATTTGACCTTACATTCAGGAGGAGCAGAGGTAAATTTTTCTAGATGACTATGACTATCCTTGGAGGAGAAGTAGTAATAAAAAGATTTCCAATGTAGACAACAACACTTTCAAGGTGGAAAACAAGATTTACAAATGTGGCTTTCATGGTGGCCATATGGGATGTTAGATCAGCAAAATTAATATTCATGACCCATCTACACATGAATAGTCTATTAGTGAAACTCCTATGCTGATCTGACTATCCAGTCAAGAGCAGTGATAATATTGTCAAGATGGCTGCAATGGTGGCCATATTGGACTTGAAAATTGGCACCATATTGATTTGGGTACATCTAGACATCATAATAAGTCTTTTAGATATGATTTCCATCCAATGAGTGATAACAAGATTTTCAAACCATAGGACCAGCATGGTAAATCTTTTAGTGAAAACTCCATGTTGATATGACATCCATGAAGGAGAAGTAGCAAAAATAATATTTTTCAAGATGGATCCCATTCTGGCCATACTGAATCTCCCAGCATTTGTTTAGGAGAAAAATAGACCATGGGATAAATGTGTGTATAAAGTTTCATGGCAATCCTCCAAGTAGTGCAGGAGTAGCAATAACAAACTGGTGGTAATGGACAGAGGGTTTGGGCAAACAACAGTGGACCACAGACCATAGCATAAGCTCTTCATTACATATGACCATTAAATCTTAAAAGGAGATAATTAAGGAAGATCAATGGACTGACACTGATAAATAATACCTTTTGACTGAACTGCTAGTGTCATGTAATGGGCTGAATACATTCTGTTGCAAAAGCCTCTGAGCTTCTCATAAATGTTGTTGTTATTTTTCTCTGGAACGTGCTTCAGTGTGTCAATATTACCTGTAAAGAGTTCAGGCAATTGAAACTGACATCTTGAGAATTAGCCAATACACTTTAGAGTATCAATATTACCTGTAAAGAGTTCAAGCAATTAAAATCAACATCTTAAAAATTAGCCAATACATTTTAATGTATCAGTATTACCTGTAATGAGTTCAAACAATTAAAATCAACATCTTGAAAATTAGCCAATACATTTTGATGTATCAATATCACAGTGGGACCCCGCGTTAACACGGTAGTTGGGAGCCATAGAATCCGACCGTGTTATGAATTGAACCGTGTTATAAGCAACCATGTACAATACCAACACATTTTTGGATTTAATTGGTGGAGGGGGGGGGGGTAATAAAAACGGGTGCGAAAATGCATGGCACAATTACTATTTTTGATCAATATATATTAAATGAGAAAAACATTTGCTGTGGTAACAGAAATTGCAGATATAGTATATTACTTTATTCAGAGAACCATGCATTGATTCATACACATGTCTAATTTATATACACATGTATAATCTATTGCATGAAAAGAGTATCAACACCGTGTACTCACCAGCGAATCTTGTAACATACATTGAATCCATAATACAAATATTTCCATTGAAAATATCCACACACGGATGTAAAATATTCAATAATTTTGTCACAGATCATTATGTGACTGAATTCAATGAAAAGAAAATAACAACAATTATGTAACGGGTGTACGTAATGAATGATGAAATAGTACATGTCCGAAGATTAAATAATGGAAGCTAAAGTGTATTCTTATAATAACTACATGTACATCTCAGGATCTTTCTGTCTCTGAATTCAGTCATTCTAAATTTCAGCACATTTTCCCACCCAAGCTGCTAGTCAAAGTCCTTTGAACTTGCAGCCCAGCTATTGCGTCATGTTCTTTTGATGTACTCTAATAAATACAGCAGGCAGAACTGGCTGTATTTTAACCACTGAATTATGTCACTAAATATTGACACAGCTAAAATGATAAAGTAATCAACACTAACTTTGTCTCCCAGCTATTTGCATGTGTACAGAGGACTACTGCATGGAGTGATTTATGTGTCCCAGATCAAATATTTGCATTCAAATACGCGTAATTAAGAGTTTCTGAGACCTCTGTGTCATATACATTTTATACCATTACATTTCTCATCTGTCAATAGTTATTTTTTTTTAAAACTCTGATTTTTAGCTGCTTTCTGCTAATGTCACGTTTGCTCTTGGCAAAGTCAGTTATAGTTCTCAGTTGCAGAATTCAAATTTACTAGTCAACAGATTGCATAAAACAACACCGCCAAGCCATGCATATATGTTGGCGGGTTTTGTTTCTTTGATGCATCGTTTCCCCCTGATTTGAACAAGTTTAGCTCGGCAGTTTACTTTGATGATAAACAATGTACTTAAATTAATTGATTTATATACATTCTGGTGAGAATCTTTTATCAACTCCCACATTGGCTGTTGCTTAGTTGTGTATGAAATTAAGAGAACATATATCGGAGATTATTAGAGCAGCGATTGTATTCGGAATGCATTCAAGACAAACACAAAGTAGACACAATGGCTTCATTGCTCAGGGATCAGTAATAATAATATTGACATTTATAAGCTGTCATTTTTCAACAATAAACAAAGATCAAAGTTCTCAGTAGGCCCAGCAATTGGTTCGTATTTCCGATGCTTATTCTGGCACAAAACTAAAAGAAATTTGTAAATTTTTGAAATTTTAGGAGCCATACAACGATTATTTTATATATTCGATTTTGTGTGTGATTTCCTCCCCAAAATGATAATACATTTTCTACACGGTTTTTTTCGCACTTTTAAGACAAGTAAGAGAATGATAATTAAACTTTTGTCTTATTTTATTTTTCATACTTAAAAGATTTTTTTTGGTCTTTGAGAAAAATACCTGTAATAAATTACCTAAAATTTCGGGAGCCATGCCATGACTGTGTTATATCTGAATTCGTGTTATAAAGGGGCGTGTTATAGCGGGGTCCCACTGTACTGGTAAAGAGTTCAAACAATTAAAATGTGACATCTTTAGAATGAGCTAATACACTTTGGTATATAAAAAAAATACTACCTTTAAAGAGTTCCAGAAATTAAAACCAATTTGTGAGAATTAGCCAATATTAAATTATACAATATAATGTCATACCTGGAAAAATAATGAATACAGGAACATTCACAGGTTTTTCACAACTGCGTTTATTTAAAGATTTAAAATTTCACACTAAGTAGGAATTCTAATTTTCTTTTGTGTGAGGTAAATGGCACAAATGAGACAAACAGTAAATTTAATGAATTCATACTTCAAATGAAATGAGCAGCAGAGGGGCCAAATCCTACAACTTTTAGAAGCGTAGATTTAGCAAACTGAAGCTTCCTCGAAATGCTTAATAGAAGCCTCCATTTAGCAAAATAAAATTTTAAAAAAACGACGCCATCCACCATGTTAATGCTCCCATCAAGGTCATTCACGGATGGTGAATCATCGATATCGGTTATAAATTCAATGACTTTCTCACCTTTAATTTCTAAAGCGTTTTCGTTAAAGTCTTTTAATACTTCGTAGCATCGCTGATCATCTACACTAGGAGCAACTAAATACAACTTATCCCACTTCATCCATCTCATTATTAAATTGAGTAATAATTGCATCTTGCCGGATCCAGATGGCCCAATTATAATTGCGCGGATAGAGTTTGGTAGCGCTGCATGATGCTTAAGTGGTTCTCTTGTTTTAGTCGCTGAAAAATCAATTACATTCATATTACTATAAATAAATTATGGAGCTATATTGTGTGAAGTGTAAAACGCGTACTAGCACAAATGATGTGACAACGATTACAACTAAAAATAACAGATCAGCACTTACTGGTAGGTGTGCAACATGTGGTATAAAAAAATTTAGATTTGTTTCCCTTGGTGAAACCAAGGATGATAAAATCAAGGATTTAAAAAAAAACGAAGAGGTGATATTGCAGCCAAGTTAGCAAAACTCCCTGGAACACCGTGGGCAAAGTATCCAGGAAAAAAGCACCTTCCAGGATATAGCTACTGTGGCCCTGGAACAAGATTAGCTATCAGACTCGATGATCAAAATCAGCCTCGACGTGGTGAAGAACCAATAGACGCTATTGATAAGGCGTGTCATGCTCATGATGCTGCATATAAAAGCAGCAATTTGCAGCATAGACATCTAGCAGATGTGAAATTAATTCATACGTTAAATGCTATTCCTGATAAATCTTTCAAAGAAAAATTGGCTTCATGGTTGGTAAAATCAGCTATGAAAGGCAAATTGATGATGGGTGCTGGTAATTAATAATATGGAATCTATTTATTATTCTCCGAGAGGATACTGGAGGGGTAGCGCTGCAATCAGTAAACTCGCCAGTGCCGCAAAAGTGAAAAGTGCCACTGCGGCTAATTGGTTATCCAAACAGGCTATTTACCGCGTCCTAAACAAATCAACTTCTCACATTTTGATGTTATCGTACCCAATGAAGTTCATCAAGCTGAATTATTATTTTTACCACATGACGACGGTTATAAATACACGCTAACCGTAGTTGATGTTGCGAGTCGATACAAACAAGCAGAACCGCTAAAAACAAAGTCGGCCACTGAAGTAGCTTCTGCATTTGAAAGGATTTATTGACGAGGCCCACTACGCTGGCCAAATCTATTACAAGTTGATCCTGGCAAGGAATTTCAAGGTGTGGTTGCATTCACAATGAAACATCACAATGTCACCATCAGACAAGGGCGTACTGCGCTACATCGCGATCAGGCAATTGTTGAACGATTTAATCGGACTCTTGCTGAGCGGTTATTTGGATATCAATACGCGAAAGAATTCATCCAAGAAAAAAGATCTCGTGAATGGGTCAAAAGGTTACCAGGAGTAGTTGCAGCGCTAAATAACGAGATTACCAGAACAATCAATATGAAACCTAAAAACGCAATAAAGAAAAAGTATATATCACAACCACGAAACGCTAGCGTTTCTCAGCCAATTCTCGGCAATGCCACCGTGAGATATTTATATGAACCAGGAGAGCTTGAAGGTGGTAAAAAAAAGGGCTACTGATCCTATTTGGAGTGTCACTATGCATAGAATATCTACTATAACACGATCAACTGGTAGACCGTCAATCTATAGATTGGATTCAACCGCCCCTCAGCGGGGGTTTACACGCGAACAACTACAAGTGATTCCTGACGATACTCAATTGCCACTGCATGGTCTTAACTAGCGCCGTTGCGTCTGTTGCACTCAAGACAAGTCAACATCACATTGTTTCTGACATGACCGAGACTGTTATTTTTTCTGTCTACGGTAAATTGTCGAGGATCTTTATCCGAATACTGCCAACGCATTATACAATTGCAACTCGCGCAGTGATTATTCTGATGTTGTTTCAGTGCAATTATTAATTCGGCATCAATATCAAATTCTCGTTTTTTTTGGTCTTGTTGTTTATATCCGGAGAGTTTTTTTATTAATGATTTTAACATCAATATCATCCATTGTTGTGTCGTCGTCGAAAACAATTCTTCGAAGCTGATTTATTCGCCATACTCTGGATACTGCAAGATAGACAAAATTTGACCACTCGATGCGATTATCAACTATCCAAACAATTGTATCCGAAATGGTTAATCCCTGCGAGGAACGTATTGTTGTTACATAACCCAGCGTCCATGGCGATTTATCAGCACGCAATGCATCTTCGACAACACTGATATCAACCAGCACAATATCATTTAACACTAGAATTTGTTTTTCTAGTCCTGACTCTGTCAACCGGCCTGGAATTTCAACTTCAATATTCTGCAGCCGTGTATCCGAGGGTCTATAACACAGCGGCGTTGGAAGTGTTGGAAATTTTTCTTTGTGTAATTCAAACAACTTTCTCTGAAGTGTGTTTCTGACTATCTTTCTACTTGCCACTAAAAAATCATTTGGTCTCCGTGCTTCCCAAAATTCCTCCATGGGAGTTTCAGGAATTATTTCTCTGATTATTTCACATTGGATTTTATCCGGTTGTAATCTAATTAATTTCTTGACTTTACGTAATTGTTCATCAAGTGCTCTATAGTCTATATCGTTTTCTTCATAATAGTCAACAAACCCTTTCAACCAATCATGTGGACTCCCACCGACAAATGGTGGTGGTTGGCCATGATCTCCACACATTATCACTGCTGTATTCGCGCACAGCAACCAATCAAGAAACATTTTTAATACATCCACCGAAACAGTACATATCTCATCCCAAATAATAACCTCAGGAATGAATATCTCACCCATTCTTTCAGGGGTCCATTCATCGTCCTTGTATCGAAAAAAGCTGTGATAAGTACAAGCTTCAACATTTCGTTGTTTTATCTCTCGCGCTAATCTATGGGTTGGTGTCAGCACAATCATATTTGCTCGCCCACGATATAATTCAATTGCCTGAGTCATCTTTCCTGACCCTCCACAGCCGTTTAAATAAACTGTTTTATATCTACAAATTGGATCAGATATCGGTGGTGCATTAGAACGTTCTGATAAATTATCTCCTTGTAAGTAACTGTTTTTAATCTCAACGTCTGCTGATTCAGAATAATCACGCAGTGTTTCCTTTTTAATTCTCCATGTACCCCAGCCACCTCGTTGATGTACTTTTTGTCAATGTAAAATGAATCAACTGCAACTCTAACCGCAGTGTCAGGAAATCTATTTTTCATTGAAAATAAATTGATACAAGCAAAACCCAGCATAGACGACCTCAAATGTGTATACGGAGAACTGTAACCATCACTGTAAGTAACAACTGTACCCAATTTTGTTCCATCGGACAAGAAAGCGTCCTTGCGATCCACATATATGTTTTTAGAAACTGCATCCGCGATTACAAAGTCATATTCGGTGTTATCTATAATCAACCGTGAAGAATATCTTTTATAGTCACATTTTTTCCCTCCCTGAGCGAATTTTCCATTTATTCTTCTGCCGAGATCTTTTGTTTCACTGTTTCTTTGATTAAATACCCGTTTGGACCACTCAATGATATATTCTTCGTCGGCATCAATATGTTTTCTGGACTCGTCAATTATACTATCAAGAAGTTCCGGTTCTGGTAACCAGACATTAGTTTGTTTCCGATATAATTGCTTCACTGAATCTCAACGAAATAACATTTTTGTATCAATCATGAACCGTAATAACGCTATTGGCAGCCACTTCTTTTCAGACATGTGTCTACCAATCCAAATATAACAACAGCGATGAAGTCCTGCAGCGAATTCAAATGATACTACACGAGCAAAACCTGTTAAATCAAAGTCGGGTAATAGTCCATTAATTGCAGCACGAGTCATTTCATGTACGGGGTGCCCAAATTGTTTAAAATACTCAGCGGCGGATCCATAACCAAGAAAACTAGCTGAATAACAAGCAGCCATATCAACTGAAATGATACTCGAGGAACCTGTGATTCCAGAGTCGTATTTTTGGTTCCATAAACCGCCATGATTAAATTTGAGACAACTAGACTCAATATCTGGCAAGAATTCAGTTCGTGTTGGTTTCCATGCGTTTTTCTTTCTCGCAAAATGAGCTGCAACCGATGAAATCGTAAAGCAGTTTGTCTGTAATTGTTCATCATTGTTGATGATTTCATCATTGGCTGCTTCGTCGCCCATCGTTAAAAAACCATTAGCTGGTTTTTTTTCATTTTGTTGTGCAACGCTTCAGTGTGGTATAATTCACCATTTGGTCTTACAAATTGATCAAAAGTAACTGTGTCGTTTTCAGTGCTGCGAAGTAACCACACTGACACGGGGATGTTTTTACTCAAATGCACAATAGCATCGAATAGTTTCTCTTCATCTTCTCCCAAGAATTCGTCAGGTATAAGCTTTATTGTTCTGTTCCGTGGAAATATTGTGACCGCGGATGTCCATGCATGTTCGTTATAATCAATAATTTTAATTGGGACTCCATTTTTGTTATATTTTGATTCATATAATACTTCTCCGGTTATCGTCATAACTGTTATTGGAAATCTCAGTGATGTTTCTAATTTCGCTATATCGCTAATAGTTGCTCCGCGCTCTTTGACTGTTAAACCCCATTGAGCTATTTTGCTACGCCGTAAATCAGTTAGTTTGTTCCCTCAGAATGCATTTGTAAAATGCTCTGTTGTTCGTTCTTCTACACAATTCAGCGACGAGGTTGCCGGCGACTAGTATTTCATCGGCGCTAGTTTTCCTATATCAGGTTTTTCATTTAACGGATATATCCCATAAACAACTGCTGTTTCAGGGTATTTTCCTTCATAGTATGGCTTGTCAATTCCAGTTAACAGACCCGGCTTAGAATCACGGCTAACAACGACTGTTTTCTTGTCTTTGAGAATTGGTTCAAATTTGTCTCGTATAATCCAATCACCTGATTCTAAACTGACAATGAATTTCACTCTTAAAAAATACTTTTTACTGTCAAGTTGTGATATTATCGTAGCTGAGTTTTCGTCGTTCATAGTGGAATCAACAACACCATCAATTCGAAATGTTGACCAGCTATGAGATGCTCCATCATGCTTGAATTCAACAGCACAGTCACAAATTTTCAAGCTGTTATCATTTATTGCCCGTTTTGGCACATCTTTGAGGGTTCTATTGAGATTGAATTTAATATTTTTCCAAGGCGTAATTTTCGATAATCTCTCAAATTCTTCCATGTTATAATTAAAACAAGTATTTAAATAAGTAATTAATATATAATGAATCACTGCAAATGGCTTATGATTGGATCAACAACCCCGTGTAACAAATCATGCAGAAGCGAATTCTGTGAGTATCATTTACAGAGCATTCGCAACGGTTCTTTTTGCCCTCTCCCATGCCTCCGATGTGGGATGGACGTTAGGGGAAAATCACAATTATGACTCAATTGTGGCGGCAAACGATACAGAGAACTAAAATGCTACTATGACAAATGAATAAAAAATACCATCATTGGCCCTGACGTTGTCAACGTCATAAAGACCCCTCAAGACTAAATTGAGAGGTTTATAATTAAAGCAAATAATAAATTAAACAAATAGTATTATTATACAAATGAGTCAAGACTTCAGACCTCACCCCGTGCTTGTTAATTATGAAGCTTCTCGCGATGGTGTTGTTAGACACTGCAGATTGAAGAAATCTGTTAGTGTTGTGAGTAATATGGGATATTTGAGGTTTTATACTAAAAATAAAAATTATTATAATCATCGTTTTGTGTATGAAGTGTAAAATGGATTGATCGGGGATGGTCTTGTTATTGATCATATAAAAAATAACAAGACTGATAATTATTTGTATAATTTACGTGCTGTTACACAAAGTGAGAAAACAGCATCTGGGAAAACTGGAAAATACTCAAAAAATGAGAGATCAGTAAAATCATATAATATGACAACTAACGAGGAAATTATATTTCAGTCTATGACTGCAGCCGGTAAATATTTCGATATTTGTATGCCCTCAGTACAAAAAGTAGCAGAGGGAATACAAAATTCCGCTTTTTCAAAACGTTTTAATAATAGGATTCGATTTGTTTATGTCTAACTATGGTATTAAGGGAGATAAACATGCAAAACAAGCAAAGAGTGTGAAATTATTTGATACAGAAACTAACGAAGAAAAAATATTTGAATCAATGAATGCGGCTGGAAAATATTTCGATATTTGTTGTTGCTGCTTCGGGTTAACAATTCTTTTACGATGAAAATCACTATGATTGAAAGTCCTAGGACTTTACAAACAGACTGATTTGCAAAACTTCACCTCGCAGATCAATTAAATTATTAGATTGGTCAGTGAGTTTGAAATTAATTCTCATTAGCGAATCATTATGACATCGCATAAAGACTGGATTAGTTGGATCCTTAATAATTAGAAATCCTGGAGGAGATTTGGTGCAAATGAATATAGAATATATCCCTGCTGAGCTTGATTTGATTGCTCAAGATTTATTTGATAGCTTCCTTCAATAACATCACATACTAAATTTAGTGCAATCACCGAGGATATATTAACGTTGTTCGGAGTGATATGTCTACCGCCGCCGTTTGGGTCATTATCATGTTTGAGGATTGTTATTTGTGGTTGTGATAATTCCTTCCAATCATCGTGGACTCTTTTGAATTCAATATCGATGGCATCACTGAGAGTTTTTTTTTAATCATTGATGTCATACCCAGGAATTTTGTGTTGGAATATCTTCTACATGTATCTTATAGTATTTTGCAACATCTATTCTATCTTTATCATCTTCGGCATTTAATACTGCTTGAATAAGTCTTGTGTGATGTAATTCTATATCGTGTATAATTTGATTTAATATTTCTATGTATTTCACCGCTTGGGATAAATCTTGAAAACTCTGCCGTAATTTATCTAAATGATTCTTATATTCTTGTTTAAATTTATAAAAAATTGTCGAGATATAACGGAGGAAATATCCATACCCTCCTCTCCCCTTCATTTGAAAATGCCAATTGCCTTCCTTGTAAATAATACTATCTGTTAAAAAATTATTTATAGGAATCCCTTTGAATATTTCAGGGGTAAAATTATGATATGATCTATTGGTTGTAATATAATTGGATTTTTGTGGTTCAGGCGGTATAACAATTTCTCGTCTAAGTAGTACTTCAGGCCATCCTAATACTGATCTGATTGAACTGTTATAAATATCTACAACATACCCGGGAGAATTAATCTCGATCGCAGATGATAGCGTCGGCTCGTGAACTGTTATAGCGATTTTTATTCTTTCCCAGTAATTGATTTAATTCTACACGCTAATTCGTTATTGATTTGTTCAATTTGGTATGACCCTGTTGGCAATGAGACAATGTTCCAGTCTGGAGTTCCGTCTTCGCGATTTTTCCACGCAAACACTAAAGAATTATTCAGTTGTTGACCACCAAATGCTACTGATCTAATATTAGGCCAACTGTGATACACCCGTAGTTTTACCAACGCGATTTCCTTCACTGGAATCGGAGTTGGGAAATTCATGTTAAATTCGGGATTCGTTGATGTTATTGATATCATGCTTGTTCTCACCGGTGTTGTATTTTCTACTATTTGTTGAAGTAGTTCCTGCGGTGTTGTCATTATTATTATTATCATTGTTGAAATTGTTTACATTTTCCAATTTTAACATCGTTGACTCGTACAATTGAACCATCGCCGAAAACTCGCTATCTGATATTGTTGTATCATCCAACGACGATGATATCATTGATGATAATTGTGAGTCTGCGGCAGATGCAATATGAAATTTAATTACATAATCGTGTAGTTTACTCTGGCTACACGATGATAATTTTTTTGTGACCCCGGTTAATATACCAGCGATTGTAGCCATTGCGGATATACAGATTAGAACAACGACTGGAGCAATCATTGTAACTGAAGATAGTATTATTCCAGCAGCAATGATTGCTCCAGATACTGAGTACACGGTAACATCAACCGCGGTTATTCTTCATCGGTATTTTTTAAATTTTTATTCGATATTCCTCGGTGAACGCTTTGAGGTTAGATTGGAATTCTTTGACCTGATCATAGCGATACTGAGATACTGAAGGTATCGTCGATGATGAAATCATCGCTGTTGTCATTTTATTTTTTAACGCATTAGTGTTTTCAATTGAAACTGAAAATCAGTTTAATTATTTACTCAAATCTGCTACGAACTCTACATACCACGTTGTTGAAACCCAGGCTAAATTTCTATCAGTGGATGTTATCGTGAACTTTTCAGATATATCCTTGTCGATGATTGTTGATATCGTATTATTAACTCCAGATGAACTACTCGATGAAATATTGAATTGAGTCTGTGATACTACTGTTAATCAATAAATGCCCTTGAAGGTTGCAGTGATACTTAGTATATTGTCTGTAGGAGTCCACGCAAATGGTCCATGCTGAATCGTGTATACGATATTGTTGGTTTTCTCATGAGGAATTTTTGTTTTTTCAATGACACTTATCATCCTCGCTGCATCAACTTTCATTGCCTCGATGAAGTTTTTCATCTCATCGATGGATTTCTTAATATCAGGTAGTTTTATGTCTATTTTATCGAATGTGGTTCCAAGAAATTTATCAATAATGTTTTAACGAAGTATTGAAAACTGTTTTATATGCTCTTCATATCGGGATTGAAATGCTGCAAATTCCAACACAGAATTTTTTATCTCTGTGAGTTTTGGTGTGGTCACACGTGGAACGCCAAAGAAGTTATTTACAACGTCAATGATATCTTGTTGAAGCTGATTAAATTTATCATCAAATGATTTTAATGAATTCGTAACAGATACATAATTGTTATCGAGTGATAAAAATTTATCTGTAATTGTTGAAATAAACTAACTCGGTTCGAGTTTACCCTGATCAGAAAAAAGCGCGATAGTATTCTCTGTTGTGTCTCGTCGTTTAACTAAAATATCATCAAGAGAAACATTACTGGTTTTCAATTTACCCTGACGATCTTGAAATACAACTATTTCACCAGGATCAACACTTGCTAAGTTCAACGTTTCAGCTATTTCATCTTCGATTAGTTTATTTACACTCTTGATTTTATCAAGGATTTCAACTCCATCAGGTTCGGGTTTTCCCAATGATAAAGGTCGTCCCAAAATATCAATCATTGTTATTGTAGAAATCTTTTCTCTGTCTAAATCCAGCGACTGCTAGTATATTCAATCACGACTACATTGAGTGGTTTTGATTGAGGAATCTTTGACTCCTTTGAAATGGCATCAAGGACATTTAGTACTTCGCTGCCTCATATTGGTGGGTCAATCATCGTTTGTGTTGGTAACGTAGAATACCAACGAGGTGTTTTCAAGTTGTTTATATAACGCATAAATTCCTTCGGAGGCGCTAATCCATTCGAGTCAAAGTAAATAATCCCACGTGGATCAATTGCATATGCAACCCAATGGATTCCAGGTCCGGAGCTGTTATCTAGATTAATAATACCGGTTTCAACATCATTTGGTTGTGCCGGCAACTGATCTTTCATAAAAACACCTCTGAAGTTTCTAATTGCGAGTTTTTTAGTGGCATCAATTAAATCAAAATCAGACATGGGAACCATAGGTTCTCTAACTAGTAAACCATCCCTGGGATTCTCAAACCCGATCCGTGAACGAATCCGCCTTTGTACCACGTGTGTGGAGTTCCTGGTAGTCTTAGACCCATTCCCTTTTTTTTATACTTAGATCCGCAAACGGATCCCCCGGTTGCTTTCTTTAGTGCCATCTCTGCCGCGGTACCAACGGCTCCTAACGCCGCCACCTTCGCCACCGCTGGGGCCGCTAATCAACCCTAACAGCGGGAATATACCACCGGTTTTTATCATGTTTTTAATCGCAGTTGCAGAGAGTAATCTGAACACCTTTTTTTGCTACAAGTGCGTCATTGAAATGTTTAACTTGACGAGTTGTCAGCGATAATTTATTTGCCCCGCCATTCATTTGATTAGGTTTCAGCGTTATTGTGGTTCCACATTGCTTAGCTGATTTGGAATGTAATTTTTTTAACTGACCAGGTGTCAACGTGACATTGATATTACTATACGACATTATACAAACACAGATTGATCTAATGGAAAAATCCGAAGGATTTTCAGTAATAGTTTTCACTCAAAGATTTTCCACCGGCGCATCAATGATTCTCATTCGTCCACCAACACCTTCGAGTAGCATTGATTTATCACTGAGAATGACAGCAACTGCTCTATAATTAGGAATACCACCAGGATGAGTTACACGAGCTCGCAAGTGTATATCAACGACGGATTGCCTTGTTAAATCGAGATGTTCCAGCGAAAAGTAATAAATCGGAAGCAGATTTTTAAAATCCAACTGTGATATTTGTAGACCGGTATCGACATTTTGATCACGTCCCATATACGACAACAACCGATGATACGCGCGTGCAATATAATTGTTGTTAAAGTCAAGTTGTATATCCTCTGATGGTTCTTGCTGTCCGTTTATTCTCAGCGAGACTTCATTACATCCAATTTGATTAAATATCATATGGGAACGTTCTTGATTATTTAATCGTGCAGTATTCTGTAGCGCAACAAATATGTGACGTGGAGCTGAAACACCTTGTTTTGATGCTAGATGCCATGTAAGTGTACCATCAATATTAGAATCCATCGTATCTGTGGACACTGATAACCAACTCAACAATGACTTTCCTCCTTGATCCATAAATGATAGTAATCGTCCTTCTGTTGACAGCGAGGGAGTCAACACTGGCATCCATAGTGATAGTTTTGATAAAACGACTTTACCGGCGGCAACTCCAGCACCGCGCCAGATTGCATTATCATCAGTACCCTTTCTCACTAATGCTACCGTATGCTTTGCTACATAGATAACTTTTCTGACGTTTCTACAAAATCCAAATATGTGATGCAACGGAATAGCACATGAAAACCGTCAATGTTGTCCCTGCAAAGTTTCTACTCGTGTTGCAAATCCTAGGTTGTAATTAGGAATATTATTTATGACATCAAAATCAGCAGCTGGTCTTACATACCCGGCAGGTGCTGGATTAACTGCAGTAGCTTGTGTTGCTTTTACTCTAGAATACTGGACGTGTTCGGCGTTATCAGTAATATCCTTCGCGAACATCATAGACGGACCTGCCGATCTTGTATAGTCATCGGAATATCTTGCTAACCCGATTATCCCCGTAGCAATATCAACTTCACGCTCAATAGATTCGATTTCTCTTCTACCAATGAGATATCTTGCACTTTCAAATAACGCCATAATCCCATTATTAACAAAACCAACTCGGATAGTTTGGTTATCTGCGTATGGTGTATCATCTGCTTGTAATAGTTCACCTTCGACTTCAATAAAGGCTTCACATGGCAAAAAGTATTTACTGGTATCATGAACTTGAAGTTCAGTTTGTGATCTAAGATCAGGTTGCACTGCGTGATAAGAATAAAATTGATAATCACGTACAGAATCATCTTTAAGTACTGGGGCATCCATATCAAATGCGCTATCAGGTACCCGTTTGAACATTTTTTTATTATATATCTGCCGGTCTAAATCATCGTCGTGGTTTTTTTAAACCACTTCTCGCTATAATATTTGCCGTTAAATTATCCTGATCAAAAACTCTTTGATTGGAAAATCCTTTGGATTTCAACAATGAAGTCGCCAATGATGCTAGTTTTTCATCTACTGTGTTATTTATTATTTTACTAAAACTTGCAGGGATCACTGCCGTAGATGGTAACGGTGATGACTGTGAAGTCATTTGTGGTTTCTTTCGTCGTCAAACTAACGCTGTTAATTTATCTTTCGTGGCTGAAAACGCCTTTCCGGCAAGATCACCAACGAAATTAATACCCTTATCTTTATCTCATTTGCATTCATTCTTAATTACACTTGTCTTCATTCTGCAGTACATTGACATTCATTTTGCAATACATTTGCCTTCATTCTGCAGTATATTTGATTTCATTCTGCAATGCATTTGCCTTTATTCTGCTGTACATTTGCCTTCATTGCACTGTATATTTTTATTCCAGTGATAAAACAACCCATTTAAAGATCAGTAGCTTGTTACCAGTACTGTATACAATTGTTTTTAAACCTCTTGACATGTAGTTTGGTTTATGTGTGCTTGACACCATATAGTACATGATAGGCAATACATGGCAGCCAGTATATTTTAATAGAGGTAGACCCTAGGAAGAATAACTGATCCACGTGGAGCTGTTAGCAAGCTTTCTCAAATACCCAATCTAGCCAAGCTGAGATTCAAATCCACACTGACAGAGGTGAAATGACAGTGATCTGCAAAGGTAAGCATATTAGACCACTCAGTCCTAAGAGGAAACCCCCTCCTGACATAAACAAGCAAAATTTGGCAAGCACATTTCTATTATATGCAGATGAACTAATTAAATTTGATGCCATTTGATTGATTATTCTAATCTTAACAACTTTTCAACTTGACCTTATCCAGTAAAACCTTTTATCAAAAAGGTATAGCTGTATTATATACAAGAAACTTTTTAAAATCCACTCTCACATCTTCTACATTATTATGCAGAAACTGCTTGACTTGAATGCAAAATCTGACATGATGACCTTACCACTGATGGACAGGATAACATTATGTGCCCCTTTCACATTTTTGTTGGGGAACAATAAAAGTGTAACTTACCCCACATAAATTTTCCCATGGGGTGACCTGGCTTGGCACAGGAAGACAGAATCTGGCACAGTCTATTACCATCTTGTGGTATTTTCATCTGAAACTCTGAAGCATTGAGAGTATATATATATATATCATACAGACTGAGAGGCCATCTTGATTAAGAATTCATTAGCAGTTGTATTATTAAATTCCCATATCACAGCTTGAGAAAAAGACCCTGTAATAAGTATTAATCTAAATACCAACTTAATGCCAGCTCTTGTATCTACTGACAAGAGCTAGGTGCTATGAACAATTTTGTACTGCTGTATAGCACGGTATTTCTGAACATACATTAAAGAGTGCTGAAATTGAAACTTACGTTTTACTGTTGATCTAATAGTTAGGAAAACTTTGTGAAAGATGCAAAAGCCCAGGCAACATATTTTTAAATAGAGCCAATAAATATAAAATATAATTAACGAATGAGAATGTATTTAGTGGACTTGAGAAATTATGTTATGTTCAGACAGAAAACAAATGCAATAATGAAAAGCAAAGGATGAGTTATATTCTTACAATAGAATACATATGCTTAACACTTTCATATGTGCTAGCTAATTACTAAAACATGTTGGGTATTTTTGCTTTTGTCTTTTGGGGGGAGTTATATCTTAATTTTTCTCAAATGTTAGACTTGGCCCAAATATATTTTACAAGTTCCCAAATGGCAACCATATTCTCATACATGACACATATCAAAACATGTCATCTAAGCATTTTACATATACATGTAATCATATTTGCAAGATTCACCTTTATTTGAAATAGGGTGTGACAGATACAAATGTTTTGCTTGTATCTATCACAAATTGGTACAATGAAAAACAACCATAGTATGTCCCAATGAGAAAAAACATAGTACGGTAAAGCAAATTTTTAGTAAATTATGTTTCTCCGAGAATACTTACCCAATCACATTACTTCAGGGATATTAGCCTGCTACCTCGCGAATCCAGCCCTACCAAAAAGACGAAAATTCGTCTTTCCTGTCTATGTCATATAGACAAAGGGCAATAACTCTTGCCCATTACCTCCCCTTGCCGCCCGTTAGGTGTCGCTTCTTTAGTTTTTAAGCTGAGCGATATATAAAACACGAGGATGCTCGCATGGCGGGGTGGTTGGGAGGGTTTCTTAGTAATGTGATTGGGTAAGTATTCTCGGAGAAACATAATTTACTAAAAAATTTGCTTTCTCTTTTAAAGACGTTCCCCAATCACATTACTTTAGGAGAATAAGTAATAGGAGGAGGGAATGCGGAGCATCCGACCTCCACCCCGGGTATCCTCTAGGGAATGATGGTTGGATTCCCCATGTGAATGATAACCCGGTCTCCTAATTTTCAATCAGCAACACAGCCCAGGGTCACGTGATATGTGACCCTTTTATGCGGTTAAGAAGATAGTTATTGAAATCTTCTTACCTACGAAAATTTATCTGGCGAATCCAGCGAAGCTAATAGGCTGTGCTGATTGTTGCACATGGGTCTGGTGGGCGTCTGGGCTGCCCAACACCGGACCTACTAGAATCAATGTTTGCCTCTGCGAGTACAAACTTGAAGATAAAACTGTAGAAGGTTGACTCTGCAACAGCTTCTATAAGGTGACTGATTTGCGAATTCTCAGAGTACGCCGAGCGTATAACCCACTACAGCCATGAAGCAAGGGCTTGAATGGTGATATCTCATATCCCAGCTATCACCAGAAGAAAGAGGTGCTAGTATGTGACCTGACTCACCTCTATGCATTGAAATGGTGCTAGAGTGCCCAAACAGGATCTTACATGGCTGTTGATCCTGACTTATCTATAAAGAAAGCGAGCTAATGACGACTCGTTGATCGCAATGTATGGTAATCTATTTTGGACTACGAAGCCTGGCTGCGTCAAGAGGACCATCAAACCCTCTGATCGAAACGAAAGAGAGTTTGGGTCACTAGAAAGGACATGTAACTCGCTCACCCTGCATGCTGAAGCTAAGGCTATCAAGAAACCCAATTTGTATGATAGTAGCTTTAACTAATCGTGGGTTAAAGACTCAATACTGTCTGAATTGAGTCATGTTAAAACCCAGGACAGATTCCATTTGAAAACAGGGTGAGGGATATAAGTCGATTAAATTTTTTTTTTTTTTTTTTTTTAAATGTCTAAAGATCTGACAAATCTTTGTCATGGCTGATAGCACATGTACCAGAATGGCGGAATGTGTCTGATATCATGGAGCGGTAACATTTGAGAATAACTGGAGCCAGATGTTTCTCCTCGAAAAGCCAGAGAAAAGTTGGCCAGTTGAGGGATTGTGACACTCAGAGGAACAATGTGAATGATATGGTACCAGTCTCTGAAAACATGCCACTTGCCCTCGTAAACCTTCAGAGTAGAGGGCCTTCTTGCTCTCGAGATTCTCTCCGCAATCAAAGATTTAAATTGTTTGTTTTGCAAGGCTGTCTGGACAAGAGCCAAGCTTGAACATAAAGACGGTCCAGACAGGGGTGGAACACCCCTGGCCGCGGTTGCATGTGAATACTTGTGCTGACTGTAATCTTCCTGGGTAGATCTATCGCCTAGATTGAGTAGATCGGAGACCCAGGAGTTGTTCCATCCGAGAGGGGTAATCAGAACCATCTGACAATTCTGACCCCTTAACTTCTGGATTAATTCCAGTACCAAGACCGTGGGAGGGTAGGAGAATGCCCACAACCCTTCCCAGGTGATTGATCGAGCATCCACGACCCAAGCTTCTGGGTCTGGAACCTGTGAGATGAAAGGTGGAGAACTTGCGATTCCATCTTGTTGCAAAAGATCAATCATCGGACGTCTCCAAAGTGTGTCAATTGGAAGAAAGTCCGATTGATGGAGTGACCATTCTGTGTGAATGACTAGATAGAGTGTCAGCCAAGACATTGAGTCTGCCAAGAATGTGTCTGAATTGTACATTGAGGTGGAGATTGTCGAACCAATGTAGAAATTGCCAGTTCAGATTGCACAGGTCTGGTGATTGGTGTCCCCTTGTTTTGAGGCAAGGCACCACCACAATGTTGTCTGACATAATGAGGGCAGTTTGTAATAAGAGTTGATCCTGCCCGAAATGAAAGGCATTGATGACTGCCGTTATTTCTGAAAGGTTGATGTGGAAAGGGCTCGCCCCTGGCACCCACGTGCCGCTGACAGTATCGAAGTTCGGCAACAGGTGGGCACCCCAACCGTAGGTATTAGTGGCGGAACATACCGTTATCCCCTTGGGGTATCTCCAGAGTAATCCCTGTGGACAGCCTACAGGGGTTGTGCCATTGACTCAAGAATGATTGTATCTCTGGCGTGAGCATGACTGTTTTCTGGGATCGAAGGGACTTGAAAAGAGCGCAATTACGCTAGCAACGTCCTTTGTAAAGGGCGCATAAAAGGACGGCTGATCGGGATCAAGTCTGCTGCCGCATTGAATAATCCGAGGATCTGCAACTCTCTCGCTAAAATGCGCATCCTGTCGGAAACGGACTCTACGAGTGCAATTATCTGGATAATCGCAAACTCGAGGAAGCCTTACCAGATTCAGATCGGGAGAAACTCCACACCCAGATGGACCAAAATCCGGATTGGACACAGATCAAACTTTATCCAGTTCACGAGAAAGCCTATTTGACGTAAAGTGATATAAGATCGTTTCTGCCTTTGAGCAGAATAGAACTTGACAGATGTTTCTGGAGGATGTCATCCAAATATACTGCCGACGCAATAGATGAAGTCGAGCGGAACAGGGTGACGACGTAACCCATAACCTTGGTACTAGCCCAAATGCTTAAATTTAGGCCAAAAGGTATGACATGGAACTGATAAGCCTAGTCCCGACAAGCACAACGGAGAATGTCCGCTACTCGTGGGATAGGGACGTGAAATGTGCGTCGGTCATATCTAGCCAGCTTATGATGGGGTTTAAGCGACGTGCCCTTCAGACATGCGTCACGACGTATCAGGTCTAGGTTGGCAGAAGCAGTCAGCGCATTGGCCATGGAATGGTGAGCTGCCCTGTTAAGAACCCTAGCTAACCGGGCCGTCGAATCCCAAGCATGTTCATTGCCAGATTTATCAGCGATCCTGAAAATGGCTAGGGAGGCTAGGTCTAACAGTGAAGACGTAGCGACTACATTCGAACCAGCTTGGACGTGGCATTGAACACAGTTTTGTCCACTTTATAAGACAATGCCGCAGACATATGGACTGCTGCCCTATTTTATCCCGAGCCAGGACCTCAGTATTGAACGCATCGGAGTGAGTTTTGTACCATCGACCTGAAAACGACGCTGGTACTTGGCTTTCAGAAAAGAACGCCTTAGCATTTCCTGGATCCCCTATACGTGTCGACAGACGGTCATTAATTTCCTTAATTTTGTCGACTGGGGAAGGAGGCGGAAAGACAGAATATCTTCCCCTTCATCCAGATCGACCGACGCACTAACCCTATAGTCGGTAATTGCAGCAGGAGGTGGAGGGAATTCTGAAGGGGCCTTAACACCCTAAAAATTTCCTCCACTGCGGCTTTGAAGCTGAACTCAGTCCGTTCCATAGTTGGATCTGCATACAGCTGATTTGCCTGTGATTCATCGCACTCACTATGTGCATAATCTTGCTCTGGTAAAGCATCCATATCGGGGTAATGTATACCAGGTGGCATAGATGACTCGATTCCGTCATCTCTAAAAAAGGCATTCACTCTCCCTTGTGGATGAGTTGATAGCCTATGGACGGCCGGCAATGCCGAATGAATTGATTGGTATATGTTTGGCCTGAACGCCTGCGACGGGCCGGCTATGACCGGCACCGACCGCTCGAATGGTCGGGTTGGATCGAGAGATTCATCGCCAACATCAGAGTCATGGTAGTGATATGTAACCGGTAGTACGGATTGACAGACGGAAACATCACTAGAATCTTCGTCAATCCGATTTGTGCGGATTGCGGTATGATAAAAGTCCCCGTGCTGGTACAGCGGTACAGTCGGACGGACTGGTATATGACTAAAATCTCCATACGGTTGGACGACCGGTGCCTGTTGGGCTGGACGGCCGGAGCCGGATGGACTGTCAGTGCCGGCAAGTGTCGGCTGGAAGCTTGGCTGGACAACCGGTGCCATTTGGGTTGAACGGTCATTGCCGGATCGACGCCCGGTGCCGGTTAGTGCCAGGTGGATGACCGGTGCCATATGGCTGAACGGTCATTGCCGGATGGACGCCCGGTGCCGGTTGGTGCCTGCTAGAAGGTAATAATAATTACATAATGCTTATGTAGTGCGGCCAGCACTGTGCACCCATCTACCATTCGCTCAGAGGGAATGTTGGTTTTGGTATAGCTTGCATATCTGTACAGCATACCAGGTGACCTAGATGACGCAATTCTGTCATAATTGACACTTTCACTAAATCTCCCTTGTGGAGAAGCCGTGAACATATGGACGGCCGGCACTAACGGCTGATTGAACTGACGAATGGTCGGCCTGAAAGTCCTGTTCTGGTAAAGCTGCCATATCTGGGTAGCGCATACCAAGTGGCATAGATAACTCAATTCCGTCATCTCTGATAATGTCACTAATTCTCCCTTGTTTTTAAATCACACCGACACGTATTTGACGTGACGGGAGGTGTACACCGGCGATACCGACTGATTTGTCTGGTATATGGTCGGCCGGAATGTCGGCGAAGGTCCGGCTATGACCGGCACCTGCCTCTCGAATGGTCTGATTGGACGGAGATACATCTATAACATCTCTCTCATTGTAGTGATATGTAACCAGTAGTACAGATTGACTGACGGGTACATCACTATAATCTCCGTAAATCAAATGTACTGCCGGTGCAGGTTGATGTCGGCTGGAAGACCGGTGCCATTTGGGCTGAACGGTCGTTGCCGGATGGACGGCCGGTGAAGGTTGATGCCGGCTGGAAGGTCGGTTGCACGACCGGTACCATTTGGGCTGAACGGTCGTTGCCGGATGGACGGCCGGTGCAGGTTGATGCCGACTGGAAGGTCGGCTGGACGACCGGTGCCATTTGGGCTGAACGGTCGTTGCCGGATGGACGGCCTGCATAGGTTGATGCCGGCTGGAAGGTCGGCTGGACGACCGGTGCCATTTGGTCTGAACGGTCGTTGCCGGATGGACGGCCGGTGCCGGTTGATGCCGGCTGGAAGGTCGACTGGACGACCGGTACCATTTGGTCTGAACGGTCGTTGCCGGGTGGACGGCCGGTGCCTGTTGATGCAGGCTGGAAGGTCGGCTGGACGACCGGTGCCATTTGGGCTGAACGGTCGTTGTCGGATGGACAGCCGGTGCCGGTTGATGCCGGCTGGAAGGTCGGCTGGACGACCGGTGCCATTTGGGCTGAACGGTCGTTGCCGGGTGGACGGCCGGTGCCTGTTGATGCAGGCTGGAAGGTCGGCTGGCCGGCCGGTGCCATTTGGGCTGAACGGCCGGTGCCTGTTGATGCCAGCTGGAAGGTTGGCTGGCCGTCCGGTGCCAATTGGGCTGAACGGACGGTGCCGGATGTATGGCTAGTGCCGGTTGGTGCCTGCTGAAGTGCCGGCTGAACTGACGGTGTCGGCTGGACGGACGGCTGGACGGACGGCGAAAGTGCATAATAAAATGGATCCAATTGATCCAGCCTAGACTCCATGCGTCCGGACTTACAGGCCCGAAAGCCATGCACGGACCTGCGGTGAAATTTACATCCACTGGGCAGCCTAAACCATGTCAGCATAATTTCCTCCATTTCCACATTGCCAACACCCATTTTGCCATTCATGCCTTCGTTGTCGACTTTGCTACTGAAACGACAAAAGAAGAGAACAAAGCACAGATTAAAAAAAATTCAGCATATTATTAATTCGATAATACTATAACCGTTATTAACGGAGTAGTCAAATTATTCCGTGCCATGTTAACTCTTAATGACCACACTAGTTATCACCGTGAGCATGTTGCAATAGGTCGTTCAAGACGAAGTCTACTGAAACGAAAAGATGATAAACAAAGCACAAATTAACAATTCAGTACGCTATTAAGTCGCTATTCCATAACCGTAACTAACGAAGGAAGGGAAATGATTAAGTGTCGCGTGAATTCGTGACTACAACACGAAATTCCGCCATTAAATAGTCGCAACTGGTCGTTCAGAGACGAAGTCTACTGAAACGGAAAGAAGATAAACAAGCACAAATTAACAATCAGTACGCTATTAAGTCGCTATTCCATAACCGTAACTAACGGAGGAAGCGAAATGATTAAGTGTCGTGTGAATTCGTGACTACAACACGAAATTCCGCCATTAAATAGTCGCAACTGGTCGTTCAGAGACGAAGTCTACTGAAACGGAAAGAAGATAAACAAAGCACAAATTAACAATTCAGTACGCTATTAAGTCGCTATTCCATAACCGTAACTAACGGAGGAAGCGAAATGAATAAGTGTCGCGTGAATTCGTGACTACAACACGAAGTCCGCCATTAAATAATCGCAATTGGTCGTTCAAAGACTTTTTTGAAGTCTACTGAAACGTCAAAGAAGATAAAGCACACATTATCAATGCAGCACGTTATTAGTCGCTAATATCGTAAACGTTACATACGGAATAAGCGAAATTATTGAGTGCTACATGTATTACATGCTTTGACCACGTTGCAACCTGGTCCGAAGTCTAGAAAAGGTGACAAAGTCACTCAAATTGGAAAATATTGTAAAATAATGTATACGACCTGTAGAGGAATGATTATCCAACACAGCAATTCCAAATTTAACTTCGGATGGTCAGAATTTACACTAAGATGGCTTGGATTCATTGGAGGTCTAATTGTACGTGTTTTCGCGTAAGCGAAGCTAAAAAACTAAAGAAGCGACACCTAACGGGCGGCAAGGGGAGGTAATGGGCAAGAGTTATTGCCCTTTGTCTATATGACATAGACAGGAAAGACGAATTTTCGTCTTTTGGTAGGGCTGGATTCGCGAGGTAGCAGGCTAATATCCCTGAAGTAATGTGATTGGGGAACGTATTCAAAGGAGAAACCTGTACACCATGAACTTCTACAACTGACTATGAAAATTATTTGACTCCATGACATGAAAATAGGAACATTCATGAAAGCATGCATCTCATAGTAAAATCAATAAATACTGGGCATGGACAGCACAGTTGTAATATGCTTGTTTTGCACTTCTTCTACAGGCTGAATCTACAATTCTGACATGTCCAGGGTATGTGGTCACCCATCAAAGCTCACTTTCATCCAGATTCAGTGTTATAATTTGTGTCTATTTGAGGCATTATACAGGATTTTTTGGCAAACAATTCTCCTTCATGGGGTCCATTAGATCTGGACTATTGACATCCAAACTATGAAATAAATAGGTTTCATCCATTCTCAAACACAAGTCATCTACAAAGTTTAGTCAAGGCATGCAGCACTTAAGTAGTGTTTGTAGAATTCATTTTTATTTCCTTCAGCTTTTGTGAGCTTTACCTTTTGAAACCAAAAACATAACAGGTGCCATCCATGTCTCAGATGAAAGTTGTCTGCAACATTATCACTGCTAGCATCAACAACCGAGCATCTAAGACAACACTGAATGACTGTTTTGTACAATCACCAGAAGCTGAAACTTAACTTTAACAATGTTATCGATTTTTTTATTATTTAAACAGAAATTACTGAACAGTAAGAAATTCAACTTTGTCATCCATATGTAAATATTTAAGAAACTGAAAAGGAACAGTCCGGAAATTAAACCATCAGATTCATGTATATTGCCTCTTCTAATAATTATATAAATCACAATGTTTCCAATGGCACAAATTATTTTTTGCAAATTTATTACAGATTGCATTTGCACCAATAATAGTATATATTTTAGAATTTAATTTTATAAATATATAAAAATTAACCTGTATACTGCTATATAAATGTCTTGTCACTAGCTAAGTCCTAAATACTACTTCAATCTTCGTTAATAAATTGTTTTGTCCCATCATTCATATCAGTTGGCCTGATAAGCAGTGACACCCTGCATAAAGATAAATTACCAAAGCTTTTTAGTTATTACAAAATTAAATGTACCGGATTAAAATAGGTTAAAGATACTAATGTATTATAATATAAATCTTACTGACCACTGTCCACTGCTTGAATCTCCCTGTCCACACTGTCATGTTGAAGACATGGGGACACAAAGAAATTAGCAAATCTATCAAGGGAATCCCTGAAGTGTTTTCTTTCCACATCAAAATGGAAGACAGTCTGCAAATACAAAAGTTGATGATTACTAAAAACCAGAAATATGGGTCTAGTAGTGAACACGGGGCAGTGCATGAAAGCAAATTTTTTAGTAAATTATGTTTCTCCGAGAATACTTACCCAATCACATTACTTTAGGGATATTAGCCTGCTACCTCGCGAATCCAGCCCTACCAAAAGACGAAAATTCGTCTTTCCTGTCTATGTCATATAGACAAAGGGCAATAACTCTTGCCCATTACCTCCCCTTGCCACCCGTTAGGTGTCGCTTCTTTAGTTTTTAAGCTGAGCGATATATAAAACACGAGGATGCTCGCATGGCGGGGTGGTTGGGAGGGTTTCTTGGTAATGTGATTGGGTAAGTATTCTCGGAGAAACATAATTTACTAAAAAATTTGCTTTCTCCTTTGAATACGTTCCCCAATCACATTACTTTAGGAGAATAAGTAATAGGAGGAGGGAATGCGGAGCATCCGACCTCCACACGGGTATCCTCTAGGGAATGATGGTTGGATTCCCCATGTGAATGATAACCCGGTCTCCTAATTTTCAATCAGCAACACAGCCCAGGGTCACGTGATATGTGACCCTTTTATACGGTTAAGAAGATAGATATTGAAATCTTCTTACCTACGAAAATTTATCTGGCGAATCCAGCGAAGCTAATAGGCTGTGCTGATTGTTGTACATGAGTCTGGTGGGCGTCTGGGCTGCCCAACACCGGACCTACTAGAATCAATGTTTGCCTCTGCGAGTACAAACTTGAAGATAAAACTGTAGAAGGTTGACTCTGCATGTCAGCCAACAGCTTCTATAAGGTGACTGATTTGCGAATTCTCAGAGTACGCCGAGCGTATAACCTACTACAGCCATGAAGCAAGGGCTTGAATGGTGATGTCTCATATCCCAGCTATCACCAGAAAAAAAGAGGTGCTTGTATGTGACCTGACTCACCTCTATGCATTGAAATGGTGCTAGAGTGCTCAAACAGGATCTTACATGGCTGTTGATCCTGACTTATCTATAAAGAAAGCGAGCTAATGACGACTCGTTGATCGCCAATGTATGGTAATCTATTTTGGACTACGAAGCCTGGCTGCGTCAAGAGGACCATCAAACCCTCTGATCGGAACGGAAGAGTTCGGGTCACTAGAAAGGACATGTAACTCGCTCACCCTGCATGCTGAAGCTAAGGCTATCAAGAAACCCAATTTGTATGATAGTAGCTTTAACTAATCGTGGGTTAAAGACTCAATACTGTCTGAACTGAGTCATGTTAAAACCCAGGACAGATTCCATTTGGAAACAGGGTGAGGGATATAAGTCGATTGAATTTTTTTTTTTTTTTTTTTTTTTTTTTTTTTTTTTTTTTAAATGTCTAAAAGATCTGACAAATCTTTGTCATGGCTGATAGCACATGTACCAGAATGGCGGAATGTGTGATATCATGGAGCGGTAACATTTGAGAATAACTGGAGCCAGATGTTTCTCCTTGAAAAGCCAGAGAAAAGTTGGCCAGTTGAGGGATTGTGACACTCAGAGGAACAATGTGAATGATATGGTACCAGTCTCTGAAAACATGCCACTTGCCCTCGTAAACCTTCAGAGTAGAGGGCCTTCTTGCTCTCGAGATTCTCTCCGCAATCAAAGATTTAAATTGTTTGTCTTGCAAGGCTGTCTGGACAAGAGCCAAGTTTGAACAAAAAGACGGTCCGGACAGGGGTGGAACACCCCTGGCCGCGGTCGCTTGTGAATACTTGTGCTGACTGTAATCTTCCTGGGTAGATCTATCGCCTAGATTGAGTAGATCGGAGACCCAGCAGTTGTTCCATCTGAGAAGGGTAATCAGAACCATCTGACAATTCTGACCCCTTAACTTCTGGATTAATTCCAGTACCAAGACCGTGGGAGGGTAGGAGAATGACCACAACCCTTCCCAGGTGATTGATCGAGCATCCACGACCCAAGCTTCTGGGTCTGGAACCTGTGAGATGAAAGGTGGAGAATTTGCTATTCCACCTTGTTGCAAAGATCAATCATCGGACGTCTCCAAAGTGTGTCGATTGGAAGAAAGTCCGATTGATGGAGTGACCATTCTGTGTGTCTGAATTGTACATTGAGGTGGAGATTGTCGAACCAATGTAGAAACTGCCAGTTCAGATTGCACAGGTCTGGTGATTGGTGTCCCCTTGTTTTGAGGCAAGGCACCACCACAATGTTGTCTGACATAATGAGGGCAGTTTGTAATAAGAGTTGATCCTGCCCGAAATGAAAGGCATTGATGACAGCCGTTATTTCTGAAAGGTTGATGTGGAAAGGGCTCGCCCCTGGCACCCACGTGCCGCTGACAGTATCTAAGTCCGGCAACAGGTGGGCACCCCAACCGTAGGTATTAGTGGCGGAACATACCGTTATCCCCTTGGGGTATCTCCAGAGTAATCCCTGTGGACAGCCTACAGGGGTTGTGCCATTGACTCAAGAATGATCGTATCTCTGGCGTGAGCATGACTGTTTTCTGGGATCGAAGGGACTTGAAAATGGCGCAATTACGCTAGCAAAGTCCTTTGTAAAGGGCGCCTAAAAGGACGGCTGAGAGGGATCAAGTCTGCTGTCGCATTGAATAATCCGAGGATCTGCAACTCTCTCGCTAAAATGCGCATCCTGCCGGAAACTGACTCTACGAGTGCAGTTATCTGGATGATCGCAAACTCGAAGAAGCCTTACCAGATTCAGATCAGGAGAAACTCCACACCCAGATGGACCAAAATCCGGATTGGACAGATCAGACTTTATCCAGTTCACGAGAAAGCCTATATGACGTAAAGTGATATAAGATCGTTTCTGCCTTTGAGCAGAGTAGAAATTGACAGATGTTACTGGAGGATGTCGTCCAAATATACTGCCGACGCAATAGATGAAGTCGAGCGGAACAGGGTGACGACGTAACCCATAACCTTGGTACTAGCCCAAGGGCTTAAATTTAGGCCAAAAGGTATGACATGGAACTGATAAGCCTAGTCCCGACAAGCACAACGGAGAATGTCCGCAACTCGTGGGATAGGGACGTGAAATGTGCGTCGGTCATATCTAGCCAGCATATGATGGGGTTTAAGCGACGTGCCCTTCATACATGCGTCACGACGTATCAGGTCTAGGTTGGCAGAAGCAGTCAGCGCATTGGCCATGGAATGGTGAGCTGTCCTGTTAAGAACCCTAGCTAACCGGGCCGTCGAATCCCAAGCATGTTCATTGCCAGATTTATCAGCGATCCTGAAAATGGCTAGGGAGGTTAGATCTAACAGTGAAGACGTAGCGACTACATTTCGAACCAGCTTGGACTTGGCATTGAACACCGTTTAGTCCACTTTATAAGACAATGGAGCAGACATATGGACTGCTGCCATATTTTTATCCAGAGCCGGGACCTCAGTACTGAACGCACCGGAGTGAGTTTTGTACCATCGACCTGAAAACGACGCTGGTACTTGGCTTTCAGAAAAGAAAAACCTTAGCAATTCCTGGATCCCCTATGCGTGTCGACAGACGGTCATTAATTTCCTTAATTTTGTCGACTGGGGAAGGAGGCGGAAGGATAGAGTCTCTTCCCCCTCATCCAGATCGACCGACGCTCTAACCTTATAGTCGGTAATGGCAGCAGGAGGTGGAGGGAATTCTGAAGGGGCCAACACCTTATAAATTTCCTCCACTGCGGCTTTGAAGTTGAACTCAGTCCGTTCCATAGTTGGATCTACATACCGCTGATTTGCCTGCGACTCATCGCATTCACTATGTACATAATCTTGCTCTGGTAAAGCATCCATATCGGGGTAATGCATACCAGGTGGCATAGATGACTCGATTCCATCATCTCTGATAAAGGCATTCACTCTCCCTTGTGGATGAGCTGTTAGCCTATGGACGGCCGGCAATGCCGAATGAATTGATTGGCATATGTTTGGCCTGAATGACTGCGACGGGCCGGCTATGACCGGCACCGACCGCTCGAATGGTCGGGTTGGATCGAGAGATTCCTCGCCAACTATCTGTGTCATGGTAGTGATATGTAACCGGTAGTACGGATTGACAGACGGAAACATCATTAGAATCTTCGTCAATCCGATTTGTGCGGATTGCGGTATGATAAAATTCCCCGTGCTGGTACAGCGGTATAGTCGGATGGACTGGTATAAGACTAAAATCTCCATACGGTTGGACGACCGGTGCCTGTTGGGCTGGACGGCCGGAGCCGGATGAACGGTCAGTGCCGGCAAGTGTCGGCTGAAAGCTTGGCTGGACGACCGGTGCCATATGGGCTGAACGGTCATTGCCCGATCGCCCGGTGCTGGTTAGTACCGGCGGGAAGGTCTGCTGGATGACCGGTGCCATATGGGCTGAACGGTCATTGCCGGATGGACGCCCGGTGCCGGATGTTGCCGACTGTAAGGTAATAACAATTACATAATGCTTATGTAGTGCGTCCAGCACTACGCGCCCATCTACCATTCGCTCAGAGGGAATGTTGGTTCTGGTACAGCTTGCATATCTGTACAGCATACAAGGTGACTTAGATGACGCAATTCTGTCATAATTGACACTTTCACTAAATCTCCCTTGTGGAGAAGCCGTGAACATATGGACGGCCGGCACTGCCGGCTGATTGAACTGGCGGATGGTCGGCCTGAAAGACCTGTTCTGGTAAAAGCTGTCATATCTGGGTAGCACATACCAAGTGGCATAGATAGCTCAATTCCGTCACCTCTGATAATATCACTAATTCTCCCTTGTTTTAAAATCACACCGTCACGTATTTGACATGACGGGAGGTGTACACCGGCAATACCGACTAATTTGTCTGGTATATGGTCGGCCGGAATGTCGGCGAAGGTCCGGCTATGACCGGCACCTGCCTCTCGAATGGTCTGATTGGAGGGAGATTCATCTATAACATATCTCTCATGGTAGTGATATGTAACCAGTAGTGTAGATTGACTGACGGGTACATCACTATAATCTCCGTAAATCCGATGTACAGCCGGTGCAGGTTGATGCCGGCTGGAAGACCGGTGCCATTTGGACTTAACGGTCGTTGCCGGCTGGTCGGCCGGTGCCGGTTGATGCCGGCTGGAAGGTCGGCTGGACGACCGGTGCCATTTGGGCTGAACGGTCGCTGCCGGATGGACGGCCGGTGCAGGTTGATGCCGGCTGGAAGGTTGGCTGGACGACCGGTGCCATTTGGGCTGAACGGTCGTTGCCGTATGGACGGCCGGTGCCGGTTGATACCGGCTGGAAGGTCGGCTGGACGACCGGTGCCAATTGGGCTGAACGGTCGTTGCCGGATGGACGGCCGGTGCCGGTTGATGCCGGTTGGAAGGTCGGCTGGACGACCGGTGCCATTTGGGCTGAACGGTCGTTGCCGTATGGACGGCCGGTGCCTGTTGATGCAAGCTGGAAGGTCGGCTGGCCGTCCGGTGCCATTTGGGCTGAACGGACGGTGCCGGATGGACGGTTAATGCCGGTTTGCCTGCTGAAGTGCCGGCTGAACTGACGGTGTCGGCTGGACTGACAGCTGGAAGGCCGGCGAAAGTGCATATTAAAATGGATCCAATTGATCCAGCATAGACTCCATGCGTCCTGACTTACAGGCCCGAAAGCCATGTACGGATCTGCGGTGAAATTTACACCCACTGGGCAGCCTAAACCATGTCAACATAATTTCCTCCATTTCCACATTGCCAACACCCATTTTGCCATTCATGCCTTCGTTGTCGACTTTGCTTACTGAAACGACAAAAGAGAACAAAGCACAAATTAAAAAATTCAGCATATTATTAATTCGATAATACTATAACCGTTATTAACGGAGTAGTCAAATTATTCCGTGCCATGTTAACTCTTAATGACAACACTAGTTATCGCCGTGAGCGTGTTGCAATGGTTCGTTCAAGACGAAGTCTACTGAAACGAAAAAGATGATAAACAAAGCACAATTAGCAATTCAGCACGCTATTAAGTCGCTATTACCATAACCGTAACTAACGGAGGAAGTGAAATGATTTAGTGTCGCGTGAACTCATGACTTCAACATGAATTCCGCCAAAGCACAAATTAAAAATTCAGCATATTATTAATTCGATAATACTATAACCGTTATTAACGGAGTAGTCAAATTATTCCGTGCCATGTTAACTCTTAATGACCACACTAGTTATCGCCGTGAGCGTGTTGCAATAGGTCGTTCAAGACGAAGTCTACTGAAATGAAAAAGATGATAAACAAAGCACATTTAGCAATTCAACACGCTATTAAGTCGCTATTACCATAAACGTAACTAACGGAGGAAGCGAAATGATTTAGTGTCGCGTGAACTCGTGACTACAACACGAAATTCCGCCATTAATAGTCGCAACTGGTCGTTCAGAGATGAAGTCTACTGAAACGGAAAAGAAGATAAACAAAGCACAAATTAACAATTCAGTACGCTATTAAGTCGCTATTCCATAACCGTAACTAACGTAGGAAGCGAAATGATTAAGTGTTGCGTGAACTCGTGACTACAACACGAAGTCCGCCATTAAAGTCGCAAATTGGTCGTTCAAAGACTTTTTTGAAGTCTACTGAAACGTCAAAGAAGATAAATAAAGCACATATTATCAATGCAGCACGTTATTAGTCGCTAATATCGTAAACGTTACATACGGAATAAGCGAAATTATTGAGTGCTACATGTATTACATGCTAGTACCGCCATAAGCGTGCTTTGACCACGTTGCAACCTGGTCCGAAGTCTAGAAAAGGTGACAAAGTCACTCAAATTGGAAAATATTGTAAAATAATGTATACGACCTGTTGGGGAATGAATATCCAACACAGTAATTCCAAATTTAACTTCGGATGGTCAGAATTTACACTAAGATGGCTTGGATTCATTGGAGGTCTAATTGTACGTGTTTACACACAACAAGCGAAGCTAAAAAACTAAAGAAGCGACACCTAACGGGCGGCAAGGGGAGGTAATGGGCAAGAGTTATTGCCCTTTGTCTATATGACATAGACAGGAAAGACGAATTTTCGTCTTTTGGTAGGGCTGGATTTGCGAGGTAGCAGGCTAATATCCCTAAAGTAATGTGATTGGGGAACGTATTCAAAGGAGAAATGGATATTCACAAAGAATAATTAGACAGCACACATTCATAGTAGATATGCAGAAAAATCTTAAGGCTTTAATATAAACATATTTATTTCTGTCAAATGCAACTAAAAAACATGATTTGGGGATTCAAAACAAAGTATGAGCTTAGTAGCACTTTCTCTCTCTAACAGTAACAAAATATACAAAACACCACAGCTCTTGTACATGTGGTTGTAAAGAAAAGGTACAAACAAGAAATCATGTCCCATCCAGTCACATTATCCTGACACTAGACTGACAGTCCTAACACTAACTTCTTAATGCTAAGAACCAAGCAAGGAAGTTGCTAATACCATTTGTTTAAGGTCTTTGGTATGACATGATCAGGGTTCAAACCTGTGACCTCCCACATCCATGTTGTATGCTCCATTCACTTAGGCCACTGGAGCAGTCAAATAAAGATAATGCAAACAGTTTAAGATTAGTATGGATTATTTCAATCTTTCAGTCATCCTAATCAAATCTAGCACAGACAAAAATATTTTTGCTATACAGCACAGGGTTGCCAAATTTATGTAACGAAGTTTCAATTATTAGATCAAAATTGTATAAAAGATCTCTTATGTGAATATTTTGGACAGTCTAAACTCTTAGAACCATCTATTCCTTTATCTTATTAAGGGGTTGTTATATTTATATAATTATTTATATAATTAATTTAATTATTGTTTGTTAGATCTTTTTTTAAAATTTATTCCATTACATGTTATTGTAAGTTAGGATTGCTTCTGGACTTGATTTATTTTTATTAGAGTTCAGTTCTGTCTGACTTGACTGATAAATTTACATTTATTTCATTGATGTAAATACCTAATAATAGAAACACTGCATCTAGTTGCTGACCTTAAAAACAGTGACAGTTTTGTTAAAGAACTTTTTTTAAAAATTCTTTCTCAAGAGTAAGAATCATAAGGTAGTGAAGGTCATACCTGGACTACATGATGTGAAACATGTTAATTCGTAGACAAACTTGTATTTTTTCCAGAAGGTTAAAGTCTTGACTACCATCTAGGAATCTGTTTTGCATTTTAATTAGTCTTATAATAAGGATTATTAGTCTTATAATAAGGATTAAGTGTGTCACACCTTAACACTTGAAAAGTTAAGTTGTTTCATATTTGTATTTTCTTCAAATTATTGAATTTCAAGTGATAGTTTTCCCTCGAAATACTAATGCTCTAAATTACAAGAACAGTTACCAAAGTTTATACAGAATTCAAAAATTGGTATAATATTTTCTCTGATTCAACAAGAAACTGTTGACACATCAGTACATCGCTGACTACTGCATATATCATCACTTTCCATTTTGGAATTTTTATCAGAAACTGAACTGTGATTCACTTTGAACTTGTCATTAATAGGACTTGTGTTTTTTAATTTTTGGAATACAATTTTGATTTAATTCACAATACCATAAGTTCCTTTTTCTTTTTTTTCTTCACTTTTTATTCTATAGAAATAATATATTTGTTAAAGTATATAAAACATATAGTCTTCAAATTTATCTGGTACTTATTTTAAGAGCATAAATTCATAACAGGGTTTTCTTAATAGTCATCTTGTCATGATTACCTTTCAGTAATTTTCTCCATCTAGGCATGAACAGAGTGATGTCTTCTAACAAGCATTCTGATGGATCTAATATTTAGCAATAGTATCATGCAACTATCCATTTTTTTCAACAAGATGCATGTGTCCTAGTGGTTAGAGTGTCCGCCACAGGAGTGGGAGGTCATGGTTTAAATCCCTGGCCGAGTCATATCAAAGACTTATAAAAATGGTACTAACAGCTGCCTCGTTTGGTGTTCAGCATTAAGAGATTAGTGTTAGGACTGGTCAGCCTGGTGTCAGGATAATTTGACTGAGTGGGACATCATGCTACATGTCTGCGGCATGATGACCCAGTGCCTGACCTCACTATAAACTGCCTCACTGCGGACATCGTAGCAAAATGACTGAATTTTTTTAAAGCTACATTAAAAATCCTAATCAAACCAACAAACAAACAAACAAGATGCATACATTCTCAACAAAATGCATAAATGCAATGCAGAGAGATAATAGCCTGTTTCTTATTTTGATTTCCTTCAATGTCAAAAAGAAATACAACTACAGTGCAAGATTACATTCATCAGTCATAAAATAATACTTGAAAATGTTCTAAACACTGTTCATTAGTCAAATAGTGTGACGGGAAATACAACAAAAGTCAAGTGTAATCTGTTATCAACTTGATGCCTTACAACTGGGAAGGACAGTCACAACGACATATGCAAAGAGTAAATATGCATAATGTATCAGAACATCTCAATCCACATCAAGTGATACATGGATCTGAGGAACTGAAAAGTTGCTGCAATGCATCCCAAAATTAATGCATTATGCATTGCTGAAGAGAATGGTTTCAAAAATGTCTACCAAAATTTAAATAAGGCAACTAAAGTACTGAGCCATTCTACCATTTTAGAATATCTTTCTTTTTAAGCTAGTGCTATCTGCGACAGCAGTTCAAACCTAGATTAGTTGAGCCACATCAAAAGCCAGTTGAGATGCCATTTCTGGAACAAGACAAACAAGAGTTCTTTGGATATGTCAAACAACAAGTAAGAAAGCTCCTTCCTGCTTCCAATATGGTATCTTGGCTAATGTGACACATCATTTAAAACCCACCACTTTCTGTGACTTCAAATTGGATTATGTTTAGCAAGTTTAATACTGTATACATAATTGTTAGAAGGCAGGTTTGGTTTGGTGTTATGGGTTTAATACCCTTTTCATCACATAATAAGCTATACATGGCAGCCAGTAGGTGTGGTGAAGAAGAACCTGGAAATCACAGAAACTACTACCATCCCAAAGGGAGCTAATGGCAATCTCTCTCACATACACATGCTGGCCAAGCCAAAAATAAAACCTATACAGACAGTTGCAAAATCTTAGTGACCTAAGGCTTGTGCCTCAGACCAAATGGCCATATGGGACCCTGCTGGACAGAATGCATATGCCCAAATTCCCTCTCAGCTGATTGAAAATGTGTTGATGCCCAATGTCACTCTGTCTGGAAATGGGGAGACACTGGTAAGCAGTTTGTTGTTCAATGTCATTGCAAATAAATCTAGCATCAATTGGCACCACAGAGAACCAACTCAGTAGCAGATAAAGGTATGGAAAGTTTACCCAACAGAAAGAAGATGGACTCTCCTTGGTAATGAGTTGGCCAGAGCTTTCATCCTGTTTTTTCTTTTAGACTTGTATATTTATATAGCAATGGGAAAACCAGTGAAGGTAATCCCGTAAAATGATTGTCTGTGTGTGTGTTTGTGTGTGTGTGTTTGTTTTGATTCTTAGTGTATTTTGTTTTTAAATTCAGTCATATTGCTTTGATTTCTGCAGTGTTGCATTTTATAGTGATAGCCACAGACATGTAGCATGGTGTCCCACCTGGTCACATTATCCTGACACCAGGCCAACCAGTCATAAAACTAACATCTTAATGCTGAGCACCTAGTGAGGCAGCTATTAGTTCCCTTTTATGAGTATTGGTATGACTAAGCCAAAGTTCAAACCAGTGACCTCCCACATTTAAGGTGTACGCTCTAACCCCGAGGCCACCGGCGAGCTCCATCGCTAAATGCAATGGTCCACAAATTGTTTGCTTAATTTTGGTCAAGAATGTAATCAGGTGATCATAGTGACCGAAAATAAAATAAAAAAGCCTCTTGCAAAGGGCACAGGTAAAGTCAACTGGGTTATAACAAGTTTACCAATGCATTAAGCATGCCAAAGAGTTGAAGAAACCCCCTAACTAAAATTAACACCTTTGCAAATGCCTTCTCCAATTTATGAATACTGCTGATGTGTTTGAAAGGAAGAAAAACCAAACTGATACAAGTCAGAACATCCATACTAGGATGAACAAATACTTGCCTGAAAAGGTAAGTGCTTTAGATAACTTGGCCACCCATGACACCTTCTATTTAGGGTAGCAATATGTATATTTCATTGTCACTATTGCCTGTAACCTTCCACTTGTGGCAATAACCTTAATCCATCCACTACCAGTCATGGTATAACCACTACCATTAATCCATGTACTGCATATAATCAGTTTAATGACTCAAACATGAATAGTTAGAACATGCAAAATATACCAAAGTCAGTTTGAATGAGTGACAGCGACCTACCTTTGTGATGAAAGAGTTGAGTTCGTTAACAAGCATTCCCTCACAAAACATCATGTCTTCTGGATAAACAGTATGCATGCAGGATGCAAAAACGAAAAGTCACTGTTAACTAACCTCAACAAATTAATCTAGGACAGTGAATCAGAGATAACAGTGACTTTCTATTGACGCCATAGTATATAAAAGATGCATAAAATCATTAAGTTGATTATTCAAGCATGAGCAGAGCTTGGGAATAAAACACAAAATTTAACCCAAGTCAGAAGAGGATGAAATAAAGGTCACAGAAATCTACTTTCATGATTAGGTTGTAGTATTCATCAAGACATGTTCCCTCAGCACATTTCATGATTACATATGTAACACTGTATATTGGGTGAAAAACCCAGTGTAGTCATTAGGTTAATGCAAAACCAGGATATAAGCAAATAAAATGTGAAATTAAAACACAAAGTCAGTGTATGGGTCAGTTATTGGCATGAATGTATGGTCCAGGTTAAGATGCATGCACCCAAATAAATAATTCCAGATATAACAGTATGCACAAATGGTGCAAAACGCTAAAATAAATAATAATGTATATTTGCAAAATTAACTCCTTTTGCCCCTTCCTAGGCTTTAGGTGAATGAAACCCACTCCAAATTGTTGCCAAGGACCTAGAAGAAAGAATGGTTGAGACACAGTGATACTGCACACATGTGTATGTTATGTTAAGTGATATGACAATACTAGGGTTGGTAAAACAGGCCTTCTCCACATTGTAGATACAATCTGTAAAATGGTTTACAAATATTTCCATTTTTCAAATGTGGAAAGATGCCATAATGGTCCACTACTACTGTAGGGCATTCACTAGGGTTGTAGGAAATGTAAACAAGAATTACTGGTATAAAAACAAGCTAGAGCAGTGTCTGCATCATCTTATTTTGTTGGGGGTGGGATGATTTTTATGGAACTAGTAACACATTAGTAGATACAGCATTCCATTCAAAGGATGGATAAGTGCCTTTCCAAAGGAAACACTGTGTCACCAGCTGACCCAGGTAGGTATTATACCAACAACCCTTGGATTACATGTATAATACTCAACCAACTGAGCTACCATGACTTTCTGCTTAACTTTGTAATGAATAGTACAAAATAATGAGGCAAGTCTGAATTGTTATTTTATATACCCTTTCACAGCAAGTCGATGCATTAGAACTTCCTCCATACTTGCTGATGTAATAATCAAAGTCATTTTCCATTGGATACTTCTCACTTCCCATGAACACCACTGAAAAACAATACAAATCTGATATGTTGTAAAAATCATTTTGCACATCATTTTCAAGGTTCAATAAATCTGCAGTATGTACTTGCTGTGAGTGGTCTGTGTGAATTTCTTGTGAATGACAAGATATATATTTAAGTCAAGGTGTTGCATATAGTGATTGTGGATCATTTTAAAACTCATTTGAGAAATCATTTCTGCTTTTCAGCTTTATTGGTATTCTAAATATGAATTGTTTTTTCCAGTAACATTTTTTTTATCAATGCAAGGATAAGTACTTCAGTCATAATTTTACTCTGCTATATTTAGCCAGCAATACAACATGATCAGCAGTAAACTATATCAATGGACTCAAAATTATTGGAACCATTGGGGTTAAATTAGTACTCTTATTGAATAAGTTAATCTTAAAAATTCTTAGAAATAAGCTAATCTTAAAAAATATTTGAACCATTGGGGTTAAATTAATACTCTTATTGAATGGTTAATCTTTAATTATTAGAAACATTGGTGTTAAGTAAGTACTCTTATTGAATGAGTTAATCTTAAAATTATTAGAAATAAGTTAATCTTAAAAAATATTAGAACCATTGGGATTAAATTTGTACTCTTATTGAATGGTTAATCTTAAAATTTATTAGAAACATTGGTGTCAAGTAAGTATTCTTATTGAATGAGTTAATCTTAAAATTATTGGAAATAAGTTAATCTTAAAAAATATTAGAACCATTGGTGTTAAGTAAGTACTCTTATTGAACGAGTTAATCTTAAAAAATATTAGAACCATTGGTGTTAAATTTGTACTTTTATTGAATGGTTAATCTTAAAATTTATTAGAAACATTGGTGTTAAGTAAGTACTCTTATTGAATGAGTTAATCTTAAAATTATTGGAAATAAGTTAATCTTAAAAAATATTAGAACCATTGGGATTAAATTTGTACTCTTATTGAATGGTTAATCTTAAAATTTATTAGAAACATTGGTGTTAAGTAAGTACTCTTATTGAATGAGTTAATCTTAAAATTATTGGAAATAAGTTAATCTTAAAAAATATTAGAACCATTGGGATTAAATTTGTACTCTTATTGAATGGTTAATCTTAAAATTTATTAGAAACATTGGTGTTAAGTAAGTATTCTTATTGAATGAGTTAATCTTAAAATTATTGGAAATAAGTTAATCTTAAAAAATATTAGAACCATTGGTGTTAAGTAAGTACTCTTATTGAACGAGTTAATCTTAAAAAATATTAGAACCATTGGTGTTAAATTTGTACTTTTATTGAATGGTTAATCTTAAAATTTATTAGAAACATTGGTGTTAAGTAAGTACTCTTATTGAATGAGTTAATCTTAAAATTATTGGAAATAAGTTAATCTTAAAAAATATTAGAACCATTGGGATTAAATTTGTACTCTTATTGAATGGTTAATCTTAAAATTTATTGGAAACATTGGTGTTAAGTAAGTACTCTTATTGAATGAGTTAATCTTAAAATTATTGGAAATAAGTTAATCTTAAAAAATATTAGAACCATTGGGATTAAATTTGTACTCTTATTGAATGGTTAATCTTAAAAAATATTAGAACCATTGGTGTTAAGTAAGTACTCTTATTGAACGAGTTAATCTTAAAAAATATTAGAACCATTGGTGTTAAATTTGTACTTTTATTGAATTTTGAACTGAGATTACTAAACCGCCATATTCCTAATTAAAAACAATGCTTATAAAGATCGAGGTTATAATTACCCTTACTAGCTAGCTGATTAAGATTTAGAGAATAGATGTTGTTTTAACTCATGAAGCAAAATTATGATTACCCTTACTAGCTGATTAAGATGGAGCTAATGGCTGTTGTTTTAAATCAAACAACAAGATTATGATTACTCTTACTTGCTGATTAAGATAAAGCTAATGGCTGTTGTTTTAACTCGTGTAGCAAGATTATGATTACACTTACTAGCTGATTAAGATAAAGATAATTCCTATTGTTTTAACTCGTGTAGCAAAATTATGATTACACTTACTAGCTGATAAAGATGAAGCTAATGGCTGTTGTTTTAACTCGTGTAGCAAGATTATGATTACACTTACTAGCTGATTAAGATAAAGATAATAGCTGTTGTTTTGACTCGTTTAGCAAGAAAATGATTACTCTTACTAGCTGATTAAAATGGAGCTAATGGCTGTTGTTTTAACTCATGTAGCAAAATTATGATTACTCTTACTAGCTGATAAAGATGGAGCTAATGGCTGTTGTTTAACTCATACAGCAAGATTATGATTACTCTTACTAGCTGATTAAGATAAAGCTAATGGCTGTTGTTTTAAGTCATGTAGCAAGATTATAATTACCCTTACTAGCTGAATAAGATAAAGCTAATTCCTATTGTTTTAACTCGTGTAGCAAAATTATGATTACCCTTACTAGATGATTAAGATAAAGCTAATGGCTGTTGTTTTGACTCGTGTAGCAAGATTATGATTACTCTTACTAGCTGATTAAGATCAAGCTAATGCCTGTTGTTTTAACTCGTGTAGCAAAATTATGATTACCCTTACTAGCTGATTAAAATGGAGCTAATGGCTGTTGTTTTAACTCATGTAGCAAAATTATGATTACTCTTACTAGCTGATAAAGATGGAGCTAATGGCTGTTATTTTATCTCATACAGCAAGATTATGATTATTCTTACTAGCTGATTAAGATGGAGCTAATGCCTGCTGTTTTAAATCATACAACAAGATTATGATTACCCTTACTTGCTGATTAAGATAAAGCTAATAGCTGTTTTTTTAACTCATGTAGCAAGATTATAACTACCCTTACTAGCTGAATAAGATGAAGATAATGGCTGTTGTTTTAACTCGTGTAGCAAGATTATAATTACCCTTACTAGCTGATTAAGATAAAGCTAATGTCTGTTGTTTTAACTCAAGTAGCAAGATTATAATTACTCTTACAAATGATTAAGATGAAGCTAATGGCTGTTGTTTTAACTCGTGTAGCAAGATTATAATTACCCTTACTAGCTGATTAAGATGGAGCTAATGGCTGTTGTTTTAACTCATGTAGCACGATTATGATTACCCTTACCAGCTAATTAAGATGAAGCTAACGGCTGTTGTTTTAACTCATGTAGCAAAATTATGATTACCCTTACCAGATGATTAAGATGAAGCTAATGGCTGTTGTTTTGACTCGTGTAGCAAGATTATGATTACTCTTACTAGCTGATTAAGATCAAGCTAATGCCTGTTGTTTTAACTCGTGTAGCAAGATTATGATTACACTTACTAGCTGATTAAGATAAAGATAATAGCTGTTGTTTTGACTCGTTTAGCAAGAAAATGATTACTCTTACTAGCTGATTAAAATGGAGCTAATGGCTGTTGTTTTAACTCATGTAGCAAAATTATGATTACTCTTACTAGCTGATTAAGATGGAGCTAATGGCTGCTGTTTTAAATCATACAACAAGATTATGATTACCCTTACTAGCTGATTAAGATAAAGCTAACAGCTGTTGTTTTAACTCATGCAGCAAAATAATGATTACCCTTACTAGCTGATTAAGATGGAGCTAATGACTGTTGTTTTAACTCAAGTAGCAAGATTATAATTACTCTTACAACTGATTAAGATGGAGCTAGTGGCTGTTGTTTTAATTTGTGTAGAAAGATTATAATTACTCTTACTAGCTGATTAAGATGAAGCAAATGGCTGTTGTTATAACTCATGTAGCACGATTATAATTACCCTTACCCTTACTGATTAAGATAAAGCTAATGGCTGTTGTTTTAACTCATGCAGCAAGGGAAGAAATGTAAGGTTACAAATGCATTGGTTGTAATATTGAACAAACTTGTGGCTGCTACAAATGCATATTTGTTACAGAAAATTATTTCCTAATCAGATCAATAATATTGTTATACATTTTAAAGTTTGATATCATATTTTTGTGTTGTCAATTTATGGTATCACAGTGTAGCCATGTAAAACATGTAAGTGCCTCAAGTGTTTTTTTTTCAAACAGATGACCTTTTTGCACTAATTGGCAGCCATTTATTGTTCAATTCTAGCTGGAACAGTGTGTAATGATTACAAATTGAACTATTTAAAACTGGTCAGATATGCATCATAATTTCAATAGGAAATGACTGAGAGCTAGTGGCATGTCAAAGGAAATTTGACACTTTCCAGTAATACAGATATGTATGACACTGATTTGGTGTTATTTCCTATGAGATTAATTTCTTTCCATTAAATACTATCAATTACTTATTTCTTAATTCCTTAATTAATGAATCAGATTTCCTTCGGGATTGAGAAGGAAAAATACATACTGTGTTCAAGGAAGTGGGCAAAACCTGGTATATCATCTGGGTCACAAAAACTGCCCACACCGATGCACAATGCTGCTGCAGACTATGAAGGAAAAAGAGAAGAAAAAACAAACTCAGTTTGTCAAACTTTAACTTTTCAATTACCGTACCTCCCTCACTATAAAAAGACTGCCTTATAGGTGAGGTTATCTAATAATGAGGACTTGCATACTTAATGTCCCTGTTATTTGATTAAATAGAATCCAAGTATTTATCTGCCGTTATCAGTGATGATCCCCTGTATTGATTTATTTCATACTTAATATTACTATCAAAAAGTGGACTTTCTTGTAAACAAGATTATCTTATATTGCACTACTGTATAAATGCAATTACTATTCAATGCCAATACAGTGTGACCCCACTAACACAGTAGTTGAGAGCCATAGAACCTGACCGTGTTATAGATCAAACCGTCAAAATTAGCAGCCAAGTTAGTTAGCTCAAGAAAATGACAGGTAGGTAATAAGGGCAGGTGGTAAAATACATGCTTCATTGGCACAGATACCATCTTAAATCGATACATATTATATGAGAAATACACCTGTAGTGAAAACAAGAGAAGGCATATATATTTTACTTATTTAGAGAACCACAGATTAGTACATATAAGTGTAAACTGTATATATATATATATATATATATATATATATATATATATATATGTGTGTGTGTGTGTGTGTGTGTGTGTGTGTGTGTGTTTAGCATGAATAAAGTATAAGCAGAGTATGATATAACAATGGATTATCAATATAGAGAAAGAAATTGTTTATATAACAATAGATAATTTTCATTGCATTTTATATCAAATCTGCAGCTTCCTTTCATGAGACCTCTGAATTTATCCATTCCAAACCAATGGTTGCATATACAAGTTTAAAGGTCCAACAAAGTCACCAATATAAAAAAAATCACCAGATGGTATATTTTGCTGCCAATAAGAAAAATAAAATTGCAGTTTGTGTCATTAACAAAGCTCTATGCATTCCTAGAATAAATGTTTTAAACTTTTTCGTATGAGAAAAATACATAGAAAAGTTCAGGAGCCACGCCATAATCGTCTTGTATTATTCAAGCACTATCTCTTCCCCAAAATGATAATAATATTTTCACAATTTTTCGTACTTTTAAGAAATTGTTTTTTTCATGTGTATATAAAATTTCAGGAGCCACGTCGCAACTATGTTATATCCGAAATCATGTTTTAATGGAGTGTGCTATAACTGTGTCACACTGTACCTGCTTCACCCAAAGTAAAAGTTATCAAAGTTTGGTAATTGTAGATAATGGAGAACTCAAATTACTGTGCAGAAACCATGTGTCTTCTGTCAGTCAGTGTCCATCACCTCTAAGCTTTCAAGTTTGAAATAATGTTTCTGATTATTCCAAGTCCAATTCAGCTACAGAGTTTGGCAACTGCAGATAGTAAACATGTCGTTTGAAAACAAAATTTGTAATAGATGAACAATACCATATTAAAATATGTTCCACTCTGGTGGGCACAAAACAAGAGTTGCTCAAAGCTACTGACACTCTAGTGGCTGATAATAATTTCCAATAATTAAAGATAATACCATTTCTTCCTAAACTGCAGAGTGTTAAAACCATCCATTATAATCTTCAGCAATAAAAAAAATATCAAAAAACCTCCGGTTAGATGTAAATTGAATGATTTTCGTTAAGCACCAACAAGGCATCATGAGAAGTCATCTGGTGGAAACCTATGTTGATATTACTTTATATTTTACAGGAACAACATTATGATTTTCAAGAAGAATTCCATATTAGCCACAATTGATACCTTTTTCTCTCCTTCTCTAGCAGACTCTAGACCCTTGCCAAATTTCTCATTTTCTACAAAAAATAAAATACAGTTTTCTTAAATAGGGTCAAATATCTGCAGTTATTATTAGTAGTAGTAGTAGATTATACTAAAATAAGACTTGTGGATTGATATGAAGTAACATGTACAACAATTATTTATTACAAATATAAAACTTAAACATATGCAAATTAGTATCCCAGAGAAGTCTCTGAAGTACTATAGTTGCATTTCTAGTGTTTTCATTTTCTTTTGTTTGTAACATTATGATAGTTTGTTTATCAGGTACATGTACTGCAATTAGTGGAAAGTCTTCATACAAACTTTGTCAACTTACATGATGCAGATCTAACATCATGACATAAATATTGGTAACAGACTGCATCACCAACATAATATACATCTACTCATCTTATGTAATGGAATAAAATCACTTAGATTGGTTTAAGAATTGAAATGCTGAATACTATTATTTGAACACCAATTATAGGGCTATAGCCCATTCAAAATGAAAATTGCCAAAGGTATATATGCAAATAAATAAAACTGAGACTGCCTTGTGAAAATCACATATTGGAGATGTTGCATGCTTTATCAGATTCTTTGTGGCATCACATTATGGCACCCTAGCATTAGAGTGGCTACATCTACATGATACCAACATAAAACCCAAACAGATAAAACTTCCAAAATTACTGTAAATATCAAGTACACAATAAAATATATTTAAAAAAGGCATCCAATTCTCTAAAATGTACCATAAAAAAGTATACTGGTAAAATATGTTGATGTCTAAAATATTTATTAATTTTTTTTTTATAAATCATATTTCTTTAACAGGTACATTTTCTTTATCTCAGGTGGTACATCCTCATGTTTTCTTCAAGCAGATCAAATCAATATATTATTCTCGAAAGATGGAAATCAATGCACTCTTCAACATTATGCTCCACTGTCAATGGACACTGGCAATCTGCTAACTACAGTACATGTAACACTAAGATTAATACTATATTCTTATCTATAAAAGCTGATGTTTACAGAAAATGGACTCTACCATGTCATGCTTGAGATTTGGGTTTCACATCAGTAGAGTTCTTTTCTTTGATGATTATAAATGGATGTAACTGTGACAACCATACAGGGTCACCATTGGCTAAAAGTAGATTTTGTGCATTAACACACACAGAGAACCTTGAACAAAACATGCTACCAGACAAAGACAGAAAAATCATGTGACAATACATTTATTGTTTCCTTTATGAAGAAGACATTTTGACCATTCGACAAAATTTTTGTCAGCATAATTAGATACCATACAGTTAGTAACAACCAAATTAGAAAATTTTAAGTTATTGTGGCCATATGACTTTAAAAGAGATTACGCCAATCCCTTGATAACACACGTCCTGATAACTTGCGAACCCACTTATAGCACAGGGTCTGGTGTGGATCCCATTTTTTAAAATCAGAAAATTTATTTCTATTGTTGAACTTGAAGAAAATCCCAATAAAAATTTGTTTTATCATTGAAAATGTTAGATAGGACCTGGAAATTTGAATCTACATTAAGAAATATCACCTTTAAAAAAGTTATAAAATTTGTAACAATTTCTTTCCTAATGACATTTATAGTACACCATAATTAATGATACTCAAGGAAATTTTTAACAATTAAAATGTCACTTACGCCTAGTAGAGGCAGTACTTTAAATAAATACCAATTAAAAAATGTTTTGTATCAATTTGTGTTCAAATTCCATCTTTTAGTTCCTTTTTAAGTGTAACCATCATAAAATCAATGTGTCCTGTTGTAATTAAATGCAAAATGTGTCAATCTACTTAATCAAGAGCCAACTGTGTTTTGTTATGGGACAATCGGAAACATTTGTTGTATTGTTGCACTAAATAAAAAGCAGACCTACGTTTCAATTATCACATTAATTACATCATTTGAATCCAACAAAAGAACGTGGACTAAACACCAAAACATTACCGTATTTACTCGCTTATAAGTCGACCTGACTTTAAGTCGACCCCCCTTGTCATGGCTTCAAAAAGCCAATTCAACTATGACCCTCCTATAAGTCGATGTGTTTTTTGCAAATTAAATCCGTCTGCAAAGGGGTGACATGTCATCACTGAGTCAGAGCTGCACTTAGGAAAAATAAATGAGACAAACTGGATAGATAGATAGACATATAGATAAATAGGACAAATAAAAACAAAAACCAATGTAGAATAAATACAATTGTATTATTGAGTTGAATATGTACAAATAAATTTACAACTTACATTTTGTCCATCTTTGTGTAATGAAATCCATATAGCTTAACATTTTTAATCCATTTATATGATAAATCCATGAATTGGATTATAGGCCACATACAGGTATAAAATTGGTATCCTAAAAATGTCAGTGTCTAATGTCCTCTGGTACAAAGCCCAAGAATTCATCCTCATCATCAGAGTAACCAAATAAAGTTCTAAATTTATCGAATGTCGTCCCGTCATCGTAAACATCGTCCGACTCTGATTCCTCTTCCGACTCCGATTCTTTGTCTTTACTGTCATCTGCGGGTGCTTTGGTGTTAGTCTTGTCACAAATTAAATCACTGAAGAGTTCGTCGTCCTCCGTCCCATCCATTGCATTTGAAATGCCACATTTCTTAAATGATTTCACAACCATCTCATTTGGAATTTCCTCCCATGCATTACACACCCACTGAGTTACTAACTCAATCCATGGACGCTTCAGATTTCCTGCTTTTGTCTTTTCTTTGGGCCCATCTACAATCCACTTGTGCCACTGTTTAAGCATATTTGCCTTAAATGGCTTGTTTAGACAAACATCCAATGGTTGTAGTACAGACGTGGTGCCACCAGGGATCACAGCTTGGTATGTTCTATGTCGCCGCAACTTGTTTCACAGACTGCATCAAATGCGCCCAAAACATGACCCACACACAAGCAATGCCTTATGTTTCAACAATGCGCCTGGTCTAGCATTCCATACTTTTTCAATCCACACCAAACAAATTGCCTCGTCTACCCACCCCTTAGGGTTAACAGTTACAACCACTCCACTTGGCATTTTTTCTTTTGGCATCGTCTTACGTTTAAACACAAGTAGAGGCTTCAGTTTTGTACCATTTGCTAAACAACTTTATACAACTGTGAAATGTTGTTTCTCATTTCCCGAAGTCCTTATAGTCACTGTTTTGTCTCCAACTGGGTGTTACAGTTGAATTTCCCGGCATATAAAAAACATAGGAGTTTCGTCCATATTTCCTATGTGCGCCAGATCAAAATCATTCCGTTTACTCTCGTTGATAACAAATTTTAAAAAACTCTCCACTTTCTCCTCAACATCAACAGGCAATTTCTGGGCTATGTGAGTACGTTGTCGAATTGAAAGTCCATGCCATCGCATAAATCGTGTACACCATCCGGCTGAAGCCTTAAAATATTCATCGCCGTTATCCTTGGCAGTAGAAAGGGCCTTCAGTCTAATCGCGTTTCTAGTGACTGCATGCCCATTTTGACGCTGCTCTAGAACCCACTCGTTTAAACTAAACTCCCAATTTGCATAAGGGCTTTCCATTACTCAAATTTTCTTCAGATGCCTGGCACTATCACCTATAACTTTTTTTTTTTTTGGAGGGTTTTCTTCCCGCTGATCTTCTCAGACCATTTGATGGGAAGTCCCTCCTGTGTTTTAATAAGATGTGTGTTATAGTATCATTTAGTATATATATATATATATATATATATATATATATATATATATATATATATATATATATATTTTTTTTTAGTACAATTTGTATTTTTTTTTTGTTAATATTTTTTTTTTAAATTTTTTTTTATTTTTATTTTTTTGTTTATATACATATTTTTTTTTTCTATTCCAAACATTCACTATCACCTATAACTGACTTTTTCTTGCGCCAGTCACGCACATGTTTCTCCGACACACCAAATTCACGTTCTGCGGCGCTATTGTTATTTTTCTCTGCAAAGTCTATAACTTTTAGCTTAAATGCTCCATCGTACGCATTACGCTGTCTTTTCCCCATATTGGCGAAATTACCTAAGTTTAGCTATTCACGCTGTATGATATCTTAAGTGACAAAGTACACAGTAACTGACAGAACACTAACAATTCATAAACTTGGACCATTATTTATGTAGAGACTCTGTAAGAGCATTTGACAATACGGTCTTTGATATCTCATTAAAGGGTCGCCGAAACTGAGCAGGTGCGGTATGATCAAAGGGACTCAACATGACATTGAACAAGTATCAAATGCGCGGCAAGATCAAATGATTGTCCACTGGGGAAAACAAAGCAGTGCTACTTTGACAATCTAAAGGATTAAGGTCATAATTGTCAAATTAGTATCTTGATCAAAAGATTGTGAACTTGGAGAAAAACAAAGCATGTTTGCCTTTATAAGCTGAAGGATTAGGGTCTGATTAAAAACTATTTGTATGTTGCGCTTATAGGACCGTCATGAAACGGATAAACACAGTGCATATCATATATGCATTACTGCATAGGAATAGTGGCTTGAAAACGTAAAAATATATGAATTGACAGTATTTTTATGTACTGCAAACATCTAGATTTTCCAACATTACCCCAAGATATTTTTTATTTTTCTAATGTCTCGCTTATAAGACGACCTCTACCCTGTATGAGTCAAATTCTGAGTAAAAAAAACCTAGACTTATAAGCGAGTATATACGGTAAAAGGCATACAAATCCAACATGCTTAAGAACCAGCGCCTCTGGTCGTATGTTGGGTAACTCACTTCAATTAATCAATCGAACAGTTAAAAATGTTATTGTGTAAGTAATCTAATTAAACTACCTTAAATTATTCTACTCAGACATAACAGTGATAGCAAGAAAACCAAGCGAAATTAGTACTTTGTTAAATAAAATGCGTTGTTTCACAGATACAGACCATTGTGGGGAAAACAAATTTCAAAGAATTCCTGATGATAAGAAGTTTTACTTACTTGCAATGAAATCACAGCATCAATATTTTACTAACTGAACAATTCAAAATTTCAATTTTGACACAGACGATTGTCTCACAAAATGTTGCGTTTTTAAAAATAAACTATCTTTCTTGGTAGTGTATCAATTATTAGTCTGGTTCCCGGCTTTAAAGAGTTCTTGTTTTGAAAAACGTATTACACACCACTCAGGGAACAAGACTAATCAATCAAAACTATGTTATGTAATACACAAATGTTTTTGCATACCATGTTGGTTGCTGAAACCAGCTGGAACATGTTATCAATCTTTTAGGTGTTGGACATTTTGAAAATAAATGTGATTTATACAGAATAACAAATAACTTCATCAGAAAAAAGTGCTTTATTGACAATTAGTCTCAATGTAATTATAAAAACGCGGATTCAGTCAGTAAACAGGCAAGTTCCCCCACTGCAACCCCATGGTTCTCTGGATGTCTTCTATTTAACTGATTTTTAGGAGGTCCCTCGGTAACTCGCTTATACTGTGTCTATACTTTTGGACCCCGCTGTGTGCAAATTATCGAGGGAGAAGTATAATAGAATAGAAACTACATTGTAACAAATTTTAACTAAGTAACCAGATTAAACTATTATAACTGCAAGTTAGTAAAAATACTTGATTATCTACCCTTAATATATTTTTTTTCTAAATGCTTTCTAAAAGTTTACAATAATGCACTTTTAAAGATTTCTAAATGCATTTGAACTAACCCCGGACTTTGTACATGTACATAAGAAAAAATGAACACGTGTCTTCACGTGTGATACAACATTACCGTAAATGTCATCCATAACACAACACTTAAATGCATGACATTACAGACATGGATAATTTATAGTCAGTATATAAACTAAACCCTTCTATCCAACAGAATCAGCACAGACATGTGAGTGCACGAATTTTAATAAGGACGGCTTTCATAATGAAACCACTCCTTAATATATATTCATTAAAATAATCCTTTGATAGGATTGCAAATGTACAGTTTATTTATTTGTCTACATACTTGAAATAATTGTAGGCATTGGTATCTGATTATCTGCTTTTTGCTGTATTTTCAAAAATAGGAGTAAAGTCAGAAAACAACGCTGACCTTACAAATTACACTGCTTCTTGGCAATTCCACAAGAATATAACACTGTTCCATATGTTTCTGACCTTCATAATTGTATTTTAAAGTTAAATCTTAAGTAATTGATAGGCTTTGCTTTCTATAAATTGCATATTTTATCTGAAAACATCTGCCCGATGATTTACAAAAATGGACAATCTATTAAACTTGCACTTCCCAGACACAGATGTCCTCCATTATTTCCCCATTTCTTAGTTGTTCACTTACAGTTTCAAACTAGGAATTATATAACAAAATAGAAAACCAGTGGCAGTTAAAATATCCAGATCACTGATTCTATTCTGAAAACACAAATTGCTATTTACATAATATTGCTAAAGTTTGTATTCTTTTTATCATCAACAGATGACCATAACATGCAGAAATAAGGCAGCAATAGTTTGCTAACTTACTCTGGAAGGACTAATGCTCAATCTGCTCTCAAAACACATGCATGTGGAGATGCAAGAGTTTATCAGCATAACTGATATCAAAACTATGTCTAGCTACAGATGGCTTGATATATTTCACTACAATACAAAACTAGAACTAACCAGGCATCTCAAAAAGTATGGTCAGTCAGTGTACCTCAAACAAAAATCACAGAGTGAAGTTGTTTTCACTTTCCCAACAGTTGCCCATTTTGCCTGGTAGCATGACAACTGCTTATAACAAAAACTAAAGTTATATAGCTGTAAATAAATAGAAGGCAATTTCCTCTAAAGAGCTTATATTTTATTTAACCCCATTTATTTTACTTTAGGCATTTTAATTTGTTGTCAAGTTTTGGAGGTTAGTTCAAAATCATCTAAAGGAAAGTTCAATTTTCCAAATTTGTTTGCCCTGGGCAAGCCGATTCATATAACATTTGCAAAGCCATAGACAGTAAATAAAGCTAAAATACCTGTACCTGAATGATCTGATTTCTCAGAGCACTCACTATCAGCCTCATCTGACTGTGACTCATTTGTGCAGTTCTGGATGATTGCCATATCCTCGTCTGCAGTTCCAGTCAAATCTGATACAAGAAGTGCCCTCAGTCCATTATTAAGAGTGATTAATCTGCAATGAAAAAGGGTTTTACCAGTCTCGTGCCAAGGTTTAGGATTCATGGCTAAAAATGTCAAACAAATTGTTCTACTAGCCCCAAGTGAACACATTCATCAAATTTCTAATATATTGTCAGGTATAATATACTTGAAATTTCTGGTTGATACTGCAATAATTTTACTTGCACATGCCTGCCATACAATAAAAGTACCGTAGCTTAGCCCCAAGTATCATATAAGGATTTCTTTTGTAGGCTATTGTAAAGCAATGCAGTGGTAGTTTTCTGTCTGAGCCAAGATAACAGGTCATAAGATCAAAATTAGTACCTCTCAGCCTATATATATATTTCCCTTTATTCACAAACAGCTATATATATATATATATATATATTTTTTTTTTGTATGATACATGTCCTTGGCATCTATTGTAAAAAGTATGTATTGATGGGTTGGGTCGTGAATCTGGGCACTTTCTCACATCCGGGCATTTTCAGTGCCTGGTTACGACCGCCGAGGTGAAAACAACCGCCATTGTTCTAGTTACTTGAGTAACATGTACACATTTTAAGATATGCCTAAGATTTGCAGTGTTGGTGTTTGCACAAACCATCATATGCAAAAGAAAAATTTAAATAATTAAAATCTCTTCCTAAATTACCAAATACATCTTTTCTCTCTCGCCAATAACTACATAAATATACAAGTGTCTATTATAGGTTTAAAATAAACAAATAAGCTACAAATTCTACCTTTAACTGCTCAAGCTTTTCCATCGTTTATATATTCCGCAGATTATAAATCATACTGAACCATGCTTTTTTCCTTGACACTCCATCGTTCATATTTGCCATTATAATGCAAACTCCAAACTAAATATATGTTATATGAGCCAACTATATGTGCCCACCCTGAATTGTTCTTTTAAATGACTACTCTGTGTGCCATTTCTTTAATCTCTTTAATCATGAGAACGACCAGGATACTGCAGTAATTAGCAAGTTTTAATTAAATTCACATATACATAAAAACGGAATTTTAAAAACGGAAAACTGTCTTTTTTTAAAGTCATATGTTGACTACTTTTAGACGTGGATGGGGTATTCGAATGATAAATTAAGCAATGATAGCGTATTAAATGACAATTCATTTCACAAACCTACTGTAAATTCAAAAATAATCTACATTAATTTATTCTCACTTACGGTCGAAACACTGGCAAGAGATAGAAGTATCAGCATTTATTAATGATTAGAATTACAGATTTCTTGCCGCACACATGATCAAGTGAGCTCTTATCTATCTGTATGTCCGTCTGTCCATCCATCTATCCGACGAACCAACAAACCAACTACTAAAATAAACAGCATGCAAAACTTGAATTTTTTTATTTATTCTAAGACATTTTGTAAAAGATAGCATTGGACCCACAATGTTCGCTGAAGCAAAAAAGGGGATTCTCTAATTATCGCCACAAAAGTTTAACAACATAATATGCTAATTCAAAATTTTATACAGAAGTATTTTGGCACATGTTAAATTCCAGTCTACATGCAAGCAGAAAAATAAATTGATTTGACAAGTTTGTCAGGGTCGAAAAGCAGATTCTTGAGAGTTTGGCGAATCTAAGGTGATGGAGTCTAGTTTAAAAAATAATCTACATTCATTTTGTATTGAAATGAGAAGAAAAAAAATTGCCGTCCTTCTTTGCATTTTCCTATGTACGTTTTACATGTTTATGTAAAGGTAACAAAAATATAAAAGTATTTTTGTTTTGATGTGTAAAAACAGGAAATATGGGAGTATTTACATGGTCATTCGTAAAGCATTTCAACATGAACGCAAGCGTTAACATTTGGGTACTTGAGTGAGTTTACCCCCCCCCTTGTCTAGCGGAGGAGTAGGGGTAGGCCTAGCAAAATGAGAGGTTGATGGTAAAGTTTAGTGAATTCTGGATACGTATAATAAGCTTCTCTTTCTTTTCTTCTAAGTCGATTGTCTATAAAATTTACAAACAAGCAAAAGGAAAAATACCAAAAACAAATCCCACAAAATAACACTGTTTTTCTCTTGGTAAGACAAAGCCGATGTAAAATATAATTTTCGTAACTATGTATAGAGTCTTTGGAATATAACATCTACCGAAATAACTGACAGCATTTCTTTAAAGATATGACCTGCTAACTCGTAGTATTCTACGAATTTATAATCAGGACCTTGACGGTTAACATCTTATCACAGTAATAGAATCTGGTCAACGATGTTGACCATGTATTGTACTCTACCATATAAAATATAAATAAGATTGTGTAGTTTTGTCGCACTTGTTGGGGTGAAGGAGTATTGATAAGCGGACAGATGATGAATGTAGTCTGCACTATATGGTGGTATCATTTCCGGAGTTAGATTTCCTTCCTACCTTATCAACCTAAAATATATAACGTCTAAAAAAATATTCGACAAACACACATATATGGTTTTAAATCCTACATGTACAGAAGACCATGTAAAATTTCTGAACAGAAAACAGAAATAAGAAACAAAATATAGGTAAACAAAAACGGTTTGTAATATCGAACAGAGCTAATGCTACCGTAGTCTGGTCCCCTGCTTAGTATGCTCCCATGCGTACTTTATCGTACTTTATGCAGTCGAACTGTGCAATATTTGACAAAATGTCCCTTTCAACCATTATGAGAAGAGGGTTGTTATATTAATCCTAATATTTGACAAAATTTGAGCTGTCATGGAAAACGATATATGCATATTTATATTAATTTGGTCAAGAAATTCGTTGCAACTTAAATATTTTAGATGACGCATTGTAAAATGTGCATTATTTGCGAAACAATCGTTACCCTCACCCCTGGTAAAATGGGGAAGATATTTTCGTCTTAGTCTTGGGGAAAAATAAAGCTGCCGTACATAACCTCATATCAATTTCGATGTAAAATTTATCAAGGAATCGATTGGAATTAAATTTTTTTAGATGATCCAGTGGGAAAGGTGCAATATTTTACAAAAATGGTAGTGTGTATCCCTATACTTCGTAGCCGCCTAATTGCATAAATATTTTAAAAATACCTTCGTGTCCGATTTGCTGATTAAGCTTAAACATAAGATAGCACCTGTTATATTTCAAATCGAAAGTATTAGTAAAATTCGCATTGTGTCACTAACAAACAGAATATAAAAGCAATAAATGTGCCACTGTTAGATAACCGATGTCTCTCCATGTGAGGCCATTTGTTTTGATCACGTGACAATATGGCGTCGGCGTTCGCCTGACTTAGTATAGCGGAGTGCAACGCATGGGAGCATACTAAGCAGGGGACCAGACTAATGCTACCGTACTGTTAGTGTTACTAAGCGATTGTTTTCACCTCCGCAATATGGCGGAAAGTAGGTCGCTAAGCTCGTGACGTCATGCCGACCCAACCCATACAAATCAATATCTCTAGCCAAGTTGCATTTTCCCAATGTTTTTGTTGATACAATGTATATACACACTTCATGATCTTCTTTTAAGACATCAGTGGCTGGGGCTATTAATAATTTACATAGGTAAAAATTATCATATGATGCTCTTTCTTCACACACACCCAACGAGTAAATGATTTTCAACACTAACAGTGCGTGTATTACTATTTGACAAGACAGTTAGCAATGTCTATCTGTAAGGACTGAGTTAAACATCTGTTCAAGAGGCGAGAAAAAGTACCTGTATTTTCGTTTGTCATTAAGTGACTTAACGATCGCTGGATAGGCACCGTGCGCACTTGTCATTGACATTTGACGGCTAGAACAATGGCGGTTGTTTTCACCTCGGTGGTCGTAACTATGAACTAAAAATGCCCGGATCTGAAAAAGTGGGTATGCAGAGAACTCGCCCCATGGAGAACTCGCCCTGGGAGAACTCGCCCCATGGAGAACTCGCCCTGGGAGAACTCGCCCCAACGCGTCTGGAAAAGTCGCCCCCAGATTGGTTGGAGAAGTCGCCCCACTTCGTCTGGAGAAGTCGCCCCAAAACCCAGATAACCTTTTTACGGCAGGATTAAAACATCTTTTACGTGATTCATTTTTTAGATTTTTATTTGTACGCGATCACAAAAGAGATATTAACTGGTAATCATAAAAGCAATATCAAAGTAATATTTATAAGACGAAATTCAGTCTGTATATAATATAATGAATGATGACAGTATAGTAATTAAAAAGGATGATTAGTCAAACACTATTATTATTATGAATCAAGAAGATTATTTTAAATAAGTTGATCGTCAATTAAATGATGAAAACTACTACAAATATATTGGCGAAGAACCGTCAATAGAAATTAAATAAAACAATTCGACATGCTTTAAGTGCTAAAAAAAATAATTCCATGTACGTGCAATTTGATACTTTCCCTCTTAACATGCGTACACCTCAATTCTACATATTACCCAAAACTCATAATGAAATCATATATTGAAGATACAACAACTTTTCATTAAAAAGTTTAAGTCTATTCCACAGCTATCTGTTAATTTAAATCCTGGTATTATTAGATGTAACATCACTATATACCAACTTTCCGCATGCAGTTGGTATTGAAGCGTGTACAAATTTGTTTGATTACAATGCTAATAATAGTTCACTATCTTGTGAAGATATTTGTATAATATTAAAACTTATCTTGGAAAATAATTATTTTCAATTTAATTTTATTTTCAATTTAATAATACGAAATACATATACATAATGGGTATTGCAATGTGTATTAATATGGCTTCTTCATACGCTTTCCTCTCAAAACGAAAAGTTGAATCCATCTCTTTGGTTCAGATTTTTCGATGACATTTATATCTGGAAGCAGTCAACCGAAGAACTGTAAAATTGTATTGATCGCCTAAATCATTTTCCACGGACAATTCAATTTACTTATACTACAATCTAGTACGCATGTTTCATTTTCAGATGTAAATGTGATATAAAATACTGATAACACTATCTCTGCAAATATTCATATCAAGGAAACTAATTTCCATAATTTCAATAATCTTCATGTCATCTTATGTCATTTAAAAACGGTATACCACATAGCCAGTCGAAAAGATACCGACGTATTATTTCAGATCAATGACAATTACAAAATTCGTTGAATAAATTCCAAACATATTTACAAAACAGAAATTATCCTACACATACAATTGATTCTGTGCTGAACAAAGCCAGTAATATTACTCAGCATTGGGCTTTAAACAAAGCAGTATGTACAAGAGAGAGAGAGAGAGAGAGAGAGAGAGAGAGAGAGAGAGAGAGAGAGAGAGAGATATGTAATTACTTTCACAATACAATCGAATCCTTCATTATCTAATCTATGTCGTACAATTAATACATTTTAATCTCCTAAATTTATCAAATAAATTTATCAATTAACCAGCGTAAAAACACTTTACCAAAATAAATCAATTATCGCTTAAAGAAGACCCAATAATTTGCCAGATTTTCTTTTATTAGTACTAAACAGACAGAAAAGAAAAAGAAAAAAGAACATTTTCGTCATCTAAATGTAATATACACCGGTGCTCTTGATGTGCAAATATAAGAGAAACAACTATGAATAATCATCGCTTTCATATATAAAATTATAGAGATCCTCAGTTTTCATCTAGTATTTCAACACAGTTTAAACACCAATAATAACTCTCTAAGCGAATTGTCTTTCATGCCGAAATTGTATAACCAGTGAATATCACAACATATGGTACTTAAAAAAATGGTATGCATCAACAATAACCATTTATTTGGTTTGATTTTTTTAATAAAACGTACAAGTAAATTTTGGTTTGCAAATCTCAAGAATTTCCACTAATTTTAAATAAATAGTACATAAATAGAAAGAAAAGAAGAAAGCAGTAGAGAGGGTGAATCAGACAACATTTTTAGACAAGTTTTCACTGAAATCACGCTTAAAAACAATGAAACCAATGACATCAAGCCCCAAAATGTGTGTGTGAATCATGGATTAGGATCAAATAAAAAAACAACATTTTCAATGAAATCAGGTCCAAAAAAAATCAATGAAATTAATGAAATCCTCCATCGATTTTTGGGAAAAAGGGACTACAACGTCGTTGTCACTCACCCTCTCTGCTGCTAGAACTTTCAGTTTTGGGTTAACCGAATATTTGATCCAGTCCGATACGATATCGTGTTCGAGGGTCATGTAAATTTATTGTTACAAATCCGTGTGGGGCAGACTGAGCAGGACTAAAGAAATTTCTAAATTGATTGAAGTCCATATCGGAGCACCATGTCTGCCAAATATTTCGTAGCGTATGTGTATCAACGCCGTTGAATACAGCAAGCATATTACAGTTATCTCTAATCACTTTTGGAATCTGAGTGTAGCGTTGAGTGACAAAGATCACATCAGTGTTTTTATGGCTGCCTCGGGAAAATATTCTAGCAGGATTTTTTTGATTATCTAACATGACATCGTCGTATACAACTAAATTGTTGATACTTCCATCGAGGTCATTCACGGATGGCGCCTCGTCAATATCGGTTATAAATTCAATAACATCCTCGCCGGCAATCTCTGAAGCGTTTTCATCAAAATCTTTTAGCACTTCATAGCATCGTTGGTCGTCTACGCTAGGGGCAATTAAATACAACTTATCCCACTTCATCCATCTCATTATTAAATTGAGCAACAATTGCGTTTTACCGGATCCAGATGGCCCGATTATAATTGCGCGGATAGAGTTTGGTAGCGCTGCATGATGCTTCACTGGTTCTCTTGTTTTAGTCGCTGAAAAATCAATTATATTCATATCTCTATACATAAATTATGGATCTATATTGCGTGAAGTGTAAGGCGCGTACTGGCACAGATGACTTGACGACGATTACAACTAAAAATAACCGATCAGCGCTTTCTGGTAAATGCGTACAGTGTAGTACAAAGAAATTTAGATTTGTTTCTAAACCCAAGGAACCCAAGGAACCTTTAAAGAAAAACGAGGAGGTGATATCGCTGCCAAATTAGCAAAACTCCCTGGAACCCCATGGGCAAAATACCCCGGAGAAAAACACCTTCCAGGGTATAGTTATTGTGGACCGGGAACAAGACTTGATATCAGACTCAATGATCAAAATCAGCCCCGACCCGGTGAGGAACCAATAAACGCTATTGATAAGGCCTGTCACCTTCATGATGTTGCTTATAAAAGTAGCAATTTGCAACACAGGCATCTAGCAGATGTGAAATTAATTCATGCGTTGAATTCTATCACTGATAAATCCTTCAAAGAAAAATTGGCTTCCTTTTTGATAAAATCGGCAATGAAAAGCAAATTGATGTTAGGTGCTGGTAATTAATAACAACATGGAATCTATTTATTATTCCCCAAGAGGATACTGGAGGGGTAACGCTGCAATCAGTAAACTCGCTAGCGCCGCAAAAGTGAAAAAAAACCACTGCGGCTCATTGGTTATCCAAACAGGCACTATGGCAAATTTATCTACCACCGCCTAAACAAATTCAATTCTCGCATTTTGATGTGACCTTTCCTAATGAAGTTCATCAGGCTGATATATTATTTCTGCCACATGATCGTGGTTACAAATATGCGTTAACTGTAGTTGATATTGCAAGTCGATACAAAGAAGCAGAACCGTTAAAAACAAAATCGGCCACTGAAGTGGCTTCTGCATTTCAAAGGATTTATCGAAGGAGTCTTCTGCACTGGCCAAATCTGTTACAAGTTGATCCGGGCAAGGAATTTCAGGGTGCAGTGTTATCTACAATGAAATATTACAATGTCGCTATCAGACGAGGGCATACTGCACTGCATCGTGATCAGGCCATTGTAGAACGATTTAATCGGATTCTTGCTGAACGGTTATTTGGATATCAATACGCAAAAGAATTCATCCAAGAAAAAAGATCCCGTGAATGGGTTAAGAGATTACCAGGTGTAGTTACCGCACTGAATAACGAGATTACTAGAACCATCAACATGAAACCTATCAACGCGATTAAAAAGAAGTCAATACCTGAAAAACCACAAAAAGATTTTAGCGTTTCCCAACCAATTCTTGGTAGTAATGTCATTGTGAGGTATTTATATGAACCAGGAGAGCTTGAAGGAGGCACAAAAAGGGCTACTGATCCTATTTGGAGTGTTACTGCACATAAGATATCTAGTATAACACGATCTACGGGTAGATTTCCAATCTATAAACTGGATTCAACTGCCCCTCAGCGTGGGTTTACTAGACAACAACTACAAGTAATTCCTGACGATACTCAATTACCACCGCATGGTCTTAACTAGCACCCTTGCGTCTATTGCACTCAAGACAAGTCAACATCACATTATTTCTGACATGACCGAGATTGTTATTTTTTCTGTCTACGGTGAATTGGCGAGGATCCTTATCCGAATACTGCCAACGCATTATACAATTGCAACTCGCGCAGTGATTATTCTGTTGTTGCTTCAGAGTAATTATTAATTCAGCATCAATATCAAATTCTCGTTGTTTTTTTTTGTCTTGTTGTTTGTAACCGGAGAGTTTTTTATCAATAATATCATCTATTGTGGTGTCATTATCATCGCCAATGATTTCATCATCGAAGACAATTCTTCGAAGTTGATTTATTTTTCGTACTCTGGATACTGAAAGATAGACTAAATTCGACCATTCGATGCGATTATCCACCATCCAAACAATTGTATCCGATATAGTCAATCCCTGTGAAGAGTGTATTGTTGCTGCATAACCTAGCGTCCATGGGGATTTATTAGCACGCAATGCATCTTCAACGACATTGATATCAACCAGCACAATATCATTTAATACGAGAATCTGCTTTTCACTCTGTCCTGGAATATCAACTTCGATGTTCTGTTTTCGTGTATCCGATGGCCTATAACAGAGGGGCACTGGAAGTGTTGCAAATTTTTGTTTATGCAATTCAAATAACTTCATCTGAAGTGTGTCCCTGACTATTTTTCTACTTGCAATGATTAAATCATTTGGTCTCCACGCTTCCCAAAACTCATTCATGGGAGTTTCCGAAATTATTTCACGGGTTATTTCACACTGGATTCTATCCGGTTGTAATCTAATTAGTTTCTTCAATTCTTTTAATTCATTATCAAGTGATCTATGATCAGTATCAATTTCTTCATAATAGTCTACAAAACCCTTTAGCCATTCATGGGGAGATGCACCGACAAATGGTGGTGGTTGCCCGTGATCACCGCACATGACGACTTTTGTATTCTTCAATAACAACCACTCAAGAAATATTTTTAAGACATCTTCTGACACTGTGTCTATTTCATCCCACATGATGAATTCAGGAATAAATTTCTCTCCCATGCGCTCAGGAGTCCATTTATCTCCCTTCCATCGGAAAAAGCTGTGATAAGTGCAAGCATTTACCCCTCTCTGTATCATTTCTCTTGCAAGTCTATGAGTTGGTGTTAGCACAATCATGTTTGGATTGGAAACGCTAGCGTTTCTACGGAATAACTCAATTACCCGGGTTGTTTTTCCTGACCCGCCACAACCGTTTAAATAAACTGTTTTATATCTACAGATTGGATCAGAAATCGGTGGTGCACTAGAAAATTCTGAACACTGATTGCTTTCTAAGTAATTATTTTCAATGGTAACATCTGCTGATGGAATATAATCATGAATCATTTCTTTCTTAATTCTCCATGATCCCCATTTCTCGTTGCCAGTAGAATTAAAATCAGCCATTTTGCTATTTATGTAAAATGAATCAGTAGCAACTCTAACTGCGGTGGTAGGAAATCTATTGATCATTGAAAACAGATTGATAGAAGCATAACCGAGCATAGAAGCTCTCAAATGTGTGTACTGCGGATGGTATCCATCAGTGTAAGTAACAATTGTACCCAATTTGGTTCCATCGGACAGAAATGCGTCCTTACGATTGACATATAGGCCCCTATTCGTTAGATCCGCGATTACAAAATCGTATTCAGCGTTGTCTATAATCAATCGTGAAGAATATTTCGTATTATCATCTTTGCCACCTTGGGTAAATTTACCGATTATTCTTCGTCCAAGATTTTTTGCTTCATTGTTTCTGATTTCAAATAACTGTTGGGACCAATCCATGATTTGTTGTTCATTAAAATCAGGAAACAGTTTTCGCTCTTCGCTAATTATTTTTTCTAGATCAGGTTGGGGTAACCAGACTGATTTCTGTGCTCGATAGGATATAATTGCTTCACTGACAATTAATGATTTTAACATCTTACAATCAAGCATATACCGTAATAACACTATTGGCATCCAGTGTTTTTCAGACATGTGTTTACCAATCCAAAGATAACTACACGGATGAAGCCCCTCAGCCATTTCAAATGATACTACACAAGCGAATCCGGGTAAATCAAAATCAGGAAGTGGTCCATTAATAGCAACACGGGTCATTTCGTGTGTAGGGTGTCCAAATCGTTTGAAATATTTCTCACACTCTCCATACCCAAGAAAACTTCCTGGATAACACGCAATCATATCAACTGAAATAACGGTATCAGCGGTGTATTTTGTGTTCCATAATCCGCCGTGGCTGTATTCAAGACAGGACAATTTGACATCTGATAAAAACTCACTTCGTGTTGGTTTCCACGCGTTTTTCTTTCTAGCAAAATGTGCTGCAATGGATGGTACTGTGAAACAGTTTGCTAATAATTGATCGTTGTCTTCTCCGTCCCCAGAAAACTCACTAGCTAGTTGTTTCATTTGATTCTGCAGCTCTTCAGTACGGTATAATTCTCCGTTAGGCCTTACAAACTGATCAAATTTGCATTCTTCGTCTGAATTACTATGAAATAGCCACACTGACACAGGATCGTTTTTACTCAAATGGTAAATAGCATCAAATAATTTCTGCTCTGAAAAAAACTCTTCGGTTTGGGATAGATATTTTACGGTTCTATCCCGTGGAATTATTGTTACTGCAGATGACCACGCGTGTGCGTTATGATCAATAATTTCAATGGGGGTTCCCTGTGATTTATATTTCGATTCGTATAATACTTCTCCGGTGATTGTCCTTACCGATATTGGAAATCTTAATGAATTTTCTAATTTAGTTATATCCTGAATTGTTGCTCCATGCTCTTTTACCGTGAACTCCCACTCGGTTATTTTTTTTCGTCTTAGATCAGTTAGTTTATTTCCCCGGGACGCATTTGTGAAGTGTTCTATTATTCGTTCTGCTACACAATTGAGCCCTGTCGAATATTTCATGGGTGCTAGTTTTGAAATATCAGGTTTTTCATTGAGCGGATCGATCCCGTAAACAACTGCTGTGACAGGATAAGATCTTTCGTAGTAGGGTTTATCAATTCCAGTCAAAATTCCTGGTTTGGAATCCTGATTCACGGTGATAGTTTTTTTGCCCTTCAAGATAGGTTCAAATTTATCCCTAATAATCCATTTGCCATCCTCACGGATAAGGAATTTTATTCGGAAAAAATGACTTTTTTCCCCAAGACGTGAAATTATCACTGCTGCTTTTTCATCATTCATGGTAGCGTCAACAACACCATCAATTCGAAATGTTGACCAGCAATAAGATGCTCCATCACGCTTGAATTCATTAAAACAGTCTCTGATGGGTTTATCAAGAATTTTATTCTTGGGTGTATTAGAAACTATATCAAGATTGAATTGAGCATCCTTCCATGGTGATCTCATGTTTCCGTCTCTTGGACGTTTGTTACGTTTTTTGGGTCTATCGCGATTAAATCTAGGATTGATTTTCAATAATCTCTTAAACTCTTTCATGTTTCCGTCTATTGGACGTTTGTTACGTTTTTTGGGTTTATCGATATTAAATTTAGGATTGATTTTTAATAATCTCTTAAACTCTTTCATGTTTCCGTCTCTTGGACGTTTGTTACGTTTTTTGGGTCTATCGCGATTAAATCTAGGATTAATTTTCAATAATCTCTTAAACTCCTTCATATTTCCGTCTATTGGACGTTTTTTGGGTCTATCGAGATTAAATCTAGGATTGATTTTCAATAATCTCTTGAACTCTCTATCGGTATTGAATTTAGCATTTTTTGAAGTCAATCTCTTGAACTCCTTCATGCTATATATAAAACAAGCATTTAAATGAAAGATTTATGTATAATGAATCACTGCAAATGGCTCATGATGGGAAATGTAACCCCGTGTAACAAATCATGCAGAAAAAATGAATACTGTAGGTATCATATGCAAAGTTTTCGACGTGGAAGTCTTGGTCCGTTACCCTGTATTCGATGTGGGGTTGGGGTCAAGGGAAGATCACAATTGTGTATTGATTGTGGTGGTAAGCGATATAGGGAATTGAAGCGTTATTATGATAAAAGAATAAAAAATGGACAATCCATCAGAAATTATGACCCTGAAAAAGTCTTTGACCCTGACAACATCAAGGATAAAATCATAAGAACCCCGCAAGACTACATCGAAAGATTTTCCAGTGATGTAATTATTGAACCAAACACTGAATTAGACAAACAATAGAATAGTATATATGAACCAAGAATTCAGACAGCACCCCTTGATTACAAATTATGAGGCATCTAGTGATGGTACTGTCAGAAACCGTAGGTTGAAAAAACCGGTCGGTTTTGTGAGTAATCAAGAGTATTTGATGTTTACTGTTGGAAAGAAAACTTATCACAATCATCGTTTCGTATTTGAATGTTTTAATGGATTGATCAAAGATGGTTTTGTTATTGATCACAAGGATTCTAATCCAAAGAATAATTCTGTATCAAATCTGCAAGCTATCACACAAAGTGAGAATTTGAAAAAGGGGAAGACTGGCACTTGTTCAAATAAAGCGAGACCAGTAAAATCTTTGAACGAAGAAAAAATATTTCAATCATTATATGAAGCCGGTAAATTTTTCGATATTTGTTCATCTTCTGTACGAAAAGTTGCAGAGGGGATAACCAAAACGGCTATTTCAAAAAAGAGTGGACAAAAAGTTCAATTTAGTTATGTCTAATGCGTCATAATTTCCAATTAGAGATATGTCATTCTTATAGAATAATGAATTCTGAAAACATGAATAGCATCATAGTTGAAATAGCAAAATTGAAAAATCAGGATATCAAACTATCAGATGGTTTAAATCCTGATCAAATTGTGTCTGATTTTCAGGATATAGAATACGGGGTTAGCACTAACAAATATATGCTACCCAAGAAGTATGCACTCATCAAAAGAATTCAGAATTCTATTAAAGACTCTCTTTCATTTTCCAGTGACATCAGTGTGTTCGTTCCGTTGTATACTATCGTAGAGGGAATACGAAAAGAATTAGGTAACGAAGACGAATTGAAAAAAGAAGTCAACTCTAAAATTAGAAACCTACGGGCGTTAATTCAGGAAAATTGATTACCCGACCATTGATTGCCCGACCATTATCATTTTTTGATTGTGACCGACCTTCATTTTTTTTAGCCGACCCTCAACGGGAATGTCAAAAATAGAATGAGGAAACTGTCAGTATTATTTATTTTATATACAATTATGACACTTTCCTCATCAGTGATAGAGCTGTCAAAACAATCAAATAACACTTCCATGACCGTATCAAAAATCATCCGACATGTCATTGATGGCGAAACTATCAGTATTATTTTATTTATATACAATTTTGATACTTTCGCCACACCTGATAGAAGGTGTCTCACGATGAAATAACACTTCCATGACCGTATCAAAAATCATCTGACATGTCAAGTGTTTTGCAATTGAAAACTGGTTTCTGATTTCAAATAATGGTCAATGAAGCATTAACAACCCGATTGGCTCGTGAACGACTGGATGCAATCAGGAGATTTGTACCAATTCGTGACTCTGTACGGAATAAACTGCAACAACGACAGAGTTTACAAACTGATTTTGCTGCGGGATCTGAAGAGTTGTTTAAACCAGTAACCACAGCAACGAAAGGGGTAGAGCGTGCTATACTGGGAGATGATCCTGACGGTAAAAGAAAGGAAGAGGGTCTTATTTCTGTACTCGAAAAAATAGCAGCGAAAACTGAACAAACTGAAAAAACTGATCCGAAAAAAACGACTGTTTCTCTGTTGAATAAATTTACTGATCATGCTAAAATAGAAATAAAAAAACCTAGTTTATTGAAATCAAAGGATTATCAAGCCTTTGGTAATTTTGCTGCTCAAAGTTATAATTCAAAAAAAGATTTTTTAAAGGACGAGTATAAGAATGATAGAATATCAAGTAATGATTGGTTCGATAATTTCTATAAACTAAATAAAGGGATTGGTCGTTTGAATAAGGATGAGATAGGATACAAGGAATTTCAAAGGGGAATTAGTTATTATAAAAGAGAACAAATAGAAGAGCGACAACGAGAATTAGAAGAACGACGTCAAACACCAACACGTAGACAAACAAGAAGACAAAAAAAACAACAACTACCACCTGATGATGATGATGATTTAGAAGAACGACGTCAAACACCAACACGGAGACAAAAAAAAACAAGAAGAACCTAATGATGATTATTTCCAAGAAACGAATTTAGAAAAACTAGATGAAGCAACTGGTTATAGCGGAAGTGGACTGCAAAATCCAAGGATTGGAAACACTTGTCCTGATAGTGTTACCAATGATATATCACGATTAGATGTTCTTGTAGGAGGATTCCGAGCTGGAAATAACTCTCCAGAAATAATTAATGAAGCAGCTGATATCTGTAGACGGTTATTTGCCGGCGGTATCATGGATATCAAAACATATCGAGATTTCATTGACGAGTTAGCAAATGGGTATCATAGCGATTAAATAACAATTGAAAACACTATTGTTTTTATAATAATGATCGTACACTACAATCATGATAAACCAACCCTCGTCTATGTAGTTAATTCACGGTTTCCAGTTTATAAAGCATACTATGGAGATGGCCTCGGCAATACCATTTTAGGATTCTTTTCAAGAATGGCCCCAAAAGTGATGCCGTTAGCTAAACAGTTATCAATGAAAGCCATTGATGTTATTCGTGATAATATTAGTACTGTTGGAGATCTTGCCGGGAAAGCGTTTTCAACTGCGAAGGATAAAATAACATCATTAGTAAAATCACGAAAAAAGAAACCGTTACCGTCTACAGCAGAAATGCCTGCAAGTGTTAGTAAAATTATAAATAACGCAGTAGATGAAAAACTAGCGTCGATGGTAAATCAAGGGGACCAAAGCAATATTGCAAACATGATAGCGGGAAGTGGCTTTAAAAAACCACGTCGATGAAATCCTATGGATTTTCACGCTAGCGTTTTTCACGATGAAAATGGAAAATCGTTTACGATTTTACGATTTAGACTCTGATAAATAGAATAAAATGTTCAAAAGGTCATCTGATCCAGCATTTGATATAGACGCCCCAGTCCCCAAGAATGATTCTGTACGCGATTATCAATATTACGCCTATCATGCCATAAACTCAAATAGTCGAGCAAGAATTGATCTTCAAGTCCATGATACCAGTAAATACTTTTTACCCTGTGAAGCCTTTATTGAAGTAGAAGGAGAAATTGTAACAGCTGCTGATACTCCTACTGTACCAGCACCGTATCCAGCTGGTACTCAAGTCGGTTTTGTCAATAATGGTATTATGGCGCTATTTGAGAGTGCTAGATATCTCATTGATGGAAAAGAAATTGAGTCCATAGATCGTGATGTTGATGTGGCTACAACAATAATCGGGTTAGCGAGATATTCCGATGATTATTCAAGATCAGCAGGACCTTCTATGATGTTTGCAAAAGATGTTACAAATAACGCTGGAGGAAATCAATTTGTTGTAAGACGACCAAAAAAACGTGATAATAGTGAGGCTGAGGTCGAGAATATGATTATAAACAACGATGCTAATTTCAATCTAGGAGCTGCAACACGAAACGCAATGTTGCAAGGAGAGCGTAAATCATTTTCATGCGCGATTCCACTGCATCACATATTTGGATTCTGTAGAAACGTCAGAAAAGTTATCTACGGGGCGAAGCATACAGTATCGCTTGTACGAAAAAGTGATGATAATGATGCAATTTGGAGGATTCCAGCAGATGCTGCAGCCCCCAATGCTGATGCCGGTAGAGTCGATTTAACAAAAATATCATTGTGGATGCCAGTGTTGACTCCAGCAATCACCGCAGAAGAACGATTACTATCATTTATGGATCAAGGAGGAAAGTCGTTGTTGAGTTGGCTAACCGTGAGTACAGATGTGAAGCAATCAAATATCAACGGGTTATTCACTTGGAACCTAGCATCAAAACAAGGCGTTTCTGTGCCACGTCATATATTCGTAGCGTTACAGGATAACACACGAGTTAGTAATCAACAACAAAGTCATATGATATTTGATCAATTAGGTGTGAAAGACGTCTCACTGAGAATAAACGGCCAGCAGGAACCATCCGAGGATATACAACTTAATTACACAGAAAATCATATTGCACGAGTTTATCATCGTCTGTTGTCATTATGGCACGCGATCAAAATGTGGATACTGGTTTGCAAATATCACAATATGATTTTAAAAATCTGTATCCGATCTATTACTTCTCACTGGAACATCTCGATTTGACAAGACAGTCAGTTGTTGATATACACTTTAGAGCTAATGTGACTCGTGGTGGTGCTATTGCTGATTATAGAGCGGTTGCTGTCATTCTCAGTGATAAATCAATGCTACTCGAAGGTGTTGGTGGAAGAATGAGAGTGGTAGATGCCCCAGTAGAAAATCTTTGAACGATTTTTCTCGATTTTTCATTGAATTAGAATCAATCTATTATGTATAATGTCATATAGTGTTATTAGTGTTACGTTAACTCCTGGTCAAATAAAAAAATTGCAATCAGAATCGGCTAAAAAATGTGGAACCACAATCACGTTGAAACCTAATCAAATGACTGGTGGTGCAAATAAATTATCGCTGACAACTCGTCAAATAAAACATTTCAATGATGCACTTGCAGCCAAAAAAGGTGTCCAGATTACTCTTTCTGCGGCTGCTATCAAAAATATGATTAAAACAGGCGGTATATTTCCATTGTTAGCTGCAATACCAGCATTGATTGCAGCAGCAGCCCCAGCAGTGGCTAAAGCAGCGGCGTTAGGAGCCGTTGGTACTGCAGCAGGAATGGCACTTAAGAAGGCAACTGGGAAGGGATATAAAAAAAAGGGACGATCCGTTCACGGATTGGGTCTAAGACTACCAGGGACCCCGTATTCATGGTACAGCGGGAGATCCGTTCACGGATCAGGCCTGAGACTACCAGGAACGGTTTATTAATTGAGGAACCTATGGTTCCCAAATCTTCGATGGTTCCCATGTCCAATTTTGATTTAATGGATGCGGCTAAAAAACTAGTGATTAAAAATTTCAGAGGTGTTTTTATGAAAGATCAATTACCACATCAACCAAACAAAACTGAAACAGGTATTATTAATCTCGATAACAGCACCGGACCTGGAACTCACTGGGTTGCATACGCTATTGATCCACGTGGTATTGTCTATTTTGATTCATATGGATTAGCCCCACCAAAAGAATTTATGCGTTACATAAAACAATTTCCAATGAAGACTTGGTATTCTACGCTACCAACACAACAAATCAATGACCCACCAATATGCGGCAGTGAAGTATTAAATGTCCTTGATGCTATTTCAGCATCTAGAAAACCACCTCATATTGTCGTAAATGACTACACCAGCAATCGCTGGAAATCGAAACGATTTTAGAGAGAGAAAGAGTTTTACAATAACATGATTGATATTTGGGGGAGATCTTTGAAACCCAAACCCGATGGCACTGCAACCCCTGATTCTATCAAGGATATAACAAAAAAAATTAAAGATGAAATCGCTGAGACGTTGAATTTAACAAGTGTTGACCCCGGGGAAATAGTTGTATTTCAAGACAAACAGGGTAAATTGAAATCTAGTAATATTTCTCTGGATGATATTTTAGTTAAACAACAAAACGCAATCGAGAACACCGTTGCGTTATTTTCCGATCAGGGTAAACTCAAACCGGGTGTACTCGTTTCGACGATTACAGATCGATTAAAAATTCTCAACGATGAGTTAAACAATTCTGTGGTTGTACTAACAACACTTGAATCTAGAATTGAAGAACACATAAAACAGTTTACCGCATTTCGTAGAAATATCATTGATAAATTTATTGGAACTACATTCGATAAAATTGAACTAAAACTCCCTGATATTAAAAAATCCATCGATGAGACGAAAATTTTCATCGAAGCCGTCAAAGGTGATTTTTCGAGGATGATAACAATCATTGAAAAAACAAAAATTCCTCATGAGAAAACCAATAACGTAGTATATACAATCCAACACGGATCATTTGTGTGGATACCTACAAACAATAAATTAGATATCACTGCAACCGTCTAGGGTATTTATCGATTAACACTGGTGACAACGGTTCAATTTAATATATCATCGTCGAGTTCATCCGGGGTCAACAATACGATTTCAACGATCATCGACAAGGGTACAACTGAAAAGTTCACTATAACATATACTGATAAAACTTTGGCTAAGGCTTCAGTAACCTGGTATGTGGAATTCGTAGCGGATTTAAGTAAATAAATTGAAAGGATTTCACAATTGAAAACGCTAGCGTTGTTAAAATAAAAAATGATTTCATCATCGCAATATCGCTATGATCAGGTCAGAGAATATCAAACTAGACTCAAAACCCTGTCTGAGGAGTATGCAATGAAAATTAAAAAATATCGCAGGAGAATTACCGCAATTGATATTACTGTGTATTCAGTGAGTGGTGTAATCACCGGAGCCGGTATTATACTGTCTTCAGTGACAATGATGGCCCCGATAGCTGTTCCAATTTGCATTTCTGCGGCAACAACAATCGCTGGAATTATTTCAATAATCACAAAAAAAATATCATCATGCAGCCAACGGAAACTACAAGACTACATAATTCAATTTCATGTTGTGTCCACTGCATACTCGCAATTATCCTCATTGATATCGTCATCGCTCGATGATACAATTATATCAGAGAGTGAGTTTTCAGCGATGGTAGATATATATGATTCTGCGATGTCAAAATTAGAAATACAAAAACATGAGTATAATAACAATGACAACACAGATGGAATTACTTCAACAAATAGTGGAGAACACAAACCCAGTACAAACAAGCATGATCTCAATAACCTCAACGAATCCAGAATTCAGTGTGAATTTCCCCTCTCCGGTCCCAGTGAAGGAGATAGCGCTAGCAAAATTACGAGTATACCACAGTTGGCCTAATATCAGATCAAAATCATTTGGTGGTCAACAACCCAATAATTCACTGGTATTTGCAAATAAGAATAAACCAGACGGTACCCCAGACTGGAATGTTGTTTCCATACCAACCGGATCATACCAAATCGAACAAATCAATAATGAATTCGCGCGTAGAATAAAATCGATTACTGGAGTAGAGTCAAAAATAGCTATAACAGTTCATGAACCAACACTATCATCTGCCATTGAAATAAGCACAGAGGGTTATGTCGTAGATATCTATCAAAGTTCTATAAGAACCGTACTAGGATGGCCTGAAATCCCACCCCGGGAAAAACCCGTTGATTTACCAGAACCAAAAAAATCTGATTATGTCACAGACAGGATAAAATCTGATAATCCAGTAAAGAGTTATAGAGATTATGACAAATTGAATTTTTTCCTTAAAACGATAGATACCGTCACTAATAAAAGATACCACACACTTCTACAGAGTAAAACCACTGAAAATTTCAGAGCGTTCAATAACGATATTTCGTTGTTGTTAATATCCCTTAAATCCGGTACTCTCACCCGAGACGAATTTATCAGCGTTGTAGAAACATGTAACAAAATCATCAATGACATGGAAACATTTCATTCACAAATTATTCAGGGTATATTAGATGACGATATCCCCCTATCGAAAACAACATTTGCAACGAAGTATAATATACGCGTAGAAGATATCCCCACATTCAAACTACCAGGATATAATATCTTAGAACTACAAAAATCTCTCAGTGACACCATCGATGTTGGTTTTAAAATAATTCATGATGCATGGAAAAAAGCAACATCACCGGAAATAAAAATCCTGACCCATAATAATGACCCAGATGGTGGTGGCAGGCATATTGCTCCGTTCAATGTGAATATTTCAACGGTGATTGCGCTCAATTTAGTGTGTGATGTTATCGAAGGAAGCTATCAAATAAATTTAGAACGATCAAATCAAGCTCAGCAGGGGTATATTTTGTATTCATTTGCATCAATAGCTCCTCCAGGGTTTTTAATAATTGAGTCCCCGGTGAATCCAGTCTATATGCGGTGTCATAATAATTCATTAACCAGAATTAATTTCAAACTCACTGACCAGTCTAATAATCTGATTGATTTACAAGAGGAGGTTTTACAAATTAGTCTGTTTGTAAAGTCGTAGTGATTTACATGACCCTCGAACACGATATCGTATCGGACTGGATCAAATATTCGGTTAACCCAAAACTGAAAGTTCTAGCAGCAGAGAGGGTGAGTGACAACGACGTTGTAGTCCCTTTTTCCCAAAAATCGATGGAGGATTTCATTAATTTCATTGATTTTTTTTGGACCTGATTTCATTGAAAATGTTGTTTTTTGATTTGATCCTAATCCATGATTCACACACACATTTTGGGGCTTGATGTCATTGGTTTCATTGTTTTTAAGCGTGATTTCAGTGAAAACTTGTCTAAAAATGTTGTCTGATTCACCCTCTCTGCTGCTAAGAAGAAAAAAGAAACATTTTCTTTAACTAAATGTAACATACATTGATGCGATGTGCAAACATAAGAGACACTAGTATTATGAATAATCATCACTTTCATATATCAAATTATAGAGATCCTCAGTTTTCATCTAACAAAATACGTTGTCCGTTTCTTTTAAAACATTTCGTACCCGAAGAAGCACAAATTAAATGCGAAATTGTCCAACCGTTCATTGTTAACAGTTGATTTATTATTTAACTATTTTCAATGGAATTTAATCGTGGCCTCTAATTTTAGTAATATATAAATTATATCGGCGAGTATTCTTTTCAATAGAAACAAACCGGAGTTAGAAATACTGAAATGGTTTCACTAAAATACAGACATAATACAATGGTATTATATTGCTCACGGAGGAAAGATCACAATTACCGGGTACAAAATACTATATCAAAGAGGTGCATATGTCCACAAGAATTAGCACAATGCCATTGTCTTTCATTCGACGCGGAGAAAAAAACTGCAAATTTTATAGATTTGATAAGTTACTAAGTTGAAGAAAAACAACAATAAATAAAGCCTTGACAACCATGTTGCGAAATCTCAGAATTATTATATATTATCCTTGGGGCGACTTCTCCAGGCAAATGGGGCGACTTCTCCGACCACTATGGGGCGACTTCTCCTGACACCTGGGATGAGTTCTCCCAGAGCAAGTCCTCCATGGGGCGAGTTCTCCCAGGGTGAATTCTCCATGGGGCGAGTTCTCCGCTATTCAAAAAAGTGCCCAGATTCCCGACCCAACCTATTGTAATCAGACGGTTTACACACTCGATCACTTTGCAGGGCAGAAAGTTAAAAATTTTCGGAAGCAGCTTGGGTTGGAAAATGTGCTGATATTTTACAATGACTGAATTCAGAGGCAGAAAGTCCCATGAGATGTACATATGGTTATTAAAAAAGAACATCCTTTTTGTGTTCATTTCTGAACGTGGCCAGATAAATAGCAGAGATCTCGGAAACGCTTCATTACGTGTATTGGGATGCACATTTATTTTATCAACGACGCAGAAAATCACCCACGCAGGAGTCCTCCGTACACTTTTTATTATTAACTTAAATTATTATGTATTAAAAAACTTATTATTTTTTTTTATTATTAAAGTTCGATATTTATTGAATTATTTTACTGGTAACCATTTGTGCGCGTATTATTTGCCGAGGTGAATGCTTCCGAATAGTTCTGAAAAACCGGATATTCGGCCGAAGCGAATGTCCGAGGCGATTTGCGGTTAGGTCCTAATTAGTGCTTCAAAGGTAATCAGGTTTCTTTGAAGTGTCAGCAAAACTTTTTTTTCTTCCATCTGGTATTTATTTTTAAAAATTAGCGTCATTTGGTTGACTGTACTCATTTCACGTTTCTGCCTTCAGATGTGTTGGATTTTCACTAGTCAGTTGCATGGCAATTTTGATTTTAATACAGCGTACAGTAATAAGGCCAGATATCAGCATAAGTGGATTATGATATAACAGTGCATTGTTATGTCCATGTTCGCTGCTTTCAGTCATGGTGCCTTTGATTTTCTCTACTCCGAACGCAAGACTGCATATACAGTTTTTATCAGCCAAAATTGGTGTCGCCAAAAATATCACCAGATGGTATATTTTGTCACCAAAACGGAAAACAGAATTGCAGTTTGCTACATCGGCGAAGTCCCGTGATCCTGTAATTGATTTCATTTCCGATTGTAGCTGTATAAACATTGCATGTGAACTCAAAACCAAGACATTTGGACAAAATGCCATTTGCAAATTTGGACAAGTATTTTGGGGTTAAACGAAAAAATGATGAAGATTTAAATGAGATTCAGAACTGTGCTTAAGTTGCTAGAACTGATATAGTGGAGAAGTCGACTTAGTGTCTATCACAATTACAAAAAATAGCAAGGACCAAGCAAACTGCTAGGAAATCCACTTGCTGCTAGGAAATGCTTCAACATGATAGAGACTAATAGATGTAAAACAAAATACTAAATGAAAAAATATAAAATTACAGGATAAATAACTAAGAAGAAGACAACCATAAAGGAAAAAAGTAAGTGTAGCTCAAATACAACACACAGACAGCACGAGGAAAAATGGCGTCCGCTAGAAGAACAATGACTGAACTGCAAAAATATTTCAGAACGAAGAGGGTGGAACTAGAAGATGGAGATTACATTGAGTGTAAATACAAAGAAGGGACACAACAAGTACTATTTCCAGATCTTAACGGCGTAGGGCTACCAGGAATAACAGCGGTATTGGTACATCTAAAAATCAGATGAAGAAATATTATCAAAGATCTACTCCATAAACTACGCAAAAAATGGATACAACATTAGATACAAAGGAAATACACCAGCACTGAAATATGGAGAAACCACTATATATGGACATAGAGCAATAATCCAAAACCCGAAACCAATTATGAGAAAGATAAAGAAACAAACAGGAGAATTGCACATAAATGGAGTGCCAATGGAAATACCAATTGAAACTATAGTAACATGGGCTGAAGAAAAATTCGGAATCAAGGTGGAAAAATCTCGTTTAGGGACAGTACCGGGCTTCAATATCTTTAATGAAACAAGAATACTAGAGATAGAAAGAACAAAACTTAGGACAATAAAAAGAATATGTTTCCTACGTGGGTTTTTGATTACAACATGGTACAAAGGCTGTATCTACTACAGAAAATGTAGCAAGTGCGGGATAGTAGGACATACACCCAGAAATTGCACGAGAGAAGAGACGAGTGAAGAAATCCAAAATAGACCAGAAATAGAACAAACAACAAAAGAAAAGAGGAACATAGAAGAAACAAGACCAAGACCAAGACCAAGATCAATCCTGAACAAACAAACTACAAATTTTCAGGTAATAGACAACAAGACTACGAAAGAAATAGAACAACAAGTAAATGTACAGGAGAAACAAAATAAAGTACATGAAACACCAAATGCCCAGCAAACCACAACCAAGGATAAAGACGAGACTCAAAAGAAAGAACAACAAAAACAACAAGCAATAATACAACTGGAAAAGAAACAAATACCAGAACAACAAGTAAATGTACAGGAAACCCTAAAGGCCCAGAAAACCACAACTAAGGATAAAGACGAAAACATACAGAAAATACAAGGGAACCAAAAGGAAGAAGAAGAACAACAACAAACAACAAAACAACTGAAAAAGAAACGGAAACTGGACAGAAAAAGAAACAGCAAAGAAAACACAAATAAACCACAGGAACAAGAGAAACAAAAAATAGTACAAATGACTGTAAAAGAACAACCCTTAAGAGTTATAGAAGAAACAATAGATAATGGATATACAGAAGAATTATATAATTACGCTGAGCAAATGGACATAGAAGAGAAGTCATCAAGCGAAAGAGAAAGAGAAGACCAAGAAAGATGGGATTATTTGTATAATGATGAAACGATAGTGGAAAAGTCAGCAGAGGAAATCTACTTAGAAGGAAGGAAACAAAGAAGGACAGAAAAAAGAAGAAGAGACAGGAAAGAGCAAATGGAAAGACAAAAAGAACTGCATTTTGACGAATGTTTGATGTAAATTTTTTTTTAAAAATCTGATTACAAACATATAACGAATAAAAAGAAATAATATAGCACACACTTATATCAAAAAAGGGAGAGCCTTTCCTTTAAATGGTCTGAGAAGATCAGAGGAAAAAAGACCTCTCCAAAAAAAAAAAAGAACTGATATAGTGGACTTTTTTGAACATGGCTTTGAAAAGATGTAATGTTTACGCATCAGGCTATGGAAATGAAATACATTACTTTGGAATCTTTGTCTGCATTTCAGCACCCCCCCCCCCCCATTAATTTTTTCCCCCAAAAAGGCACGTTATCGAATAATTACAGAAATGACGTATTGTTGTGCAGAATTACCAGACACGCCGACTAAGCTGATACAGTTGTACATGTCAGTGTTATAAAGAATGGGGGAATTAAACTCAATGGCAACCAACAGTTCTTCTAATCTGCAAAGTTTAAAAATATTTGGAATGGGACTGCAACTTTTGTTGGTGGGACTCCTATTTTTACCAAATTGGGAGTCCTGGACTCCTAGTTTTAAAATCCTAGTGAGACCTCTGAAATAGTGCATGCTGCCTCAAAATCATGACACATTTAGTCTTGAGCAAAATGTCATTTGCAAGTTTAGATAAGTATTTTAGGGTTAAATGGCAAACTGACAATGACGTTAATGAGATTCAGAAGAGTGCTAAAGTTGCTAGAACTGTTAGTTTGAATGGGATAGTAGCCAAGTGTAAGAAAGTGTGTAATGCCTTAGTGTCTGGAATAAGACCATTCCTTGGATTGATAAAATTCAGTCTCACCCAGAAAGACTAACAAGAGTTACACTGCTGTCAGGCAATCCTGTGTATCTAAGGTCACTAGTATTGGCGCGAAACTCGTACTGAATTCAATTGATGAAAATAAAATTCTGCAATGCTTACCAATTGAAAAGTGGCAATTTTCACCAGAATATACTATTCAAAATAATACCAATTTTGGACAAACGGCATACCACCCCAATGTTTTTGTGACTTCATATATGGCAGACTATTATGTGCATGGCTTTGAAAAGATGTAATGTTTATGCATCAGGCTATGGAAATGAAATACAATCCTTTGGAGTGGACTTTCTTTTGTCATTTTAACCAAACATTGAATTTTTAACCAAAATAGCACGTAATCCAATGTTTACAGAAATTACTTATTCTTGTGCAGAATTACCAGATGTGCCTAATTGGCTGACACAGTTGTACATGTCAGTGTTATAATGAATGTGTAAATTAAACTCGATGGCAACCAGCAGTTCTTCTAATCTGCAAAGTTAAACATTTTCTGGGAGGGGACTGCACCTTTTGCTGGAGGAACTCCTATTTTTACCAAAATGATAGTCCTGGGCTCCTAATTTAAAAATCCAAGTGAGACTACTGCAGTGTGTTCTGGTTTGGGTATATTGTGACTGTAAACTGTTTGTAGTAAACACAAAAATGTACAAAACTTTGTAACTCAAGAAAAAAATAGTGAATTGATTTGAAAGGTGCTAAAAGTCTCTTGTATTGGACATTGTGGGAATTGTATTTACATGAACTTATCCTGCTGAGCCATTTAAATGAAACTTGACTATGTTGGTATTAGCAGTTTCAAATGTTGCTTCCAAGATGATGTTTCATTTCAGTAAAAGAAAGCATTGGAAATGGAAAATTTTAAGTTTGTGCTTATTCCTACAGATTTTTGCCATGAAGTTTCAGACATTTGTTAGTGTAATCTAATTTAATTATTATAACTGATGTAACTGGTTAAATCTGTTTTTTAAAAAAATTAGAAACCCATGACAAAAATACATAATTCAGCCAAAACCGATGAAAAGAAAGCTTCCAGGCAAAAATGACAATTATAAATGAAATACAGTTAATGGCTACTGACAAAGTTGGAAATGGAGGCAGATATAGATTGGAACATTTGATAATCATGTTCTTTTTTACTATACTGGATAATTCTACTTGTAATTATTTTTCAGAGTATATTGTGTTAACCAACTGGGAACTTGAAACATCAACATAGACTACACATCATAATATTTCTTAAATAACATTTTTGTTGAAATTTGTCGTATCTGCACAGTTTTACATATATGTCTGTGGTGCTCATGTAACATAATATTGGACAAAATGATCTTCAGTTTATTTTAGTCATTTTGAAATGTATTTGACAAGATGGAGAATTTTAAATGACTCCATAATTATGTTTATGTTTAAACTTTTGTTTAAGCTATCCCTAACCAGGGATTAATTGATTTTATACTTTTACTTATTGCTGGTCATTTTTTCTTCAATTGGTTGACAAATATTAATAAATACTGGTTGATTTTGAGATTTATTGATTATACATGTATAGCATTGTGACCTGCTATGAGAGACCACCTGCCTTGAGAGACCAATTTTGGGCAAAGGCAGTGGGTTCTCAATACAGGTTCACCTTATACAAGATCTGTGCCACTTTCTACATTTAAAAAAAGAAAGTATGTTTTAAAACACTGTACCAAGGTATAGATTTACAAGTGCTATATTTAAGATCAGCATCAAATGAGCAGGATAACAAGATGAATTGAATCACTTAAAAAAAAGCTGCAGCCCCGTTATTTTCTTTGTATTTGGATTAATAAACTATATTTGGTGATTAAAGGCATAGAATTTTGAAGTGTTTATCCTCATAATGACTTCTTACTCAATACCAAAAGAAAAACCCATAGAAAGTGCATCATTGAGATGAGCATTACTTTTGAACTCTTATTTCATCGTGTACCCTTGCTGTGGGGAAGTTTGGTACCTTGCTGAGTGGATCCTGGGACAAAACAGCCAAAGTGTGGCTTGGAAACATGACCGTTATGACATTGGAAGGTATTGTGTTATTTTTGCTAATTCCTTTGGTTCTTTGTTTTTTTTTCTTGTGATGCGTCAGTTTCACCATCATATGTCATGTGACATTTAAATCACTATGGGCTTTTCTGTGTTAGGTTCAGATCTTTGCTGATATGATGCAATTAATTTGTGTCAATTTTGTGAAATAACATTCTGGATTAAATGGCTTTTCATGTTTATACAAATGATGTAAATCAAATGTTGCTGTCATTATCAAAACTTGGAGAATTATTTGTTTTAACAATTTATAATAAAATCTTATCAGATGAATTTAACCACATTTTAAAGATATCATCCAGGCATGGACTTTTTATTTCATTCTAATGAGACCAAACTCAAGTCCAATAAGACTGCTACAGAAAAGCTATTAATAACTTGTTCAAAATAGTTCTTTTTAAAACTTGGTCGAGTTTGTTAGAAAGTGTCCTAGTTTAGACGACTTTCAGATTTTCTTCTCTAGATATTTACAAATGATTCCATTCGGCTATGAAAATGTGGCTGTCATTACTAAAACTAGAAAAGATCTACAACATTCTTTTTTTAATAAAATGTTGAACTTATTTTGACCAATATTTATTGGCTTATGGGCATATACATATTGGACAAAATATGCTGATGTAAAATGAAATGTGAATGAAGATGCAAAAACTAGATAAAACCTTGATAGATGACAAGCAGCACTGAAAAAGTTTCAACAAAAAACTTGTAATTAATATTTATTGTCCAATTCATGCATTTGGATATTAGATAGATGTCAGCCAAGTAAGTGATATCTGGCCTACATGGGTATCCTGATTTAAGATACGAGCATCTGAATCAATGGAAGAGTTCATATCACTAGATTCATGCCCAGAGTTGCATGTAAGAAAGACATTCTGCAGCAGAAAAAGAAAAGACTCGGCTAACAAAAAGGGTAGTGGAGATAAATCCCAGCCAGAATCTGGGTTTTTACTCCAGACTTTTCCAAGTTCCCAAAGGCAATTGTATCAGTACTGTGCATGGTTTTCCCAGCAGATGAAGATGAAATTAACGGTTTTGTGCATGCTTTTCCCAGCAGATGAAGATGAAATTAACGGTTCTGTGCAGGGTTTTCCCAGCAGATGAAGATGAAATTAACAGTTCTGTGCAGGGTTTTCCAAGCAGGTGAAAATGAAATTATCAGTAACATGTAGGGTTTTCACAACTGCTGAATATGAAATATCAGTACCATACATTATTTCTGAAGACCACTAACCTGTGTTAACCCTGGTCTAAATCACGAGACTCAAAGCTACTTTGCTGGAGACTGGAACCAGGAAAAACACTGGTATGGAGATGCATCTCCTTCAACCTCGTACCTGGTCTAAAGAATGCTATGATTGGTTAATGTTTTGAAAGAGGAATTCTGTGCCCTTTCTACATTTATATCCCTGGTAGTGTGTATACTTCAGCTGCAGCTGTAACTGACAGTACATTGCATTTGGGATTTAGTTCCTATCCAGTGGGAGACTATTTTCTTCATCCTTCCATCTCAGCAAGCAGACAGCATATATGCAGTTTATTGCTAAAACAAGCCAAAAGATGCAGTTTACAGGTTTCTTAGGTTGAGAGTTCTTTTTCTTCCTTTATTCAAATTAATAATTAGAAAATTTGATATGAACATTTATAGATAATTTATTATCTGTAGGACGCGACGGATTAGGTTACTTTGCTAAGACATCAACCTTGATTCGTTATTAGCAATATTGTAGGTCATGAAGCAGCTATTTGGGGAGTGGCTATAATGCCAGAGCAAGGACTGATGTTGACTGGTTCAGCAGATAAAACAATCAAGTTGTGGAAAGCTGGAAAGTGTCAACACACATTCACAGGTAAGAATAAGGTTTTACTTTTTACACACTTAGAATCAGACATGCTTGCATGTAAACCTCTCATTTGTCATAATATATTATAAGATTTATTTAAGGTCAGCATGAAATAACAGGTCAACATAAGTACTAATGAGCTTTTTTACCAACATTAACACATAATCTCCAAACTGTAGTTAACAATAGGAAATAATGACCAGCAGTAGCAAAATTAATTGCAGTTTTGATATCTTCATCAGTTGTTTGCATTATTTACTCTTTTACATGCTTTTTTATCAGTTCTGTGAAGCTTTTCCCCAAGACAGTAGTTTTTGAGGGTTGATGTGTTTTTGGAGATTCTTCATCTTGATTTTACTTTCATGTGACAGCAAAATTCAGACATTGTTTACTGTTTCAAAACTATGCACATATAAAATGATTTACTTCATGCTGACAAGTCGAGTCCAACTGCAGAAACCGCAAAGACCCAGATCTGCCTTCATATGATGAACTGGCAGATATGGTTCTAAGCAATTTGTTAGAAGTAATCAGTAGAACAAACAACAAAGACCTGATCGGCAGGCAAATTATGTAATGGAAGTTCAGAATATGTGCTGTTTGCAGTTGTACCCAACGTGTGAGTATATGTTGTAGCTTATTTTCTGAGGCCTGAGTGTCTTTGCTGCACTCATTTGTTGTGAACCAAGATTGGCAACATTTGTTGTTGACAAAATTTGGCAATCGTTTGTTCTTGACAAAGTTTGGCAATCATTTGTTGTTGAACAAGTTTGGCAATAATTTGTTTTTGACAGAGTTTGGCAATCATATGTTGTTGAACAAATTTGGCAATCCTTTGTTGCTGACCAAGCTTGGCAATCCTTTGTTTTCAGTCAAGTTTGGCAATCATTTGACCATGTTTGTTAATTATTTATTGGGAACCAAGTTTAGTAATCATTTGATGTTGACCAATTTTGGCAATCCTTTGTTGCTCACCAAGTTTGGCAATACTTTGTTGCTGACAAAGTTTGGCTATCCTATGTTGTTGACCAATAACCGAAATTGCAGGGTTGCTGGATGCAATTTCTTTTTTATAAACTGTACAAACAGCAAATACTGCCTTAGCAGACACTTCCATGTAGGATCACCTGATCATAAAAGATTATGGTTATGGGTGACGTTTGAATTATGTAAAATGTAAAGGTCAGTGATCAGTTCATCTGATATGATCAACCACTTATTTGAATTGGCTATGGATATTTACTATATAGTTAATGGACAATGTCATTTGAACTTTAAATATGGGTTTGGCAAAGTCAAAAGTTTTTTTAAAACTTGCATGCAATTTGTTGGCACTTAGGTTGTCTTGTCATTTTGTTAGAACTTAACAATAAAATAAAAAAGTAAAACAATCTGAAGATTTTTTTTACTGAGCTTTTATTTGGTTTCCTTTGCAGGATAATCTGTAGTGTAATACCAATTGAAGAATTAAAAGGAACAACTTTATGTAGAGATGAGTTTATAAACATTTTAAAATTAAGTTATTTAGTTTTGATCTTGGTTTATTTAATGCTATCAACTTCAAACATTTATCTATCTGTAATAAACACAAGTAAGAACTACATCTAAAAAAACATAGCTCCAGTTCATAATACCTCAAAATTTGTATCCTCCAATTGATATTTTAAAATGTGTACAAACAGTTTGTATCAGGAACTGAACTACAGTTGTACAATTTTGGAATCTCTCAACTCACTTTTTCAAGAATAAAATTTGCATGTGTTAAATCAAAAAGTGATTTTACATCACTTCCACTCTGACATAAATATTGATATAATCTGAAACTTTAGGCAGGATTAGAAATTTTGAGAATGTTATTGAGGCTTGGGCTTGTAAAATGGCACCTGATAATTTAAAGCACCATGTATGGAAGATTTATGTACTGTTTTATACAGCTAAATTTAACAATTTTTTCAACCATATTACTCACAGAAATAAAAATGCCAGATAACATTGTATTTTAAATGCTACTAATGCTAGGATACAATTTTCGTTAAAGGGAAACAATTCAAATTATCTTTAAATATTTGTTTATCTGTGATAGGCACAGCTGAAGCCTGGAGTGGGTCAATTTTGTATTGGACAACTGCTTCATGTGTCAGCTTGCTTCTTTTCTGTGGAATTGCCTCGACATTCTTGTCACATGCAGGTGTGGATCTTCCTACCACCTAGAAAAGAAGTAAAAATATGTGAAGCAGAAACAAATATGCTAAATGTCACATGAAGGCAGAGAGTGGCTTTCAGTACGACAAATCTCTCTGTAAAAGACACTCAAGGACAATTAACATTTGCCTCAGATAGAGATAATGTAGGCAGATGCTAAATACATTGTTATGGATGATATCCGTATATAATGCAGTTTTATTTAAGTAATTCAGGTTTTTGAAAATTATATTTTAATTCTTCAAATTCATGGTGTACAGAAAATCATACCTGTAGACTTAGCTTTTTTTTTATATTCCCCAGGTAAGTGGCAAACCATTTCTTTAGGTCATCATGTGTTAGGGTCTTCAAGATCTCGATCTGAAAAAGACGTAAAGAATTATTCAATAGATCAAGACAAGACTGCATAATAATTATCTGTATAAATACAAAACGAGTCTTGCAATGAAAATGGTTTTCTACTGGATGAGATGTACTTTGTAGATTTTCAAGATGCTATTACAAGAGTAGTTGCAGCATTTTATTTCATGTACTAATCTGATAAGCAAATCAGAATGTTCTGCCAAATAAAACATCACACTACTGGATAGTTACAATATAAGCCAGAAAGTAAACATGACACAACTGGACAGTTAGGCTGTAAAACAGCATGTTGTGATAAAGAAAACATCGAACTACTGGACAGTTAGGCTGTAAACTGCATGTGAAAGGAAATGAAAAAACCAAATTGTCTGTAAATGTTGTGATGAAGAAAACATCATACTACTGGATCGTAAGGCTGTAAGCTGAAATGCTGTGACAAAGAAAACATCGTACTACTGGACAGTAAGCTGTTGGTAAATACTGCTAAACTAAACCAATCATTACAAAGATAAAACCTAATTTTTGTGTACTTCAAAATTTTCTATACTGATTGCTTTTCCTATAATGATATGTTGCTAAGAACACATAAGGCAAATAGGAACAGCTTAGGGATTTTTTTTCTTGAAAATTATTTGTCAGTATCACAGTTCAGGTTATGTAACACTAACATGACTTCAAAGATGGCACCATGGTTGGTATCCACATAAATGGCAGAGGCAACATAGATATGTATACTGAGGACCAACCAAACTCCAGTTCAAATAATATCTATTTATCACTTGGGATAATTTTGCTATGGTGAGATTTTCAAGATGGTCACCATGGTAGTTATATCCTGCATGAGATCCTTTGCATTGACAAGCAGCATTGGGATAATTATGCATGTAATGTTTAATAAGAATCTGTATAGTGGTTTGGAAGGAGTAGCAATAGCAAGATTTCCAAAGAGATCACAGTAGTTGTAACGATACAATGAATGCCTACTTGGCAATATTTTCATACAGGATAAAATAAAACAATATATATATATATATATATATATATATATATATATATATATATATATATATATATATAATACAAGAAAACCTTAGGATGAGTACAGTTCTATAACCATTCAGAAGGTGCTTTAAGATGGCAGCAATAACCAACAATAGCTGGAGGATAGATGATAAGCTAAATACAGATGAAAGTCATCACATAGGCTCACGCAACTTTAAACCACTGGAACTAAATAAGGAAAGACACAACATACATCCCTGCCTTATTAACCGCTCCAGTGGCTTAGTGGTTAGAGCGTCGAACGCTCTAACCACTAAGCCACTGGAGCGGTTAATTGCAACATGTAGTGAATACCCTAACACTTGATACTATACCAACTATGTTAATGGATTGTCAATAAGTCACAAAAATAACAAAGATTCTTTATGAAGTATGAGATACAATACATATAATATTGAGTGAAAACTAAAGTTTGGTAAGCAACAGTGGCCTCCAAGTGGGGTGGATTGGGAGGGATGGAGAGAAAGAGTTGGGAAGATTTTGTTTCCATCATCAATGTTGAATAAAAATGGGGGGGGGGGGGGGAAATGAATTTTTGGTCTTTTAGCAATTTCTGGATTTATGAGGTAACAGATTCATCCTACTGTGATTGAAGAATTTATTCAAAGGGGAAATCAATCTGCTTAATGCTTAAATAAATACTCTATACAGTTATACAAATGTAACAGTTTAAGAAATGCAAAATACACTCAAGAAAACCAACCCTGCCATTAATAGATACAGTCTGACAAACACAATTATTATATACAAAATCAGCTTTTACTATATCACAGAATGATTTATTTGATTCAACTGTATGTTGTTGCTTGACTTGAAATTCAGATACAGAAGTTTAGGTGTACATACCTCCTTAAGATGTCTATCAAATATGTAGGTCTGTTCCTGAACCTCCTTCCAGTGTCTTGCTACCTCGTCACACAGACTGGCATCTTCACTGCTCTTGATTGTAATCAGAGATGAAACCTAAAATAAAAGTAAACCAAACAATCAAAATGCGCTACAACAGGCACATGTTACAAGGACATACAATTGGTCAGTGAACCATATCTCTCATACATGACATTATCTAAAACTCTCTAATAACATTAATATGCCTATGTATTTCCAAATCAGAAAGAGAAGAGGAATTGTTAAAATGAGAATGAACAGGAAACAATCATGTACATACATACATATATGTCAGCACTGATAAAAGTTTTGTTGACATCATCTGTCTATACCTTGCCCCCAAACTTAACAACCAAATGAACACACTTGAAAATATGTCCCAAAAAAATAAATAATGCAAACCCCTCACCCCAACCTGAAATACTTCTTCAATGTCTAATTTCAGAATGTCATAAATTATTTTACTCTTCTTTCTTTGGCTTGTTGTTCCTCTTTGGTTTTGAACAAATAAATCCAAAGATCAGCTGGACGAGGATAAGCATATATAGTCTAATCTACAGATAATAGCAAATTAACATCAGATACCTGTGATATCAAGATAACATCACAGACCATGATACCTGTGATATCAAGTTAACATCACAGACCTTGATACCTGTGATATCAAGTTAACATCACAGACCCTGATATATGTGATATCAAGTTAACATCACAGACCCTGATACCTGTGATATCAAGTTAACATCACAGATCCTGATACCTGTGATATCAAGTTAACATCACAGACCCTGATACATGTGATATCAAGTAAACATCACAGACCCTGATACCTGTGATATCAAGTTAATATTAGGGATGTTAATATCGGTTTTTTCCCAAAAACCGATTATCGTTTGTAGAAATCCGATTTTAAACCGATTATCGGTTTTTGTCCTGCATTGAAAATTACAAGAAATATATTCTTATAATGCAAGTTAGTGAATGCCTCTTGCGAATAAAAGATATTCATTACATACCATAACGTATAGACGCGCATCGTCTGACGGCATGGAGGACGATATTGTGGCTCCATCAAATCACGGAAGGAATTGGATTCAGCAATCAAAATTGGTAGCATGTTTTCAGCGACAAACTTAGCTACATACAGCAGCAGTAACTTTTTCTTGATGACTATCAGGACAGTTTCTTTGTGTTCCAGTTGTTAATCGCGGCTGAACATTTGAAGGAGCCGCAATTCCGGGATGTTTGCTACGCAAATGTGCATGCAATCCAGTAGTAGTACCACCGCTCCGACTTATTTGTTGTGAACATAGTTTACAGCGACCATGCTTGATGAAATTTTTTCAAAGTTTTCCCATACATCAGATTTATTTATACGACCAGCCATATTTGTAAACTTGAAAGACACAACCAGCAGAGACCAGTCCTCAACAATAGAGACTGTAGCTATTAACAGTCTATTGTTGTCAATTTCGGACATCAAAGAACTTAGCGACCGGTCGGTCGACTAACTATTTACATCCTTCAACAATAAATGTATTCATTTACAAACACGTTGCATGGAGCGCTCACAAATTTTAAACAAACACACCTTATCTGCTGGCCATATTGTATTAAAATGTAAACACTAAACAAATGCATGAATGAATTTTTTTTCTGGCATTTTTTAAAATGTTCACTACAAAAATGGTAAAAAATATTGAATTCGATTATCGTTTTGTAAAAACAAAAACCGATAATCGTTTTCAAAACCGAGAATCGGATTTCCGATTTTCATTTAACAACCCTAGTTAATATCACAGATCCTGATAAATGTGATATCAAAATAACATCACAGACACTGATACCTGTGATATCAAATTAACATCACAGACCCTGATACCTGTGATATCAAGTTAACATCACAGATCCTGATATATGTGATATCAAGTTAACATCACAGACCCTGATACCTGTGATAGCAAGTTAACATCAGAGACCCTGATACCTTTGATATCAAGTGAACATCACAGACTGATCAACTGGACTATCCATGCTGTCTGATATACCTATGATATCACATGAACATCTGAGACCCTGATCAGTTGAATGAGGTTTATAAATGATATCAAGTGAAAACCTCAGTCTCTGATCAGATGGATTTGGTTTATACACACAGGTTAACTTCATAGACCCTGATCAGCATAAGAAATATACACAAATATCTATGTTGTCTGCACTACCTATGATTTTAAGTTCTCATACACCCTGACCAGCTGGATGAGGGATATATACAATATAAAGTGAATTTCATAGACACTGACCAACTGGATGAGGGACATATACAATATGAAGTGAACTGAATATCAAAGATACTTTTCGGCTGGATGAGATATATATACATGATATGAAGTGAATTTCAGAGACCCTAATCAACTGCATAAGGGTTAAACACTGATTTAAATATGATACAAAGTGAACATCATAGACCCTGAACAGATGATTGAGGTTGACACATGGCATAAAATTAATATTGTATAAACAACCCATAGAGAGGTATGTATAGGTGTAATTTTTGCTAATGTAAACAGCAAAAAAGCATAATCTGAGAGTAAAAAATATAATCGATATATTACTAGACTCATAATATTAGTATCCCTACTTTATTGAGGTTCTGACATTGTAGCTAAAATAATACCACCAAAACTGTACACTGTATGAAAAATGTATATTTATTTTTACTACTAACCTGGCTAAATGGACAAAATCCATATGGAATAGAAACAAAATACAAACAAAAAGCACACTGACAAATTATTTATATTCAACACTCACTTTAACAAGTCTACATGTCTGACTTTAGCGGAATGATTGTGAAGTACAGAAATTCTGCAATTGACATGATGAAGTGCTCAATCCAAATGCAATATTGCATCACTCTCATATTCTTTTAAAAATTTGTAAAGGCAGTGTTGATTTGTCCTTATTATGATCAGACAGACCCATGAATTTCTATCTACAAGTTGGCATGTATGCAGATATACTGATTAGGTGGATGAGGGTTATACACACATAAATACGGTAAATTTACAATCTTACCATATCCTCAAACTCCTCTTGCGACATCTGCTCTACTATTTCTTTGGCTTCAAGAAGGAATTCACCAATCATTTGATCCACATGGGCTGCACTGAATATAGTGGAAAATATAGTTATGTGGTAGACTGAAACAACATAAAGTGCATGTACATGAATACAATCCAACCTATAATTATGTGGTAGACTGAAACAACATAAAGTGCATGTACATGATAAATACAATCCAACCTATCTCTATACTATATAATGCATAATCTGTTGAGTCATCATTTTTTAAAATGATATTTGATGTAATGATGCCAACAAAGTTTTTTTTAAAACTTAAATCTCCAGCTAAGATAGTGTCAATGTAAAGTGTAATGTAGCTGACATGCTAAAATATGAAATCAAATACAAAATATACACACATGCTTCCTCTTAAAAAAATATGAAATCTAACTGAAGACCTTTTGCTATGGCTGTCATGATATGTATCACCCTTAAGGTTACATGGCGAGGTTTATCGGTACGTGCATGCATGCGTTTGTGTATGCAGTACAAGTACTTTTCACCATATGGATTTTTGTGTATCCATAGTTACAGTTTATCTTTCTCTGCATGTGGATCTTGGAACTCATTGTTTTGTGAGAAATAACTAAGTGTACAAAATCTTTGAACTGAGAAGTGTAAGCACCTACTACATGGGGTTTAGAGAGTTAACCTTTGAAACCAGAAATTCAAATCCAGGTTAAAGGCAATGTTTATTTTACATTAGTGTGAAGCGATACATAGCAGTCACTTCTCAGACTGCAGTGGCAGAGCGATAGTTTTTGTTCCGAGTTTCCATTTACATTGTTCATAAACTATTCGAGAGATTCTCATAATACATGGCAGAAACATTAGGAAGCTAAAACAATTCATTTTACAGCAAGTGAGAGAGTTTATTATAGTTATACTTGTTTGATCCAATACAAACCTAAACTTGTCTTCTTGATATTCCACTGTGCAGGCCATTCCTAGAATGCCATGAGTGATCAGGTTTTCACAGAACACTGTGTAACCCAGCTGCTGTTGTGTCCTCAGAATGTTAAAGAAAGGCTCCCTAATCCTCATCTGTGAATGAGAAACAATCTAAGTCATAGAGAAAACAGAAAATTGACTATCATGTAACTAATAGCTTCATAGTCAGTCAAAGCCCATTTCTTTCCACATTAAATATCTTCCTTGTAAAATACATTCCAACTGCATGGAGTGCACAGCCAGATGCCCTGTCGGATAATGCACCTGCAGTTCTGGATGTACAGTGGTGCCTTGACTTACGAGTTTAATTCGTTCCGTGATGGAGCTTGTAGCTCAAATTACTCGTATGTCAAATCAATTTTCCCAATTGAAATGAATTGAATTAGCATTAATCCATTCCGGACCTCAAAAAAACACAGCAATATCGATAATTCTAAGGCACATCACGATGTTATAGTGGTCCCTCCAGAACTCTCGAAGGGTGAGGTTTGTGCTCTTCGTCACTTCAAATCTGCGGTGGAACAGTTGCTTGGTGAAGAGCTCCATGAAATTAGAAATCACCTGCTGGTCCATGGGCTGCAGAATAGGGGTGGTGTTGGGTGGAAGGTAGAGAACATGCAGCAAATCAGCGTAAATAGCTTGTGCCTTCTCGCAGATTATAGCCTCCGTCACGGTATCTCCTGCGAGCTGCTTCTCCGTCAACCACACGATCAGCAGCTTCTCCATATTTTCATGGAGAGATGTCCGCTGTTTAATAATTATTTTAACGTCCTTGGCTGGCATGATAGCCTTTATTGACTCCTGCTTCAGTATGGTGCAGGTCGTGAAAGTGCTACGCTCGTACTGCTTCGCCAAGTCGACTACACACACACCTTGGTCATGTTTTTCAATAATTTCTTTCTTTAATTCAATGTACATCATCCGCTTCTTCTTCTCGGCACTGTCCTTCGCAATAACCTTCTTCGGGTCCATTGTTGGAAAAACGAAGTTTTGCAAAATAATGGCAAGCACAATTGCGAGCACAGCAATGCTTCCACTGCAAGCTAACCGCTTCAAATGAACGAGTGAGACACTGGATGCTGGGCGGATGTTGCGGATTTCGCTGCGCCAACTAGCGGTGGGGTATCTGAAGCTGGTTCGTAACCCGAATTTTAGCTCTCAACTTCAAAGCAAAAAATCTCCTGAGAGACGACTCGTATCTCGAAAAACTTGTTATTTGGGACACACGTATGTCAAGGTACCACTGTATGTCAAAAAAGAATTAAATACCTAGCTCTGCATTCTTGACACTCAAATTCAACTTTGAAGTTCCAAAACTTCAAAACTTTGATCAAAAAGCAGTTAAGCATATAGAACTTTAGTTCCTCTACCATCATGCATATCTTCAAAGATGTAGGTTTAGTCCAAGTAGCTGGTATAATTTTGGAGATCTGAATGTAGAATGCATTATTCTTGTTCAAAACATCTCGAGAATATCGTGTCTGGTACTGTATTCTCAAAAAAGATTGAGCAAGAAGTTATTGTTCAAAGTCAAGAAACTCTATAACTTTAATTAGAATATAGCTAAATCTACAGAACTTACAGAAATTTCTGATATTTCTTAATTTATGTCCCTCTAATTGATAGTAAAATTTCAGTATCTCTGAGGTAAAGCTTATGAATGTCATCTCACCATCCTCCACCCCATGGTAAGTGGCAAATGAAAATGAGCCAATAACGTGGAACTATAGAGCTTAAGCTGATTTGTTGTCTTTTCCTTCTTTAAAAGAACAAGTTAGATCTCTGATCTACTTCATTCAGTTCAGCTGCTACTTTAAAACCCATACAGGGTTCCATAGGCACACTTGGGTAAGGGATCAAGAAAAATATAATTTTACATATAAAGTCTTATTAATCTTCTTGACAATGAAAGCAACAGCTGTCTAAACATTATATCCAACCTGCAGGTAGTTCAGATTGATAATAAGGCATGTACTTCAAAGATTCTGCCTGCTAACACTAAAAAGCAAATTTGTACAGTAGCAAGACATGGACATTCATTCAACCATGCGTATGTGGCACTCAATTAAGGACACTGGGTAATAGGCTTTGGTCAGTACAAGATGCTGGAGAAGTTTTTTCTTGTCCTCTCTTCCATGATGTCTAAATGTCTAAGATTGGGGACAAGACTAGGCCACAGTAGCTGGGACACTAAGTTCTAGTGTGCATTTATGAAACATATAACCATAATAACAGTGCCGATATAACTCCAACATATAATGAACGATAATGATTGCAGTTTTAGCACACTGCAACAAAGAGTTGTCTTTCTTGATTTCTGAGTTACTGTTGCCATAATAAAATTAGTTTTATCCATAAAAATAATAAGAATTTTCATCTTATTTTCTTCAATAGTGCTTTGATGTCTACTTAGTGTAGCATTTATTATTACTGCTTCTTAGTGCTCTTAGTAGTTCTTAGCATTATTTATAATGTTTGGGTCCACTTCAAGTAAGCAAAGGAGGAAGTTAGTTATTAGTGGGACAGAGAATACTAAGAAAGGTATATGTTTTAACTGGAAGAAAACTCTGCTCTTCTCTTTATGCTTTCAAATTGGTGGGCATTCTTGTCTGAAAAATTCTTTCCAACACTTGTTTCAGGAATTCTTTCTTCATGAGGGCTTGTTTTATATGAGCCAGGTTTCCAGGTTTAACAACTTCAGCAGGAGGGGAAAATTTAATAATTTCAATGTTGACTAGATCAATGAGCCATCATTTTGTTCGGCTTCAGGATAGCAGTCAGAATCAGACAAATATCTTAAACCCTCACTTTTTGCAAGATTCTGGGAATCAAAGTGATTGGTAGAAAGGCATATACATCAAGATCATTCATGTCATCTGTCAGGCAGAATGTCACAGACATGAATGTGGATTTTGCCAATGAAGACATGACCTACAAAAATCCAAAATCAGAAGGAAGAGAACTGATTAATTGGAACTCCCTTGCCTTCTGATGCAGTTTAAAATGGTATAGTTATCAGATAGTATAGGAATGGCCTGTCAATACATTATCTCTTGCTATGATTGAAAGGCATTCAGCAATTCCTTCATCTCCAGAAGGCTGATGTCCCACAAACTCATATGAAGGGACTAAACCATGCTGACTTCTTGAAATAAGGACAGGAGGTGGTCCAGTAGGAAAATGGTTGCCACTGGAAAAGAATCATCTTCAATGGTCTTTTACCTACTGTATTTTCGCGTATATAAGATGAGTCTTATACAACATTTTACACACCACGCACCCATGATGCGTCTTATATATGGGTGCGTCTTATGTAAAATATTTTTACACAAATCGTCAAAACCCGCGTCTTATATACGGGTATATGCGCGAAAATACTGTAAGTATTTTTTTTAACACGAACGGTACAGTGTGTGATATTGAAGGACGATTTTTGCGGTCGATATTTACATTTCACGATTTTCATTCCTAGTTGTAAAAACAGTTGGGTAAGTGTTCAGTAAATACCACATGTACCAATCCAATGCAGGAGCTGGGATCGTCCTCTGCTTCGCCAATGTCGCAAATTGCGATTTTTTCCCCCTTATTGGCGACAAAAATGTCCCATCTGCCGATTTTTTTTGGCGACAGACTTCTTGGTTATTTAATTTGTACAACCAATCATGGATTTGGACTGGATAAATTAAAAGGGAGAACGAAAGGAAGCCACAAACTTGACTAAGCAATGCATTGGAATCAATCTGTACACAAATGATCCTTTGTTTGTATCGACAACCCCATCTTAGCAGAGCATTGTTACATCATAATCTGCTTATGCTGACATCTGGGCCGAGTACTGTATGCTGTGATACAGTCAATCATGCTACCGTAATATACCTACAACTGACCGACATCTGAAGACTAGAACAGAACAGATAAAATTAATTGAATGGCTAATCCTTCTCTTTTTGTTTTTTTACATATACCAATACAACAGTTTTGCTGAACCTTCGTTGAAAACTGATAACCTTTGAAGTACCAACTACTGTGTATACATACAAAGCAAATGGAAAAAAATCTCAATCACAATTATATCTGTCGCCAGTGCAACATTATCATGAGCAAACGGAAGTTAGACGTTGCGTGTTCATCATCTCCTCCTAAGTTAACAGAATTAACGGCGTTTGGATTTAGTGCAAATTCATCAGACAATACAATCACTGAATCCGATGATAAACCTTGCAGTCCAACATCCTCTACATGTAGTGCTTCAAGTGCAACACCACATAATGATGAACAGGGCAAAAATTCCCAAAAATTTCTAGACAGTTGGAAACTTGGACGTCCGTGGCTGAGATATGATAAAAAGTTAAAACAGATATTCTGTGATGTATCAAGGCAAAGTTCGTCAATTCATTTACAACTGGCTGTGATATTTTGAAGAAGGAGTGTGTCACCAAACATGAATCCAGGCAGTGTAAATAATATTTGTGCATTTTACTCATTGATCTTTTCCTTTTGCCATCAATCCCATGTTACGGTTACAGAGACTTAAACTCCGCAAGAAGAAATAGCAAACAACAAATAAACAAGTTTTGCATAATTAAAAATAATTATTTATTTCTCAAAATACAGGAGTGAAAGAATCCCTATATTGTCGTGCCTCAGACAATTCTTTGATCTAAACTAAAAATGGTAATGAAGCCTTGTTTACATCCGATGGGTAATGAAACATTGGACAAATTTTCATTTATGATAAAGGAAAGGAAACCACTGGATATAAATTGCTCAGTGCGGCAGATGGCTAGGCCGCGTGCGTCTTATGTAATTTTTGTTTTACACAAATCGTCAAAACCCGCGTCTTATATATGGGTGCGTCTTATGTAAAATATTTTTACACAAATCGGCAAAACCCACGTCTTATATACGGGTGCGTCTTATAATTGGGTGCGTCTTATATGCGCGAAAATACGGTAAGTGGGTAGACTACTGAGATGGAATGAGTCTGGATTTGCCCTTGTTGACAAGGAATCCAAGACTGAGTAGAATTGAAATGAAGGACTTCATGTCTTATTATTTAATGTAACTAAACTGGTACTTTGCAAGTTAAATTTTGCATATTACCATATTTTCCAGCCTATAATTCGATTCGGAGTACAAGTTGAATTCACCAATTTTGTAAATTTTCCATCCTTCGTCCATATATAAGTCGATTCAGAGTATAAGATGAGGCCAGGTCAATATCTTAGCTTCGTATTTTACTCTAACATGTTTGTGATTTTACTTCTGAACAAATCACTGCTATATTCTGTTATCAATTGACACAGCTGAATAAACAGTCCATGCTTGTTTTATTATAATTGAAAGCACATCCATGTTGTAGTTCATTTTATTACCTCTAGTTATGAACGTAACTTATATAAACTTTCAATGACACAATCCATATATAAGTCGATCTGGAATATAAGATGAAGACCTGATTTTCAATTATAAAAGTATTGACTTATAGGCTGGAAAATACAGAAATAGGTATTAAATTTTGTGGATTAACCCACACAAAAAAATCAAATACCTAAAGTAAAGAATACAAAAGAGTAGAACTATGCTGATAACAATGGCAGTCACTGCAATGTTTTAAACAATATTACCACAAGTATGAGCACATATAAGAGATCTGACAAGTTGAATAAATATAATGTGTTTAATAATAAAAAGTGTCTTGAATGTAAGGACCAAACATCAAATTAAACATGACCATGAATGAATAAGAAAAAGTACATTTAGTTATAAAAAATGGCTTGTTAAACTCACAGTAATGAAATATTCAATGACATTAATCCAAAAACACAACTGAAACTAATCAAATATTAATATGTAGTACACTATTCAAATAAGTACTTGCAATGATACACAAATGGTCAATGAAAAGTCCATGGTTGACCTGCAGGAACCTTCTCTCAAGTTCCTTTTCAAGCTTAATGAGATAAATTTTCTTATCATCTGCATGAAAACTGTTTGCTTAATGATAAAATCTATCTTTCTAGTTGTCTTACATCTGTCAGCAAGTTCTACATAACTAGAAGTAAGATTTTCAATGTCTTTCTTCAGACTCTTAATGTTTTTTTTACTTATTTTTACTATTTCCTTTCTTCTTTTTCTTCCAGCTCTCTCAAGTATCTTATACAGATATTCCTTCTTTGGCAGAATGTATTATTTCCTGATTAATAGACTTTTAAATGCCACCTATTGATACAATAAACTCTTTATTAAGCCTCCTTGCAATGAGAGTATCATCCTTCTGATTTTCACAGATGATAACTTTGTTAACAAAAGATGCTTGGCAATGACTCGAGATTGGCCAGTTTTTTGTAACTTGCCATAGCTAAGGGTATTTTTCTGCCATGACAGTGTGAAGAAAAATGTCCAACCTAAATGAAATTGTTTAGGTCATTTTTTTTTCTTCAAGAATACTAACCCAATAATATTAACATCAGAAATATTTGTCTGCTAACATGTGAATTCAACCCTGCTAAAGAGGAAATTTGTCTTTTATAGTATATCTCATATGGATAAACTCTTGCCCTTTAGTCCCACTGCCATCACCATGTGTTGCATATTTTTGTAGCTGAGTGATATACTAACAAGGATGCTCACATGGCAGGGTGGTGGGGAGGGTTTTTAAGTAATGTGACTGGAGCATTCAGTACTGGGGATAGCTGTCCAACTGTCCCAGCATTGGAACGTTTTGAACAAAATGGTCTGCCAAACTAGGATTTACAAGCTCTTAGTGACAGTGCCATCCATTTAGCCATACCATCAGTGACATACCCTTACTATAACTGTATCTCCAGTTGTACAAAAGTATCCTCCTTATCTGATGGTTGTCCATGAAGGGAGAGGAAAAAAGGAGAGTGGATTGAATAAACAAAATCCAAAGCCCCTCCAAATTAAGCTGGATAACCCAATCATTCTGAGGGAATAGGGTGATCCTGTGAGCTTGAATAATATAAAAACAGCAACAGTTTTATGGTGGAAACCCCCACATTGATGACTTTCCAGTTGGGTCAATCAGCAATAACAAGAATTTAAGAATGGTTGCTATGGTGGCCATATTCAATTTAAGATTGGCAGCTCTCTATTTAGTATAATCTAGACAAGACTGAAAATTTTCCAGTGAAAACTCAATGTTGATACAACTAGCTGTCTAGGATAAATTGTAATAACAATATTTTCAAGTTGGCTATGGTGGCAGTTACATAAGAAGTCAGATTTTGCTAGTTTCATTTTTTTTTTATTACTACAATCTAGACATCACAAAAAGTTTTTTTTGAAAACCAAATGCTCTTAGGACGATTCATTCAGGAGAAATAATCATAAAATTCAAGATTGATACAATAGCAGCCACTTATCAGAATGTCACTATTAGGATAAACTAGACATTACAAAAAGTTGTTTAGTGAAAATCCAAAGTTAATATCACCATCTATTCAGGATGAGTAGTAATAACAATTTCAAGATGGCCATACTGGATATTAGATCAATACTATTTTCATTGTGGACCATTTTGGTAGTATAACTTTTCATTCATAGGATTAGCAATAACAACATTTTAAAGATGGTCATTGTGGCAGCCACATCAGACACCAAACTGCTGAGACACTATTTATTTCAGACCAAGTATCAGATACCAAATTGACACCATATTTATTCCAGACCAAGTATCAGACATAAAACTAACACCATATTTATTTCAGACCAGTATCAGACACCAAATTGACACCAAATTTTAGACCAAGTATCATATCATAAGATATGTTCTGGTGAAAACCCTAAGACAATATTACACTTTCTTCAGGAGAAGTAGCCCTAATAAAATTTTCAAGATGGTCACTGTGGCAGCCATTTTGGACATGAAATCAGCATAATGTTTTCAATATAGTTCAATTAGACATCATGGGACTGAGGAATAGCGATAACATGATCTTCAATTGGACACTGTGGATGTCTAAGTAGCATGATTTTCATTTCAGCAAAACCATAAGAAGAATGTGTCAGTTAAGTTTAATGCAATCCTTCAAGTAGTTTAAAAGCAGTAGCAAAAACAAATTTGATCCAAAAGATGCATGAGGGATGAAGAACATCCTATCCCATAACCTCTTCTCATCTAAAAGATGCATGGACGATGGAGAACATCACATCCCATAACCTCTTCTCATCTAAAAGATACATGGACGATGGAGAACATCATATCCTATAACCTCTTCTCATCTAAAAGATGCATGGATGATGGAGAACATCACATCCCATAACCTCTTCTGATATAAAAATAGAAGAGCTACAAATGAATTATATGACCTAATACAAGAAAGAAAGAGACTGTGCTATGAGTATTATAATAATCTCTATTTTAGGGACATATTAGTATGTGTTGGGTATACCTGTAGCAGTTCATTCAAGCAGCATGATCGAATGTCCCCTGATGTAGACTGATAGTAGTTTGTCACACAGGAGTTATTGTCTTCAGGGTTGATGTTGTTGACTTGACAATACGTCTGCTGGACTGGTAGTTCTAACAACAACTCCTGAAGAGAAAACAAAATTAGTAGAGCAACAGTGAACATTAATGACTCACCAAGCCAAATTCCCATGCATTTAATTATGTGCCTCTCTCAGTTCCAGACAATGATCCTGACCTTGACCTATCATAACCCAATTTATGGCATAAATTATGTGTCCACCTTATACAGATGCATGGATAAAGTCTGTTTAAAAGTACATATATGCACCTTTGAGCCAAATCATAACCATGAGTGCAAGGTATGGGTAAAGAAAAGTTTTAATTACATTGTTTCTGCATGATATATGGACTGAAATACTATCTGAGACATGAACTGACCCAGGTCTTTTCAAGCTCATTTTCTTTATCAATTATGCTTCACCTTATGATATTTGTCTTTCTGGATGTAATTCTGAAAACTCAACAACTTCAGTGAATGGAGGAGGCTGTGACTATTTCTAGGTTACACCATTTTACTTATTATATATAACACTGATGGTCATAAATTTTGATTATGCTCATCCATATCTGACAATCCAGAGTGTGAACATTTTATTTTGTAAACACTGTTTTAGCAAACCAAACAAATTTATCCCCATTTAAATTCATCCTGGCTAATGTTAAAAGTCAATATAATGTATTTTATATTTCTGAGAAATTTGTCCAAATGTAAATTTTTACTTTCCTCAAAAGTAAACTTCTTTTAAACACCCAAATATATATATATATATATATATATATATATATATATATATATATATATATATATATATATATACTGATGTTTGGTCCAAATAAACATCCAAAATATATACTGATGTTTGGTCCAAATAAACACCCAAATATATATATATATATATATATATATATATATATATATATATATATATATATATATATATATATATATATATATATATATATATATATATATATATATACATACTGATGTTTTGTCCAAATAAACACCCAAATATATATATATATATATATACATACTGATGTTTGGTCCAAATAAACACCCAAATATATATATATATATATATATATATATATATATATATATATATATATATATATATATATATATATATATATATAGATATACTGATGTTTGGTCCAAATAAACACCCAAATATATATATATATATATATATATATATATATATATATATATATATATATATATATATACTGATGTTTGGTCCAAATAAACACCCAATATATATATATATATATATATATATATATATATATATATATATATATATATATATATATATATATATATATACATACTGATGTTTGGTCCAAATAAACACCCAAATATATATATATATATACATACTGATGTTTGGTCCAAATAAACACCCAATATATATATATATATATATATATATATATATATATATATATATATATATATATATATATATATATATATATATATATATATATACTGATGTTTGGTCCAAATATAAAAGCAATAGAATCTGTCTTGAAAGACCATTCCTTCAATTCAAAACAAACAGTCTCTCTCATGACAATCATAACACTATATAATCAATAAATCCATATTGTGACTGGACTCTAAGGAAGGGTTGTCTCTCACAGTAGTGGTCACATGAAACTGCAATTATTTTAAATATTGGACGTTGAATGCTATCCCAGGAACCACATTTAAGGAGATTGACACTATCCTAGTAACCTTTGATGAAGACAATAGCTAGGGACACAGGGATGAATACTGCCAGTATAATAATTTTGCTATATACACCACTTACCTCGATAACTCGCGCACATCAGGGTCCAAAAACATCGACCGCACTATAAGTGAGGCGCGAGTTATCGAGGGACCTATAATAACAAAAGGATAGATACAAAGGCAAAAGGGTGGGTGGGTGGCAGATTTTTTTAGCTTTAGCTCCATTAATTTCAGGATAAATTACCGTATATAGATGAGATAATTGAAAACATTATTCCACGTGGTTTCCGTTCGATGACAAGATGATGTTTTTTCAATAAAGTACGGCGAAATCTCTGACAACATTAATTCCCTTATCGGTAATACATATTTTAAAAAATATTACCGATAAGGGGAATTCATTATGTCAGAGATTTCGCCGTACTTGATTGATAAAACGTCAGACTCCTGTGGTTCAATTAACACGTGTACCGATTCACACATTGTGTATTACGTCACTAATTTTTGTGCTGAATTGGATACATTCTTCTTTTATTGTTTGATCCAAATTAGACGTATTTGTTTAATACAAAAGACTGACTCTTTTCGAGAAACAATGTTGATCGATCGATTCATATACAGTGTATATATTTGATTGTGGTAGAAGTAAAATGAAAAATTTGAAACAATGTAAATTATAACACGATAAAACAAATGCCGCTGGACAAATGACTAGACGTTTTGAAAATATCAGTTAATTTTGTGTGTTACTCCCTGATTTCACTGCCATCGAGCAAAATCGTCACTTGCATGATTCCATGCACAAGACATAAGTGATAAAACAAAACAAGTCTCTTTTAATGGATTATTTTAGTGCAACAAACACTTCGCCAAGTTTTTTGATCAAACAAAGCCGGCAGGTAATTAGGTTCTCACGGAAGTACTCACGGGTTTCGATGTGATGGTTGATTCACTCTTTTCATGTTTTCATAGAAAAGAACATGTTGCAGTTATAATGTTTACATTGAAACTTAAATAAAGGATTATTATGTGGTTTTCACACAGCAAGATGTTTAATTGTTGTTTATTTCATTATCTGTTGCCACCTGTTAGCATTTACCAGACGTTTTCATTGATCGCTATTTCACCAGACTGTTTATTTACGGCAATTAATAACAGTGTATCAAAAAATAAACCAGAACATAATATATGATATCTTATTTAGAATTTGCAAATTTCACAATATGGAATCGATCTTTATGGGCAATAATCACCTTTTTTATGATAAAACGAGAAACGTATAAAAGTTTAATTTGCCAATTCTTATCATAATTTTTTCACATTCAGCATATTTTAAAAGATTTTTAAAATATATTTTATCTTTTGGGAAAAATCGGGATCCACGCCACACACCGCCTTATAAGCGATTCGCGAGTTATCAGGGCGCGAGTTATCGAGGGAGTGGTGTACTGTAATGTAGATATATATATATATATATATATATATATATATATATATATATATATATATATATATATATATATATATATATATATATATATATTGCTGTCCAAGCTAAAATTTTGAAACCAGAAGAAGAAAAAATGCCTGCTTTGCATCTAATGATGTAATCATTTTAATGAATTCATTGTTTGAGACAACACTGAAAGGCCAGAGGTCTTGCATAATTAAGTTAGCAATATTATACGTGTAATAGTAACTGTTGTTCTTGCAGTGCTTTGTATTTAACTTGTGATTTAAAGACTTCACATATTGATAACTGACAGTTAAATTGGATTTAAAAACGGATTTTTCAAGAGTGGTTAGGATACAAAAGTCAAACTGTCAAACAGCAGAAAATCTACACAGCAGAAAAACTGGAGCCAATATTCATTGATGGATGGTGTAGCATAATCAATATCCCCTTAGAAATATTTTAAACTTTCAAGGTACATACTGCATACTGCCAATGAATGATTGACTTCTGATCAAAATGAAAGTGATTCCAGAAATCACTACTTCTTGTTTGTTAGTCACAAAATCTAGATTCACTTATTGACTGACTCTCAGTCATAGTAAAACAAGCATTTCACTGGTTACTCTTTATAAGCAAGAGTCCCATGAAGGGACTGATACTCTACTGTCATAAAAGAATGTGCAGAATACAAGATAAGGTCATTTCCTTTTTTAAGCTGTCAAGTGTTGAAACCTACTCTGATAGTCCTGAATGATAAGATTTTCAAATATAGCCAATGTGGCAGCCATACTGGATGTAAGATCAGAATTTTCATTTACGATAAATTACACACCATTAAAAGTATTTTAGTTTAACAAAAAACATGTTGATATGATCATTCAGTCTGGAGACTAGATTAGCACCATTTCCATGCAGGATCAACTAGATATCATAATTAGTTTTCTGGTCAAAAACCCTATGATGCTTGCAATCGTAGCCATACAAAATTTGTAAGTGACACCATTTTCATTTATTTCCAACTAGACAACACAGTATTGGTATGGTTTTCCATCTAGGCAGCAATACCAAGAGTTTTCAAACTGGCAGCTGTCACAGACATAATGAACATCATTTCTATTATTAAACATTAAGGTGGGAGAGCTGGACTTATTGGTTGTACTCTTAAGGTATTATAACCAAGTAATATATCTGAAGTACCTCCATTAGTAAATTTCTGACACTATGAAACCCCATGGTGCTGAGGTGATGTTAAACAATACCATATTCAGTTGTATAGGTAGAATGTGACAGCAAAGCCTATCTTGAAAGACCAGTGATGGGAGAGACCACCTATTTTGAGAGACCATATTCTTGGTACATGTTTTTTTTTATTTATTAAAGAATGTTATTACCTATCATGAGATCATTTTTTGGCAATGGAAGTGTTCTTTCAAGACATATTTTACTGTATCACTAACTACCATATAACACTTGCCTTAAATTGCATGTTAGCTGGAACTGAAGGTCCTGTAAACTTCCTGGTGATTTGGTAACAAATATCCTCAGCCTCCTGCAACATGAGAGTTAAGTGATATGGATTCTTATTATATTTTATTAAGTCAAAAGTACCTCAAATTTTAGAGTTTACTGGAGGTAAAATATTGAGTTTATATATGTATATTTATTCAACTAAGTTATTAAGAAACTAGAACACGTCCAAAAGACAAATACCATACCAGCTAAAACACAACACGTCAAACAAAAAATAAAAAGATTTTTTTAACCAACAAAGCCTCCAGCATGATCAAGTTTTGAAAAACAAGTTTTTAGTCAGCTTAGCAGAGAGAGAGAGAGAGAGAGAGAGAGAGAGCAAACATTTTGACATCACAATATAGACTGGAAGCCCATATAAACAATATAGTCATGTTCAATGCACATGAAAACTATCACCACAGTTTATACAGCTGACTGTCATAGATGTGATTAAAACAACACATCAGAGATAAACAAACACCCTTGCCCTTCCCCTAATTAACGGACAAAAGCTAGGGTGTTGTTGTTTTATGAATGCTTTGTCAGATAACCTATTCGGCTCATTTGCACAGATAAAATACATGAGGTGGAACAACCCAATTCATGTTGAAGTTAAATAAGAGAAATAAAAGTTATTACTCTTCATTATTTTAAATGATGAAATTTAAGCCATATTTATTAAAGATTACTTTAATTACTTGGATAGTTCATGATGCGGCAACATTGATGTTGTTGTTGTTGTTGTTTTGGGACTAAAATTGTTTCAGCATACAATAACATATATATGTTGGTTAGTATAAATGGTGGAGAAGAATTTGGGAAAACCCCTGCAAGAACGACCAACCCATAAGAATCTACTGGCAAGCATTCTCGCATACCCACACTAAGTCCAAGACAGCAGTGATACAAAAATATGAGTGCTTCAGACCACTCAACCGCCTGAGGCCCTCATTTCTTTGAATTCAGATTTATGAAAGTTGGAATAGTGCAAAAGTGTGATTCATTTTTAAGGCAAATTGTTAAAATGCAGTTGCGATTCAGGGAAGGATAAGCAATTTCTTTCAGAAAAAAGTTCTAGTTAGCTCTGGAAGCAGATGGTGGGTTAGATTCAGGTCTAATGTATTGTATCCAAGGCAACATTTACCTTTGATGAGAATGTTTATTTTGTTTTTAGAGAGGAGCAATAATGAAATTGCTTATAAAACAGAAACAAAGCAAACATGTCTGTCCTTGAATGACCTTCATAGTAATTAGTTACAAACTAAAATAACACTATCTAAAAACTGGCAACATAACAGTGATCATGCATGGATATTTATCACTGCAGGGATGTTATGAAATGATTAGCTCATGTTAGTATAAACTCATGGTGCTAAGGAAAGTATTGTTTCACTCAAACTAGGGATTCATCAATTAGGAGTATTTGTCTGTAATGACAGTTTATACAAGTTCAAATAAGTTTTTGTTGTTGTTGTATAGTTAAAGCGGTTTTTTAGCACAAGATAGGCTATACATGGCTGCCAGTATAAATAATGGAGGAAAAACCCAGGAAAGCCCCAGAAAGAACCACTGACCCGTGAAAAGCTACTGGAAATATTTCTCACATACCCACATTGGCCAAACCTGCGACTCAAACCCATGCAAACAGAGATGAGATGGCAGTGATCACGTTAGACCACTCTGCCATTTGGGCCCCCTCAAAGAAGCTTAATTACAACATCAAAACTTACATGACTGCAAAGAGATAGAAAGGAATTAGCTTCACTAAGTCATTTTCACTGTTTCCTTTTTTTCCAGTTCATACATCTAATGTATCTGCCTTTTAAAAATATAAAAAATAAAGTATTTTTTATAAATAATAATAATAATACTACAGCATGATAAACTACACACAATGATACTTACATGAGCTGAGAAATTTCCTATAACAAGAGCCTCAATGAAGACACTGGAAACAAACTCCTGCACAAACTGTTCCAAGTTCTCCTTTGTAATTTTTGCTATTATATTGTACCTTTCTTGGACTGGCCAGCAGGTCTTCATAATGATAGAAAACCTCATTGCTCTGTGACAAAACAAGTGATAAATAGAATTTGTGCCCTCAAAAATCAATAGCTATATTGTCTATTATATTAGGGAAGACAATAAAAAAAATTTGAAAGCTTTTATTCATATTGAAGAGTGGCAACATTTTAATGAGTACGGAATATGATTGGATCACAATTTATATTTAGTAAATCAAAAATGCTGTTATCAGATTCAGGAATATTTTTTAAAAATTTGGTGTGTGTAAATAATGTCTAAACTAATGATATTAATTATTACACATAACTGAAAACAATAAGGAGTTCAAAAATGAAGAGATACAAACATTTTACAATATGACCTAATCCTTACCAAGAAATACACCTAGCAAATCCAACTTAAAAACTCAATTCATCACTAAAAATTTCCACTAAGTACTACACAAATCAGCACACTAAAACACTGCATCTAGGATTTGGTAAAGGTAGACACTTTCCCCTACTGAATCTGAAAAAGGGGGAGGCAAATACATGTATGGTGATAAGGGGGAATATTATTTTTAAGCAAATTTAAATAGAACAATAGCATGTAGAGTATTATCCATGTCTTTTAAATATTACAATAGAATACATAATACATATCATGTGTTTTGTTAGTCTCATAAATCAGCCACCTTGAATCTGTGCTCATACTGATGGTTGATTTGTGGTTTTGAATTCACATATCTATTAAAAAAAATTGTGGAATTATTTGCAGACAGTCTTGTCAATAATACAACAGTGTATATTTCAGACACTTACTGGTAATTCTTGTGTCTCTTTTGCAAATATCAGATGATAGCAATATATACAGATTGTTTTCCAATTATATCTTATCTCTGATAACTTCTAAATCCACATGGAATAACACAACCTTATGTTCTGTGGCCATTTTAAATTTCATGGCTACACAAGGCTGTTACTAAATACTAATGATTTCTGAAATGTATGCTGGTGTGTTCCAGACAGGTTTGTATGCAGCACAAATGCACCTTTTAATGAAGTCAGAGCCAAAAATTGTCCATCAGAGTAAAAACATATTTAGCTGGCTAATAAAAACTCTAACCAAAATCTTCTGTTTTATTTTTAAAAAAACAGTATTTTCTCTACACGCCTAACATTAAAGAATCAAAACAATCAACTGAAAATTATCACTTCTCTATTCATTTTTGTACCTGAGAATCAGTGTCAATGTGACATATGATAGCTGTCATGCAGGGAGTTTGAAGATTTTCACTTAGTCCCAAATCTTGAATTACCACTTTTGTGAACTGGTAATTCTATACATTAGTCAATTAGTAATTCCATGTGTGAAATAATTCCTATTGCTTGTTTTTACACACCAACTGCAAAGCATCTCATTTATTTGATTCATTTTCAGCCATGGCTGATGTTTTGTTTTCAGTCTAAGTTGAAAGAGTGTTTCTTTCTTGACACTGGATAGACCATCCATTTCAGTGCCACCATCTTTACCATCATTTTATGTGATTAGTGTGAGGATTTGTTTTGTTCACTTTGACAGTCTCATCTGCACTTTTTTATTAGAAGTATTAATGAAAAATGTTCAGTTTTACCTCTTTTTGCCATTTAAACCATTGTTCCCCAAGCTAGCCATAAATTCAAAGATGTGCAATCCTGACCTTTCTTTGTAACCAATAATGACAAAGCATGTGACACAACGGAAATATGACATGATTCACAAGTACACAGGAAAAACGTAACATATCCACTGAAAGTGGCAACATGGATTTGTTCATTTTATATATGTAAGGAGTTCCGGGGGTCAAAGAACCCCCAACTAAAAATGCATTTTACTTGCATGAAAATCTGCTCCTGGTGCAACTTGTGACCATAATATGTAAATAAATAATCATTTGAAAAACTAAAAAACTTACCAAAAATTTGAATAATTTTACAAAATTTATTGTCACATGAATTTGTTCTCCAATACTATTGGTACTTATTGGTACTAACTTATTTCATGTGCATGTCAGTGTTCACATCATAATTAAGTCAATAATTTGGCATTTTTTTCTGCCAACATATTACACTTGTCTCTTTTCATAACAAATATGTAAAAAAAAACACCCAAACACATCATCTATATACCAATAATCCCATATATTCACTTGTCCTTTTGTCCACTGAACACAACCTGTTTATATGCCTGTTGAGCTTTTTTTGTGGCTTTAAGAAAGATTTCTTTAGTCTTCCTTTTTGTCACCAATGGTGGTTTTGCTAGATTCAATTTGCAATCATTTCTTTTCCTTTCCAACGATAGCCTTTTTCCTTTCAAGCTCCAGCTTGTATTGGCAACATGCAGTGCACATATTCTGACAGAGGGCTTCAATTGTTTCCGTATGCAGCTTCGTTAGTAGGTGCGATTCCAGACTCTTTCAACCACAACTTCTGTAATGTATATATTGCAGAGGGCACAAAATGCCAATCCTCAAGCGTTCAGTTTTCTTAAAAACTGACCAACTAAATTTCCGTCAACAATTTGTTCCAGCCATTTCCTTCCGTTTTTTAAAAACCTTTATCTAAACTTTTCATGTCATCGTCTCTCTCGACAACTAGGTATGCCATATTTGCAAGCACGCTTCTTCTTTCCATTGCCATCAGTTTCCTTTACATGAAGATTCATTGAATGACTTTAAACTTTTGACCAATCAGAATTCTCTTTACAAGAGTCGTGGCTAACTAATATATGGAGCAAATATGTTACAAGGGTTGTTGCGGAATGAGACTGAAAAGAACAGTTAAAAACCGGGAAAAAATGAATCGGATATTATTTTAAAAAAAACGGATATATAAAGAAAAATCGGATTCAAGTCAGGAGAAAAGCGGAATTCCGTTTACGGAGAAAAATCGTGTCTGAAGTAGGAAATCTAATATTTTTTATTGGTGCGCTTTTAATGATTGTGCATCCTAGTTGCAGCTCAGACAATGCAATGAAAATCATCTATCAATAAACCAATAAGTATAACAAAAAAAAAAGGTTATGTAGCACAATCTGTCTCAGCCAAACACAATTCTATGATATAACCCCACCCCCAAATGATTATATATAATCGTAAGAATAGAGATTACAACATATAAAGTATTAAAAGGTGACACCCATGGTTCAAAATCTATTAATATAGGTGAAATAGTGGAGAACAGGTGCAGATAAAGGATTATTATCTATGGGATGGTGGTGGTGGTATCCGATTTCAAATGCCAAGATGCTGTCAGAAATTTTTCTTTGTGGACGAGGTCCCTCACACCTACCTACATGAATTAGCCACTATTTTCTAAGCTATGTTCAGTAAGTGTCAAACAATCAGACCTTTCCTCATCCCTAGTTTCAACCTTAGCTGATGATGTTTCTGTCTCCCCAACTTTCCTAAATATTAGTCATCATTCTTTTAACATGATTCACTGCTGGTACACTTTGTATACTGCACTAAGGCTGATCAGTCGGTCAATTTCCTATACTCCTTTTGGTGATAATTTAAACTAAAACACTTTTAAAGTTTCTTCAATATAATAGCAAATATTGATCATAAAGGTACATGTATTAAAACATTAACATTGAATTAGGCCATGGAAAAATATTTCTTAAAAACCACAATTTAATCAACCTTAATTTAAAATTTAAAAACAAATGAAAAACTGCATGAACAGCAGGCAATCTGCATGCCCCCCCCCCCATTCCACTAGGCATTAAACATCGCCTGAGTCTCAATCACTTTTGCGAGAAACGCATGATCCTGTGGTCCAGCAGTATCTCTGGATATGTGGTAATTCATTTTGCTTAAATGAACCAATTTCTCCAAAAAATGCACTATTTTAACTGGAACTAGAGTACCATTAACATTATACCTCTGGCCTGTGTTTGATAGATACTCAGCAATATTCATCAATGACCTTGATCTCTGTTTATAGTATGCAGTCTGGAACTAAACTTACTGTGCAGAACTGTTTAATTTTTAAACAGATTTAACACATGTATAACATTTGACATTTACACTTCCAAATCTATAGGTTTCTTTATTACCCTAAGCACCAACCATCTACAAAGTCTGGTCAAGGAACTTACTCTGAAACAAAATACTGTGGTACAAACCTCAATATTCTTTCAACAATAAAGATTTTGGCTTTTGTATCCCTATGTCAAGATAAATCTTCCACACTCAAGTGCTGCCATCCACAAAACACTCTGGTCAATGTACGTGGTCCAAAAGCTATTATGCAAAAACCATTATTCTCCTTTTCATTCAGAGTGACCTTGATCCATGACCTTTTGACCCCAAAATTGATAGCATTCTTACCCCAAAATCAACAGCTTCTACTTACCTTAAAAACCTATCCACAAAACTGATGGTGTTGTTGTTTTGAGTTTAAAGCCATTCCTCAGTGCAAGATAGGCTATCCACAGTGGCCAGTATAACTGGTGAAGGAACAATCATGGAAAGCCCTGGTAAGAACTATTGATACATGGGAAGCTACTGGCAGCTTTTGCATATACCCACATTGGTTTAGCCCAAAACTCAAACCGAGACAGAGGTGAGTTGGCAATGATAGGTAAAGGCAAGGAATTTAGACCACTTGGCCACTAGGGTATCCAAGTTGAGTTTTTGGTGAATGGAATGTTATTTTACAGCTTTCAGTCACTTTGAACTTGATCTTTGAATCAACAGCCTTCCTCCTTACCACAAATACCTGCTGTTAACAAAGATGCATAATAGCAGATGGTGGAGAACTCAAGTTATTATTTGGCAATGATATGTGAGGAGAGATGGTTAGACAGACAGAGAAGACATATGATATGCTCCATTTTATGGTGGGTATACAAATTGGAGGGGGTGTTACCTGAACATCACGCCCAAACCCCTCTAAATCTTCCATCCAGATTTGGACTAAGATGTCTAATATATTCCACAAACCTTGCCAACTCGTATGGTTTGATCATTTCATTGTAGTACACCTTGTTCATTTCAGTCCTCATGGCCTCAAACATGTCAATGCTGCAGTTAAAGTCTGTAATGTGCTTAAATACCATTTCAGCCACAAGCTGCAAATAAATGTATGTTTCTTGTAAAATATTACTTATGGATACATACTGGAAGGTCATGGCTTCCACAACATGTTAAAGCTCCAAGCACCATATAACTTTGACCCAGTATCAAAGGGGCAAGTGTATGCATCACTGAATTATCCTAGCTTTATACATGATTCCTTCATTGTATATGTTACATTTGTAGTAGTGTTTCATGAGTGCAACAGTGGCTATATCATGCCAACAAAAGGTAAACTTCCAAAAAGGTAAAAAGGATGAATTACACAAAAACTTTAGGAAGATGAACCCTTTCCAACAAATGTAAACATCAAATACAACCAGGTAAAATATAAAATGTAAAGATGTTAAAATTCAGGAAAATGTATGTATTATGAAAGATAAAAATAGCATATATAAAATTCTTATTTGGTGGTAAAAATGTTGTTTTATATACCATGCTGACTCATAAAGTCCAAGATTTTCATCATACAATTTCTTTAAGTTTATAATGGAAGGAAATCCAGTGGAACTACAAAAAGACCATTGAAACAAGCAGCATTCACTACTTTCTTTAATTGAGAGTGTTTGTATCCCCTAAGTTGTTAAAATATGAATATAACACAAACATTGGGGTGCAGATTTGTGATAAAAAGAAATATCATTGCACTGTAGTATAGCAAAATAATGAAGAAATATATAAGAATTTTTTTAAAAGTTCACAGCTTTAGAAATGCCATATTACTATATAGATGGATTAATTAGTAAATTATTTACCAACTCTAAGTATTATAAGGTTTCTTGTTCTTAATTAGTCTTTTTTTCTATTGTAAGAATAACCCTATGGAATATTATTGTCTCCATTAATGTGCAAGTCAGTAGTCCCATAAGCCACTCCATAATTTATCTCCAGGTTCCTTTTCAGGCATGTATCATGAAATGAAAGTGTATAGTTTAAACAGGGTGCCAGTTTTGCCCTCAGCGCCAACATGTCTGATCATAAAAGAATTACATTGGTCAAAATCATCTAACATTGATACCCAGCTGTAAATACATTTCTCAGACTTATTTTAGTGTATGTTCCATTTTTATATATGAACTGCACATGTCTGGCAGATGTTTTGTATGTGCCAAATGCTGTTGCTGCATAATTCATCTGCATATTTGCGTGAATGGGAACACTGACAGGTGCTCTGATTCTTAATGACCAGGTATCTTTTGATCAGTTGGGTGGCTGGTTTATAATTGCATATAACAGCACTTTTAATATTTGTCTGGGTTCTCTTGTGTCAAGGAAATAGAAGCTATGTGCATTTTCCATGAAATCACCAAGACACCCATCCAATGCTGTATCAAACTTATGACATATGGATTATGATTCCAATGCTCTATCAGATAAGCTATCCCACACATGCCTTATCAGAAAGTATATGCTAATTACTGGTTTCAATATAAATGTTAATGTCATATCAGCTATTCTCCAATTTGTTAGCATATTCAGTGAATGTTGGTCTCCCACTGATAATGAAAAGGTCACAGAAGTTCACAATAGAGAAATCTAGACTTTTAGACAGTGCTGAAAAAGTTACTGGGCATACTTGCAATAAAACCAAGTTACACTGCAATCTTAAAAAGCAACAAAGGAAAATGCAGATAAAGTTTTTAAAAATGCATCAGTGACCTTGACCTTGATGATACATTTTTGTCTGTGATGCCTGTGATACCATCAAACTGAAGCACAAGTGTACCAATGTTCATTCCTTTAACGAAGAATCAAAAGAAACCTTAAAATACTTATCTGTGTACCTTTCACTTGGCTTGCATGATAAAACCTCAAAGATGAAACATTGTTCTTCTTGTAGGTTGTATGCCATTTTTCAGCCTATGAAAAGCTATATATGGCAACTAATAAATCTGGTGGAGTTAGAGCATCGAGAAAACTCCATGAAGAACCACAACCTATGAGAAGATACTGGCAAGCTTTCTCACATACCAAAATTGGCCATGTTGGAGACTCAAACCCATATAGAAAGGTAACATGTGAGTGCATAAGTGATCTGTAATGGCAAGTGCCTTAGTCCACTCAGCCAGCTGGAGTCCCCAAACAATGTATAGTGACAATATATAAGAACACCATGATCCATTTATTGGAAACAGCTATCAAGTTCAAAAGCATAAGAGCAATGTGAGTGACACAATCAATCAATCAATCAATCCTCTCTGCGCCGTCTGGTGCTTGAGGCAACAGCAAGGGAGCACCATTTCCGTCTGTCGGCAGCTATTGCAGGGGCGGTCTGATAGGTGAGGCCTCTGGTCTTAAGGTCTCTCTCCACTGTTCGTCGCCAGGTCTCTTTGGGTCTGCCACGGTTCCTTTTACCCTGTGGGATCCATCTCAGTGCCACCCTTGGTAGTGAGTCAGGAGGCATTCTGCAGACATGGCCGAGCCATCTCCATCGCCGAGTTGAAATGATCTCAGAGATGGTGCTTGCACCCGCTCTGTGCCGAAGTTCCTCATTTGAGATCATGTTTGGCCAGAAAATCCTCATGATGCGTCGCAGGCATTTGGCTTGAAACACTTCGAGCTTGTGTTCTATGTTCGCAGTGGACTTCCAACACTCTGAGCCGTACAAAAGGACGCTCAACACGTTGCTCTTGAAGATACGGATCTTTGTGTGGACACTGAGGTTTCTTGTCCTCCATATGGGCTTCAGCATTGCGAAGGTCTGGTTGGCCTTGCCGATTCTTGTGACGACTTCCCTTGTGCTATCTCCATCCGTGGCGACCTTGCTACCCAGGTAAGTGAAATCGTCTAGTTCTTGCAGAGGCTGGTCATTGATGGTGATTGGGTTGCCCACTCTAGTATTCTTCCTCAAGACTTTTGTCTTCCCTATGTTGACTCGAAGACCTATGGTATTTGCTGTCTGTACCAACTGTTGTGTCTTCTGTTGAATATCCTGGTGTCTGCTTGCCAGCAACCCGATGTCGTCGGCATAGTCCAGGTCATCCAGCATTGAGGTCAACGTCCATTGTATTCCATGCCTCTTGCCCTCTGTGGTGCGGCGCATGATCCAGTCAATGGCCAGTGAGAAGAGAATTGGAGAGAGAATGCATCCTTGCTTCACTCCGGTTTCCACCTTGAATGGTTCAGTGAGTTGGTTGTTGTGGATTACTCTGCACTCAGAGTTTTCGTACAGGGACCTGATGTGTGAGTGACACATATTGACCTATAATCATATCTGTATTGCATTTTAAAACTTTAATGCATTTAATAAAATAATGTTGTACATACTGGAAGCTTGTGGTTAAATCCCTCAATCTGCAACTGCATTCCTGTTTGTAATCCATCAAGGGTGTACCTGTAAGACAGAAGCATGACAGCATGCATCATTATGTAAAATAGTCCCCTTTGGCAGCAAGAAGAAGGCTTTACACAAGTTCATCTATTTTCATGCTGGACCAAAAAAAGCAAAGAGATACTTATTATACAAGAGCAGGGGACATGAATAATTAGAATAAGAAATGTGATGTCAGAGTACATTTTCCTGTTCATTAATATAATGTGCTGACAGTCAATTAGTTTAGCACTGGCAAATTTGTTTTTGGTATGGTTAGTTGTCCTGAAGCATAGTAACACTTTGAAAGGTTATATCATGACCAGTCAATTGAAGTAAAGTAACTTGCCCTGGGACAAATCACAGTAGCTAACCCTGGATGGCCTAATGGTACAAAAAGTAACTTGCCCTGGGACAAACAAAAGTAGTTAACCTTGGATGATCTAATGGGGCAAGAATTAAATTGCCCTGAGACAAACCATAGTAGCCAACATTGGATGATCTAATGAGACAAAAAGTAACATGCCCAGAGACAAACCATAGTAGCCAACATTGGATGATCTAATGGGACAAAAAGTAACTTGCCAAGGACAAAACCTAAGTAGCCAACTTTAGATGATCTAATGGGACAAAAATTGACTGCCATGATACAAACCATAGTAGCCAACATTGGATGATCCATTGGTACAATCTGATTATGCACCTTCCGGTTGTAAGTGAAAATTGTATGACATGAGCAGCAATGAATACACTATTTATATATCTCCTCCATTCCACTTTCTGTTTTCATTATAGATGAATTGATAGCCAAATTATGCAATAAGAAGTGAAACATGCTAATCTGGGCATGGCATCCTCTTTAAACATATAGTTATTTATCAAACAACACATAGTTTAATATCATGGTTAAGTTACACAAAGACATATTTTTAAAGAATATTGAAAGCAAATGGCCTTTAACATTTATCAGGTGGGTTTAAAGTTCCTTGTGAATGAATCACTGAGAGCATACTGATATAAATTGTGATAATTTTTTTTATATACATTTAACATAAAATAAATGGAGTTAAACATATCATTATGACTTACTCATATCCTGCCATTTGTGCTGGGTATATATCTTCAGTGAGGTTCTGTTGTAGGATATTGATGTACAGATCTAAAAGTGTCATGCTGAAACAAGACAAGAGTATCTATTGTAAGTCAAGCCTAACTTACCATTTTATAATGTGCTGGCATATCTGGGTCTACACTGTGTTTCTACTGATGTGTGTACTTAATTTCATGCATTTTTAATTCAATTATTTTGAGAAGAAAAAATATAATTGAGTGACTATACACAAATCTCTTGAAAAGTATGGGCCTTGAATCACTTCCACACATTGCTGATCAAATAGGCTTTATTAATACAGTAGCATTTGAACTGATTAAGTGACTCACTACAAACACTTTGCATAAATGCAGATATCTGAATAAAAAAGCACAGAAAAGCCTATTGACGCCAAGGGCTATCACATATCAGATATGTATCCTGGATTACCTGGTTTTGACGCACTACATTTACTTTCGCCTTTTCAAAAATATACTTCTTTCATAATAATGTCTCTCATTACTTTGGAAACATCAGTTATTTTATAAAGTATGGGTAAGAAATGACAATGATATATTCTCTCACACTCTTCTTAATGAAGCTTTCATCCAGACAACCCCTTATTGTAAAGATTGTGTAGCACATCACCCATTTGATGCATCTCACAGAAGTCTATCATTACTATGACAATATTGTACAAAGCTCTAGAGAAAAAAATATATTGCAAAGTAACATTAACAGCACATAGAAAACTCGAGTAACCATAATCTTCATTTTTGAATGGATTTTGTTGCAGAAGCTAGAGTAATCAAACGGGGAAAATCAGGTTCATTTCAGGATGAATTTTTTAAAATTAAAAATTAGATTTAGTGTATGATTATTTTTGAATACTTATTCAGCACTGTAAATAAACAGAACTTAAATCTCTGAATGTACTATCTTTGCAACTTTAAAACTGTTCTGCATTGTTCATTTCTTATGTCTCTTAAAGTGCAAGACTATGTTACAAATTTTCATTTATTGTAAAATTCTTACCATTATCAAACCAATTTATAAAAATAAACTCATTAAGATAAGTTAAATATTGAGGTTCTCTGAAAGGTTGATTGAAAATGTACAATAAAGTAAAATTTCTAATGTGTCTAATAATAAAGAAAATAATACAATATTGCTTAAATAAGACAAAATATACACGATGCTGATTTAGTTGTGAATTATATCCTAAAATAATGTTTCATGTAAATTTCCACAAATTATAATAACAAAAGAAGCACCTCAAAATATCACTAATGACAGATGCATACCAAACTTTATAATGCTGTGCAATATTCTCAACAGTGTTATTGATGCAGTTATCAGCTTTTAGTCATGTGGCTAACACATATTGAGTAACCATGTCAAATAGCTGAAAACAATTTTATGAGGACTCACTGACTGGGAAAATAAGAATCAGTGTAATGTAGTTTTCTTTGTCATTGTAACTTTGTTTCTTTTCACAAATGAGAACAATAGGAGTTTCTTTGTCACTCTATGTTGATTAATGTAAACAAATGCTGTATTTGTCTGACATCTACAAGTAGACACATTTTCTCAAGATCTGTGAGTCTAAGGCACTACATCAAAAACAGGGGAATGTATTATTAAGGTGATGGAAAATACCATTTTACAAGTTAATCAAAATACTAAATTTGAGAAAAAACTGAACTAAAGGTTTTGGTAGAGACAGATGAAGAAAAGTCTTATTTCCACAAACACAATGTAGCTGCTTTGCATATTTCCCTGTTTAAGTTTTTTTTTTTATAGTGTTTTATATTTAGGCTACCAAAAAAAGCCATACATTTCATGTACTTAGCTGGATTCCTCCAACTGACAGCATGCAGGTGACGGAGCATACACATTATGTCTTGTTTAGCTGGTAATATGAATTGCAATGAAACACATTTTTGTATCTTCAATTTCATCAAAATGTACCTTATTAGTAATGCCTCCACTAGGCTTCACATTTGTCAACAAATGCATAAGAATTTATAAAGTGGAACTATTTTTTATTGGCTGACGATAGTTGCTGGAGGCAAATTTTTATAAGTAAATTGTAATTTTTCATTGATTTAAGAGACTCGGGTCTCTTAATATCTGTTTTCACTATCTGCAACAGACAGTGGATCATGCTGATAAAACGTTAATCGAACATGACTGCAGCTTACTACAAGCTGCCACTCAGTTTTGAGAAGCAATTAAATGTGATTAGTAGGAAATAAGGAATGACCAGGGAAAATACTTTGTTGTTGAATAAGTTAGCAAAAAGATTCATTACCAGTTTTAACTATCGATGGCAGTCAGTGGGTCATGTCATGATTGCAGCTAACTGCAAGCTGCCATTCAGTTTTGAGGATCAATCAAATGTGATTAGTAGTATATAAGGAATAACCTGGGAAAATACTTTATTGTTGAACAGGTCAGCAAAAGATTTGTTGTCTTTTGCATGTGTTGTTTAATTATGTTTACTGCTAATAGTGAGTGTGAGACACAATTGGGAAAAAAATGGAGATAGTGATGTAGTGTCAGTGAACCATTTGAGGTTTTTAAACAAATCTAAACACTTTTCAAAATTAAAAAAAAGAAAATCTTCAAAATTCAACGAGTTTTTAAGGAAACCCTTCGCATTCAACGATTCTTTTCAAGGTTGCATGTACCACATGAAAGTGTGATGGATGGACAGAAGATGGATGGAAGGACACATCTAATTTAATGCTGTCACCCACTTTTCCTCAAAGTACAACGAGCAATTAATTAAATAAGTCATGAACTAAAAGCAGCTATGCTCACCTCTCCAAGGACCGATATGCAACTGGGCTCATCAAATGAACATTCACATAACCTTAAAGAAGAGATAAAAATTTTAATATAGAACAAAAACTTTCATTTTTAGTCAGTGGGTACAAGCATGCTTACTAGATGCAGTACTATCTTTCAATTATGACCACCATTGGAACTGGGGAAAAAAGGATTGTAATAATGAGAAGTTCTAATTTGTTTTTAGGATGAGTGATATTACTTTTAGTGGTGGGTACTTGGGAAGTGAGGGTTTTTCTTCTACTGCAGCACATTCAAACTTGCATTACTCTCTTTGGGGTCGTAAGTTTTTGTAAAATTGTTAAGATAATAGGATATTTGAGATGTGTCTCTGTATATTCATTACACACACACACACACACACACACACACATATATATATTTATGAAAGAATTTCAATCAACATAAAGATGTTACGTAATAGTAATATTAATATTGTTAATATTTATGATATTGGTGTGAAATAAAATGCATTAGATTCACAAAATATTTGTATTTTTGCACAACATAAGAAATTTTTAACTACAAAATGATGTATGCCATGTGACTTTTCAAAGTTCACACCTGAAAATCATAAGATTTCTTTGGCAACAATAAAGCTACCACATCTGGAAGGGGACTGCTCCGGTGGCCTAGTGGTTTGAGCATCCGCGGGTGGTCATGGGTTAAATCCAATGGCACTAACAACTGCCTCACTTGGTGTTCAGCATTCAGAGGTTAAGAGGTTAATGTAAGGACTGGTCGACCTGGTGTTAGGATAATGAGAATGTCTGCGGCACGATGCCCCAGTGCTAGACATCACTATAAACTGCCACTGCAGACATTGTAGCGATATGACTGAAAAATTGTTAAAGCTACATTAAAAATCAAAATCACACACACATAAACAACTTGCCACTGTTTAAATGATTTACATCTTTATCCTCTTACTCTCACACATACACATTTATTTATATTCCCATTTGTTTTGTTGATGGAGGGTGGGATATCCCTCCTTTAGATAAAAGACTGGCAGCATGTCTGCTGTCACCACCCCTCCCTATTGGCAAGACTTCACTTGCTACACTTCAGAGTCAATGATCTGATGCAAGAAAGAGATAATCTTATCACAAAAAGGACATTAAACAGAATATAAACTAACAAGATATATACTCCAGACTATTTTAAGTTCCAAAAGCCATGGCAAGCTTTAGACAGTAATAGCTCTAAGCTGTCCCAACATTTTTATTTAGTCACCATCATTCAAAATGAAAACATTATCATTGAGAATGGAAACACTGCAGTTGGTTCACAGCACCATTAAAAATGATCAACATGAAGCTTATCAACATTTTCAGATCCATCTTTTTGGAAATTCCTGAGGTTTGCATTCAGGGATATAGCATATCAATTTAGAAACATCAATTCTTGAGTTTTAACAGTTATGGAAAGAGTTGTGATGCATGTGATGCATGTTTTTAAGTTACCTCTACATTTGTGACTTACAAATGTCTAGACAACATTCTGAAAAAGTACATTACCAGAGTAGTTACATTACATAACAATATATGAAGTAGCTAGTTTCAATTCTGCTCATGTGGGAGGTCATGGGTTCGATCCCAAACTGAGTCATACCAAAGACAAAAAATTGTTACTTACTGCTGCCTTGCTTAGCGCTCAGCATTAAGAGGTTAGTGTTAGGACTGGCTGACTTGGTCTCAGGATAATGTAACTGGGTGGGACGTCATGCTACATATCTGCGGCATGATGCCCCAGTGCTAGACATCACTATAAGCTGCCACATTTCAGACATCATAGCGACATGACTGAAAACGGGTTAAATCTACATTAAAAATCCAAATTACACACACACAAACACATCTGGAAGGTAATACTTGTATCTCACTAATAAAAGGTACAGGGGCTGACTTTCTACTGGCTGAAGGAGCCCCAGGTGGTCAAGTGATCAAATGTGCTTGCCTTTACCGATCACTGCCATCCCACCTCTGTCCATATGGATTATTGTATCTGGCTTTGGAAATGCTGGGTTTGTGATAGAGCTTGCCAGCCGGTTCCTGTAGGTTGGTGGTTCTTCTTGGGCTTTTACTGGAAATTCCTCCACCAGTTGTACTGGCTATCATCTACAACCCAAAATACCAAAAAACATTCTACTGACTTGAAAGAAATTCCATAAATTCAATGCAAGACTATTTCTACTTTTTTTTAAAAACCATCTCTATTTATATTCTTCAGCAAGATTTTCAAATTAGTCACTATGATGGACATATTGTCTGTCACATATTGCTATTTTCATTTAAAACCAACAAGAATTCATTTAGGTCCAACAGGACATTACAAGAAATCTTCAGTCAGAAACCCCATATTAATATGACTTTCTGTTTTGGAAGAGTAATGATAAAAGTTTCAAAATGGCTACCTTGGTGCCACACTGTATATCATATAAGCACCACTTCCATCTAGGACCAATAAGACACCATAGAAGTTTTCTTGAGAAAAGCCCATTCTGACATAAATATACATTGAGAAGTAGTGATAATAAAACTTTAACGATGGCCAATGTGGTGATCACAGTGGATGTCCATGTGGCACCATTTTCATTCAGAATCAACTTGACGATTAGATGAAATTGTGTCCCCAACGTCCGGGCAATCCTATAAAAAGTTTAGAACAAACTGGTGTCAATAGACAGATAATAGACCACCCCATAAGCATTTCTTGTCTATAATGAGTACAGCTAAAAACAGATAGAAGTGTTTCTTTATACTTTAGAAAGACAACAAAAAATGTAGAAACTATCCAGTATGTTGTACCCTTGGGAACTTTAAATTTTCCATCTCTCTTGTAGTGAAGCTTGCACTTGTCATTTTGAATGATCACTTTTGGGTACAGGCTGCCATCATCCCCAGAGCATTCTTCCACATTGAAGTCTGTGGCTGATTTAAAAGAGAGAAATAATTAAAGATATTATATGTAGATTTTTGCGACACTTTAAATTACAAACAAATACAAGAATTTAATGCACTTGGAAAACTGATAATTGATAAACCTGAGTAATTATTTCCGTCATAAATCTGCTTCATTTGCTAGTATTATTGTCCATCCCAAGAGGCCAAGATAGACATGGTGAAGTTAGATGCTTGGTGTAATTTGGAGTAATAACCATCATGATTATTACTACAAGTATGGTTCATGCAGGAGTAATCATCTTAAATAGCCACTGCATAAGATTCCCCAATGGATTGCACATGAAGGAATAATAAATGGAAAATCGAAAATAAAATGTTACTCAACTGTAAAATTTAGGACACAGTGCCCTATTTTGGGAATATTCTAGGTTGGTCTTTGTGCACTGTATCACATATACATTTTCATGAATCTAGGTAAATAGTGTTCAAGCCATGGAGGAAATAACAAATAGCTGAAAATAAAGTATGGAGAATAAGACGGTTCAGAGGGTTTAGGTCGTACTAAACAGGATCAAAATGATGAATCATATTCCTCTTCACGATACTAATACCAATACATGTAATCTTAATAATTAATATTTAAATCAACTCCCCTTTATTTCTCTTGACACAGCACTGATTAAAAACATTCATGACGTATTTTGAGAAAAATATGTAATAAATTATTGTCTACTGAAAACTAATTCTATATTATTTCAATTGCTATACAGATCACCTCAAGATATATCACTGAGATAACCACTGACAAATTATTAACTCTCAGTATTATAATTGAATTCTTTTACCATCCTGATTGGTCATCCTGATTGGTCATTCAGAACCAGAGACCAGAAGAACTAAATACAGACATAAAAGCTATTCTTAGTAAGAGACAGTAGACATCATGCCATAGGTTTTGAGGGATGAAATAAGACCAAATTCAAAGTCATTCATTTTTAAAATTAAATCAAAACAATAATGTTTTGGAATGACTAAGTTATGTCTGCACATATAAATTTTATTAGTATGGGTTAGAGAAAGTCCAAGATGTTGTCAATATTTTATTATTAACAAATAAACAAATGAACACACAAGTCTGCTGCCAACTTTGTTGATGATTATGTAATAACAAAATTTAAGTGTTTTTAAGTAAACACAAAAGCTTAAGCAAAGTCACTAAAACATGAACTATAGGCCAGTGATATATGCTTGTTTTTAGTGTATATTAATAATAATTTAAAAGCATCCAATCATTAAGTTTTCTGTATCTACCCTGAACAGTCGATTGGAAATAAATTTGAAACTAAAAGCCACTAGTGTGTTAAGGTGTCAAAAAATGATTCAAAAATTTAACAAAATCAGTGAAATAGAACTCTTGGTAATAAAGATGTATTCCCATGCCAAGTTTCATAGTTCTAGGTAGGGTAATATATATACAACCTGAAAAAGTAATCAAAGAAATGAGAATACTAATAGCATGGAGAGTGCAGGTTAAATAGGATCATACGGATGAATATTACTTGCAAGATATTGATAATTGTGTTCCTTTTTTATATTAAAAGCAAATACCAATATATACATATAATTTTAATTATAAATATTTCAATTCTTTTTTCTCTTGATCTATTTACTGAGAATTCATTGAAAAAATTCATCGATTTTAGGAAATAATATTTAACCAAAAGTGCCTTATTATTGGAAACACAAACTAGTCTCTGTACGGGAGAGTAGGCAGCATCCATATTGGAAATAGGGACAAATTTTTGTGATAAGGGCACTGTACTTATTGAGATTCATCCCGCCATCAAGTTTCCTGATTCTAGTGTTATGCATATTGAATTTATACTGTGCGCTTGACCTTTGTCCATGATTTAGGGTAGAGTTCTAACCTACCTGACTTTTTTTAAAAAGAGGGTTACTTTAAGTTCAAGGCTCAATATTGTTTACAAATGAGTGAAATTTTTCCATTTGAAATAACCCAGAAATACATCTAAATATGACTGGCAACTCGTTGCTGGACTCATTCAGTTACATTTTAGTTGAGTAAAGTACTATATACCAGTGGAACAATTACAATTACCTGTAAAAATCAACAATTCTGGGATACTCTGCTAAAGCATTCTTATACATAAATATAAATCCACAAAAACAACTTTTAAAAACATTTTAATGTTCTGGATTATGTATTTAATTACCTTTCTAATACAACTATTTTTCATTTTTATTGCACCAAACAAGATTACTATCAGCATAAAAAATTCCATCAAAATTTCTTTAATTCAAATCTTACCTATGAAGCAGTTTCTTACAGGTAAATGAAGACTGGGGTTCAAATCCGGATCTGAAATATCACCAAAAAAATGAATAACTTATATTAAATGTAATAGTCCCATAATAATATGTCTACGTGATTTCAGGATATATTTATACCACTTTCAGTTCAATGTTAAACAGTAAAGTATACATTATTATATCAGTATTAAGATGACTTTATAAATGACTGAAATAATTTCATAAACATAACCTCTTGTCATGTGTACGAAAAAATTCAAATTAGGACTGCACAAAAATGTCCAAGAGTCCCTCAAAGGGATTGACATTGTAATAGGCACAAATAATTTGAAAGAATTTCAGATGAGATGATTTCTTTTTTCTAACTGTTCATGACACAATCCTATCAATTCACAAGTTACTACTGAAGCAGATTTGTATGCTATTTAAAGAATGCCATTGTTGCTGGTGGGTGGGTGGTTGGGGGGGGCCATATTATGAATGGTTAAGTATTACCAAATACTATTTTGCTGGTTTCTTGTTTAAATATGTCACAGAATCATAATATAATATAACAGGTAAAAGGAGGGAGTTATTAAGGTGTCCTTATCTCTGATCATTTAATATACATGGAGCAAGTTTTTATTTTGTCTCAGATATGAGTTAGAGTTATCACAAGGTTTATGGAAGGAAGCAGTATATATAGGTTCTACCAAGCCAAACTGAGCCATTATGGATGAAAGGTATCAACAACAACAAAAAAAAAGACTGATTATGTCTCTGACTTCCATTCAATGGCTTGGATGATGTTAGTTGGGGGACAGGAGTGACAGAGACTCCTCAAGAGATGTTTGTTACAACTTTAACTAAAGATCAGATGAAAGGTAAAGTGAACAAGGCTGGGCTTTGGGCCATATTGGGATATTTTTATATCTAACCATTCACTATGTATACTAAAGGTTTGGGACTGGTACAAAGTATCTTGGAATGGAGTGTCCCCATAGTTTGCACTGGTCAAGACAGAGCCAGAATTAGTGATAAATCGGTCCATGGCTTGTCCACAATACTTAAAAAAAAGTATGGTACTGCACAGTGTGAGATGTTCACTGATTCCATTGCCAGTTACACAAGCATACAAGTCTGAGATGGAGCTGGAATGGGCACAGCCAAATGTTGACCACTATCTATGACTTAAGGCAGGAATGGGACACGGCAGAAAATTAGATCACCATACTCAGCTTTGCAGATAGAAGGTTCAATTCAGATCGGTGTCAGAACTGTTATCACAAGTCTGAGATGGAGCTGGAATGGGCACAGCCAAATGTTGACCACTATCTATGACTTAAGGCAGGAATGGGACACGGCATAAAATTAGATCACCATACTCAGCTTTGCAGATAGAAGGTTCAATTCAGATCGGTGTCAGAACTGGCATGGTCTGTAGTTGATGGGCATTTTGTGCCAAAATACAGAATGGGCAATCTCAGGAAATATCACTGCTGTCAGTACTGGAGTGTGCATGTATAACTGGTACACCCACCCCTGTCCAGATAGGGCACCATACCATACCATGTCAGTACTGGCAGTAAAGGTAAATCATGAAGGACAGCCATTTATGGGCAGCATCATGGTTGTCACAATGTGAGAACCCTGTGATGGCTTGGATTGCAGAATCTTCTGAACAAGTGAGCTTTCCACCTTCACTGATTCAGCCAAGAAAAAGCTGTTTAATGAGGCAGTATATGTGGCATCATATGTCCTAAATTGCAACTTTGAGGAAGCAAATAGAAATGAAATCTGAGGCCATAAAAGGCTGAGTGGTCTAAAGTGCTCTGTTATGTATCACTGCCATTTCACCTTGAGTCTCAGATTCTGCCAATGTTGGTATGTGAGAAAGCATGTAAATAGCTTCTCGTGTGTCGGTGGTTCTTCTGGTGGTTTTCCCTGGTTCTTCCTCCACTATTAATACTGGCTCCCATGTATAGCCTATTGTGTGCTGAAAAATGGCGTTAAACCCTACAACAACTACAACAACAGTAGTGAAATCTGGCAAGTATTGCAATGGATTTGCTGTGTAGAGGAGGATAATAATAATATAAAAATGCCCTTGGAAATGATATACATGACCTTACACATAATATATGACAAATGCTCAGAAGAATATATTGGCAAGGTCAAGTTCTAAGTTGAACTGAAATACCATGAACCCTGGGACAGACAAATAAAATGGCACATATACACTATTTTTGTATAATAACATTGACAAAATAAAGTCTGAAAAATTCACTTATAATGAAGAAATAAACAGAAATATTGCTGGTGTATAATTCACTGGAGTAAGAAAACGAAATATTGCTAGAGTGTACTTCCCGGAGTGAGAAAAATAAATGATGCTCAAGAGTACTTCCTGGAGTGAGAAAAATAAAATGCTGGTTAAGTTAACTTTTCTGGAGTGAGAAAACAGAAATATATCCTAGTATACTTTCCTGGTGTAAAAAAAAAGAAATACAGTTGAGATTCCCAGAAGTTAGAAATGTGTAGAAATATTGCTGAGTATACTTCAATGAAGTGAGAAATAAAGTTGAGAATGTTTCACATGTGAGAAAAGTAGACTACAATATAGCTGAGTATACTTCCCTAGTGAGAGAAGACAAAAGCATTGCTCACTTAATGCAAAAGCACAAATGAATTCAGGATCAGTGATGCCTACAAGAGAAGCAAAAGAAGTGACAGTTTTATAGACTTTTATGCAAATCCCTCTATCTTTGACCAGATCAATCTCTTTTGATTTTCACTATTAGAAGTAGATGACCTTTTCTGCTAGTACTTACAGTACAGAAATATGCTAAAAAAAAGATGACACATTTTGGATTTGTAAGGTAGTGATGTACTCCTAATGTATTATGAGTGGCATGCTTATAAAAAAAAAATGTATTTTCGATTTCCAAAACTCTTGTGTGATTTACAATAATATCTTTGCTAACTAACATGCAAACAATAACATATTGGAAGTAAAAAAGCTCTTCCTGATAATCTCCCTTAGGGATGGTTACTTTTCCATTTATTCAGTAGATGTTGGGGAATCTCAGACACACTGTATTTTGTCCCAAACCACTTTTCCTTTTGGTCACATGTTTCTGTCTGCTTATATGTTGTGGACAGCACCATGATGTTGCAGTTGTCGGGCTGGAGATGGCTAATGCACCTTTGAATCAGCTACAAAAAAAAGACACATTGAAAAATCATATGACAGGAAAAGCAATCAGACAGGCTAAGGACTGTTCCAGTAAAATATACATGGGACCCAAGAAAGGCACTTTTAATGTGGGATATTCACCCATAGATGCAATTTAGAATTTTCTTAAGAGTTTAATATGAACTATCTGAAATCAAAGTATCCTGGCATATATTTTTAAACAACTGTCTTCCCTGGGTATCATGTATGCAGTATTTCCCCCTGGGGTGCAAGACTGCAAGTCAAAAATCTCCTTGATGTCAGAACTGGGGGTCAGACTGAGTAAAAACAAAACTTTAATATCAAAATGTAGGGGAGGGGGGGGGTGCAAATTAAATTATATATGTTTAAATGGGACAGCCCAAAGAATATAATACTGTATATAAAATACTTGTATTATAATTCCCTCATAATAAGACCATATCCTGGTTTTTCAAAACACAAAAACTATATGGAAGTGTCTAATGGTAACACAGTGCTTTCCTAATGAATATATTATGTTGGATATTTTCATAGACCAATAAAGTCTAGACATTATTAAATGATATTTGTTCAGAAAAAGGACATAAACTATGTGTGGACTATTAATTTTCTTAAAACTGAATGTCAACACATTTCTCAGAAGTTTTCAAACTTCATTGGATTGAATAAAGTTCCAGTTAAAATTCAATGGAAGGAATTATAAATCCATTTGGCAAACTTCCAGGACAAGCTCAAATTCAGCTCAGGCAAGCTCAAGCTTCTAAGGTAATTACCCATGGGCAAGAAGAAAAACTTGATAGAGAAAGAAAAAGGCCAGGTTCTGTTTTTTGTAATGTTTCATGTTCTGTAAGTTTTTATATGATCTTGCCACGGTACATATATCAAAATATTATTTGGTACTTATATGTACCACATTATACTATCACACCATTTAGTACTTATATGTACCACATCACTATCACAATATTTAGAACCTATATGCACCACATTCTACCATCACATTATTTAGTACCTATATTTACCACATTCCACCATCACATTATTTAGTACTTATATGTACCACATTCTACCATCACATTATTTAGTACCTATATGCACCACATTCCACCATCACATTATTTAGTACTTATATGTACCACATTCTACCATCACATTATTTAGTACCTATATGCACCACATTCTACCATCACATTATTTAGTACACCACTCCCTCGATAACTCAGACACTACTCGCAAACCCACTTATAACATGGGGTCAGGCGTGGATCCAATTTTTTAAACCAGAAAATACCTCCAAAATTGATGCCTATTTGTTGAACTTGAAGAAAATTGCAATGAAAATTGATAACAAAAGCTTTAATATATTGCTCGTTTTATCGTCAGTAAATAGGACGTGAAAATTTTAATAAACATTATGAAATATCAAATTTAAAAATAGGTAATACAATTTGTTACATTTTCTTTTCAATGACATTACTGGTAAACAAATAACAATCTGTAATGAATTTTTGATCAACGAAAATGTCCTTACGCCGAGTAGAGACAGTACTTTAATAAATAAATACAAATTAAATAAATATTTTATCAATTGAGATTTATGTTCTAGTTCTATCTTTTAGTTCTTTTTAAGTGTAATCATCATAAATGCAATGTGTGCTCTTTTAATTAAACATAAAATGAGTCAATCTACCGTAACAGTTATGTCCGTGAGTGTTTCTATTAGAACTTAAGTGCCAACTGCGTCTTTTGGAAGATTTGTGGAAGTATTTGTTGTATTGTTGCAATGAATTAAGTTGGCCTTCTTTGTATTATAACATTTATTATGTCTTTTGAATCAAATAAAGGACATGGAATAAAAAAATAAGTTAAAAGGAATGAAAATTCTACAAACTTAAAATCTAGCAGCCCATCATATGTCAGGCAAAGTCACTTCATTTGATCAATCGAACACTGTTATAAATACTATTGTGTATGTAACATAAACTATCTTAAACTAACTGACTCTTTCATAACTGGTAACAAAGATAGCACGGCAGCCAAGCGAAATGAAAACTTCACAAAATAATGCGCTTGATTTAACAGACACAGACCATTGTGTGCAAGCGAATTTTTGATAATCCTGAACTGACACTTAGAGATCTCCTCAAAGATGATAAGAAGTTTCATTATTAATTCCAATGAAATCATGACATCAATACTGTACTAATTGAATAATAAATTTTTTTAGTTTTGACACAGACAATTGTCTCATGAAATAAATGTCACCTGTTTTTGAGAAAAAGAAATCTTGTTTGGTGGTGTAACAACAGTTAGTCTTGTTCCCTGCTATGGGGACTCCTGATATGGCAGGTTGCTATTAAACACATGACCACTATGGGAACCAGATTCATCAAGAAAACAAAAAGCAGTGATGTAATTCATGGATTTGTTGTGTACACTTGATGGTTGTTGAAAGCAGTTGAGATGATCTTTCACATGTTGGACATTTTCAAAATAAATAATGAACAACTTCTAATCATTAGAAAAAGAGTGTTATTGACATGATTGTAAAATGAGGATTCAGTCATTAAACAGCCCAGTTCTCTAATGCCACCCTCCCTCCCCCACAGTTTTCTCGATGTCAAAGCAACTTTTTTCCATTTCTGGAGGTCTATCAGTAACTAGCACCTCACTTATTTTGCGGTCTATGTTTGTTGACCCCATTGTGCACCAGTTATTGAGGGAGAGGAGTACTTATATGTACCACATTAAAATTACTGACTACAGTTTATTTAATCCATCATATGTCATTTCAATAATGTATTTAGCATCAAGGTCTCACATTTTCTCATGCAGACAGAAGAAGGTGAATATTTACTATTTAATCAAGGCAAGTTCTGACAAATAAAGAATAAATATAGACATTTGAACTAATCAGTTACATCCTAATCATAATATTTGTATTTAATATGGATTTGCTGACTTCCAGGTCCTAATCTACATGTGGCAGTTTGTAAGCTTGCAGACTCTAATCAATTGGCTTGTCAGAGGTTGTTTTTTAAACATGTTGCTGACTATAAGGTGAGTTGGTGTTAATTTGTTACAAATATAACTAGCTCATAAGATCTATAGACAGGTGTGTTTGGAAATAAAAGGCACTTATTTCTAATTATTAACCACAAAGTGGAATTCATTCAAAGCATGACTAATATAAGGAAAATGTAGTACCCACAAGTACTTTATGATCTGTTGTTTGCATGTGTTCACAGATCCTTTAGTTGTGAGTGTAAAGAAATCATTACGGTCTAGCTGTTATTATTGTTAATGTAGGTGCTATCTTATCTATGCAAAAAATTAATTTCCTTAAAATATCCCACATATTTTACTTATTTTTACTCAGGCTGGGACAATGTATCTGGGTAAGCTGACTCTAACAAAATGTGAATATCCCTGTATATAGAAATTATGTATATCTATATTACCTATTTAATTTTTGTCCATGATTGTAGATTGTAATGAATATGTCTAAATAATATATTACATAGCAAATTTGTGTCCATGAAAGTAAATTATATGTTACAATAGTGATGCTAAATATAGGTTGTTTACTTGGGTTTGGGTTCTAGACCCACGAGTTTATACTTTGAGGTAATTTTCCACTGAATGATTGAGTATTGCAACATGTCATGTGTTGATGAATTGTGACAGAGTTGTAGAGATGTATAAAATAATGATTCCTTTTCCTGTCATTGTTCTTTTTTATTATCACTCTGCAGAAGTAGTTAATGTTCTGTTTTGATGTGCAGAACTATTTTTAGCCATTTTCTGAGCAAAGCAATAAATATTGAATATCCTGCTTTTGAAACCTATAACAATCTTTTTCAAATTAACACTGTTTTTTAAACTGACAATATCTTTCAAACTAACAATCAGTTTTAAATTAACTGTGAAGGTTTCCCTTTATTTGGTTGGGGTGGGGTGCTCCCAATATTATTTAAATTATTACAGAAGACCCACACTGGGTTAGTTTTTTTCAGAAATTAAGTAGTGATAGAGAGATGCAATGCTCCGAGCCCCCAGTCAGTGGTGCCAACAGTTAAATTAATGAATACACAAAATGTGAAATTCAAAAAACTGTGATTTAATATCATTCATTAACAGTCATCTCTCAAATAAAATTCAAATTAAAACCCTATCACTCCTCTTTCACTCGACCATGTGACGGCCTATTTCATCATCTGACTTAGTGTGATAGATTTTCCTCCTGTCCTGTGTTCCTCCTCATCTGTATGATCTTTCTCTGGACTGGTAATCCAATTCCCTCCAGTCCTTCTAATTTCTGCCGCCATTCTTCCTTTTTCTTTGTCTCCCAGATACTTGGACCAACTGCACAATGGTATTTCCCTCTGTCTCTTACAGTTCATTTGGTCCCTAAAAGCTTCCTGTACTGAAGCTCCTTGTAATTCCCAAAATAATAAGTTTCCAACCAATTTCGAATGATGGAGAAGTAGATTATATTCACTTATAATTCACACAAGCTGGTTTTAGCAACTACTGATGTCTAGTGCTCAAGATAATAGACTTAAGCTTGTGATTCTAATTTTGTCCATGCCTTTCTCAATTCCAAGTGGATGACAGAGATGAAACACAGAATTCCACCACTTACCTGTGAAACATGTTATGACGATTATTACGTAACTGACTTGCCCAAAATAAGGCGCCACAAATTTTAAAACCATGTATAATAACTGGCTTGACACCTCATTGTTCACCAAATTGACCTTCATACATATTTACGGCATGAAATTATTAGCCTCAGGGTCTAACATATACATGTTGAAATCTGGTTAATCCTTACAACATGACATTAACAATGGCTTTTAATTTAACAATCTTTTTTAAAAAGAACTCAAAAATGTAGTAAAACTGTTTCCAGATATCTGGGAAAAATCAATACCCATCACTGTCAATAATATACCTTACCAGACTTATTTCAACACTGCAAAATGATTGTACTTTTATGTGCAACTAGTGGATTATATGAATGTACACAATAACTCTTGTTGTTTTTATGTCTGATAAAGTTTTTTGCATTTCTTCTTGCTACTCGCACATCAATGTAACATTACTGAAGTTGTAACACCAAATACATATGTTACTTGAAGAAGACCATTTTTGTCCACTACAAAGTATCAAACCATGTACCTCTGGATCAAATTCAAATGCAAAAAAACCACTAAACTTAAAAGTTCTTCAAGCTGTAATGTTCCTTCCTCACCTTGAAAATTACCCACAAATCGTTTACTCAAGCTCAACACCATGAAGTAGTAAAAACACTTTCAAATGTCACTGCCAAGGACAGATGAGGGTTGTTTGCAAATCCCAATCTGTTAAGAAATCATGTATTGACGTCATGCAGTACGCATATGCTGACAGAGGGCTACATCTGTTCTCTCATGCAAGAAATCTTTCTTCTTATAGTAATCAATTGCGCTTTGCCCACATGTCTTCAGAGCTTTCATTTTTCCTTATGCAGCTTCTTTTAATTTTTCCAAAATGACAGTCCTCTAGCATTCAGTTTTCTTATTACACTAACCAACTAAATTTCTGTCAACTTTTCGCTCCAGCCATTTCCATTTCCATGTTTTTTAAGCCTTTATCAAATCTTTTCACTTAATGGTCTCTCTCAACAACTCAGAATGCCATGTTTTGCAAGCAATCTTCTTTCCATTGCCATCAGTTTCCATTGCACAAAGGTTCATTGGATGAATTTGAAGCTTTGACCAATCAGAATACTCTTTACAAGAGTCATGTGCTAACTAATATATGGAACAAATAATTTACAAGGGTTGATGCAGATTGGGACTGGACAGACCATTTTATCGTGTATGAGCTAACCTGGCTAGTGAGTGAAATCATTTATCTGTAAAATGACTACATATGTATGATGTCTTGTTTTCTTACAACTAATTCCAACTATTATTAATGCCATTATAGATATGAAGAATAATTTTACCTCTTGCTCACAGTCAGAGTCAAAAGCATAAATGGTATTCCTGACATTGTAAAAAATAAAAATGTACTGGGCTCTGCAAACCCCTCCATGTGCCAGCTGTGTCGATGATACCTAAGAATGCAGAGATGTCCCTCTCCCCCAAAGATACCACCCGAATGCCCTACTCTCCTGGCTCATTTAATATTACAGTTTGTTTCCTCACTGTGAAGTCTATCAGTATAGTGAAACTTCTCCTATAATGTGGATATGGGAGACATGAATTCTATTGACTTTGGCAATTTAGTTCTGTCAAAGCTGCTTGATTGATTTCATATAGTTTTAGTTCTAAACAAAAGAAAGCCAATTAAAATGTGGTTCACATCATTAAATACCTCATTCTTTGTGATTTTGCATACAAGATACACAAGATATATTCTTAACAAATGTTTAAAACAAAAGTTTCATTTTATAGTACCAAAATTAGGATATATTAACCACTGATTAATCAGCAAGTTAAATTATAGCTCTTTGTACCATATGATAAAATAATTCCTGTACATTTGCAGGAAAAGAACATTTTCATTTTACTATATAACAAATCAGCTTCTGAATTGAAGCATACAAAATTAAACTCACTCTTCAGCACCCCACCCCCACCACACCATTCATAGTCTACATCAGTTTCAAGTCACTGCCTAATAATAAAAATAAATCAGTGATTTAAGAGAACTGTATGTTTGGGGTGATCTAATCTGATGTAACAAATTACAATACTGATATTGGTAAACTATTTTACACCCTATTTGACTACAAGATAAAGTCTGACATTGGTAACTATTTTACACCCTATTTGACTACAAGATAAAGTCTGACATTGGTAACTATTTTACACCCTATTTGACTACAAGATAAAGTCTGACATTAGTAACTATTTTACACCCTATTTGACTACAAGATAAAGTCTGACATTGGTAAACTAGTTTACAACTATCTGACCACAAGATAAAGTCTGACATTGGTAACTATTTTACACACTATCTGACTACAAAATAAAGTCTGACATTGGTAAACTAGTTTACAACTATCTGACTACAAAATAAAGTCTGACATTAGTAACTATTTTACACACTATCTGACCACAAGATAAAGTATGACATTGGTCAACTGTTTTACCCTATCTGACTACAAGATAAAGTCTGACATTGGTAACTATTTTACACACTATTTGACTACAAGATAAAGTCTGACATTGGTAAACTAGTTTACCCTATCTGACTACAAGATAAAGTCTGACATTGGTAAACTAGTTTACAACTATCTGACTACAAGATAAAGTCTGACATTGGTAACTATTTTACACACTATCTGACTACAAGATAAAGTCTAACATTGGTCAACTATTTTACCCTAACTGACCACAAGATAAAGTCTGAGTGACTGATGCAGCACAATGGATTTATACCATTGCTGTCAAGACATAACAAAAGATATAACTTCACAGAGAAGCAATGGTGGTGAATGTAATATTCATTGCAAAAACTAATTTTGATGCCTGAAAGGTAATACAATTTCCACTGATAGCTCAAAATTACTTGTTTCAGTGTTTGTATCCTCGTGTCATTGTGAGGTGAACTCACTCATAAGACAGTACACTTGTACAGCTCCTTGACAAGCATTATAATTAGAGAGAACTGTAATTACCTACCTGTTCATCGTAGTCAAAGAAGAGATAGGATCCTGTTAAGAAGTCTTCTGGTGGGTACAGTTGCATATATTCACAAACCTTTTCAACATACTCCACTGGTTCATCCTGTAATGGACAAAATGATAGATCAGGCATGCAAACTCCTCACCTATAGAACATGGAATACATGCTAAATATCAAAATTAAATTCACAATCATAAAGGTTTGTGAATTTCGCAAGAGAAAATTAATATTCACTTTTTTTTTATTTACCTAAATATTAACATATTTACATTACATGAAAATGTAACATGCTGTAATCTGGTAAACTAAATGCAGCCTATATTATGTAATACTAAAATCATGACTGTTAAATAGACATTGAATTACTATGATATAAAGTGATTGAAAACACAAATAATAAATATGTAAACAGAGAAACTATATGTAGCCAATACCATATGTTACTGAAATTTACATCTAATGTGGGCAAAAATATACAACTAGTATCATGTAACACTAAAATTTATTTCTAATTTGGTAAACTATTTGCACCAATATCATATAATAGTGAAATTTACAAGTAATTTAAGTCATTGTATGTAGCCAATATCATATAATAGTTAAATTTACAGGTAATTTAGGTCACTGTATGTAGTCAATATCACATAATAGTAAAATTTACATGTAATTTAGGTCACTGTATGTAGTCAATATCACATAATAGTAAAATTTACATGTAATTTAGGTCACTGTATGTAGTCAATATCACATAATAGTAAAACTTACATGTAATTTAGGTCACTGTATGTAGTCAATATCATATAATAGTAAAATTTACATATAATTTAGGTCACTGTATGTAGTCAATATCATATAATAGTCAAATTTACATGTAATTTAGGTCACTGTATGAAGTCAATATCATATAATAGTAAAATTTACATATAATTTAGGTCACTGTATGTAGTCAATATCATATAATAGTGAAATTTACAAGTAATTTAGGACACTGTATGTAGCCAATATCATATAAAAGTGAAATCATGCAAATTTAATGAAATTAAAACATTATCATTTAAAGTGATTGGAAAATAAAATATCCAACATAACTAAGGGCTTCTCAACAAAAAATCTAATGTCAATGGCCCAACTTGATTCGATCACCCGTTCTAGCCCGGATTGTACGCACCGCCCGTTCCGTACTTGATTCATAGTAAGTAGATACCCCCGTGCGACCGTTTGTCACCCGTGCTAAACACTCCGGCCTATTTTAAACCAAGATGGCGACAGCAGAAGAAGACACGTGACATACACATTTGCTATCTCCGCCATTTTCGCCGTATTTTCCTTCCTTGATTGGATCACCCGGTCAATACGCTGAATCACGTGATAGCATCATCACGGTCCTCCGGTCGGGCGATAGAATCAAGTTGGGCCAATGTTATCCTCTTGACCTTGGGTCCTAACAATGTCACCTACCAACACCCAAAATTTGACCTTCAAGTTTGTAAAGAATATTATGATCATCAAACACCAAGAGTGTTACACTAGAGTCACACAGCTAGGTCAAGACAGCATTCCTTGTTTTTCTAGAAAACAGCCAACCTCTGACTAAAGCACGATGCATGGACATGATGAAAATAGAAATTTGTTCATATTGTATGGATGCCCATTTCAATATGTTTAAAATTAGAAAGTTTATTTAATATACAAAGATCAGTTAAACAAAAGACATAAATAACTGTTACATTTTGTCAAAAAATGTTGAAAATCATAGCTGGCCAACACATTTATAAGTTCAATCCAACTGCAAACTATAAAAACCCCGATCTGCTATCACATAATATGCCAGCAGATCTGTGTCTTTTCAGTTTGCTAGGCATAATCAGTCGAGAAAGAAAAGAGACCCTGATGTGCCAGCAAATTATGCTCTGGCAAATCGCAGTCCATGCTACTTGCAGTCAGACTTGACCTGTGAGCAAATATTGTTTGTTTGTTTGACTGATTTGGATTTTTAACATAGCTTTTAGCAATTTTTCAGTCATATCACTATAATCTCTGCAGTGATGCAGTTTATGGTGATGTCTAGCACTGGGGCATCATGCTGCAGACATGTAGCAGACATGTAGCATGATATCCCACACAGTCACATTATCCTGACACCAGGCCGACCAGTCCTAACACTAACCTCGTAATGCTGAGCGCCAAGTGAGGAATGTTAGTACCATTTTATTAAGTCTTTGGTATGACTTGGTCAGGGATCAAACCCACGACCTCTCGCTTCCATGGCAGACACTCCAACTACTAGGCCACCGTAGTGGTTTAGCAAGTATTGTGACCACCTTTCATTTCTGACCATGATTGTAATGCATGGATCAATTTTATTATATAAACCCTCTATCAAGAGCAACCACCTGCTGAACATGACCAGAAACCATGATGACTTGGCAAAATATGCATGTTATAACGACTGCAATTGCAAAAATGGGGATAAACTCCACCAACCTTTATTTAATCCAATTAATACTTGTATGTTTTTTTAATTAAAGAAGACAACAAAAAAAAGGCTGCTTACTGCTAACTGAATTTTTGTAGGGATGCCTTTAGTGTTTCACAATTTATATTGCAAACCAGAGTAAAAGTACATATAGAGAAAACCAGCACTTAGCCTGGTTTCCGGCTATATCAAACTCTATGAATGACCAGCCATAGCATGAGAACATAGGCAGACACCATTGACCTTATGTAATTATTTGTAACAACAATCGCTTGTATAATAAAGATTGTTCTGATCAAAAGGACGCATTAAAAGAACAAACAAACAAAAATCTGGCTATCTAGTTTGTATATTGTGACAGATGGTATAGTCTGTAAACAAATCTAATATACATATCATAAATTCACCATTGTATTGCCCAAATTATATAGTGGTCATGAATATTGTTTGTCTTTAGAGTTAATTCATATTGCCTGGGGATGAAAAAGGTCTTTGTTGAATAAACCAACAAGTGAGAATTGTTTGAGGGATTTGACAGAGAGTGGTTAAGGCTTGTAATGTTTTTTTGTGCCTCCAGATGTTAGTGATGACATCCCAGTCACCAAGCTGTCATCTATTCGAGTTGGTGTGACCGTGCTGCACATTTTGTTGAAATAGTTAATCCCTGTATGTCTTCTTTGAATTATGTCAATGATTTTTGTCTCTGAATAAATGATTCTGTTTCTGGATGAAATAACTGTTTCTTTTAGTTCATTAACTGTTAGATATGCAATGTGCATGTATAGATTTATCATATTTTCCCAAAGCCAATACAAAACCATCCTTACAGTCAATATTACAATTTAATACTAATGATGTTGAAACTGAGTAACTTAATAACAATGGAAGAACTGCCAACTAAAATAAGACAAATTTTTATTGCAGGAGAAAATATTTATCATAACTGAAAGAAGTAAAACAGAACAGATCACTCGCAAAACTATGGTTTAAATGTCATTAAAACAATTTTAGGGTGTTATAACGGAAACAGAGACAATCAGAATTTTTTTGTTTTTGTTAATACATGTACATATGATCTTCAAATGTAAATTTGATTTCATGTTTAATGATAGAAGAATATCTTTATTGCTAAATGATTTTTTTTCAGATAAATGCATAAAATATTTTAGCAAGAACTATTAATCAAAAATAGAATATATGTACAGTGATTGTGGTTATGTTTCTGTAAATTTGTTCTGAAACTGGACCATGGAAACTGGTTTATTTGTACAAACCTGTTATGAGAGACCACCTGTCTTGAGAGATAGTTTAATGTTGGCAGATTGGCAGTCTCTCCTAACAGGTTTTATTGTATATACAATACATCTTAAAGCCTGATACCAAATTTATTTGAAATCAATTGAATTCAAAAGTTACTAAGCAGAAATAAAAATTTGAGATGGGCAGACATAGGAAATGCTCTATGCTGACACCATAAGTAAGGGTGGTGCATTCAAAACTAAATTATGGATGATAACATGTTGAATGTTTGTGTGCTAGTTATTAGTCGAGTATCTATTTTTGAGTAAGTGTCATTGTATAGAAAAGTATGGGAATAATACTCACACTAATTGACCATAAAATAACAGGTGAAAATTCAGCTAGTTTGCAAAATTTCAAAATCATAGATTCAAATGATGAATGAAAAGGGTATCATGGTTTTGATCATTTTTAGTTGTTGTTATAGGGTTTAATGCCATTTTTAAGCACACGATAGGCTATACATGGTGGCCAGTATTATTGGTGGAGAAAGAACCCGGGAAAACACCCGAAAAGAACCATGACCCATGAGAAGCTACTGGCAAGCTTTCTCACATAACTACATTAGCCGAATCTTAGACTCGAACCCACACAGAGGTGAAATGGCAGTGATCCATAATGGAGAACGCTTTAGACCACTCAGGCACTCGGGGGCCCCCTGATCATTTTTAGTATGACACAACTATTGACTTTCATTGCCCAAAATAAAAAGCCTGTGAGGCCAATTTACAAAGGTTTCACATACTTTTCATTGATTTTTATCATTTTCTTTCAAAATTATTGTCACTATTAAATTAAGAATACAACTTGTCTTTTTTATTATTTAATAAATAAGTCTTAATAATGTCACATTATGTCCAAGCTCTCCCAAAGTTCATAAAGCTATGATACAACCACCTTAAAACAGACAGTGCCATTTCAAAACATTATCAGCATATTATCATAACAGACAAAAGGCCTCCCTTGGAAATATTTTCTTTGCGTATATGTTTTTATTATATTTCAAAGAACAAAAATAATTATTAATAAATATAACAATACCATTAGATATACATTATTAATAAATATAACAATACCATTATATATACATTATAATAAATATAACAATACCATTATATATACATTATTAATAAATATAACAATACCATTATATATACATTAAGGTCAATGTATAGCTATGAAAAGCAAGAATGAATAAGAATGTTTCTTTATAACTGACAATCCAAAATACTGCTTGGTCTTTATGAACAATGTCACAGACATTTCATCAACATCTGCCTCATTTTTTCCCTAGAATGTTTTAAATTACGATGAAATCAAAATTCTCAACACTGAACCGATCAATATATTATAGGCAACAAGTAACTTGGTAGCTGCCTCAAATACAGCTGGATATAAATCATTTTTTTTCAGAGCTAGATTAGCTCCTTTTTTTTCATTTTTTTTTTTTTTTATTCTTAATGCTTGATACAGATTTTGTTTATAAAGTAAATTTTTCATTGACATAAGCAACTTGGGTCTTCTATGACTGGCATCCTTGTAGTGGCAACCTATGTTTTATCTAAGTAAATATTCCTGAAAATACTGATGAATCCTAAGTGTGTCTCACACTCACAGTCTGCAATAAACATAAATTAACAACACATGCAAATGATGAAACTATTTGCTAAGCTGGTGAAGAGTAGAGCATATCCCCTGGTCACTCCTTATTTCCTACTAATCACAATTAATTGCTTCTCAAAATTGACTGGCAGCTTGCCGTTAGCTGCAATAATATTCAAATAATGTCTTATTCATCATCTAATGACATGATCCACTGACTGCCACTGCTTGTGAAAAAAGTGGCCCAAATTTCTTAGGTCAATAAAAAAACTAAAATTTACTTCATAAAAATTTTTGGCCAGCAAATTTGACCAGTCAGTAAAAACAATAGTGCCACTTTCAACTTTATTTTGGCATTTGGCAACAAATGCGAAGCCTAGCAACAGCCCTGGGGAAAATACAGGCTACTGTCTTTTACTGAAGAGCAAGGTTTTATGCATTTTTCATGCAAAAACCCAACTGTCTAACATGTTTTTGATGTTCTAAGAAACCTACAATGATTTTTACAAGTATGAGTAACCATAACATTTTTGGCCTCTGTTTCAACCAAATTAAATTCATGAAAGCTGTATCACAGTTCCAATAAGATACGTATAAAGTATATCCCAAAAGTTCGATTTTACTAACTTGTCAAAAAATTAAAATTGTGTAATAATTCAATAATTACAATATAATGATTTAGAGGGATCAATATTCCACTGTACCTGCTCTTTCCACCTGAACTTGGACTGTTCTATCTGTTTCAGTTCCTCAAAAACCCACTTCTGTACACCTTCAGACTTCAGCATGGAAAGGTATTCAAAAATAACACCACATACCTGGAAAATGAAATGCAGAAATAATTCAAACAAAATGATTAAATTCTTTTTTACTAGAACTAACTTTATTAACTACCTTGTTCTTAATATCTGTTTCAGATCACTGTCAATTTCTAAAACTTGGATTTTACTGGGTGAAAGTCAGTCTTAGAGTAACTCACTCATCTAATTCCTAATCCGAAACATAGTGAACACACTAAGTGTTACTAATTACACGATATAATATACAATTATTACCATTATTAGTACTATCTAATAAACTAATTACAAAGTGCCTTCATTGGTTGGTGGTGGTTCTTTCCAGGGTTCTTCCTCCACCATTAATACTGGACACCATGTATAGCCTATCATGTGCTGAAAAATGGCGTTAAACCCTACAAAAACAATAAAGTGCCTTCTGTGTAGGATAGGATGCATACAGCAAGGAAGAATCTGTGGTCATAAAAACAAACTTCTTAATTAATGTTGGTAAAGTACAAACAGAATGTCAAAATGAACTTCTTAGGTTACAATTGTAAAATACTAAAAGAGATGCATCTGAATCTATAGTCTCAAAACTGAAACATAAACAGCAAGAACACAAAGTTTCAGCAAAATCATTCAAATATGAGATATAGGTTACTGAGACCTATTTTTTTCTTATAAGGATGCTAAATTCACCATATTTGATGATTCTAGATAGGATAGTATACAAATAATATACCTAAAACTTGACTGGTTATGAGCCAAAATCAACTTTACAAAAGCCAGTAAAAGATGACAACATATCAGCCAAAATGAGTGCTTCTCGTAAGAGCATGGTAGTAAGAGAGATCAGAGGTGCAAATTATCATCAAATTTGATGATTATAGCATGAAAAAGCCTGAGAAATGAACATCAAACACAAGGTTAACCAAAGTCAAAGAAATATGGGACCTTATTAAAATGCACTTCACTAAGTTTCATGATTCTAAATAGGACAGTGTGTACAGAGCATTTAAACGACCTGTGGTCAAGGCAAAAACGTAAAATGTGAAATGTAGGTCCGAACAACCTCTTATCTATGGATGTGGTAATCTTCTGGTTTAATGATTCAAACATGGACAGTAAATGGATAAAATTTAACCCAATATATATAGGTCACAGTAAACTACTATGTAGTACTCTTCCAGATGCAACCTCTCCATGTTTCATGATTCTAGATATAACAGTATGTAAACTGGGATTTTAAAATAAAAAAACTATTTGGTAGTGTGCTAAATGCAGTAATTGAACTCAAGATGCTAAAATGTGAAATACAGAATATAGTGGTTTTCCTTTGATGTAGAATGCAAAACTAATAGATATAAATAGTATTTTGTTTATTTGATGATTCTTACATGACTAAAACTTCAGAAATAAAATTTAAACTGAATTTTAAAAAAATCAGTGAAGTGTGTGTATCAGTGATCTATTTATTTGTTTTAAATGTGTGGTACTTATCAAGATGCATCCCCTCACCAAGTTTCATGATTCTTGGTCTAATAATATGCCGTGTGCAAAAATCCAGAGTTAAGTGCAACAACTTAAACAAGAATGTACATTAACCAGATTACATGCTTGAATAAAGGGGGTAGGTTATAAAACCCACTCCAGACTACAGCCAAGAACTAGGAAGAAAGAATACAGAAATTACAGTATGTTTTCGAAATTAATTTTTTTTAAATAGGAAATATAATATTTAAATGCCTTGCAAGTTTTATGACGTTGCTCTACCATACTTATTTTACAATTTATGTTTTCGGACACAACCAAGGAAGATCGGCTACATCGTTTTAATGTAAAATTCACAGTGTGTTTGTCGTTAGTATATCTGATGCAAAGTTCGCTTCATTTTATCGCTTAAATCAGATGATTGTAATGCATTCGTAGCATCCCTTATGTATTCTGTCCAGCTGTAGTGGAGGTAGCTCTTGACAGGTTTAATGATGCTCACATCAATAGGTTGAAACTTGGATGTGCAGCCTCCCACAGGAGCTCGTTACAAAGCAAATTAGGAGTATCTGTCCATGAATCAGGGTCTATTGTTACAGGTTATACCCGGATTCATGGACGGATACTCCTAATTTGCTTTGTAACGAGCCCCTGTGAAGCCTCGTGGCATTATTGCTGGAACAACATTTTCGCGTAGCAACTGTTTCTTTACGTCATCAATGATGTGAGCCCAGAACGAGTCCATAACTAATAGTGATTGTTCTTTTCTGGTGAATGGCAAATAAATTTCTTCAATTCACCACAGCATCAGCGTTTCGTCCATCCATGCTTTCTCTTGAACCGCGATAATCAACCCTTGTGGTGCCTTCAGATCTAGATTTCTCTTTCCCTTGAAAAAAAAATCATTGGATGTAATGCGTCGCCAGAACCCGCAATGGCTAAATTGACAGTAATGTGTCTCTTCTCCACTCCCGTTGTACGAATCAAAATGCTTTTCGTTCCTTCTTTGTCCACCATTTTCCCTAGCACAAGATCAAAGTATATTGGTGTTTCATCTATGTTTAAAACAAAATTATCATCAAACAGTGCCTCCTTGCTTGTTGCATAATGTATAATAAACTTATCCATCAAAATTATTTACAGTACTAACAATATTATGTTTCACAATGACAGCTATCCAGTATATAAAGTTTTGATAGTGGTGGGTATTTTATTTAAACTTTTTATTTTAAAATTTGATTGATTGTCAGTGCAAACATTGTTACACATGAAAGCACTTCAAACAGGTATAACAGTTATGGCTTTGATTAGAAACCTTGACCCCTGCTTAATATAAGAAAACAATACATCAGAAAGTCTGTATGGATTCATAAAATTCAATGGCATTGTGCAACAAAACAAACCCCTTATCCCTGAGGCATTATATACCAATGTTAAAACTTAGTTCTACAGGTAACAAACCTCTTTGTAGATGATAAAGATTGATTGTGGGTGCTAAAAGATTGTATATTGTCTGCTCTTTTAATTAAATCCAGATGGCTGCCTATTATTTCCGAACACACTTCAAAGAAATCCCACCAGTTATATTATTAATCACCTAGACACCTTGAAATCTTTGACATCCATCAAAACAATCTTTGAGCAGTTCATTGTTTCGAGTCGGCTAGCTCTGCTCATTTTGAAGCTGGCTATGTGGGGAAAAAAGAAGAGAAAACCACAACAAATAGATCACCTTTATTTGTACAAATAAAATAAAAAATACCAACATATTAATTTCGTTGACTCATATATTGCAACTTGCTTGTTTTTTGTTACTCACTTCTTAACATACATGCCAACCCCTGACGAGGAAATGGCATAATCCAAGTGGTCAAAAAGCGGAATCTTGGCAGAAAAAGCGTAATCCACATACAACATGCTAAAATTTCAATAAACAACGATTATTTGCCCTTTTCGTCTTTTAACATCCCTTACTGTTTCAAGTTTTCATATGTAGCACTTTTAGCTTTACATACATCGACTAGAAATCAACTTAAGACGTTTAGCGCTAAATTTTAAAATTCTTTTGACACGGCCGGAAATAGATGTCATGTGATGCTGTAATATTTTCTTAATATTTAGAGGATTCTGTTATATTTTGTTTCGGGGGTTTTCGGCTGCCTTTTTCTAATTTATTTGGGATATTTTTGAAAGGGGATATTTTTGCTCACATAAATGCATTGAGTAAAATAAAATATACTTTTAAGCACTAAAATATCTTTAGACTGGTTCTGCAAAAAATAAGAATTAGAACATGGAATCTGTGAGTAAAGATTAAATTTGGAAACCAGTCTGCTCTCTCCTTACTAAGCATGCAGATTCTATATTTAATTCGAGGTCAACAGTAGAACCAGGTTAGCTATAAATAGAACATGATGTTGTTACGAAAGTCCATGGTCAAGCGTACTCTTATATTGTAGTTTCGTAAAAGCAGAGAAAACAAATAATTGATTTGTTTGGGAGGTGGATATACTGAAAAAGCGTAATTCATATACATTTAAGCGTAACGCGTAATTTAGTTACAAAAAGCGTAATGATTACGCCAAAAACGTAATGGTTGGCATGTATGGTTAAACTAGATTCCAAGATTGCTAATATGGCGGTTCTTTTGAAAAATATGCACACAATCGTGGCTCTAACACATGTATAACTGTATTTTCTGATGGATGGATATGTAACAAAGAGACAAAGTAGGCAAGTAATGCCTGTTTTTCATTCATTATCTATTTTGTGGTGTTAGACAAAATATTCATGGAAACACGTTATGTGAGCTAACGGTAACTTCGTTATGGTGGGTGGGTAGGTGGGGGACATAACTTTATCTTCACCTGTATCTTTTCGGACACATAATTAAAGAATAAAATATGTATTCAGACAACACAAAAAGTAATTATTTGTTGCCGTCGGATAACATACGGTAAATACAACTGAGTAAGGTTTTACATTATGAACATGCTTCTAGTTGTGCAGATGTTGACACTGAGGTACTACAACAGCTCTCTAATGCATAAAGATAAGCTTAAAAAAATTATTGTGACATAAAAGCATTCAAGTTCTCCTATGACCAAAAAAGGCATTAACAAACAAGTTTGTCCATGATATGAACAAATTTTACATAACAGATTTTAAGATGGAAAATGCATTTCGCAAGTTCTTCATTGATAGATATAAAGTACAAGATCCCCGCTCAAGTTGGCAACTGACTAATAACAGCAATGGTTACATTACGTAATGTGATTTCCTGTACTCACATTTTCAACATGTTCCAGGCCTTGATCAGTTAGCGTCAAGCTGAGAGAGAATGCTGACCATGTTGAGTTCATTTCATACCCTCCTCCATCATTTCCTCCAGTCAGCCTTAATGCCCAGTTCCTGCAGCAAATGTTACCATATTAACAGCTTGATTATTATTTGTCAAACATGTATGACCCACACTCTGACAAAACGTCCAAGTCCAATTAGTCTGAAAACCAAACTAATATGGTTGCCAAATTCTTTTAAAGACAAAAAAATCTAATGAGATCATTAAAATTCAGCATATAAATGTGTCCCATTTAAAATCAACATCTCCAGCATAACAGATATAAAAGGCATCAATAATCATTCATGTTCCTGTAACTTTGGGAAATCCCCAAAACATTTATTTATAGTAGCTTGTCTGATAAAGCATTGCATTTCATATTTGAAACAGTTATTATTAGCAACGATAAGCATCAAATACCGTATTTTCCGCCCTATAAGTCGCTCCGGGGTATAAGTCGTGGGAGGGGGAAATCCAGATAATTTTGGAAAATTCAACAGATAAGTCGCTCCTGCGTACAAGTCGCTCCTGCGCACTTACCGTAATCACGTTTTTGATACCGCCGGCCATTGCATACAACTTGGTAATTCCATCAACGTGTAAGTATATTCTTGTTTGAAATGTTAAAAAAAGAAATATAAGCAAATAAGATTTATAAATAATGTTTATTAAGTAAATAATAGCGCCACTGCACGATTTCCATTTTCTTTCGCAAATGCTACGACGTTTAACTTAAATTCTGCATCATAACTTTTTCGCGTGGTAGTTGTTGGTGCCATGATTAAACTGTATTGACTTACGCTAATATAACAAATTTAAATCATACAACGTTATTGTGAAACTATCTTTTTTTAATGCTCCATGGTATGAACGGTCCGTATTTATATACCGGTCAATTCCACAACCCGAGCGAACTTCAAAGGCACTTTATAAAACAATTGAAGTTGTTCGCCAGCCTTCCAGTTTTTTTTATTAATTACTTTGAAGTTCTCTCATTGAAGCCAGTCTCGGTATTCCGGTCAATTTCCACAACCCGAGCGAACTTCAAAGGCACCTTATAAAACAATTGAAGTTGTTCGCCAGCCTTCCAGTTTTTTTTTTTTATTAATTACTTTGAAGTTCTCTCAATGAAGCCAGTCTCGGGTTAATCCAGAGTTTTTATAAACTATTGAAGTAAATTATGAAGCGCTACCGGTACATTTAAATACATATATTGTAGCGACATCTGACCAACACTTTGCTTGAAGCACGTGGTGAATAATAAAAGAAAAACAATGGCAATCGTAATTTCAATATTTTTTTTTATTAATAACAACAAATTTAAACACATATATATTATAACTAAATATTATTTGATTATTTAATTTGATATTCTTGTAGTCTAATACTTACGTGTATGTAAGTTTCGAGCAATTGGCTTGCCGGTATACCGTAGATGCATTCGCTATAACACATCATCACTGCGCATCAGTCATATCAGTCGTTAAAAAAAATTATTTATCGTATAAGTCGCTCCTGCGTATAAGTCGCACACGTCATTTGAAAGAAAAAAAAACGAAAAAAATAGCGACTTATACCATGGAAAATACGGTAATGATTTTCACTTTCAACAGAATGCAAGCTGTGAATCAAATGGTTAACAACATACCACCTCATACTAGTGTCTTCAGAATAAACTGCCTATTTCTGTTCAACAATTTTAAACACAGAGATGGGGTGGGTTAAGCGGTTTCTCTAAATTGGTTTTCATACTGATGAACTTCTTGGACATAAAGACAATGGACAGGACTAGTAATCTAAATTCTTTCTATAAGGCATACCAACATTTCTGAATCATTAAATTTTTCAACATATTTAACACAATTATGATATAAAAGTTTCACATCCTTATTCAATACCTATGTTCAAACATAAAACTATATTGTTAACAGCAGAAATACAATTTTTCACAAAATAAGAATATCTAACGTCAATTTGATTAAAAATTTCACACAATGATTTTAACTGAATCAGGTGGTCATCTGTACTGCTGCCACATCCCTACCAGGTTCCAGTTTGTTTTTGTAAAGCTAAACCTCCAAGATAACAACTGTAGAAGGTAGACTGCATGCCAGCCAACAGTTTATATTATGTCTCAGATTGAAACGTTATGTATGAATACAAGTCTTGCAGAGTTTACTCTTGATTCATTGAATGAAATCTTCATAAGGTGACTCCAACATGAAAAGAGTATTTGAGAGATGATATCCTGTTTCCCAGGGATAAAGAGCTGCTTAAATGCATCACAACTTGTCTCTGTATGCTTCAAGTAGTACTTGTGGGTTCTCTCAATGTACCTATGGATGAACACGTGATGATTCACTCATTGCTGATTCAAGGTAACCTATTTTTGGTTACAAAGGCTGGTTACATAAAGAGGACCACCAAATCATCTAGACTGAAATGATTCTAGTTCAGCTCAATGGAAAGGGCACGTAGATTGTTCACCCCACATAAGCTATCAGGAAATACATTTCATAGGATAGTAGTTTCGAAGTGCAGGCTAAAAATTTGTAGTTGTCTGAACTGGTTTAAATTTTTTCTCTCACAAGGCTTTCTGGACAAGAATCAGGCATAAAGAAAATGGTCCAGCCAGAGTTGTTTGAGAAGATCTGGACTTCTTCCTGGCCAGATCAATCACTAGATCAAGCAAATTGGTGACCCAGGGTTCGTCCCATCAAGGAAGGACTATCATAATCATCTTGCAGTTCTAACCTCTAAATTTCTAGAATATTTTGGGTATCAAGACCATGGGATGGTAGTGCAAAGCACACAGCCCTACCCAACTAATTGACAATGCATCCCTGTTGCAAGCTTCTGGGTCTGAAACCAGAGAAACCAAGATGGAAAATTTGTGATTCTACCTTGTCATAAAAAGATTAGACATTCCCAAAGGATACAAATCTGATTAAAGACTTATTAATAGGGAGACAAATTAATGGGGAGACTATTCTGTATAAATAATCTGAACCTTTGTAGACAGAATGTCAGCCAGGAGATCAAGTTGAATCGGGAATGTGTCAGATTTGTAATTTGATATGGAGTTGGTCACACCAATGTAGAAACTGTCCAATCAGAATGTACAGGTCAGTTTATTTGGTGCCCCCCGTATTTGGAGATAGGTTTCCACTACAGAGTTGCCTGACTTAGTTAGGACTGTTTTTGCCATGTCAATCTTTCCAGGACTCAAACATGTTAAAGACCACCTTCATTTTGAGATGGTTGATATGGACACGAAAATCTCCTGTCTTCTACATGCCACTGACAGTTACGAATTCTGTCAACAGATTGACACCCCTATTATAAACACTGGCATTGGTACAAACTGTCATTTTCACTTAGGGCATTTCCATCAGAATCTCTGTCAAGAGCCAAGCTGGTTTGTGACACATATACAGGAATGATCTTATCTCATGCACGATCATATCATTTTGACTGTAGGATCATGAAAGGGAAGTGATGGGCCACCGAGTTTGTCTGTAGGAGCCACATAAAATGATAGCCAAACAGGTTCAAGGCAACCAATGCTGTGAATCGTCCATATAGTTGCATGAACGTGTCTCCTGGAAATCCAAGTCTGATGATCTTGATGACATTGCAGAGATCAAGGATGACATTTTAGAGATCTACCAATGCTCTGACCTTATAATTGTGCATGGTAGAAGTGGGAGATACGCCATTCTGAAGAAGACAACTTCAATGGCTGCCTTAAGGCTGAACTCAGTCTGTTCAATGGTTGGATCTAAGAAAGACTATCATTTTACCAAGAAAATTCACAATTTATGGACTAATGTGACTTTCTTTGCAGAAACAAAAAGCATTCATGATGGATCTGTTTATAGAGAGAAGTTGACAGGCTACTAATATTGATTGAAAATGTATCAAACTTTTACATCAATCATGTACCCCCATGCAGAACAAGTTGTGTGCTTAGGTTTGGAAGCAAACAAAACCATTAAATTGTCAGTTTTCTTATGAGGGGTTGGTGGGGATGTCCTACCACTCCAACACATAGGATAAATAATTAATTGTTAATTAAGCAAAGCAAATAAAGTTTCAATACTCACTTCTTCTTTAGATAGGATAGGATGCTTCCCTTGCCTTCATGAGCCATCAATGCAGCAATATAGTCCAGTGGTTTAACTCTATTAAAAAAATGCAAAATTATTGAGAAGAAAGAAAAAGACACTGATTTCAATCTAAAATTACATATTAAATTTAGATTTCTACAAGTGAAATACAGAAAAACCACCACATCTTTACAAACTCTGTCAAATTGTGGAATTGCTAGTTGGTAAATAACTTGCAAATCTACACAAATATGGAAACATTTTTGCAAAGATAAAATAGGACATTCATTTCAGTCCAAAAGTACATACTTTTAGATTTCTACATGTCTACATGTGAATATGTTATAAATATAGGGGGAAAAGAATTCCCACATACTGTCCCTTTCCTCTCTCTCAATGTATGTGTGTGTGTGTGTGTGTGTGTGTGTGTGTGTGTGTGTGTGTGTTATGAAGCTGCAAGTGGTTAAGTACCTTCCCAAATTCCACAGGGATAACTTTCAGCCTTGTCCAAGAGGTCAGGCAAATGGATGTGTAATCCAAAAAACCCACTATAACATGTATTGTTATGAACAAGGATAGATGATTGTACAGATTAAGAGAATTGTTATTGTGTCATACAATTATTTGCAAATCTGGGAGATGCATGGAGGATAGTTATTGAGATCAAAACATCTTTTCTAAATGAAGCCCATGACAAAACAATTACTCCACCCATCTTTCAGCTAAATTTTAACATGTTACTTATACCACTTGACTAAATCTGTGCTGACTGGATTATGATACTAAGCAGGCAAGTCACTTACCAGTGACTGTCGCAATATAACATAATATAAAAACACACAGACATAACTTAAAAATTCCTCATCAAAACTGGCTAAATCTTCAAAATGTCAAAATATTAATTCATGCAATTGTCATTGTCAAAAGGAAAAATCTGTTTATAAAACAGTATGTGCATCAGCATACATTACAGATATCTCTACTCTGTTGAAAGGTAAACTTAAAAGTTATCTCTCCTTTTTTAAAAGCTTAACAGCATGCAGCATTCAAAATCGCTGCTTGCCTGAAATGTCAGAAACCTGCAATTTTCAGAAGTAGCTTCATTTAATATTTTTTGCTTTACAAATTTATTTCAAAAACTACCAGTCGTAACAAAAGCAGATTTTGAAAATAAGTTTATATTACTTGTTGCTGCATGACAATGCTAAAAATGACATGAAATAAAACCAATCAGATGTATTTATTTTCATAGTTATCAAAACATGTATCTCTCAATAAAATATATCTGAACACCTGATGAGGAAAATCTGTTGTGTGAAGAACGATTAAAGCTTCAGTCAGTGCATGATAATTTGATAAATAATCAATGCACATTTCACAACTCACCTGTAACAGTCAAGAAGAGGTGGCAATACCCACATGATCTCAAGTTTGTTTATGTTCTCAACAGGTGCAACTATAAAATAAAGAACACTAAATGAAATATTCACATACACTGAAACAGTATTCTTTATACATAACTATAAAGTTCTTTTTATATTAAAATATAAAATTCACGAAACAAACGTTCTAACTATAAAACTACATGTCATCCAGAAAACTGAGAAGGGCTGATATTTAGGTTAATTACAGTATAACTTGTTAATTCATTTCATGAACAAGTATGTCATCTCAACTGTTTAAGAATTCTTACTTTTAAAAAAATGAAAATACTGACTGAAAACACAATTCCAATCATTTTGCAAAACACTTTTGACACAAGAAAAAAACATTTTTCTGCAACTTAAATTTCTCTGAAAATATATGATTTCATTAATAAGAAATTCCTCTCTGCTACCTCCAAAACAGGCCAAACATCTCTAGGAGATTAAATCCCTTTATTCAAACTAGGTGGACACCGGTATCTCAAAAGTTTACTAGTTGAAGACTGAGTGAAACTTGTAATGTATGCTTGCATTTGCAGGGAAGGGATGGAGGGATTAATAGCAATGAGATCGGTTATTTATTTTCTGAGAAACAAAATTTACAGACAAAATGTTCATTCTACATTAAATACATTAACATTGGAAGAATAGTTTAAAGGAAATTCTTGAGTATCAAACCTCTACCCACATCACCTTGTAGGAGAACAGCTGCTCTATTGAAAGGATGAACTTCTCAATATAGAGAAAATGGCAACTTAAGATTATGTATTCATACATGAGAGGGCAATCACTATGGGATGCCACACATGGCTATTGCTTTGCATGTTAATGTATGAATCTAGTTATGTTCGGTATCAAGATTGTGCTGCCATAAATGGGGCATGGAAACTGACTGGGCCACTACCTGTGGTTCAAGATACCAATGGGCATCTGGGTACTTGGGTATCCACCCGCTGATAATAAGCCAGGTAATAAAATGAACAATAGGGTATCCCTTTTGCCATATACAGGTTTTCTGCCAGAGCTTGTATTCGCTTTGTTTTCAAGCTTACAATCTGTTTGATTGAGCATCAAATACTTGTACTTTATCAGTGTCAAACAGAAGCTTGCCTATTTCATAACTAATTGACCTTAATCCCACAGCTTGTTTTCCCATGTGATAACTCTTTGATTTGAGCAAATTTGGCAATAACACAGCGTGGTTATTTGATCTTGCTGAACAACTGACATGTGTTCAGTTGCAGCCATGAATATGTTGTTGTTGTTGTAGGGATTAATGCCATTTTTCAGTATGCAATAGGCTATACATTGCGGCCAGTATTTTTGGTTGAGGAAGAACCTGGGAAAATCCCTGGAAAGAACCATTGACACACAAGATGCTACTGGCAAGCTTTCTCAGATGCCCACTTTGGCCGAATCTGAGACCCGAACCCACACAGACAGAGGTGAGATGGCAGTGATCTGTAACAGAAAGCGCTTTAGACCACTCGGCCACAATGTTAACTTTGTCATGTCCATTACAGAAACTTAGTCCAGTTAGGGAATGCCTAAACGGCATGATCATTTAGGCCAGGCTGTAGTGAAGGCTCTAACTGTGATACCAGTGCTGCATGCACTGGAATATTGATATAGTAAGTTCAACTGGTTAGCAAGCTGACCAAGGTGACCTGCTGAGCACAAGATACTGTCATTGTAGGAATGCATGACCAGTGAAGCCATACAATGATTGACTAGATGGCTGGACAGAATTGTCAGCAGCCAGGATGGTTTATAACATGCAACTTGCAGCCACCCAGCCGAGTCCAAAGGTAATCCTGCACACCTCACTTCAATGCTACAAAGTCCATGCACTGGAACTTCACACCCAATGGTCTGCCAAACTGGGTTGAAAATGGTCTGTTTTGTCCATCTCACTCGTCAACAATCTCAACGACAGCTTGCCATAGAATGTGTTTCATACATGACTTCAATATAGCTTGACTGGAATCATTCAGTGTAGCTTTGACTGGAACTCAAGTAATTATCATTACTGGCACAGTTTTGGGTAACTATATCCATGAGGGCAACATCATGATACCCCTAACAAAAAAGCATACTATTTTGAATGTAGATGAAGGCTTAATACTCTGTGTTCAGAATATTTTGAGCTAGCCCTTTTCTCATGGCAATTCAACTGCCCTTTTAAGCTGCTGGACCAAAGATTTTCTTCCCACAATGCACACACACTACAATGGTGTGAGGAAGAACAGATAAGTCACATCACATCATTGTCCTCCATGACTTAAAAAGTATCTCACTTCTAGCATTCAACTGAATCTTTGAATGAAAGAAAGAAGGAAAAAAACACAAGTGTAAAAAATGTACTAAATGTTCAGGCAGGTAAATTTTTATTACAGAGATGACCTCAGATGTGCATAATAAACCTAAATTGAACAGCACAATACAACTGCACCAGTGAAAACTTATCACATGCAAATAAACCAACATAAATATCAGTAAATTTACTAGAAAATATGCAAGGGTTATCAATATTTTTTGGGTAGATATAAGAATATGATTTACGATTGAAATGGACAACACAAAATATTTCTACCTCATGAATGAAATAGTTCCTTATAGCTATTAAAAAAAATAATTGTATTTTCCTTTCATTTTATATTTTTCAGTACAAACTCTGAATGGATTTTTCTCCATTCTGTGTCAATGCAATGTATGGCTTCATTATGACATCGATAAAATTACATGATTATGATGGCATTTAAAATTGTTACTTAAAAACTTCACTACTGAATGTAATCAATAACTTTTCTAAATTTATGTACTGTTTGTCTTTGTAGTTTTACATCGATAAAATGACATGATTATGATGGCATTTAAAATTGTTACTTAAAAACTTCACTACTGAATGTAATCAATAACTTTTCTAAATTTATGTACTGTTTGTCTTTGTAGTTTGACATCGATAAAATGACATGATTATGATGGCATTTAAAATCGTTACTTAACAACTTCACTACTAAATGTAATCAATAACTTTTCTAAAATTTGTGTACTGTTTGTCTTTTTAGCAGGCATGCTTTGCTATAAGGGTGACATACATAAGAAAAGCATCAGGTCATGTAAATTCAGTCACTGATACTTTGCATAATTCATGTAGCGAATTGCTTGCAGTTGTTTAGAGAACATTTTAAGAGGTTCTTGATGACAGCTTCTCGTTGATTACATAAATGTATCCTAGACAATCAACAATTTTAACAGATTTTAGGATTTATTCATCCTGAAGGAAGTGAATGAGAGTGGAACCATACCAAGTCTTTCATCATCAACTCATTCTCACAAAATGTCATTCATAATGTTATACATGAACTATGACGCAAATGTCATAGATCGAGTTCAGGTTATAAGACAGACTGACATACAGATGTAGTGACCGATTGACATTACTTATCATAATATATCCACCATGGGGCTAGAGTAACAAAATCTTTGACTTATTGTCAACAAATATAACAATTACAACACTGCAACAGTCATCAACACCCAAAACGTTTTCTTGCTATCTCCTCAGGAAGGTATGACAAAAATAAGGCTACATGTTTAAAATGTTGAGTGTTTTTTGGTACTTAAATTTACAAAATTGGAATCGATGGAATACCCTTACCTTTGTACCACTTTCTGAATGAATCTGTGTCAAAAGGGTCCTGAAAAAAACAACAACATGATTTCAGTTTGAAATTTCTTAGCAGTTTTTACACAACTGCACTGGTCAAAACTGTTCGCAATTCAATCTGATATGAAGTATTATGAGTTGTAATGACTTTAAAAGAACAATAACAAGAAGACAAAAAATACAAAGCAAAACCAAAAGATCTCGATGAATCTTTTATTCAAAATAATAATACAACTAGTGACTAAGAGTATCATATAAGACACATTTTACTTTAGCATGTATCATTTGTTGCTAAAACTGAAAAGAAATTAGTTTCTATGACAATTTACAAATTAAAACATTTGTGTGACTTCAATAATTCATAAATGGAGAAGATTTTGCTAACATTGAAATCCCTATTAAACTTTGACAACGGTATGGCTGAAAAGTCGTTTACTATTATTCTGGATGAGATCTCATTTTTATATCTAAACCGCATTTTATAAATCTTATAAACAAAATCATGCATCAGGGAGAAAAATAATGATACCTTGCATATGGAGAAGTCTGGTTGCTTCATTTGACTGAAAATAAGTAACATCTTAAATTATGAATAAATGACAGTGACTTGTATTATTATTAAAGTACAATATTATTTGATACTAACACAATATGTTCTTGCTCATGACATTCAGATGAAGGGATTATAGAACCAGATGAAGAAAATACAGTCACATTATGTTATCTGATATAAATCATGACTAGGAATATATATGGAAGATGATTATTATGGCATCTACAGATTTAATTTTAAATGACTTGATAACTTGTCTCATTCATGACATTATTTTATCAGTATTGTAGTATCACATCATGTAATCAAATCAAGGCATCAAAACTCATCCACAATATGTTTATTATTATTCATAATGGAGTATTTCATATGAACTTTGTGGTAGCCATTTTCATTAATTTCTCACATTACAGAAGCTTATGGAGTGCAAAAACAGTTTATAAAATCAAGGGACAGAAAAGTGATGGTAAGTTCAATTGTCTATTTTTCAATAAAAACCACAGTCATACAACTAGACAAATGTGAGTTCTAGAAAATCAGTAACACCATTATTCCCTACTTTACAAACACTCCATTATATTGATACCATGCTTATATTGTCTAGTATACACACCAATAACTAGATTTGCTGCATTCTTTGATTTCTGCCATCCAAATAGCTTAATAAACTCCTTCCATGTTGCGAAACTAACATACATCATGAATTAATTATACATATCATGGTTATAAATGTATCTTGATACAAATTTGAGTGTGCTTGCTACAAAATCTGCCTAATTTTTAAACCTGCCTATAACTAGCACATTACGTCATATGGCTTTCAGAAATGACATCTTTTAAAATATCTGTTTATGTCTGCAACCACAATGACCATCAGTATTACAAAAGACATGTTAAACTATATATACAGTGTGATATAGAAAATGAAGGTAACTTACTTATTTGGAATTCCAGAAAAACTCTCTCTAACCATTGTTTCCAATGTGTCCAGGGTATCTATATTTTAAAAAGTATGCATGAAATCAATAGAAACTTTTAAAAGCCTCTGCTTTAATCGATCATTTACATAAGAACTCTGTAACTGAAACTGAAACAAAACTAATGGCGAAGTGCCTTTTTGTATTAAAGGACAAATTCTTACCTTATGAAAGATTATAATGTAGTACAAGATTTTATACAACTTAAAAGTAATCAAACCATATTCAACATTTGTAAAACATGTAGTCCCCAATGCATCAGTCCTGAATGTTTAAAAGATGTCTAACATTTCTGGTAAAAAATGCTAACAAATTCCTGAAAATCTTACTATGTCATCCATACAGTACTACAAATATGTCTATCAAATTTAATCTGTGTACCTCAAAGAGATCTCTATTTAAACATTATCAGAAGACTTTAATTCACAAACTTCAACATGTTAAATTTTTTTCAACAAACTAAAATACTGCTGCACCCAAATCGAGCCTTCTATGAAAGACACAAAAATGTCTTCCCGACTGTACATAATACAGATTAGGGAAGTAACTCTTACAGACTAATTCCCCTGCTATGCTAGCTTACCAGTTTAAGCTTGAGTAAAATATATAACATTATGTTAACCACCTGAAATTAGAAGTGCATTTGTTCCATAGAGTTATCATGCATGCCTACATTTTTGATTGGTTCAACAGTTTGACAAGGTCAAACATGTGAATTTTTTTGAAATAATACAATATAACTGTTTATATTTTAATGAATCAGATTATGATCATTGATGCATATATGGAGACTATATAATAGAGTACATGCACCACATATTCTATTCTTCAGTCTCTGCCAAGTTTGTAAGACTTGCTGAGAAGAATTAGTGATTTATTTATATATTTCTCCGAATTTAGCAGTGTAAAATCTTTTAAAAAAATTGTCGGTACTATTGGATTTTGTAAATTTATTCAAGGACTTGAATATTTAAATAATTCTATTGGATTATTTGAAATTTTCAAGAACTTCAGTGATATTCCACTTTCACGGGAGTACTTAGGAAAAACATTTGGATTAAGAGCTGTTAGTCTTCAGCGGTGCTAGCATGGTAGCACATAAACACATTAGAACCTTCATTCAGAATACCTCTGAAGAGTTTCTGGATTACTGAGAAATTGAAAGTATAATTCAGGATAATATTCGAGGATTTCATACAATGTAAGTGATTTTTAATTCTTTCACTTTATTTGATTATACATTTTATTTAAAATAAATTTATATTTTGGAAAAATGAATGCTTCTTGGATGTTTAATGTACAAAAATATAGCACTTATAGAAACTGTAACTGGGAAAAGACTGACAATGGTTATCATACATCAGCTGGACATAACACGTCTTCTGGTAAGAATCCCACTTCAATTTGACATTTTAAGAATTTAGGATGGCTGCTACTGAGGCCATACTGGTTGTCAGATCAGCACCATTTTTGTATAGGACCAGCAAAACATCATCACCATGTTGATTTGACCTTACATTCAGGAGGAGCAGAGATAAACTTTTCTAGATGACTATGACTATTAGTGATGGGAATCGGTCAGATATTCATAATCGATAATCGGTTCCCCTTAACCAACTGATCATCAATTATAAGAGCAAATTTTATTTTTTGTTAAACAGTTATATTTTTGATCAAGAGTTCAATATGTTTATAAATGTACAGGAGTAATCTCTTTTAATGATATGTGTACTTTAACCTGACAATAATATTACATTGTGTGTTACTTTTGTTCTACAACTTTGTTAAATGAATGCAACTTTTTATGGCTGATCAGTCATTTATAACTAACATACTGCTACAATCTCCTGAAATTCTTTGGTTCACATGTGCTGTGTCTATAATTTAAAGTATAGAAGGACATGTTTTTCTTTCATTGTTTATAAATACTACAAAAGATGTTGCAATTTGACTGAAACAAATCAACAAAATGTGTTTCAATGTATTAACTCAACAATTTAACAACTTGACCATGTAATAATGACTATATGTTCCTAATTATGAATAATAAGGTTTCATATTTGTAGTTGTGAAGAGAATTAATAAATTTCAGGTCAACTTTGGTGGCTGTGAGTTTTACTAGCCTTTGTGCTTTGCAGACACCTAAAAAGTAGTATCCCTTTACACACAATCGATTATGGAGTTCACAATCGATTATCTGCCCAACCAACTGATGATCGATTATAATCGATAATCGGAACAACACCAATGACTATCCTTGGAGGAGAAGTAGTAATAAAAAGATTTCCAATGTAGACAACAACACTTTCAAGGTGGAAAACAAGATTTACAAATGTGGCTTTCATGGTGGCCATATGGGATGTTAGATCAGCAAAATTAATATTCATGACCCATCTACACATGAATAGTCTATTAGTGAAACTCCTATGCTGATCTGACTATCCAGTCAAGAGCAGTGATAATATTGTCAAGATGGCTGCAATGGTGGCCATATTGGACTTAAAAATTGGCACCATATTGATTTAGGTACATCTAGACATCATAAGAAGTCTTTTAGATATGATTTCCATCCAATGAGTGATAACAAGATTTTCAAACTATAGGACCAGCTAGACAGCATGAAAAATCTTTTAGTGAAAACTCCATGTTGATATGATATCCATGAAGAAGAAATAGCAAAAATAATATTTTTCAAGATGGATCCCATTCTGGCCATACTGAATCTCCCAGCATATGTTTAGGAGAAAAATAGACCATGGGATGAATGTGTGTATAAAGTTTCATGGCAATCCTCCAAGTAGTATAGGAGTAGCAATAACAAACTGGTACTAATGGACAGAGGGTTTGGGCAAACAACAGTGGACCACACACCATAGCATAAGCTCTTCATTACATATGACCATTAAATCTTAAAAGGAGATAATTAAGGAAGACCAACGGACTGACAATGATAAATAATACCTTTTGACTGAACTGCTAGTGTCATGTAATGGGCTGAATACATTCTGTTGCAAAAGCCTCTGAGCTTCTCATAAATGTTGTTGTTATTTTTCTCTGGAACGTGCTTCAGTGTATCAATATTACCTGTAAAGAGTTCAGGCAACTGAAACTGACATCTTGAGAATTAGCTAATACACTTTAGAGTATCAATATTACCTGTAAAGAGTTCAAACAATTAAAATCAACATCTTGAAAATTAGCCAATACATTTTAATGTATCAGTATTACCTGTAATGAGTTCAAACAATTAAAATGTGACATCTTTAGAATGAGCTAATACACTTCGGTATATCAAAAAATAGTACCTGTAAAGAGTTCCAGAAATTAAAACCAATTTGTGAGAATTAGCCAATATTAAATTATACAATATAATGTCATACCTGGAAAAATAATGAATAAAGGAACATTCACAGGTTTTTCACAACTGTGTTTATTTAAAGATTTAAAATTTCACACTAAGTAGGAATTCTAATTTCCTTTTGTGTGAGGTAAATGGCACAAATGAGAAAAACAGTAAATTTAATGAATTCATACTTCAAAAGAAATGTTATAAAATTGTAATAACAATGCAAATAATAATGAAACTTTGACAAAAACTGTGATTGAGCAAAACCTAACAATTTGATGAAAAAGGAAAGTATCATACAGATGCAAAAATACAACAACCAACACCTGGTATATATCCTTACTAAGTCTCATTTGCATTCATTCTTAATTACACTTGTCTTCATTCTGCAGTACATTGACATTCATTTTGCAATACATTTGCCTTCATTCTGCAGTATACTTGATTTCATTCTGCAGTGCATTTGCCTTTATTCTGCTGTACATTTGCCTTCTTTGCACTGTATATTTTTATTCCAGTGATAAAACAACCCATTTAAAGATCTGTAGCTTGTTACCAGTACTGTATAAATTTTTATTTAAACCTCTTGACATGTAGTTTGGTTTATGTGTGCTTGACACCATATAGTACATGATAGGCAATACATGGCAGCCAGTATTTTTTAATAGAGGTAGACCCTAGGAAGAATAACTGATCCACGGGAAGCTGTTAACAAGCTTTCTCAAATACCCAATCTAGCCAAGCTGAGATTCAAATCCACACTGACAGAGGTGAAATGACAGTGATCTGTAAAGGTAAGCATATTAGACCACTCAGTCCTAAGAGGGAACCCCCTCCTGACATAGACAAGCAAAATTTGCAAGCACATTTCTATTATATGCAGATGAGCTAATTAAATTTGATGCCATTTGATTGATTATTCTAATCTTAACTTTTCAACTTGACCTTATTCAGCAAAACCTTTTATTAAAAAAGTATAGCTGTATTATATGCAGCTGTATTATATGCAAGTAACTTTTTAAAATCCACTCTCATATCTTCTACATTATTATGCAGAAACTGCTTGACTTGAATGCAAAATCTGACATGATGACCTTACCACTGATGGACAGGATAACATTATGTGCCCCTTTCACATTTTTGTTGGGGAACAATAAAAGATAGTGTAACTTACCCCACATAAATTTTCCCATGGGGTGACCTGGTTTGGCACAGGAAGACAGAATCTGGTACAGTCTATTATCATCTTGTTGTATTGCCATCTGAAATTCTGAAGCATTGCGAGTATATATATATATATATATATATATATATATATATATATATATATATATCATACAGACTGAGAGGCCATCTCGATTAAGAATTCATCTCCTTTAGCAGTTGTATTATTAATTTCTCATATCACAGCTTGAGAAAAAGACCCTGTAATAAGTATTAATCTAAATTCCAACTTAATGCCAGCTCTTGTATCTACTGACAAGAGCTAGGTGCTATGAGCAATTTTGTACTGCTGTATAGCACGGTATTTCTGAACATACATTAAAGAGTGCTGAAATTCAAACTTACGTTTTACTGTTGATCTAATAGGCAGGGAAACTTTGTGAAAGATGCAAAAGCCCAGGCAACATATTTTTAAATTGAGCCATTAAATATAAAACATAATTAACAAATGAGAATGTATTTAGTGGACTTGAGAAATTATGTTATGTTCAGACAGAAAACAAATGCAATAATGAAACTCAAAGGATGAGTTTTATTCTTACAATAGAATGCATATGCTTAACACTTTCATATATGCTAGCTAATCACTAAAACATGTTGGGTATTTTTGCTTTTGTCTTTTGGGGGTTGTTATATCTTAATTTTTCTTAAAAGTTAGACTTGGCCCAAATATATTTCACAAGTTCCCAAATGGCAACCATATTGTCATACATGACACATGTCAAAACATGTCATTAAAGCATTATACATATAATCATATTTGTAAGATTCACCTTTATTTGAAATAGGGTGTGACAGATACAAACGTTTTGCTTGTATCTGTCACAAATTGGTACAATGAAAAACAACCATAGTATGTCCCAATGAGAAAAAACATAGTACGGTAAACGTGTACACCATGAACTTCTACAACTGACTATGAAAACTATTTGACTCCATGACATGAAAACAGGTACATTCATGATAGCATGCATCTCACAGAAAAATCAATAAATACTGGGCATGGACAGCACAGTTGTAATATGCTTGTTTTGCACTTCTTCTACAGGCTAAATCTACAGTTTTGATATGTCCAGGGTATGTGGTCACCCATCAAAGCTCACTTTCCTCCAGGTTCAGTGTTATAATTTGTGTCTATTTGTGGCATTAGACAGGGTTTTTTTTTGCAAATAATTCTCCTTCATGGGGTCCATTAGATCTGGACTATTGACATCCAAACTATGAAATAAACAAGTTTCATCCGTGTCTCAAACACAAGTCATCTACAAAGTTTAGTCAAGGCATGCGGCACTTAAGTAGTGTTTGTAGAATTCATTTTTATTTCCTTCAGTTTTTGTGAACTTTACCTTTTGACACCAAAAACCTAACAGGTGCCATCCATGTATCAAATAAAAGTTGTTTGCAACAACATCCGAGCATCTAAGACAACACTGAATGAATGTTTTGTACAATCACCAGAAGCTGAAACTTAACTTTAACAATGTTATCGATTTTTTATTATTTAAACAGAAATTACTGAACAGTCTGGCTAACATGTTCCTACACAGTAAGAAATTCAAGTTTGTCATCCATATGTAAATATTTAAGAAACTGGAAAGGAACAGTCAGGAAATTAAACCATTTTTCAATTAGATTCATGTACATTGTCTCTTCTAATAATTATATAAATCACAATGTTTCCAATGGCACAAATTATTTTTTGCAAATTTATTATAGATTACATTTGCACCAATAATAGCATATATTTTAGAATTTAATTTTATAAATATATAAAAATTAACCTGTATACTGCTATATAAATGTCTTGTCACTTGCTTAGTACTAAATACTACTTCAATCTTCTTTAATAATTTTTTTTCCCCATCATTCATATCAGTTGGCCTGATAAGCAGTGACATCTTGTATAAAGATAAATTACCAAAGCTTTTTGGTTATTACAAATTGAAATGTACTGGATTAAAATATGTTAAAGATACTAATGTATTATAATATACAGCTTACTGACCACTGTCCACTGCTTGAATCTCCCTGTCCACACTGTCATGTTGAAGACATGGGGACACAAAGAAATTAGCAAATCTATCAAGGGACTTCCTGAAGTGTTTTCTTTCCACATCAAAATGGAAGAAAGTCTGCAAATACAAAAGTTGATGATTACAAAAAACCAGAAATATGGGTCTAGTAGTGAACATGGGACAGTGCATGAAATGGATATTCACAAAGAATAATTAGACAGCACACATTCATAGTAGATATGCAGAAAAATCTTAAAGCTTTAATATGAACATATTTATTTCAGAAACTCTGTCAAATGCAACAAAAAACATGATTTGGGGATTCAAAATAAAGTATGAGCTTATTAGCACTTTCTTTCTCTAATAGTAACAAAATATACATAACACCACAGCTCTTGTACATGTGGTTATAAAGAAAAGGTACAAACAAGAAATCCTGTCCCACCCAGTCACATTATCCTGACACTAGACTGACAGTCCTAACACTAACCTCTTAATGCTAAGAACCAAGCAAGGAAGCTGCTAATACCATTTGTTTAGGGTTTTTGGTATGACTTAATCAGGGTTCAAACCTGTGACCTCCCACATCCATGTTTTATGCTCCATTCACTTAGGCCACTGGAGCAGTCAAATAAAGATAATGCAAACAGTTTAAAATTAGTATGGATTATTTCAATCTTTCAGTCATCCTAATCAAATCTAGCACAGACAAGAATATTTTTGCTATTTTCTGTACAGCACAGGGTTGCCAAATATATGAAATGAAGTTTCAATTATTAGATCAAAACTGTATAAAAGATCTCTTATCTGAATATTCTGGACAGTCTAAACTCTTAGAACCATTTATTCATTTATCTTATTAAGGGGGTTGCTATATTTATATAATTAATTTAATTATTGTTTATTAGATGTTTTTTAAAAATTTATTCCATTACATGTTATTGTAATTTAGAATTGCTTTCTGGACTTGATTTATTTTTATTAGAGTTCAGTTCTGTCTGACTTGACTGATAAATTTACATTTATTTCATTGATGTAAATACCTATTAATAGAAACACTGCATCTAGTTGCTGACTTTAAAATCAGTGACAGTTTTGTTAAACAACATTTTTTTAAAAAATTCTTTCTCAAGTGTAAGAATCGTAAGGTAGTGAAGGTCATACCTGGACTACATGATGTGAAACATGTTAATTTGTAAACAAACTTGTATTTTTTCCAGAAGGTTAAAGTCTTGACTACCATCTAGGAATCTGTTTTGCATTTGAATTAGTCTTATAATAAGGATTATTAGTCTTATGATAAGGATTCAGCGAGTCACACCTTAACACTTGAAATGTCAAGTTGTTTCATATTTGTATTTTCTTCAATATTATTGAATTTCAAGTGATAGTTTTCCCTGGAAATACTAGTGCTCTAAATTACAAGAAGAGTTACCAAAATTTATACAGAATTCAAAATTTGGTATAATATTTTCTCTGATTCAACAAGAAACTGTTGACACATCAGTACATTGCTGACTACTGCATATATCATCATCTTCCATTTTGGATTTTTTTTATCAGGATCTGAACTGTGATTCACTTTGAACTTTTCATTGATAGGACTTATGTTTTGGATTACAATTTTGATTTAATTCACAATACCATAAGTTCCTTTTTTCTTTTTTTTTCTTCACTTTTTATTCTATAAATATAATATATTTGTCAAAGTATATAAAACATATAGTCTTCAAATTTATCTGGTACTTATTTTAAGAGCATAAATTCATAACAGGGTTTTCTTAATAGTCATCTTGTCATGATTACCTTTCAATAGTTTTCTCCATCTAGGCATGAACAGAGTGATGTCTTCTAACAAGCATTCTGATGGATCTAATATTTAGCAATAGTATCATGCAACAATCCATTTTTTTCAACAAGATGCATGTATACACCGCTCCGGTGTCCTAGTTTTTAGAGTGTCCGCCACTGGAGCTGGAGGTCGTAGTTTAAATCCTCAGCTGAGTCATACCAAAGACTTACAAAAATGGTACTAATACCTGCCTCGTTTGGTGTTCAGCATTAAGAGGTTTGTGTTAGGACTAGTCGCCCTGGTGTCAGGATAATGTGACTGAGTGGGACATCATGCTACATGTCTGCGGCATGATGACCCAGTGCCTGACCTCACTATAAACTGCCTCACTGAGGACATCGTAGCAAAATGACTGAATTTTTTTAAAGCTACATTAAAAATCCTAATCAAACCAACAAACAAACAAACAAGATGCATACATTCTCAACAAAATGCATAAATGCAATGCAGAGAAATAATAGCCTGTTTCTGATTTGATTTCCTTCAATGTCAAAAAGAAATACAACTACAGTGCAAGATTACATTCATCAGTCATAAAATAATACTTGAAAATGTTCTAAACGCTGTTCATTAGTCAAATAGTGTGACGGAAAATACAACAAAAGTCAAATGCAATATGTTATCAACTTGATGCCTTACAACTGGGAAGGACAGGCACAACGACATATGCAAAGAGTAAATATGCATCATGTATCAGAACATCTCAATCCACATCAAGTGATACATGTATCTGAGGAACTGAAAAGTTGCTGCAATGCATGCCAAAATTAATGCATTATGCATTGCTGAAGAGAATGGTTTCAAAAATGTCTACCAAAATTTAAATAAGGCAACTAAAGTACTGAGCCATTCTACCATTTTAAAATATCTTTCTTTTGAAGCTAGTGCTATCTATGACAGCAGTTAAAACCTAGATTAGTTGAGCCACATCAAGAACCAGTTGAGATGCCATTTCTGGAACAAGACAAACAAGAGTTGTTTGGATATGTCGAACAACAAGTAAGAAAGCTCCTTCCTGCTTCCAATATGGTATCTTGGCTAGCTTCCTGTTCTCAAAGAAGAAAGGAAAGAAGTTAGCCAGATGGGGGTTGGAGGCCAAGATTAGCATGACATTATTAATGTGACACATCATTTAAAACCCACCACTTTCTGTGACTTCAAATTGGATTAGTTTTAGCAAGTTTACTACTGTATACATAATTGCTGGAGGGCAGGTTTGGTTTGGTGTTATGGGTTTAATACCCTTTTCATCACATAATAGGCTATACATGGCAGCCAGTAGGTGTGGTGAAGAAAAACCCAGAAATCACAGAAACTACTACCATCCCACAGGGAGCTACTGGCAATCTTTCTCACATATCCATGCTGGCCAAGCCAAAAAAAAAAAACATAAAATGCAAAATGTCAGTGACCTAAGGCTTGTGGCTCAGACCAAATGACCATATGGGACCCTGCTGGACAAAATGCATATGCCAAAATTCCCTCTCAGCTGACTGAAAATGTGTTGATGCCCAATGTCACTCTGTCTGGAAAAGGGGAGACACTGGTAAGCAGATTGTTGTTCAATGTCATTGCAAATAAATCTAGCATCAATTGGCACCACAGAGAACCAACTCAGTAGCAGATAAAGGTATGGAAAGTTTACCCAACAGAAAGAAGATGGACTCTCCTTGGTAATGAGTTGGCCAGAGCTTTCATCCTGTTTCTTTTTTTAGACTTGTATATTTATTTAGCAATGGGGAAACCAGTAAAGGCAATCCCATAAAATGATTGTGTGTGTGTGTGTGTGTGTGCGTGTTTTTTGGATTCTTAGTGTATTTTTTTTAAAAATTCAGTCATATTGCTTTGATGTCTGCAGTTTATAGTGATAGCCGCAGACATGTAGCATGATGTCCCACCCGGTCACATTATCCTGACACCAGGCCAACCAGTCATAAAACTAGCCTCTTAATGCTAAGCACCTAGTGAGGCAGCTATTAGTACCCTTTTATGAGCCTTGTTATGACCAAATCAGAGTTCAAACCAGTGACCTCCCACATCTAAGGTGTACGCTCTAACCCCGAGGCCACCGGTGAGCTCCATCATTAAATGCAATGGTCCACAAATTGTTTGCTTAATTTTGGTCAAGAATGTAATTTGGTGATCATAGTGACCGAAAATAAAATAAAAAAGCCTCCTGCAAAGGGCACAGGTAAAGTCAACTGGGTTATAACAGGTTTACCAATGCATTAAGCATGCCAAGAAGTTGATGAAACCCACTAACTAAAATTAACACCTTTGCAAATGCCTTCTCCAATTTATGAACAATACTGCTGATGTGTTTGAAAGGAAGAAAAACCAAACTGATACAAGTTAGACCATCCATACTAGGATGAACAAATATTTGTCTGAAAAGGTAAGCGCTTTAGATAACTTGGTCACCTATGACACCTTCTATTTAGGGTAGCAATATGTATATTTCATTGTCATTATTGCTGTAACCTTCCACTTGTGGCAATAACCTTAATCCATCCACTACCAGTCATGGTATAACCACTACCATTAATCCATGTACTGCATATAATCAGTTTAGTGACTCAAACATGAACAGTTAGAACATGCAAAATATACCAAAGTCAGTTTTGAATGAGTGACAGCAACCTACCTTTGTGATGAAAGAGTTGAGTTCCTTAACATGCATTCCCTCACAAAACATCATGACTTCTGGTTAGACAGTATGCATGCAGGATACAAAAACGACCTATGTGGCCATTACCTAAACTCAACAAATTAATCTAGGACAGAGAATCAGAGGTAACAGTGACTTTCTATTGATGGCATGTACATAAAAGATGCATAAAATCATCAAGTTTGATTATTCAAGCATGAGCAGAGCTTGGGAATAAAACACAAAATTTAACCCAAGTCAGAAGAGGATGAAATAAAGGTCACAGAAATCTACTTTCATGATTAGGTTGTAGTATTCATCAAGACATGTTCCCTCAGCACATTTCATGATTACATATGTAACACTGTATATTGAATGAAAAACCCAGTGTAGTCATTAGGTTAATGCAAAACCAGGATATAAGCAAATAAAATGTGAAATTAAAACACAAAGTCAGTGTATGGGTCAGTTATTGGCATGAATGTATAGTCCAGGTCAAGATGCATGCACCCAAATAAATAATTCCAGATATAACAGTATGCACAAATGGTGCAAAACGTTAAAATAAATAATAATGTATATTTGCAAAATTAACTCCTTTTGCCCCTTCCTAGGCTTTAGGTAAATGAAACCCACTCCAAATTGTTGCTAAGGACCTAGAAGAAAGAATGGTTGAGACACAGTGATACTATACACATGTGTATGTTATGTTAAGTGATATGACAATACTAGGGTTGGTAAAACAGGCCTTATCCACATTGTAGATACAATCTGTAAAATGGTTTACAAATATTTCCATTTTTCAAATGTGGAAAGAGGCCATAATGGTCCACTACTACTGTAGGGCATTCACTAGGGTTGTAGGAAATGTAAACAAGAACTACTGGTATAAAAACAAGCTAGAGCAGTGTTTGCATCATTTTATTTTGTTGGGGGTGGGATGATTTTTATGGAACTAGTAACACATTAGTAGATACAGCATACCATTCAAAGGATGGATAAGTGCCTTTCCTAAAGAAACAATGTGGCACCAGCTGACCCAGGTCGGTATCATACCAACAACCCTTGGATTACATGTATAATACTCAACCAACTGAGCTACCATGACTTTCTGCTTAACTTTGTAATGACTAGTACAAAATAATGAGGCAAGTCTGAATTGTTATTTTATATACCCTTTCACAGTCCGTCATTGCATTAGTACTTCCTCCATACTTGTTGATGTAATAATCAAAGTCATTTTCCGTTGGATACTTCTCACTTCCCATGAACACCACTGAAAAAAAATACAAATTTGATATGTTGTAAAAACAATTTGGCACATCATTTTCAAGGTTCAATAAATCTACAGTATGTACTTGCTGTGAGTGGTCTATATGAATTTCTTGCGAATGACAAGATATATATATTTAAGTCAAGGTGTTGCATATAGTGATCGTGGATCATTTTAAAACTCATTTGAGAAATCATTTCTGCTTTGCAGCTTATTTGGTATTCTAAATATGAATTGTTTTTTCCAGTAACATTTTTTTATCAATGCAAGGATAAGTACTTCAGTCAAAATTTTACTCTGCTATATTTAGCAAGCAATATAACATGATCAGCTGTAAACTATATAAATGAACTCAAAATTATTGGAACCATTGGGGTTAAATTAGTACTCTTATTAAATGGTTAATCTTAAATTATTAGAACCATTGTTGTTAAGTAAGTACTCTTATTGAATGAGTTAATCTTAAAAAATATTAGAACCATTGGTGTTAAATTTGTACTTTTTTTTATTTTTGTATTGAGATTACTAAACCGCCATTTTCCTAATTAAAAACAATGATTATAAAGATCAAGATTATAATTACCCTTACTAGCTGATTAAGATGGAGCTAATGGCTGTTGTTTTAACTCATGTAGCAAGATTATAATTACCCTTACTAGCTGATTAAGATGAAGCTAATGGCTGTTGTTTTAACTCATGTAGCAAGATCATGTTTACTCTTACTAGCTGATTAAGATGGAGTTAATGGCTGTTGTTTTAACTCATGTAGCAAGATTATAATTACCCTTACTAGCTGATTAAGATGAAGCTAATGGCTGCTGTTTTAACTCGTGTAGCAAGATCATGTTTACTCTTACTAGCTGATTAAGATGGAGCTAATGGCTGTTGTTTTAACTCGTACAACAAGATCATGATTACTCTTACTAGCTGATTAAGATAAAGCTAATGGCTGTTGTTTTAACTCGTACAACAAGATCATGATTACTCTTACTAGCTGATTAAGATGAGCTAATGGCTGTTGTTTTAACTCGTACAACAAGATCATGATTACTCTTACTAGCTGATCAAGATGAAGCTAATGGCTGTTGTTTTAACTCTTGGAGCAAAAATTATGATTACTCTTACTAGTTGATTAAGATAAAGCAAATGGCTGCTGTTTTAACTCAAGCAGCAATATTATGATTACCCTTACTAGCTGATTAAGATAAAGCTAATGGCTGTTGTTTTAACTCGTACAACAAGATCATGATTACTCTTACTAGCTGATTCAGATACAGCTAATGGCTGTTGTTTTAACTCGTGCAGCATAATTATGATTATCCTTACTAGCTGATTACAATGGAGCTAATGGCTGTTGTTTTAACTCGTGTAGCAAAAATTATTATTACTGTTACTAGTTGATTAAGATAAAGCTAATGGCTGTTGTTTTAACTCATGTACCAAGAATATGATTACCCTTACTAACTGATTGAGCTAATGGCTGTTATTTTAACTCGTACAACAAGATCATGATTACTCTTACTAGCTGATTACGATGGAGCTAATGGCTGTTGTTTTAACTCGTGTCGCAAAAATTATTATTACTGTTACTAGTTGATTAAGATAAAGCTAATGGCTGTTCTTTTAACTCATGTACCAAGAATATGATTACCCTTACTAACTGATTGAGCTAATGGCTGTTGTTTTAACTCATGCAGCAAGATTATAATTACCCTTACTAGCTGATTAAGATGAAGCTAATGGCTGCTGTTTTAACTCATGTAGCAAGATCATGTTTACTCTTACTAGCTGATTAAGATGGAGCTAATGGCTGTTGTTTTAACTCGTACAACAAGATCATGATTACTCTTACTAGCTGATCAAGATGAAGCTAATGGCTGTTGTTTTAACTCTTGGAGCAAAAATTATGATTACTCTTACCAGGTGATTAAGATAAAGCTAATGGCTGCTGTTTTAACTCATGTAGCAAGATCATGATTACTCTTACTAGCTGATTAAGATGAGCTAATGGCTGTTGTTTTAACTCGTACAACAAGATCATGATTACTCTTACTAGCTGATCAAGATGAAGCTAATGGCTGTTGTTTTAACTCTTGGAGCAAAAATTATGATTACTCTTACTAGTTGATTAAGATAAAGCTAATGGCTGCTGTTTTAACTCATGTAGCAAGATCATGATTACTCTTACTAGCTGATTAAGATGAGCTAATGGCTGTTGTTTTAACTCATACAACAAGATCATGATTACTCTTACTAGCTGATTAAGATGGAGCTAATGGCTGTTGTTTTAAAGATTACAATTACCCTTACTAGCTGATTAAGATGGAGCTAATGGCTGTTGTTTTAACTCATACAACAAGATCATGATTACTCTTACTAGCTGATTAAGATGGAGCTAATGGCTGTTGTTTTAACTCATGTAGCAAGATTACAATTACCCTTACTAGCTGATTAAGATGGAGCTAATGGCTGTTGTTTTAACTCATGTAGCAAGATTATAATTACCCTTACTAGCTGATTAAGATTGAGCTAATGGCTGTTGTTTTAACTCATGTAGCAAGATTATAATTACCAATACTAGCTGATTAAGATGGAGCTAATGGCTGTTGTTTTAAATCATACAACAAGATCATGATTTCTCTTACTAGCTGATTAAGATGGAGCTAATGGCTGTTGTTTTAACTCATGTAGCAAGATTATAATTACCCTTACTAGCTGATTAAGATTGAGCTAATGGCTGTTGTTTTAACTCATGTACCAAAATTATAATTACCCTTACTAGCTGATTAAGATACAGCTAATAGCTGTTGTTTTAACTCATGTACCAAAATTATAATTACTCTTACTAGCTGATTAAGATGGAGCTAATGGCTGTTGTTTTAACTCATGTAGCAAGATTATAATTACCCTTACTAGCTAATTAAGATGAAGCTAATGGCTGCTGTTTTAACTCATGTAGCAAGATCATGTTTACTCTTACTAGCTGATTAAGATGGAGCTAATGGCTGTTGTTTTAACTCATGTAGCAAAATTATGATTACCCTTACTAGTTGATTAAGATAAAGCTAATGGCTGTTGTTTTAACTCAAGCAGCAATATTATGATTACCCTTACTAGCTGATTCAGATACAGCTAATGGCTGTTGTTTTAACTCGTGCAGCATAATTATGATTATCCTTACTAGCTGATTACGATGGAGCTAATGGCTGTTGTTTTAACTCGTGTAGCAAAAATTATTATTACTGTTACTAGTTGATTAAGATAAAGCTAATGGCTGTTGTTTTAACTCATGTACCAAGAATATGATTACCCTTACTAACTGATTGAGCTAATGGCTGTTGTTTTAACTCGTACAACAAGATCATGATTACTCTTACTAGCTGATTCAGATACAGCTAATGGCTGTTGTTTTAACTCGTGCAGCATAATTATGATTATCCTTACTAGCTGATTACGATGGAGCTATTGGCTGTTGTTTTAACTCGTGTCGCAAAAATTATTATTACTGTTACTAGTTGATTAAGATAAAGCTAATGGCTGTTCTTTTAACTCATGTACCAAGAATATGATTACCCTTACTAACTGATTGAGCTAATGGCTGTTGTTTTAACTCATGCAGCAAGGGAAGAAATGTAAGGTTACAAATGCATTGGTTGTAATAATGAACAAACTTGTAGCTGGTGCAAATGCATATTTGTTACAGAAAATTATTTCCTAATCAGATCAATAATATTGTTATACAATTTTAAAGTTTTATATCATATTTTTGTGTTGTCATTTTATGGCATCACAGTGTAGCCATGTAAAACATGTAAGTGCCTCAGGTGTTTTTTTTTTCAAACAGATGATCTTTTTGCACTAATTGGTAGCCATTTATTGTTCAATTCTAGCTGGAACAGTGTGTAATGATTACAACTTGAACTATTTAAAACTGGTCAGATATGTATCATAACTTCAATAGGAAATGACTGAGAGCTAGTGGCATGTCAATGGAAATGTGAAACTTTCCAGTAATACAGATATGTATAACACTGATTTGGTGTTATTTCCTATTAGATTAATTTCTTTACATTGAAGTTACTATCAATTACTTATTTCTTAATTCCTACATTAATGAATCAGGTTTCCTTCAGGATTGAGAAGGAAAAATACATACTGTGTTCAAGGAAGTGGGCAAAACCTGGTATATCATCTGGGTCACTAAAACTGCCCACACCGATACACAATGCTGCTGCAGACTATGAAGAAAAAAGAGAAGAAAAAACAAACTCAATTTGTCAAACTTTAACTTTTCAATTACCGTACCTCCCTCACTATAAAAAGACTGCCTTATAGGTGAGGTTATCTAATAATGAGGACTTGCATACTTAATGTCCCTGTTATTTGATTAGATAGAATCCAAGTACATATCTGCCATTATTAGTGATGATACCCTGTATTGATTTATATTATACTTAATATTACTATCAAAAAGTGGACTTTCTTGTAAACAAGATTATCTTATATTGCACTTTTGTATAAATGCAATTACTATTCAATGCCAATACAGTGTGACCCCACTAACACAGTAGTTGAGAGCCATAGAACCTGACCGTGTTATAGATCAAACCGACTAAATTAGCAGCCAAGTTAGTTAGCTCAAGAAAATGATAGGAAGGTAATAAGGGCAGGTGGTAAAATACACGCTTCATTGGCACAGATACCATCTTAAATCGATAGATATTAAATGAGAAATACACCTGTAGTGAAAACAGAGAGGGCATATATATTTTACTTTACTTAGAGAACCACAGATTAGTACATATAAGTGTATACAGTCAGTGTCCATCACCCCTAAGCTTTCAAGTTTTAAATAATGTTTCTGATTATTCCAAGTTCAATTCATCTACAAAGTTTGGCAACTGCAGATAGTAAACATGTTGTTTGAAAACAAAATTTGTAATAGATGAGCAATACCATATTAAAATATATTCCACTCTGGTGGACACAAAACAAGAGTTGCTCAAAGCGACTGACACTCTAGTGGCTGATAATAATTTCCAAAAATTAAAGATAATACCATTTCTTCCTAAACTGTAAACTGTTAAAACCATCCATTATGATCTTCTGCAATAAAAAGAATATCAAAAAAGCTCCTGTTGGATGTAAACTGAATGATTTTCATTAAGCACCAACAAGGTATCATAAGAAGTCATCTGGTGGAAACCTACTTTATGTTTTACAAGAACAACATTATGATTTTCAAGAAGAATTCCATATTAGCCATAATTTATACCTTTTTCTCTCCTTCTCTAGCAGAATCTAGACCCTTGCCAACTTTCTCATCTTCTAAAAAAAATAAAATACAGTTTTCTTAAATAGGGTCAAATATCTGCAGTTATTATTATTATTAGATTATGCTAAAAAAAAAAAGACTTGTGGATTGATATGAAGTAACTAGTACAACAATTATTTATTACAAATATAAAACTTAAACATATGCAAATTAGTATCCCAGAGAAATCTCTGAAGTACTATAGTTGCATTTCTAGTGTTTTCTTTTTCTTTTGTTTGTAACATTATGATAGTTTGTTTATCAGGTACATGTACTGCAATTAGTGGAAAGTCTTCATACAAACTTTGTCAACTTACATGATGCAGATCTAACATCATGACATACATATTGGTAACAGACTGCATCACCAACATAATATACATCTATTCATCTTATGTAATGGAATAAAATCACTTAGAATGGTTTAAGAATTGAAATGCTGAATACCATTATTTGAACACCAATTATAGGGCTCTAGACCATTCAAAATGAAAATTGCCAAAGGTATATATGCAAATAAACAAAACTGAGACTGCCTTGTGAAAATCACATATTGGATATTTTGCATGCTTTATCGGATTCTTTGTGGCATCACATTATGGCACCCTGGCACTAGAGTGGCTACATCTATATGATGCCAACATAAAACCCAAACAGATAAAACTTCCAAAATAACTGTAAACATAAAGTACACAATAAAATATATTTAAAAAAGGTATCAAATTCTGTAAAATGTACCCAAAAAATGTATACTGGTAAAATATGTTGATGTCTAAAAACTTTATTAATTTTTTTATAAATCATATTTCCTTAACAGGTACATTTTCTTTTTCTCAGGTGGTACATCCTAATGTTTTCTTCAAGCAGATCAAATCAATATATTAATCTCGAAAGATGGAAATCAATTGCGCTCTACAACAATATGCTCCACTGTCAATGGACACTGGCAATCTGCTAACTAAAGTACATGTAACACTAAGATTAATAATATATTCTTGTCTATGAAAGCTGATGTTTACAGGAAATGGACTCTACAATGTCATGCTAGAGTTTTGGGCTTCACACCAGTTGAGTTCTTTTCTTTGAGGATTATATATGGACGTAATTGTGAAGACCATACAGGGTCACCATTTACTAAAAGTAGATTTTGTGCATTAACACACACAGAGAAACTTGAACAAAACATGCTACCAGACAAAGACAGAAAAATCATGTGACAATACATTTATTGCTTCCTTTATGAAGAAGACATTTTGACCATTCAAAAAAAGTTTTGTCTGCATAATTAGATAGCATACAGTTAGTAACAACCAAATTAGAAAACTTTAAGTTATTGTGGCCATATGACTTTAAAAGAGAATACACCAATCCCTTGATAACACATGTCCTGGTATGTGCGAACCCACTTATAGCACTGGGTCTGGTGTGGATCCCATTTTTTAAAATCAGAAAAATTTAAAAAATGTATTTCTTTTTGTTGAACTTGAAGAAAATCGCAATAAAAATTGGTAACATTTGTTTTATCATTGAAAATGGTAGATAGTACCTGGAAATTTGAATCTACATTAAGAAATATCACCTTTAAAAAAGTTATAAAATTTGTAACAATTTCTTTCCTAATGACATTTATAGTACACCATAATTAATGATACTCAAGGAAATTTTTAACAATGAAAATGTCACTTACGCCTAGTGGAGGCAGCACTTTAAATAAATACCAATTAAATAATGTTTTGTATCAATTTGTGTTCAAGTTCCATCTTTTAGTTCCTTTTAAGTGTAACCATCATAAAATCAATGTGTCCTGTTGTAATTAAATGCAAAATGTGTCAATCTACTTAATCAAGTGCCAACCGTGTTTTGTTATGGGACAATCAGAAACATTTGTTTTATTGTTGCACTAAGTAAAAAGCGGACCTACTTTTCTAAAATCACATTTATTACATCCTTTGAATCTAGCAAAAGGACGTGGACTAAACACAAAAAATTAAAGGCATACAAATCCTACATGCTTAAGAACCAGCGCCTCTGGGGTCATATGTTGGGTAACTCACTTCAGTTAATCAATCGAACAGTTAAAAATGTTATTGTGTAAGTAATCTAATTAAACTACCTTAAATTAACCTAATCAATCATAACTGTGATAGTAAGGAAACCAAGCGAAATTAGTACTTTGTAAAAAAAAATGCCTTGTTTCACAGATACAGACCATTGTGGGAAAAACAAATTTCAAAGAATTCCTGAATTCACACATTGAGATATTCTCAAGGATGATAAGAAGTTTTACTTACTCGCAATGAAATCACAACATCAATATTTTACTAACTGAACAATTCAAAATTTCAATTTTGACACAGACGATTATCTCACGAAATGTTGCCTTTTTTAAAAAAAAAAACATCTTGCTTGGTAGTGTATCAATGGTTAGTCTGATCCCGGCTTTAAAGAGTTCTTGTTTTGAAAAACGTATTACACATCAATCGGGGAACAAGACTAATCAACAAAAACAAAAACTTTGTTATGTAATACACAAATATGTTCGCATACCATGTTGGTTGTTGAAACCAGCTGGAACATGTTATCAATCTCTTAGCTGTTGGACATTTTGAAAATAAATGTGATTTATACAGAATAACAAAGAACTTCATCAGTAAAAGTGCTTTATTGACAATTATTTTCAATGCAATTATAAAAACGCGGATTCAGTCAGAAACAGCCAAGTTCCCCCACTGCAACCCCATGGTTCTCTGGATGTCTTCTATTTAGTTGATTTTTAGGAGGTCCCTCAGTATCCCGCTTATACTGTGGTCTATGTTTTTGGACCCTGCTGTGTGCAAATTATTGAGGGAGAGGTATGATAGAACTACATTGTAACAAATTTTAACTAAGTAACCAGATTACATTATTATAATTGCAAGTTAGTAAAAATACTTGATCATCTACCCTTAATATATTTTTTTTCTAAATGCTTTCTAAAAGTTTACAATAATGGCACTTTTAAAGATTTCTAAATGCATTTGAAATAACCCCTGACTTTGTACATGTACATAAGAAAAAATGAACACGTGTCTTCACGTGTGATACAACATTACCGTAAATGTCATCCATAACACAACACTTAAATGCATGACATTACAGACATGGATAATTTATAGTCAGTATATAAACTAAACCCTTCTATCCAACAGAATCAGCACAGACATGTGAGTGCACCTATTTTAAGAAGGAGGGCTTTCATAATGAAACCACTGTTTAATATATATTCATTACAACAATCCTTTGATAGGATTGCAAATGTACAGTTTATTTATTTGTCTACATACTTTCAATAATTTTAGGCATTGGTACATGTATCTGATTCTCTGCTTTTTGCCGTATTTTCAAAAAAGGAGTAAAGACAGAAAACAACTCTGACCCTACAAATTACACTGCTTCTCAGCAATTCCACAAGAATATAGCACTGTTCCATATGTTTCTGACCTTCATAATTGTATTTTAAACTTAAATCTTAAATAATTGATAGGCTTTGCTTTCCATAAATTGTATATTTTATCTGAAAACATCTGCCTGATGATTTACGAAAATGGACAATCTATTAAACTTGCACTTCCCAGACACAGATGTCCTCCATTATTTCCCCATTTCTTAGTGATTCACTTACAGTTTCAATACAGTTTACAGTTAAAATATCCAGATCACTGATTCTGTTCTTAAAACAAAAATTGCTATTTACATAAAATTGTTAAATTTTGTATTGTTTTTTTATCATCAACAGATAACATGCAGAAATCAGGCAGCAATAATTTGCTAACTTACTCTGGAAGGACTAATGGTCAATCTGCTCTCAAAACACATGCATGTGGAGAGTTTATCAGCATAACTGATATCAAAACTATGCCTAGCTACTGATGGCTTGATATATTTCACTACAACACAAAATTAGAACTAACCAAGCATCTCAAAAAGTATGGTCAGTGTACCTCAAACAAAAATCACAGAGTGAAGTTGTTTTCACTTTCCCAACAGTTGCCCATTTTGCCTGGTAGCAAGACCCCTGCTTATAACGAAAACTAAAGTTATATATCTGTAAATAAATAGAAAGCAGTTTCCTCTAAAGAACTTATATTTTATTTAACCCCATTTATTTTACTTTAGGCATTTTAATTTGTTGTCAAATTTTGGGGGTTAGTTCAAAATCATCTAAAGGAAAGTTCAATTTTCCAAATTTGTTTGCCCTGTACAAGATGATTTGTATAACATCTGCAAAGCCCTAGACAAAAAATAAAGCTAAAATTATCTGTACCTGAATGATCTGATTCCTCAGAGCACTCACTATCAGCCTCATCTGACTCTGACTCAACTGTGCAGTCCTGGATGATTGCCAGATCCTCGTCTGCAGTTCCAGTCAAATCTGACACAAGAAGTGCCCTCAGTCCATTATCAAGGGTGATTAATCTGCAATGAGAAAGGGTTTTACCAGTCTCATGCCAAGGTTTAGGATTCATGGCTAAAAATGTCAAACAAATTGTTCTACTATTCTTCAAATTTCTAATATAATGTCAGGTATAATATACTTGAAATTTCTGGTTGACGCTGTAATAATTTTACTTGCACATGCCTGCCATACAATAAAAGTAGCTTAGCCCCAAGTATCATACCAGGATTTCTTTTGTAGGCTATTGTCAAGTAATGCTTTGGTAGTTTTATGTCTGAGCCAAGATAACAGTTGTCATAAGATCAAAATTAGTACCTCTCAGGCTATATATTAAATTCCACTTTATTCACTTTTCAAATATTACAAAGACTTTACATGGAGAGAGAGGCAACAAACAGCTATATATGTTGTTGTTGTTTTTTTTTTGTTTTTGATTTTTTTGTATGATACATGTCCTTGGCATTTATTTTAAAAAGTATGGATTGATACAAATCATTATATCTAGCGAAGTTGCATTTCCCCAATGTTTTTGCTGATACAATGTGTATACACACTTCATGATCTCTTAAGACATCATTGGCTGGAGCTATTATTAATTTACATAGGTAAAAATTATCACATGATGCTCTTTGGTAATCCTCGAAAACACCCTATTCACACTCACCCAACGAGTAGATGATTTTCAACAGTGCGTGTATTCACATGAGTCTGACGTTTTATCAATAAAGTACGGCGAAATGTCTGACAAAATGAAATACTCTTAAGGGTATTTCATTTTGTCAGACATTTCGCCGTACTTTATTGATAAAACGTCAGACTCCTGTGGTGTATTAGTATTTGACAAGACAATTAGCAATATCTATCTGTAAGGACTGAGTTAAACATCTGTTCAAGAGGCGAGAAAAAGTACCTATATTCTCGTTTGTCATTAAGTGACTTAACGATCGCTGGATAGACACCATGCGCACTTGTCATAGACATTTGACGGCTAGACATTGTAATCAGACGGTTTACAATGCGTTTAGTTTGATTTATTAAAACTCTACAACATGGCATCTAAGCTGAAAAATTATTTCAGGCTGCAAACGTATTAAAAATCAATTCAAGCGAAAACAAATGAGAGAAACAATTGATCTGTCACACGTGTTCCGTCCATCCTACGAAAATACCAATCATCTCCACGGTGAAAACTATCAGCGTCCGTCCATCGAAATTTCGGAACAGAGCAGTATTAGAGATACGGAAACTGTAAATTTCCGACATCACAGTGGTAACGTGATTTCAACATTTTTTTTATAGGATTAATTGTGATACGAAAACCATAGTGAGATATTTGTGTTCATATCTGAACTTATAAAACTAAACACTGCCAGTTAAAATCAATCAATTGATAAAATAAGCGGTACGAGTATTATAGTCTGGCGGTGTAAGCGCAAACTGGAATCCTGGTAGAGTCAAAAAGTTTACAACCTCAAAGAGGAATTGTAACTGGAAATCACACTTGAGGCCCAAACGGGAATTTAACATGGGAATGGCGCTATAGACCCATGCGGGAATTTAAGATTGGAGAGATGACACTCTTGACCAAAATAGCCCCGAATATAGTGATTAGTACTTATATAGTTATCTACTATCCAACACACATTTTTTGATAGTTGGTGTTTACCTACTTTTCATTACTATTGTTATCCTCTCTAGCAACTTAGACTACTTAACAAACAAGAGTAAAACCAACACATATAAATAATTTAAAATATTAATTTATTTGCCTGAAAGGCTTTGACAAATAAAAAAATAAGCTATAGTATGGTGAGAATTCTTATAATCCAAGAGTTCTGTAAATTACAATAGTTCTAAATAATCCGAATTCGTTCAAAGGTATTTCGAATGATAACTGTAATGCCCTTATGCACCAGTTTCTATGTTTTTAAATCCAAATGCCCATTAAATCAATTACGGTAAATCCAATTTTGCTATCACCCCATCATGCCCTTGAATTTTTCGTAGTAATTCCACAGACTTATTATACCAAATAGTATTTCAATGTTTCACACTAAATCAGTACAGCAATTAATATATCAAAATGTCTTTGAATAGATGTTACATCTCTGCAATTCCAACGAAAGATATTGTTAAATAAATTAATATATCATCTCAATACTCTTTCAAGACCAATAATAACTTTAAGAATGAATGATTCAGCGTTCTAATCCTTTAATATATCACGCTAACAACTTAATAGCTAAACAATTCTATCCAAAGTTTTTTTAATGAAGGAGATCACAATAGTGGCGCCAGAATTAGGAAGTTAAAAGTGGTACTTGTTACAGTGAAATGTGTATTAGTCAAGTGATATTTATTATGGTAGATATTACACTTAATGGAAATAGAATAGCCCTGGTAAATTTGTATGGGTATAACGATGAAAACCCAGCTTTTTATTTAGAAATCTAAAGAAAGAAATGTTAGTATCTGAGAATTCTTAAGATATAATGTGTGCAGAATGACATAGTGTTCAAGGCCTAGATATGGATACTAATAATATTTCACGTGACAAACATCAACAGTCTCTAGCAGCAATCCAAGACATGAAAAACGAACTGGAATTAATTGAACCCTGGAGAAATTCCAATAAAGACTTAGAGGTTTTATACCTAGAAGCAGAACTCTCCTTTAAAACAAAGAAGACTAGATTACCTTATTGTAGATATTTATATGAATAGAACTGATTCACTTATCTTACCAGGATATAGGACTGTTCATTCAGCTATTATTTGGGGTGGGGTGGTTCAAACTGTCGAAGGGGATATTGGAAATTTAATGCTCAGTTGTCGAGGGATAATAATTATATTGACTTGGTCAAAATAATTATAGCTGACACTGTAAATGAATATTACGTAGGGGGAGACAACTCTCTTCATGTTTTTCTTTTCTGTAATGATCAAATATGCTTTACAATTTTGAAAATGGAAATAAAATCCGAACTATTGATTATTCTATTATGAACACAAAAAGTGAATTGAAGAATAAATTGAAGAAAATTTAACAGAAATTACTAGAACACACAGGGTATTGTCAGATTATATCAAATGGAAGCTCTGGAAAATTTAGAAGAAAAAAAGATAGCCGAACGAAAGGAATCTAAGAAAAAATTAATAGAAGGTATATTATTAAGATCAAATGTTCGATGGTGTGAGTTTGGAGAAAAAGTAGGAAATACTTTTTAAATCTTGAACAAAATATATACTACGTAAATAAAACAATAAAGAAAATAAGTTTCGATGATGTGACAAATATATCAGACCAAAATATATATCTTATAAGCCGACAAACAATTCTAACTGGAATTATTGCACTTCCGGTATGAGTGAGGACGAAAGAATTTAAAATCTATTTCACGACTGCAATATTACTTCAAAGTGTTGGTACTGTTTTACTCATGCCACACTCTGTTAAAAGTCTTTTTGAAATCTATGAACACGTGATGATGTCTTGTTGATGTTGTGAGTACTTTTCACACAGAAACCTGAGACTGAATATTTGTTCTGTACCGTTATCCAAATATTATCGATGCCTCCAAAAGAGAAATATTTGTAGGATGTGAACAATTGGATATTTTCTGTAATCACTTGCTTATTATGCATAAATATTATATTTACACCTGCAGATTCAATATGCAAAATCCTTCCGTTTATGTTTTTAAGCAAATAGTGGAAGTGCATAAGAACATTAAAAAATATACTGCCAAATTCTAAAGAGAGAGTACCAATATTTAAAAAATGGGCATCAACCATAAACTTGTAACTTGTGCAGTTCGGTAAACAGGAACTAATATGTAATATTGCGAAGTCTATGTCACCTATACGTCGTATACTTGTGTCAGCCTGTCTAATTTGTGTAAAAAGAGAAATTGACTTGTAATATGCACGTGTGTGTGTGTGTGTGTGTGTGTGTGTTTCCTTCTTTTGTGTATTATTTATTGTCCCTATATGAATTGATAACCAGAACTATTTTGATTGTAAAGTGACCTTGAGATTGTGTTACCCAACTCAGCGGCGAACCTGAGGCAGGCAAATTAAGAAGTATTTACGTTTGTTCGAATTATTTCATTCTACATTGATAGTTACGAGCTTGAATCACAAAGTGACAATGGTTTGTGGAACGTGGAATATTTCCCCTCTCTCTCTCTCTCTCTCTCTCTCTCTCTCTCTCTCTCTCTCTCTCTCTCTCTCTCTCATGTACATTTTGACCTCGATTACTAAGTCCTTTGTTTCACTTATCATAATAATAATATATGTATCCAAGAAATAATTTTGGATTGCTAATGGCATCAAAATTATTTTGGTTATAATAAACGTAAATGCATTTTCCCTCTGGAAAAATAAGAATAGCGTGCTACTTGTGGGTTAAGATTCAAAGTTTAGTGAGAGGATTACAGTTACTGAATTCTGTGCACAGTCAACTGTGAAATCGCTGCTTGTTCTGAAAGTATTTCTGCCTCTCATTGTTGTTTCAACGCGTCCAATTTTCTCATGCTTGTCCATAACCGCTTCCATTTCGGTGGGTCTATTTTGTTTGTTTAAACTCTAGCTACCACGATGGTACGCGTTAACCAGACATTAAGAGGAGCGTGCACTCTGCGTCGTCCGCGTCCGCTGCATTATCGGGGCGAAACGCAAGCTACCTACACATTCGGTCTTTTGTCGGTGATGTCGAACTCGTTGTACTGTTTCACGTGCTCAATCTAGTTAATAAATCCGCAGGTCTGCTAAGTTCGATCCATATGGGGGGTCTTAAACCGTGGTAGGAAAGTTAAAATAGCAAACTATCTCGAAAATCAAGCATATGGCACTGTTTCAACTCAACAGCATATAATCAGATGGCCTACATTCTAAAGCTTTATATTGTTAAAATTAAACGTGTTTAGATTAAGCTAAAGAAAGTTTGCTTCCATTATGGCAAAGGAAAATGTCTGTTTGTGTCCTTACGCGTACTTTTTTTTTAATTTAAGCTCTGGTGGCCATAAGTTCCATTTACTTATACATGGGCAGCCGTCACCGCCAAAATTAAAATAATCAAATGATCTAGTATAAAATCAAATCTTTTAACCCGGCAAATGAAATGATAAATTAGGATTCCAAATTATGTGGTGTCACATGAAATGATTTAAAGAACAAAACGAAATGTTGAATATAGATGAAGCATTTCAGCACCATAGCCTATCTTTTTCTCAAATGCCGCGGAACCGCAATGAAATATTAACTCCATTAATTTTAATTCAAACAACTTTCAACGACTTCCTCTCAAATACTACTCGCAAGACAGAGACCAAATCTGACAGAAGCCACCCTGACATTTCGGTCTTTACATGTGTACAAATAATGCCACTGGCAGCCCTTCCCCAACAAGCAAATAATACAACCTAATTTTTGTATCAAAAACCACCTTCACAAACTTAATAAAATTTGAGTGAAAGAGTGAGGCAAGAATTAAACATATGCATTAATGATTAAAACCTACCATTATATAGAAAGAAAATGAAAGACAAATTAAATATCTTTGTCCCACAGCAGTTGAACTGAATTTATAAAAAAAAATTATGTTTGATCAATCTCATGCCTACTGGAACTTCATTTTAAAATGGTTTAGTTATTAGAATTTGTTCACGTTTCGAAATGAGACGTTAAAAGCTATCTTTTTTAAAAATGTTTTGCCACTATTTAATTTTTAAGCGAGAAATGTTGAAAAATCGAGATAATTATTTATCAGAGGAATAAAATCTTATTTGATCATATCCAGATGTTAATATTATCTTTGATAATAGCTTTTAAAAAGATACTAATTTATATTTGTCATACGCTTTCTTTCAAAATATAACGAATTTTATTTTACACATTTTATGCACATATTTCTCCATCATGTGCGAGACAAATAAATCCAACATTCTATTTTGTTTTAAACGATTGCTTTAGAACTGTAGAAGAGAACAAATCATAATTCGCTTCTTTTTTTTCTTTTTTTTAAACCCTCTGAGTGATGAGTCGGCGCGGAGTTTTAGCTTTTGTATCATTTTTAATTTCGACTTAGATGTACTTAAAGATGGCGGCGCCGTACAAGCTTCGGTGTCAAATTCCTGGCCACGAGAAAGATATTAGAGCTGTTGCAGCAGCGATTTTTCCTGAACAAGGCATTATATCTGGATCAAGAGATTGCACAGCAAAAGTTTGGGTTCCAAATGAGTACGTTGAATTTGTGTATTTATAGTAAAATTTGAATACGAATCGACTGATTATACTGCCAGCAAAGCACAGGCACTTGATTCTGAGTAAATTCATGTATACATTCACCATATATGCTGAATGTATACATGAATTTACTCAGAATCAAGTGCCTGTGCAGCAAAGAGAAAGAGTTGGAATTGTGACTGCATATTTACCAGACAGATGGTGTTAAGGTCTCACTGGACAGTTGTTTGGCAAATGTTTGTCCGACAATGACCTATAGCAGAACAATGATAATACTACTGCATTAAGGACACAAATAAAAATGAACTAATGATTTTTATTTAAATGATGCTTCTAAGATTCTGACTGAGGAAGTTAATTCCTCATGCAACTAGTGTCTTTTATACTGAATCAACAATGCCCCCAACACCTCTTTTTTATATTAATTTTTTACAGAAAAGGGGTATTTTGAATATTTTCCTGTGACAAGAGAGCTAAAAGAATCAGTATGTGCCTTATACATGAATAAAGTTCACTAGTAGTATTAATGTAATAAATTAGCATACTTTTCATCACCCCTCAACCATCTAGATTTTTAGATATTTACATCTGTAGCATACACATGTAAATGCGCAAGACAAATCTGCGGCTCATTTGAAGCCCAAGTTATGCATTTGATCTCCTGTGCTAGTCTAACTGTGACAGGCAGTCACCAACAAGTCAACCAATTTCCAAGCCTAACTCAAAGTAATACCATTGCAAAGTACTCAAAGTAAATCTAACCCACATTACAGATTTAGCTTACGTGTGAACTGAAAAATGCTAGGATGGTGATAATTAGGCCCATGCCTTCTACCTTAAATATTAGGGAGGTGCCAAAATGCGAAACTGTCCAGTGAGACCTAAGATCTGTATAGACATTATGCCTTCCGTTGTGAGACTAATGGGAGCAGGTTGTAGCCAAATACATGCGTTAGAAAGTTTTGATGGGTGTAATAACAAAGGAAGTCTTTGTTAACTAAAATCTTGTAGTTGTTTCAAATCTCAGATTAGGCCAATGTGGGTATGCGAGAAAGCTTGTCGGTAGCTTCTTGTGTGTCGGTTATTTCTTGGGTTTTCTTGAGTTCTTCCTCCACCATTAATACTGGCCGCCATGTATAGCTTATCATGTGCTTAAAAATGGCGTTAAACCATACAACAACAACATCAAAGATAATCAGTTTTCTTTGAAGTTTCAGCAACACTAATTTTTCTGGAACATTTGTCAAAAAGGATAAAAAATTCTCATCATCTGGGAGATTGTAAATTGTCCCATTCTAAATTTCAGAGGTGGGAGATTGTATCTAGTCAGGTAGTATGATTACTTTCATACTTCATTTTTATATTTGCAGGAAGAACCCAGGTTATCATGAGGGTCATGTGATAAGTGGCCATTCCAACTTTGTGGCTGCAGTATGTGTGATGCCACCAGATGACAAATACCCCTATGGTCTCATCTATACAGGGAGTAATGACCACAACATTCTGGCCTTCACACTTGATTCACCCCAACCCATATATAAGCTGACAGGACATACTAATACAGGTAGAAAAAAAAATGTTTTTAAAATACACTAAACTATAATGGCCACATACCATCAACAGCCTCCCTTGATATACAGCTAGTGATTAGTTTTCCCTATTTTCATTTTCAGTCAGCTACCTGTTACCTACATCATATTGTGAATTCCTTTAATATTATGAGAGTACTTTTATTTCAAAATACCAAGTTTTCTTATCTACTTGGTTGATATACCCGTGACAGAAATGCATTTATTGCAAAGTCATTATATGTTGTGTATTTAGTATTAGTAAATGTGCATACATGACCTGTATGACTTAACATGAGGTGTAATTTGCAAATCAAAACTGTCTGCAATGGATGAAAATAACAGAAACCCTATTGGATATATAGATAGAATGAGATAGGAGATAACTTTGCAGTATTTTAATTTACATTTCATTTGCATACTTAAACATAGAAAATTTCCAATAATACAGTGTGGCCCTGCTCTAACACAGTAGTTGAGTCAACAAATTTTGTAAGGAAAACGTTATCTCTAGAGAATACATTTGCATTACAATAGTCTGTAATGAAACATGAAAAAAAAGTAAAACTGACAAACAACTAAATTTAAACAAATATATATCAAATCAGATATACGTAACACAGTATGTATTGAAATTTTACTGCATCCTGTTAATCATTTATGCAATATTTAGGGCTATTCCCAGTAAAAGTTTAAATGTAAAGGATAATTGATATTCAAAAACATGGACATGAATGAAATTGTTAAATGGCTTGTCAGAGGTATCAGAATTGCTTTATTATGCATATTTGGATGCAATTATTTTATCTGGGATGCAGAAAATCACCATTGCAAGAATCCTCCATATGCATGCAGATAGCTGGGCTGCAAATTGAAAGATTTGCCAATCCTACTTCAACGACCTGCAGAGTTGGAGAATGTGTTGATTATTTGATCATTTTAGCAGTGCTGATATTTACAAAGACAGAATTCATTGGTTAAAATATTCCCATATGTGCCTGCTGTATTTTTAAACGCATACAACCGAAGATTTTTGACTTTTTTATTCTTGAAAATGCATGATATTATGAAAAGTATAGTAGAAATAATGAGTAATTACAGGTCATTCAGTTTCAAAAAATGTACAACTGTAAGTTTAATCAATGAAAATATAACAATTTTCTGTACAGATTGCTAATTAATTATGCAGAAATTGAATTTACCAATATACTCCGAAGTCGCAGTGTCACGTGACGCGTGTCAACAAATATGATGGAAAATCCTGACAATAAGAGGTTCCTTTAAGGGGCCATTCTTGAAAGTGTTTACTTGTCGTGTTTGTGAGATTGTGTTACGATGTAAGATAAACCAACTAAAAATATGATAATTTGTATCATTGTAATCAGAACTGCTATTAAAATGTCTAGCTAAAGTCACTTCTTAGGCTCAGAATAAAGTTGATTTTCTTTTGCATTTGCATTACCACCTCACGAGTCACGTATTCAATAGTCGATGTGATTTGCGCATTTGTTTTTATATTTACATGTTTGCTTCATTGCATAACACAAAAATTAATATTTTCCAACATAACATTTAATGCATTTATTTTATTTGGAATAATTTTTACTGACAATTTTCTAAAAATGTCTGCAGGACTTTGACCTGGTTGTTTTAGATGAAGTCGTGCTCCTTGTTGCACAGAGGTATGTGCAAGATGCCCTGGCAGCAGAAGAAGATAATGATTACTACTGGGGGAAAAGGCTTACTGCTAATAGGCAATTTATTTTATGGACTTAATGGATACCTAAGTACTGGCTACAGACATGTCATTTCAAGCTGTTGTGTATGGCATATAATGGATAAATAATTTTGGCCAGTACCATGGCTTTACTCAAGGAAGACTTGGGTGATCTATCCAATGATATATGAATAATGTAATTTATGTTGATTTTAAGTTGTATAAAGCATTTATTTTGTAGTATGCATTTTTTTTAGCTACCTACCCACTAAAGAATGATTATATGTATGGCTATGTTTAGAAAGCAACTGTGAGGAGATTATTTATTAAAAACATTGGATGAATTGAAGTTGACTAGCATTGTCTTGGGATGCAAAGGATGTAAAGAACAAAAGTACACTGGTGAATATGATTTTAATTGTGCATTTACAGTAACACATTAAGTTAAATGATAAATAACGCATATTCATTTTGAGTTTAGAAAGCAAAACTTGTTGCAGTGTTTCATGAAAACAGATTGGCTTGTAAATATCAACAGAACTACAAACACTAGGATCCTATTCTATCCAGATACTGCTCATTAATTTCAATTACATGTAAAACAAAATGGCTCTGGAAACAGAATAAGGTTTTTAAGACAAAAATACTTGTTCATCAAAAGCAACCTTGAATGCTTATATCACATAGGTGCATCATCAGCCGTCTTATTACAACTAAATCAAATATACTTGACACCAATTAAAAGCATCAAATTTTCAGTTTTTTTAAAATGTGTTTATTTACCATAGAAATAATTATACCCTTTATATGAATACCCAGATGAATGTACACAACTGCATACACTGTAAAACTAACTATTATATATTATACACTGTACTAAACTTATACAAGTACAAATGTGCATGTACAGGTATAACTTTAATTGAATAGTACAGTCAGGCATAAACTGAAGGATATCATCTAAGAATAATTATGGCATATATTGAGGTTTTCCGTGTTATTTAGGTTGGGTGGGGTGCTCCCAATATTATTTAAATTATTACAAAAGACCTCCCCCATCCCCTGGCTTGTTTTTGAGAGGAATTGAAGTAGTGTTAGATGCAATGCTCAGAGTCCCCAGTCAGTGGTGCCGACAGTTAAATTAATGAATACACAAAATGTGGAAGTCAAATAAACAACAATTTAATATCATTAAATAACAGTCATCTCTCAAAGGAAATTCAAATTAAAACCCTATTACTCGACCAAATTATGGCCTATTTTATCATCTGACTTAGTGTAATAGATTTTCCTCCTGTCCTGTGTTCCTACTCGTCTGTATGATCTTTCTCTGGACTGGTAGTCCAATACCCTCCAGTCCGTCTAACTTCTGCCTCCGTTCTTCCTTTTTCTTTGTCTCCCAGAGACTTTTATATGAGAAACTAGTGTACCATTACTATAAAAGATTGATTCAAACATCCCATTCCAAAATACTAGACAGTTCTATAGAAATTACATTGATGTTTTAGTATCCAGTGCTTGGTTTCTATGCTTTTGATACAAACAATTACCATTTACTAAATGCCAAACTTTAGTACATCATCTAAACAAGCTACTGCAGAGAAACAAATATTGAAATTAAGCCCACCCCCCACCCCCATGTATGTTTCCTATTGCATTTCTTTTAAAATTAGGGTAGCTAGGTACACACACAAACACGTATATAATGTACTAAGTACAGTGCAAAACTGGCTCAGATATACATATCAAATTCAGGAATGCAGGGGTCATTCTACCAGGCGAAGAAACTTTGTCCTCTTGATTTTTCACATGTAAAACGACTGGTTGTACTTTATATCTTCCTTGATGTACCAATTAAGTTCTGGCACTGTTGTAACCCAAGGCAAAATGTATTCAGTGTTTCCCTTTACCCTCATTTGCGCTTCAGAGACCCCCAAATTTCTAATTCAACCCCCAGTTTTGATGCCAAAATTTGTCTCATGCACAGTATGACTTCCACTTTTGACACCAAGGCGAGTTTTAACCCTCAGTCTTGCACCCCTAGGGGATACACTGTGTATTTATGCAGTGTTGATACCAATTAGCCTTCGCAGACAAAAAAACTCGTACACATTCACAGGGGTGTTTTAATTGCTAACTGACCATTAACCCTGTTTGCAGCAATATATCACTGCTCGAGTTCATGAAATTGGGCCTACTGTACAGTGATGAAAATATACCAATTTCTGTTTCAAAATTGTAACAGTGTGTGTGATTTGGATTTTTAACATACCTTGAACAATTTTTTCAGTTATATTGCTATGATGTTTGCAGTGTGGCAGTTTATAGTGATGTCTAGCACTGAGGCATCATGCCGCAGACACGTAGCATGACATCCCACCCAGTTACATTATACTGACAGTAGGACGACCAGTCCATACACTAACCTCTTAATGCTGAGCACCAAATGAGGCAGCTGTTAATACCATTTTTACATCTTTGGTATGACTTGGCCATGTATCAAGGCCTCCACAACCTCTTGCATCTGAGGTCGATGCTCTTACCACTAGGCGACTGGAACGGTCAACACCAGTATGTAAATAGTAATTTGTTGTTAACAAATATAATCAGTGAAGATCATTTGTAATTTATTTCTTCTTTTTTTTTTTAAACTGAAGTTAAAAGCATTATTTTCTTTATAAAATCAGTTTAAAACTATGTGAACCTGTAATGGCAGACATCGCTGCACCTGTGATAAAGCACTTCATTACATTGTATTTAATAAATTGAACAAATAAATTCAGGAAAATATATAATTTAATTAAAACAAAGTCTAAATATTTTGTGTTATTAGATTTAGCTTAAATATTTAATAATGTAGTCAGAAATATGGGACAATACTATGTTGATGAATTCGAAACAATGTTGTTATGCTCAGTGCTGTTTTCTGATGTAATTCATTTTCATGAACATACATACATACATACATACATACATACATACATACATACATACATACATACATACATACATACATATTGGATGTTTGTAATAAATCAAAAAAGTGTGTAGGAATTTGTATCCTATGAATAGTTGGCCCAGGTGTAGAAGTTGTTGCCATGTCTTCTGTGACATTCCTCTCTGTTTCTGATGTTTTCCTTGCACTGCCATTCAATTCATAACTAATATAGCAAGGGAAAATAAATGTTTCATAAGACGCAATAATTATATATACTTTACAAATAATAGTATGCATAAAATATACTTAACTGTATTGCATTACTTTAATTTACAGTCATCACCATTTACATTAAATATAATTTTTATTAAAAAAACTAGTGACTGCTTGCCTCTAAATAAAGTCTTATGGTTGTGTGCGAAAATGAAGATGATCATTAATTCCCCTGCCCTTTGGTAGCCTCAAAAACTGCAGTATATATATATATATATATATATATATATATATATATATATATATATATATATATATGTTACGGCGTAAATGCGGGTTTCAAACTTTTAGCTATATTGTTTCAGGGCTATGACATTTTATTTCAAGCTAAATGGAATAATGTCAATTTATATAAAATATGTTATTTTATGAGTTTTGATAAAGAATTAACAATACAGAAATAAAATAGCGGTATAAAAACTTGACTGTTCATTGCAAAATTGAGACTCACGTATCCAACAAGAATTTGGTGACCTCTGGATTAGTTTTCAAGCTCAAAGTGAACTTCTGTTTATTCCATCGTTCATGCTGCTCACCAATACATATGCGTGTGCTGCCATAATTTGCCCAGAGAGCATTTTTTTCCCCTCCTTTCAGAATCTAAGTCTTTGCGTTGGATATAGTTGCGAACATCAATTTTTTTGTAAACACGTGTTTGCGCATGGCTAAAATTCTTAATCTTCGGGAGAGGTCAACTTAGAAGTTACATAAATATATGCGTGGCAAATAACGAATTTTTGTCTGCCAGACAATAATGAAAAATCACGTATTTTATCACAAAATTTCCGATACTAGCCTGATTTCGGCCTCAGCAACAACCTGAATCATAATTTTTCAACTAAATAAGTAATCACAAACTGAAAAAAGAAATATATAATTTAACGTTTTTACTTAGGTTGTATGAGTACATCAAATAAACACCATGCAATTGCAGGGCAGAAAGTTAAAATTTTTCGATAGCAGCTTGGGTTGGAAAATGTGCTGATATTTTACAATGACTGAATTCAGAGGCACAAAGTCCCCTGAGATGTACATGTGGTTATAAAAAAAAGAACATCCTTTTTTGTGTTCATTTCTGAATGTAGCCAGATAAATAGCAGAGATCTTGGAAACGCTTAATTACGCGTATTGGGATGCAAATTTTTTATCTGGGATGCAGAAAATCACCCACGCAGGAGTCCTCTGTACGCATTTTTTTTTGGGGGGGGGGGGTGCTTTTTTGGCTGCTTTTTTCTTTTGCAAACAGGAAAGTTTCACGGCACAATAAATTTGTTCTAATCACTATGAAAAATGAGGCAATGCTTTTATTTGAGTTTGTTGCTGACTTTCCTTGAGCAAAGGTTGTCGGCTTGCTTTGATGATGATGCATTTGTTATTGAAGGACCTAACAAATACCCGTTTGTTATTGCTGCTGCAACATCAGATAATTGTAGAACATTGAGACAGATTTGTTTTATTTGTTTAGTATATATCAGTGCTAGGACCTAACCGAGTAGATAATTTTTGCAACGTACTGAATCCGAGTATTTGGATGTACTATTTGCCGGATCCGGGCACGAACCGACTAGTAGGTGCGACTCCGTAGAGTATCGTTTGTTTCATTATCGTATGCGAAGCTTAAACTTTTCGTGTACTGTATATCGTATATATCATCTATAAGATGAAAATTTTTATTATTAACTTAAATTATTATGTATTAAAAAACTTTTTTTTTAAAGTTCGATATTTATTGAATTATTTTACTTGTAACCATTTGTGCGCGTATTATTGGCCGAGGCGAATACTTCCGAATAGTTCTGAAAAACCGGATACTCAGCCGAAGCGAATGTCCGAGGTGATTTCTGTTTAGGCCCTAATCACTGCTTCAAAGGTAATCAGGTTTCTTTGAAGTGTCAGCAAAACTTTTTTTTCTTCCATCTGGTATTTATTTTAAAAAATTAGCGTCATCTGGTTGACTGTACTCATTTCACGTTTCTGCCATCAGAGGTGTTGGATTTTAACTAGTCAGTTGCATGGTTATTTTGATTTTAATACAGCATACAGTAATAAGGCCAGATATCAACATAAGCGAATTATGATATACGTGTAACAGTGCATTGTTATATCCTAGTTTGCTGCTTCCTGTCATGGTGCCTTTGATTTTCTCTACTCCAAACGCAAGACTGTATATACATTTTTTATCAGCCAAAATTGGTGTCGCCACAAATATCGCCAGATGGTATATTTTGTCACCAAAAAGGAAAACAGGATCGCAGTTTGCTACATCGGCGAATCCCCGTGATCCTGCAATTGATTTCATTTCCGATTGTAGCTGTACAAATATTGCATGCGAACTCGAAACCAAGACATTTGGACAAAATGCCATTTGCAAATTTGGACAAGTATTTTGGGGTTAAACGAAAAAATGATGAAGATTTAAATGAGATTCAGAACTGTGCTTAAGTTGCTAGAACTGATATAGTGGACTTTTCTGCGCATGGCTTTGAAAAGATGTAATGTTTATGCATCAGGCTATGGAAATGAAATACATTACTTTGGAATCTTTGTCTGCATTTCAGCCCCCCCCCCAAAAAAAAAAATAAAAAAAAAATTAAATTTTATGTATAGAACTGGTAGTTTGATTGGGATAGTAGCCATGTGTAAGAAAGTGTGTGATGCCTTAGTGTCTGGAATAAGACCATTCCTTGGATTGATAAAATTCTGTCTCACCCAAAAGGACTAACAAGAGTTATACTGCTGTCAGGCTATTCTGTGTATCTAAGGTCACTAGTATTGGCGCGAAACTTATACTGAATTCAATTGATGAAAATAAAATTCTGCAATGCTTACCAATTGAAAAGTGGCAATTTTCACCAGAATATACTATTCAAAATAATACCAATTTTGGACAAATGGCATACCACCCCAATGTTTTTGTGACTTCATATATGGCAGACAGTTATGCACATGGCTTTGAAAAGATGTAATGTTTATGCATCAGGCTATGGAAATGAAATACAGTCATTTGGAGTGGACTTTCTTTTGTCATTTCAACCAAACATTGAATTTTAACCAAAACAGCACGTAATCTAATGTTTGCAGAATTACTTATTCTTGTGCAGAATTACCAGATGTGCCTAATAGGCTGACACAGTTGTACATGTCAGTGTTATAATGAATGTGGAAATTGAACTCACTGGCAACCAACAGTTCTTCTAATCTGCAAAGTTAAACATTTTCTGGGAGGGGACTGCAACTTTTGCTGGAGGAACTCCTATTTTTACCAAAATGGGAGTCCTGGGCTCCTAGTTTTAAAATCCTAGTGAAACCACTGCGAGTTGTTCTGGTTTGGGTATATTGTGACTGTAAACTATTTGTAGTAAACACAGAAATGTACAAAACTTTGTAACTCAAGAAAAAAATAGTGAATTGATTTGAAAGGTGCTAAAAGTCTGTTGTATTGGACATTGTGGGAATTGTATTTACATGAACTTATCCTGTTGAGCCATTTAAATGAAACTTGACTATGTTGGTATTAGCAGTTTCAAATGTTGCTTCCAAGATGGATGTTTCATTTCAGTAAAAGAAAGCATTGGAAATGGAAAATTTTAAGTTTGTGCTTATTCCTACAGATTTGTGTCATGAAGTTTCAGACATTTGTTAGTGTAATCTAATTTAATTGTTATAACTGATGTAACTAATTAAATCTTTTTTAAAATTAAAAACCCATGACAGAAATGCATTATTCGGCCAAAAATGATGAAAAGAAAGCTTCCAGGCAAAAATGACAATTATAAATGAAATACAGTTAATGGCTACTGACAAACTTGGAAATGGAGGCAGATATAGATTGGAACATTTGATAGTCATGTCCTTTTTTTACTATACTGGATAATTCTACTTGTAAATATTTTTCAGAGCATATTGTGTTAACCAACTGGGAACTTGAAACACCAACATAGACTACACATCATAATATTTCTTAAATAACATTTGTGTTGAAATTAGTCTTATCTGCACAGTTTTACATATATGTCTGTGGTGCTCATGTAACATAATATTGGACAAAATGATCTTCAGTTTATTTTAGTCATTTTGAAATGTATTTGACGAGATGGAGAATTTTAAATGACCCCATAATTATGTTTGTGTTTAAACTTTTGTTTAAGCTATTCCTAACCAGGGATTAATTGATTTTATACTTTTACTTATTGCTGGTAATTTTTACTTTAGTTGGTTGACAAATATTAATAAATACTGGTTGATTTTGACAAATGTAAATTTTAGATACAATAAAACCTGCCTTGAAAGACCACTGCTATGTGAGACCACTTGTCATGAGTGACCACATTCTCAGTGCACAGATTTATTGATTATACATGTATAGCATTGTGACCTGCTATGAGAGACCACCTGCCTTAAGAATCCATTTTTGGGCAAAGGAAGTGGGTTCTCAATACAGGTTCTGCTGTACAAGATCTGTGCCACTTTCTACATTTGAAAAAAGGAAGTATGTTTTAAAACACTGTACCAAGGTATAGATTTACAAGTGTTATATTTAAGAACTGCATCAAATGAGCAGGATAACAAGATGAATTGAATCACTTAAAAAAAGCTGCAGTCCCATTATTTTCTTTGTATATGGATTACTAAACTATATTTGGTGATTAAAGTCATTGAATTTTGAAGTGTTTATCCTCATAATGACTTCTTACTAAATACCAAAAGAAAAACCCATAGAAAGTGCATCATTGAGATGAGCATTACTTTTGAACTCTTATTTCAGTGTGTACCCTTGCTGTGGGGAAGTTTGGTACCTTGCTGAGTGGATCCTGGGACAAAACAGCCAAAGTGTGGCTTGGAAACAAGACCGTTATGACATTGGAAGGTATTGTGTTATTTTTATTGATTCCTTTGGTTCTTTGTTTTTTGGTTTTTTTTCTTGTGATGAGTCAGTTTCACCATTCTGTGTCATGTGACATTTAAATCACTATGGGCTTTTCTGTGTTAGTTAGATCTTTGCTCATTGATGCAGTTAATTTGTGTCAATTGTGAAATAACATTCTGGATTAAATGGCTTTCGGGTTTATAAACATGATGTAAATCAAATATTGCTGTCATTATTAAAACATGGAGAATTGTTTGTTTTAACAATTTATAATAAAATCTTATCAGATGAATTTAACCACATTTTAAAGAAATCATCCTGGCATGGACTTTTTATTTCATTCTAATGAGACCAATCTCAAGTCCAATAAGACTGCTACAGAAAAGCTAATAATAACTTGTTCAAAATAGTTCTTTTAAAACTTGGTCGAGTTTGTTAGAAAGTGTCCTAGTTTAGATGACTTTCAGATTTTCTTCTAGATATTTACAAATGATTCCATTCGGCTATGAAAATGTGGCGGTCATTACTAAAACTAGAAAAGATCTACAACATTCTTTTTTTAATAAAATGTTGATTTTATTTTGACCAATGCTTATTGGCTTATGGGCATATACATATTGGACAAAAGATGCTGATGTAAAATGAAATGTGAATGAAGATGCAAGAACTAGATAAAAACTTGATAGATGACAAGCAACACTGAAAAAGTTTCAACAAAAAACTTGTAATTACTATTTATTGTCCAATTCATGCATTTGGATATTAGATAGATGTCAGCCAGGTAAGTGATATCTGGCCTACATGGGTATCCTAATTTAAGATACGGGCATCTGAATCAATGGAAGAGTTCATATCACTAGATTCATGCCCAGAGTTGCATGTAAGAAAGACATTCTGCAGCAGAAAAAGAAAAGACTCAGCTAACAAAAAGGGTAGTGGAGATAAATCCCAGCCAGAATCTGGGTTTTTACTCCAGACTTTTCCAAGTTCCCAAAGGCAATTGTATCAGTACTGTGCATGGTTTTCCCAGCAGATGAAGATGAAATTAATGATTCTGTGCATGGCTTTCCCAGCAGATGAAGATGAAATTAATGGTTCTGTGCATGGTTTTCCCAGCAGATGAAGATGAATTTAACGGTTCTGTGCATGGTTTTCCCAGCAGATGAAGATGAAATTAACGGTTCTGTGCATGGCTTTCCCAGCAGATGAAGATGAAATTCACGGTTCTGTGCATGGTTTTCCCAGCAGATGAAGATGAAATTAACGGTTCTGTGCATGGTTTTCCCAGCAGATGAAGATGAAATTAACGGTTCTGTGCATGGCTTTCCCAGCAGATGAAGATGACATTAACGGTTCTGTGCATGGTTTTCCCAGCAGATGAAGATGAAATTAACGGTTCTGTGCATGGTTTTCATAGCAGATGAAGATGAAATTAACGGTTCTGTGCATGGTTTTCCCAGCAGATGAAGATGAAATTAATGGTTCGGTGCATGGTTTTCCCAGCAGATGAAGGTAAAATTAATGGTTCTGTGCAGGGTTTTCCAAGCGGGTGAAAATGAAATTATCAGTAATGTGTAGGGTTTTCCCAATTGCTGAATATGAAATTATCAGTAACGTGTAGGGTTTTCCCAACTGCTGAATATGAAATATCAGTACTGTACATTATTTCTGAAGACCATTAACCTGTGTTAACCCTAGTCTAAATCATGAGACTCAAAGCTACTTTGCTGGAGACTGGAACCAGGACAAACACTGTGGTATGGAGATGTATCTCCTTCAACCTCGTACCTGGTCTAAAGAATGCTATGATTGGTTAATGTTTTGAAAGAGGAATTCTGTGCCCTTTCTACATTTATATCCCTGGTAGTGTGTATACTTCAGCTGCAGCTGTTACTGACAGTACATTGCATTTGGGATTTAGTTCCTATCCAGTGGGAGACTATTTTCTTCATCCTTCCATCTCAGCAAGCAGACAGCATGTATGCAGTTTATTGCTAAAACAAGCCAAAATATGCAGTTTACAGGTTTCTTAGGTTGAGAGTGCTTTTTCTTCCTTTATTCAAATTAATAATTAAAAAATTGGGTATGAACATTTATAGATAATGTATTATCTGTAGGATGCAATGGATTAGGTTACAATGCTTAGACATCAACCTTGATTTCGTTATTGGCAATATTGTAGGTCATGAAGCAGCAATTTGGGGAGTGGCTATAATGCCAGAGCAAGGACTGATGTTGACTGGTTCAGCAGATAAAACAATCAAGTTGTGGAAAGCTGGAAAGTGTCAACACACATTCACAGGTAAGAATAAGGTTTTTACTTTTTACACACTTAAAATCAGACATGCTTGCATGTAAACCTCTCATTTGTCATAATATATGATAAGATTTATTTAAGGTCAGCATGAAATAACAGGTCAACATAAGTACTAATGAGCTTTTTTACCAACATTAACACATAATCTCCAAACTGTAGTTAACAATAGGAAATAATGACCAACAGTAGCAAAATTAATTGCAGTTTTGATATCTTCATCAGTTTTTGCATTATTTACTCTTTTTCATGCTTTTTTATCAGTTCTGTGAAGCTTTTCCACAAGACAGTAATTTTTGAGGGTAGAAGAATAATCATGAATTTAAAAAATGACCCACAAACGGAAATTTGTATGACATTTATAAAACGGACAGAATTTAATATAAATTTTGTTTTTTCCTTTCTATTGATAACATAGTGATATGAAGTCAGATTTAAAGATTCAATAAGTGGACATTGAATTGACTGGATCCATGGTGAAATAAGTAATTTTACAGTGTGCCATAACTCAAAAGCACAGTCGACAAGAAGTTTAGTTTCAATAAACTTTATGTTTAAAATTAAAACTTTTTATAAAATCAAATTGGGATAAATATATATCAGATTATATAAGTGATTTATTTTCAGAGTAAATGATCATTGTATGGTGGAATAATTTGATCAAAATTGAAAAAATATACATACGTGAATGCCTATCCAGGTGGTGACCCTGAAATTGGTACTTTTACATGAGAAACAAAAATGAAATGCATAATAAATGTAAGTGGAATGCAAATGAAGTGCAGAATGTACACAAACAGAATGCAGAAATGATGAATGCATTTTGAAAGAAATGTATTTTATGGTCTGGAATTTATTTTCAACCTGTAGCTACCTTTCAAAGGTCAAAACCCACTTTACATGATAATCCAAGATCTGATTTTGTACACTTTATCATTTTTCATAACTCGTGTCATTGTTCTTGACAGGGCAGTTACCCAGTTGTTGTGATGACATGATCAGTGGTTGTTGTGTCGGTACAATTGAAATGGCTTATACAGTACATTTTATGGATGTTTTCAGATACCGTTCTCATACACCATTACCATAAATCTGTTGAGAAAATATTATTTAAATGTATGGTAATTTTTTTGACAATGCTGGACTATTTTCAGACACAATCTAAAGAATTTCTGATGTCTCATTTTTAAATAAATGCCTATTTGTGTTTGCAAGTAATTTAAGAGAAACAAAGCTTGTTTTAGCTGCTCAGCAATAAATGTTTAATGTAATATTGAAGTAATAACATAAATAATTTTTTATTTTTTCATGAAACATTACTGCATATTTCATGAAAATTGTTCTAGATGTACATGGTCTATTCTAGGACATACAGTTGTAGGTTCATACAAACTTCAAGAAAAATAGTATTGAAAAAACAAGAAAATGCATGAAAATAGCATACTAGCATTAATTTTTTAGCCCTCATATTTTTTCTTAACATGTTAATCCCTGGATTTTTTGTTGTATGAGTAAGAAACACATTTTGGGGACTTGCTGAATACATCCTACTACATTGACTTCCAAGCAGTTTTCCATTAGCCTAGTTGTGTAAAAAAAAACAAGGTTTTCCTCTGGTTATTTAGCTCGCACATGAGCAGAAGATGAAAAGTTGGAGTTCATTTTTTTAAAAAGTCTTAACGCACTCGTCATTTTCGTATGGAGACCACTATTTATTAAAAATGCCCACCTTATCCAACTTTATGCACAGGTTCACCTGTTTATGTGCAGTTCAGACTAGTCTGCTTAGACTTGAGGCTGAAAAGTCTAAAATCTGGACAGAAGAATTATATATTATGTCCCAAGATATGTCAAAGCTTTCAATTTATGAAGGTGTTAAAAACCATTAGTGTCATAGTTGTTTTGTATTTATATTTGATGTAAATTTTCAGTTTTACAGACTTTTCTGGATTTGTGTTTGCTGGTTGCTCACTAATATCTGTTTAAAAAATATCACACTAAAATCAACAAGATGCATACAAATTCAATTATATTTTCAAGCCCAAATTCTTGTTAAATTTGACCTGTATTCAGGACATTCCACAGTCTTCAATAACTTACATCAAGATCAGCAAAAATGAAACTAAATTGACAAAGTGTTAAATACAAATCTAAATGCATTTTTTAACTCATAAATAAAAGTCAATATGAAATGGCAACCTGAAATGAAAAGCAGATGAAATTGTCTTTATTTTGGGTAAAACAGTGTTCCCATTGTGTACACAAATCTTGATTTATGTTCATTTTAAACATAGTGATTTTTGAATTTTCTTTCGTTTTCTGTCAGATATTTTCATCAACTATGTCTCTGAAATGTATCTGACAAATCTTGATGTGTGAAATTAATAAAATATAAAATGTTTGATCTAAAGCAAAATATTTTGGATCAAATATATAGTCAAGATGATATAGTAAAAACAGCTATGAGCGACCTCAGCTGTTAGTGACCACCTGTTATTTCCAACTAGAAACGTAATGCATGGATTGATTTTATTATAAAAACACTGTTATGAGTGACCACCTGCTGAACGCAACCAGCGACCGCAATGTTTTGGCAAAATATGCATTTCGACGCTGCAATGATCAACCGCATAGCAAAAAACGAGGATTAACTATATTGACCTTTATTTAATCCCTAACTGCTCCAGTGGCCTAGTAGTTAAAATGTCTGCCGTGGAATCGGGAGGTCATGAGTTTGATCCCTGGTCGAGTCATACCAAATACTTACAAAATTGGTACATGTATTTACAGCTGCCTTGCTTGGTGCTCAGCATTAAAAGGTTAGTGTTAGGGCTGGTTGGCCTGTTGTCAGGATAATGTGACTGGGTGGGACATCATGCTACATGTCTGCAGCATGATGCCCCAGTGCTAGACATCATTTTAAACTGCCTCACTGCAAACATCATAGTTATATGACTGAAAAATTGTTAAAGCTACGCTAAAAATCCTAATCGAACAAAAAAATTTAATCCCTGTAACAACGACTGTTCATACCATTCAAATTAAAATTTAAAAAAATAGGCTGGCTACTGAAGTCTGAATTATTTTAGTTATTCTTATAGTGTTTTATAGTTTCTGTTATAAACCAGACTAAAGTATATGTAGATTATTTCCTAGTCTGGTTCCCTGCTTCATATGGTTGCTGCTTTTTCTACTATTCATATATGTGTGAGACAATGCAGGGAACCAGATTAATTATTCCTGAACTTTGACTGCTTCCCTACCGTATTGTAAGATTTTACATCCCTATGACTGTATCGTGAGAACAGACACCACGGACCTATATTTAATCAATTGTTACAATATTCAAGTTGACACAACTGGATTACACACATTGATTATAGAGTTAATCCCTGTATGTCATCTTTGAATGAAGCCATTGACTTTTGTCTCCGAGTAAATGGTTCTTTTTCTTGATGAGATTATTGTTTCTTTTTATTCACCAATTGTTAGATATGCAATGCACATGTTACTATATAGAATTTTATATTGTCTTTACATTTGATATTACAACTGAGTACAAATAATTTTAACACCTAGAACATTAATAACAATTGATGAACCTCCAACTAAAAATAGACAAATTTAAAGGCTAGAGAAAATAATTATTGTAACTGAAAGAAGTGAATAAAATCAAACCACTTGCAAAAACATAATTTAGGTTTTTATAAAGAAGTAATTCAGAAATGATTTTGTATGCTAAAATATGCAATCTTCAAATGTAAATGTGATTTCATGTTTAATAATAGAAGTATATCTTTATTGCTATATAATTTTTAGATGAATGCACAAAATATTTTAGCAAGAACTGTTAATAAAGAATAGAATATATGTACAGTGATCGTGGTTATTTTTCTTGAAATTGTTCAGAAGCTGGACCTTATAAACTGGTCTTTTTGTACAAACCTGCTCTGAGAGACCACCTGTCCTGAGAGACCGCGTTTTGTTGGCAGAAGGGGTGGCCTGTCGTAACAGGTTTTACTGTATAATCAAACATTGCATCACAATGACAAAACTATTTTTGGCAACTTCAGCTATATTCACTTAAGCTTTCATGTATCTGAACAGAATTAGGATGTAAATAATTTGAGTAACCTTGTACCTTAACTTGTTAATATTAAGTAAAAGATAACATCAAGATTCACCTAGTTTTTTTTTTATTTCCTTCATTATCTACTTGTGTTATAGACATTACTTGCTTTTGACACATCTTAATTGAGGTGTAATTATTTTCCTAGGACATGAAGATTGTGTCAGAGATATTGCAGTGACACAGGGGTTAGAGTTTCTGTCATGTTCCAATGATGCTACGATCCGTCGCTGGTTGATAAGTGGAGAATGCATAGCTGTGTATTATGGCCACACAAACTTTGTTTATAGTATTGCAGTCCTTCCTAATGGTCAGGACTTTGTAAGCAGTGGGGAAGACAGGACATTGCGGGTGTGGATAGATGGGGAGTGTAAGCAGACCATTCCCCACCCCACCATGTCCATTTGGTGTGTCTGTGTTCTTCAATCTGGAGACATTGTAACAGGGTCAAGGTAAAAAAAAGTTTGTCATTAAAGGAATATAGACATTGGGACAGGGTCAAGGTAAATAACTCTTGTCCTTAAAGTAACATAAACTGCTTGGGACAAAAATATTTTATGAAATTTAACATGTTTTGAGTTGTACTTTTTAGCAGTCATGTAAAGATTAGTTTTACTTCTTCTTTTCCTCACTGAACAATTTTCAGATGCATATAATGTTGTCATGTTTGTAAGCTCTTCGCAACAATAGTCTGTACCATGACATTGCTTAGCTCATTTTGTTATTGAGACGACTTGTCATTTGATTGAACATGACTTCAGTTTTGGTAGAGTACGGTTAGTTACGACATAATTTGGCTTCTTTTAAAAATACATAACTGTTTACTAACTTGCAGCATCATCCATAAGGAATCATTGATAGTTATTTTGCTGTTGGAAATAAAGCAGTAGATTCCTGGAGTAGGCTGCACAAATCCAAAGCCATATAAATAGTTTCATTGCATATTCTCCATAATTCATCTTCGTTATTTACTACATATATTTGGTTAAATTTTGATCTGTATGATTTTTGTTGTTAAAGCAAACGTTTGCATTATGTGTTTAGGCTTTTGAAAAAAGTAACAAGAAAAGAGCGAGTGCTACAAGCTTTGTAAAATTAAACAAATAATTTATTTCCCTTGAAAATCAAGGTAAAATGAGAAAAAGAACTATTGTTTTACAAATTAAATCCAAAAATAATCCAAGAATTAAAAATTAGAAGTCCTATTATTAAAAAGTACTAAATGGATCTTAGGCCGATAAATCAGCCCTTCACCCGTTACGATTTTGATGTTGGGGTGAGGGGCTGATTTCACCTATTCATTGAAACCTGCAATTATCTGCAGACACTTTTGTCTGCACGTATCAGCGTAAATTTCACACACTTACCGGTATTTTTCGCGGCTGTTAAGCTCCCGTCGGCTCAAGGGTTCTTTTTGCGATATGTACATCATATTTCCGAATAAGATCCTACGTCTGACAACTTGTAGATCCAAGCAGAATAACACAACCCTAAAATACCGTTGACATTTAAGTTTCGTGATCACCATACTAGACAGCAACCAATCCGATGCGACTTCCGCTCGTTCGCTCATTCGAAACACTCGGTACGCTTGTCATGTGACTCGGTTGTTATGCTGGAAAGCGCTAAAGTATGATGGACGAAATAATTGCGGGTGTTCTTGACGAATTGGGCTATGACGTGATATTAAAGGTGGAACAACAAGAAGCATTATTAAAATTAGTTGAGGGAAAGCATGTTATTGCTTTTTTACCCACCGGATTCGGGAAAAGCCTGATATATACTCTTTTCCCTATCATCAAGAGAAAGGTAACGTGAATTTAAGAAATGTTGATAAAATGACATTGCTCTTTATTGAGTTAGGAGTTATTTGTATGTGAGAATAGTGATAATCGATTGGGCGAGTTGTGTTGGTGATACTAATAATATTTATTTGTGTTTTATGCCACTGACCCAAGATACATATCCATACATCATGTGGTACAAAAAAGATGTCATAGTCACAAGTGCGTAACAAAAGAACATCGTAGTTATAAGAAGTAATATACATAAAAGTAATAATTATTGCATTTTACAGGTATAAGTTATATAGTTATATACTGCACAGTATTCAAACAATGGGATTTAAGTGTGACCATAAAAGCTGTGGAGCAAGATTTGTGATGATCTAAAGTATTATGTAACAGGAGTCGTTGATAAAATTATTATGATTATTATTGACAGTATGACATTATCCTTTTTTGGATTAATAGGATTAATATGAAGTTATAATAATTTCTTTTGTCCTTTTCATAGTTTTGATATTTAAATCTTGCCAGTGTTCATTGGAAAGTGTTGGATTTATGGAATGTTAGACAGAATCTTACTGATTATGCCATTTCTCTTGGAGACCTAATATGGGATGTTTTGATTCATATAAATTATGAATGCCTTCTACATTAAAACATAATTACCACACAATTCATGAAAATTCTGTATCAATCTTCATAGCATTGTTAAATGACAGTGTTCTTTTGTTTTATTCTTATTAATGAATATAATAAATTATTCAAGTCTGTGTTTTTGTCTAGAAAATTTAAATAGTAATAACACATTGACAACATATAAAGATGATCACATAACAGTTTCTGTATATTATCATTGTGATAAGGCTAATACTGGTGCATGGAAGCCAAAAAAATTAAATGTGACATTGTATAAAAAAAATGATAAAGTACAATTCAGAATTTTTTTTTTTTATAAATGCATGAAATAATAGTTTTCTGTTCTTTTGATCTTGACTTCAGTTGACCGGTAAGCACCAAACAGTGCTGGTTATATCACCACTACGGGCCTTGATGTTAGACCAACAGGCAATAATGAAGACACACAGCATCAAAGCCCAATGCATTGTAAAAGACATGCCAAAGGAATCCATTCAAGGTAACTTTCCATTGACAGTCATGCATATATAAAATAGTATGTGTAAAGGAAAATGATTTATTAAAATTTGGCACAAAAATTTATGCAAACCAATTAATAACTTTCCACAAAGTATCTAATATACTAAGAGATTTATGGTGATGTTGATTTCTGTCCTTATTACATACCAATCAAGGTAATACAAATAATTATTGAAAGAAATAAATCAACTGTTATATTTAGCATGGGATATTGTAATCATACACTAATGGTAGACTATCTTTATGCAAGAAACCTTAAGTTATTTTGGTGAAAGAAGTAGTTTCTTCATTCAGATCTGTATTTATCTTAAACATAACCTGTTTTATATTTTTGTTATTCTTTTACAAAGACAAGATGTAGAAAAAATCTATTACACAATCATAATGTAAAAACTGTTAATGTATGAAAAGGATAGTAATCAAATTTCACATTTCTACAGATATCAAAAATGGAAATGTAGATGTTATTCTGGCCAGTCCAGAGGCTATCATGAAGAAGGAATGGTTACAGATTGTACATCAAGAACCTTTGTGGTCACAGCTATGTCTCCTTGCTTTTGATGAGGCTCACTGTATTTCACAATGGTGATTATTATATTTTTTATACTGAAATGTATTGTACAACATAATAGAATACTGTGTAACAGAGTCTGTCTTTCGTTTATAGGAGTTAAATACAATATTGTCCCTGTTTCCATGCAGCAAAATTCTTTTATTTAAAGACTTTGAGGTGTGTATTTGAAATCAGATAAAATAGCTCTCTAAATTCAAATGAGACATTATGAAAATAATATTGCAGGAAACAAATACTACCTATGAATCTGAATCATACAAAAATTGCATGTACTCGTGTAGCTCTTAGTGCCTTGGGTCATTTACTTCAAGTTCAGTACAATCATTCTTATAGCAAGTTTAATTATTCCATAACAGGGGACTTGACTTTAGAACGGAGTATAGAAAAGTGGCTGAGCTGGTGACTCATTTCCAACACATTCCATCTCTTCTCTTTACTGCCACAGCAACAGAAAAAGTGGAGAAGGATTTGAGGACTCTACTTGCACTTCCTACTGGGGACACATATACCATTGCCAGACTTCCAGACCGGTACTTCATTCTTTTATTTAACATCTGTTCTATGATTTTTATGACCATTCACTTTCACTTATATTTTAAGTATTTTGTTTGTTTGTCTGTTTATTGCTATTTCAAGAAATATGTAAATTATTGTACAAACCTGTCTCTAGCTGTATTTGCCTGAAATAAACCCCAACACCACAGTAAAACTATACATTGGTTGTGGATATTTATAACATTACACACATCTTACCGACCTATTCACATGCTATTAAACTTTTATCTGATGAAGAACTGACATACAAATAAAAACAACTACTAGCAGTGGTAAGATGTAATAATCAAGGGATACTTGAGTAGAAATAGGGTTAACACATTATTTAGTTTTGTTTTGTTTGAAACAAATAGGGGAAATGTAAGTTGTTATAGCATAACTTTTATAATATTCAACACATACTCCCATAGTGGTAATACACACACCCTTCCCCACTGTTGAAAACCTCTTATATTCAAGCAAGGTACAAATTTCATTCTCTTCATTCTACATACATATTTTACCTATCTAAACTTGCCACCTCTCTTATCAACCGTTTGCTGTCTGCTTAAAGTGACTGCACTTTTTGTAATGCAGTGTTCAGTTTTCTTGTGATGAATTCCAACAAATTATAAATAGTGATCATGGGCTTTCTGTCCGATAAATATGAACATTTAAACAGACACAAACAAAATTAGTGAATAAAGTAAATGTAAGGTGAAACAAAATGTCCTGACTTGTATTTGTTTCTTGTGCAACATAACACTAGTATTAAAAAAGTGTTTCTCTTTCAGACCTAATATCTACATACATATGGAGAAGTGCTCAGAGAAGTATGAGGAAGTGCTTGCATGGTTGCCACAGCATGTCATGTCCAGGAAGGAGAAGTCCCAGAAGATAGTTGTCTATTGCAAAAGCATGAGGGATTGCCAGAACATTTTTATGTGGCTCATGGAAGACTTGGCAGAGAATGCATACAAGGATAAACAGCCAGCTTCCAATAATCGTCTAGTTGAGATGTTCCACAGTAGGACAGATAACAAATCAGTGACTAGAATTCTGGAAGATTTTGTGAAACTGCAGGGTTCCATCCGAGTTCTTATATCTACCGTTGCCTTTGGTATAGGAATTCAGGTTGAGGATATAGATGTTGTAGTACATTGGGGGGTTGAAAATTCAGTTCTCTCCTATTGGCAAGAAGTTGGAAGATGTTCTAGGGATGGGCATAAAGGACTTGGATTATGTTACATATTTCCTATATCTCTTAGCCGCTGTTCAGATGAATATATGAAGAAGCTTTGTAACACATCTGACTGTCTGAGACGTTGTGTGCTGGAACAATTCCTTCTCTCCAACATGGACCAATCATCTTTACCATCGTCCAGAATGTGTACTCAAGAGGATTGTGATTGGTGTGAATGTAAAGCCTGCATGTGTTGTGTTAACTGTATGTACAGATGTGGATGTGCATGGAAAACCTGTGAATGTCATTGATTGGTTGTAGAGTTCTGGTTGAAATACATATTAACAGATTGGAATGTGCCCTATGTGTAATTCAGTGAAACATTACAGTATTCAAGGCTCTCTAACCTAATTTAGAACAAATTACTACATAAGATTGGTTTAAAGTTATCTTTTTATACTTTTTTTATGGTTTAACGCCATTCTGCAGCACAATATAGGCTATACATGGCGGCCAGTATTAATGGTGGAGGAAGAAACCGGACACACACACCCCCCCCCCCGAAAGAACCACCGATCCACGAGAAGCTAATAGCAAGCTTTCTCACATAACTACATTTGCCGAACCTTAGACTCGCACAAATGCAGACAGAGGTGAGATGTCAGTGGTCCGTAACGGACAGCGCTTTAGCCCACACAGCCACTCGGGGCCCCTTTTAAAGTTATCTGCTTATATATATATATATATATATATATATATATATATATATATATATATATATATATATATATATATATCAATGCAGGAAACAAATACTAACAATGAGTCATACAAAAATTGCATATACTGGTACTCATGTACAGTAATATGTATATATTATTTTACCATTTTAAGTGGATTTTGATGTAACTCATAGATGTTTCAGCACATACTGGGCAATATAACACTGCAACTACCATAAGATGAAAAATGCATAGAAATTTGATTGGCATATCATCACATTCAAGGCTTACTACATGAACTGGTGACTAACAAGTGGACTGCACATAATTCATTGACACATCATTCTGTTGGAAACAAGCTGACATTTAAGAAAAAGCTGATTAGAAGTACATGTTTAAAATATGCCTAGCCATGTGCTCCACTTTCCATTCCAGACTTCCTAGACATTATTTAATTGACACGTCAACATATCGTGACTGTATAATCCCATATATTACAGTGGATTTGGACTGTATTAAATTCAATAACACATCAGCACATTCTATGCTAAAGAACCTAATGTAAACTATATATTACATGTACTTGTAAATAACAAATATATATTTAGTTTACAGTCAGTCACAGATACATCAATACATTCTGTGTGATATAACATGGTGTAAACCAACAAGTCTGGTATGTCTTCTCTGCAAAAGCCATCCATAACTCACATGTTGTAACACTGGGTATTAGTAGATTAAAAAGAGTATGAATTTATATACTTAATGTTGCAAATAAAGTTGTCTCAATCAACTATAATCTCCAGTCTTTTGCTCATTTTCTTTAGATGCTTCTGAATCCTTTTCTTAAACTCTTCCATTTGATTAAATGTTGATACAGAATGAATATCAGGGAATGCTGAGTGACATCTTCCTGAGATAAACTCACAGCATTTGTTGTCTAAGATGATTTTCACAAGGTCCTCAATATCAGCATTCCTCCTCACAACACCTTTTGATCGCTTGAAATTGCCACGGTTAAGTATCTTGTGATCAAAAACATACTGAAGTGTTTTCTTTATCCCCACCATTTGACTGTGTCTAGCTATGGTGTCATCAGTCAGATTTCCACTGGCAGTCTTGACAGCCTCCTTGTATTCTCTGTTGAAAAATTCCATTTGTAAGTCCATTTCAATATTGTGTCCTTCTTTCCCTGCAGTATTAACTGTTCTGTTCCATCGAAGTTGGTGTGCCAGACGAGAGGACACTCCACCATTTAGTGCACTTAAAAGATTATAGCCACATACAAAGTACTTGGGGTGGTGCTGATCAAAGAACTCTATCATATCATGCCTCCAGTGGCTGATTATTCTATCTCCATCTCCTTCCCTGATAGCATCATGACGGGCCATTTCTCCTAGAACTCTCCATAAAAGAGCCTTGGAGTATTCAAATACGTGATCCTGCTTTGAGTTGTAGTCTTTGTTACATTTTGTTGACATGACCTCACACTGTCCAGAGCAAAACCACTCATCAGCTGGGACATCATTGTCACTTAACCCCAAACATGTGAGATGAAACCATCTTCCTTTAGGACAACTGTAATTATCACAACATATAAACTCTTCAGTATCACTCTCTAACTGGCACAGGCCACAATAGCTGGAATCAGCATTACAGTCTTGTAGCTCTGGAGGATGGAATCCTAAGGTTGCCACTTTCTTTGCAATAGACTGAAAATAGCACCATAACTTTCAATGTCTTTGGGAATATAGTCTTTGTCTATCATTGATCTTGAACTGGCTATGACATAGGCCTCTGTAGCAAAGCGTAGTAAATCGGTGGCATAATTGAAGCAGGAGCTGGTTTTGCTGTTGACATTGTGGTGCCTGTATCTGTTTCTAATATAATATAACGTGCCCACATCACGTGCACTTTGGGGTCTATACATCAGCTTGAATGTATCCTGCAAAAGAAAGGTTTTGGGTCTGTACTACTTATATATTGTAAATATTTGTTGGGTATGATAATTTGTCAAAAGTAAGATTGGTACATCTGGAGATTTTGTTTATAATGACTTGGAAATAGGATCAGATATATATGCATATGCAAATAAATGTTGAACAAACGTCCTTCCAGTATGTTTTGTGAGGCCTTGGCAGGGAGTTTTACTAGATGAATTGACAAGTCAGAATCAGCATGCACCCTCTGCAAATATTGTCTAATTAATTTATAAAACAACATCCCAATATAAAATTTTTGTGTTATACTTTTACTTAATACTAAATAATAATTTTATTTCAAATATATGCTTTCTTACAATATTAGATTTAATAACGGTGTTTAGGGCATTCTAGTTTACACATCTCGAGAATGAAAAAAGTTCCATTCAGCTTTCATATCATATTCATTTCTTTATACAGAATGCATTGTAAATAATGCTATAGATAAGCAGTCCTCATCATTATTAGTTAATTGTAAATGAGACCACATGAATCCATGGGCATATAATATAATTTTGCATAGGGAGTTTATATCTATAATTTATTTCATTTCAATTAAGTCTTGATCCTTTATTATAACAAGGAATATTGTACTTCTTCTGATCAAAAGATATTCAAATACTAGAAAAAGCATATCAACAATTAAAATTTGTGGAAACTGAATTTTAAATAGCAATCACATATATTGTTTGCTTCCTATTCCTACCTCTAATAGTATGCCACGTTTGTGCCACTCCTGTATTGCTGGAACAAGCCCTTGTAATCGGTCCTACTTGGATCCCCCATTGATTCTCGCAATTTGTGCATCATTTTCCCTTTCACAACTGAGGGCATCCCCATAAAGAATACATGATACTGGGTCCGAGTCCAATCTTCCTGGGACATATTGTTGATATTCTACCATGATATCAACCATATCTGTAATTTTGGTCTCATCCTTTGCCAAAACACCTAGGGGAATCTGTAAAAAAAGATGGTGCAATTTTATTATTGTGTAAATAAACATTCAAATATAGTCAAAACAAAATGATTCTCTGTGCCAAAAATGGTTGATTGAGACTAGTTTGTACTTAATTAAGTACAATCAAATGCAAATAATAATTCAGACTGGTTTGTATCATATACAATCAATTACAAACATTAAGTGACTATTAAATTAATATCCTCAAATAAACTATCTAAAACTTTGATCTTCTTCTAAGACATCAAGCCTATCACATTACTGAAAAAGGGCCTCATCTCTTCCTCAGTACCAAAGGACACCAAGCAATGTAAAAGATGAAAAGTATTCATTTTGGGAACTGCATAACTAACTGCAAGATGATTTTTGCTTTGATCAGCTTCAATGTAAATAATATATGTTCTTAATTTGTCACGAAGTGTCAAAATTCAGTATATATATATATATATATATATATATATATATATATATATATATATATATATACTTACAACTTTGCTCTTCTGTCCAAGTTCTTTTGAATATGTATGGGGGATGTGGGCCTGCACTCTATCCTGGAGGCATTTGAATGGTTCTTCCTGCACCAGTATTCTTTGCACTAATATAATGAATTCATATCTGTAAAACAAAAAGTGTTTTTATGAAAATAAAGTGCAATATAGAAGTTCAATGGTATCTGTACCTATGAACTCTTCAGTATTAATTAATATAACATACTACTAAATTCAAGATAGATAACAGTTTTCCTCTTTTCAAGTCAATTTTTCTAATTACAAGAAACTGACACTAATATTAGTTTAAAATTCTTTGCAAATATTATTGTGCATAACTATATTAGGAATGAAAGCAATAACAATCTTTACAGGTTTATTTGCACATGGGGGGGGGTAATATCATGCATGTACTTTCCTCCCACAGTCCAAAAGTATAGAATGTTTGGAATGAATTTGAGTATTGGATGTGCTGTTGTGCTTGTAGCTTTGAGTGAGCTGATTTATGTATCCCAATGATATGATACAGAATGTTAATTGTTTTTAAATAAATTATTCCTGTAAAATTAAACATGGCAAAATATTATTTTAGTGCTGAACTTTAAACAGGAATGATAAAATCTTGTTTACTTTAAAGTTATTTACAGACTGTGACTTGACTATAACACAACAATATACCCTGCATCTAATTGAAAAGGTTGCGTTAACTTAACTGTACGAGAATGGTACTACAAAAGATGTTTCTTACCTGTCTTGTTCGGAGTCTGCTTGAATCACGTGATAGTCACATTCACGTTGCTACAACCGAGTCACATGACCAAGCGTACCGAGTGTTTCGAATGAGCGAACGAGCGGAAGTCGCATCGGATTGGTTGCTGTCTAGTATGGTGATCACGAAACTTAAATGTCAACGGTATTTTAGGGTTGTGTTATTCTGCTTGGATCTACAAGTTGTCAGACGTAGGATCTTATTCGGAAATATGATGTACATATCGCAAAAAGAACCCTTGAGCCGACGGGAGCTTAACAGCCGCGAAAAATACCGGTAAGTGTGTGAAATTTACGCTGATACGTGCAGACAAAAGTGTCTGCAGATAATTGCAGGTTTCAATGAATAGGTGAAATCAGCCCCTCACCCCAACATCAAAATCGTAACGGGTGAAGGGCTGATTTATCGGCCTAAATGGATCTGAGTTTGAGTCCTGATGAATCCACAATGGAAGGCAATGATGTATGCTGTGGTCAGCATCATACTGATGTGTCAACAGTTCCATGTTGAATCACAGAAAATAAAATTCCAGTTTTGAATTTCAAATACATTTAATTAATGTCCATGTCCAAGAATTTTGTAGGAGCACTTGTATTTATTTTCAGGGAAAATAATCTTGAATTCATATATTTGGAAAAAAAATTAAATATTAAACTCCAACTGGTCAGAACAAAACACTTTTAAGTGTCATTGGTTTAGATCCTGACTAACTAATTCTTATCATAACATAAATAATAAGACTGGCTAAAATGCAAAACAGATACCTGGATATGGGTCATTTCTCTGGAAAACCTAATTGATGCATGTTAAACAACACATAGGCCTGATATGACTATGACGGAAATCAATAGTTCTATTCTGGGAATGGATTTATAAAAAAAACTTTTCCCTAGAAACTATCACTGGTTCTGAATCATGGTCAGAAACTAGAAACAGTGTTTCTGTTATTTGTTGATTAAAACTGAATTAAATTTCCGGACATTGTCAAATCCAGTAAATAAAATTACGTTACAATAACATGTAATGGAATAAATAAAAATGTAAACTAACAAACAAACAATTAAATCAAAATATAAATTCAATCAAATATACAAAACATACAAAACAATTAGCTAATCTGTTGACCAGTGTGTTGCGCTGATTGACTGGATTTTACTTACAGATGTCACAGCTATGAAAAGTTAACATATCCTTTCCTAAAACGGGACTGCACCGTAATAGACACTAAAATGACTCATCCACTGTTTTCTTGAAGCCCTCATAACTAGGAATCAGAACATATGCCACTTTTCCAACTGTATGTTAGTGTTTGGGGTGTTTGATTTTGTGTGCAGCTTTATAGTAATGAAACTAGCGTTTGAAATGTGTCCCATTTTTTAAAATTCTGTATATAGCAAACTTCTATGGACTGTGAACCAGTCAGTCACAGTAGGTCAAAACTATAGTGTAATTACATCTATGTATACTGTACTTTCTCACAATAACCTGTTTATGGCAGTCACGATGGTGATCTACTATATAAGTGATGTAGCCTTATATTCAGGTATTTTAATGTTACTATTAAAACTAAATAGTGAAGTTAGATCAAGACCATATCCACTTTTATAAATGGCTTGGCTAATACTGCAGTGCTTTATAGAGAGGGAGTACTGTATATACAATGTGTCAATAATAACTTCCATGACTACTGAAATTGGTAATTTCTATGTTAATGTATATGATTCTAAATTGATATTAAGTTGTGTCATTTTGCAGTGATGGCGTTTTACGTGTATTCACTTGTAACCATGAGATGTATGCCTCGGTTGAAGAACAGCAAGTCTTTGAAGATGATGTGGCCACTGCTGAGGTGCCTACACAAGTTGGCGATATCAATATAAACGAACTACCAGGACGTGAAGCCCTTCTTAATCCAGGTTAGGTGTCATCAGTTAGTTACCCAACATGAATCGATTTTACAATTAAAAGTTGATTTGATTATAACACTTTCTGTAGATTCTGCCAACAGTTTTAAGATTTTTGAAAGGCATTGGATAATACATTATTGTTTATTGTTATATGGTATGTCAGTGTCAGCAGAGTTGGGAACTAAAATGTATGTTGCCCATTTTGTTGTGTGTTCATTAATTTGCATATAACTGTCTTAGTATTTTGTTACCATTTCAGTGTCTCAAATCCTCATACACTTATGAAAACTGGTATGTGGATGCATCTCAGAAAGAGTAATTCATTCATAACAAAACTTTTCATTGTTACCTAATTTGCATGCTTGAGTGACTTTTGTTTATTTTCATCTGTTCTTTCATTTCACACTCAATATCTGGGACTGTTTCACCTGCACTCATGATACAACTCTGTGCAAGTAAGTAAACCTTACCAAAACTAGGTAAATGTGTCCTGCTTTGCATATTTGAGTGACTTTTGTATATTTTCATATGTTCTTTAATTACGCACACAATATCTTGGACCTTATTCATGAATATTGGTTTGTATGTGCAGCTTGATTAAAGTAACTCAAACATTCTAATTATTGTGACCAAAATCTTGTATGTAAGTGACTCTTATATTATTATTTGTTCATTTGTTATGACCCAGATATCTTGAATAGAGGCCCAGGGTGGCCAAGTGATCTGTGATGTGTGCATTAATAGATCACTCACACATTTCACCTCTTTCAGCTTGAGTTCAGGTTTCAGTTCAAACAATGTGGGTATGTGACAAAGCTTGTCATTAGCTTCCCATGGGTTGTTGGTTCACAGCACCATGTATGGAATATGATATAATGAAAATGGTATTAAACCCAATCAAACCAAACCAAATCAAAGATCCTGAACACTATTTCAACTCCATTTTAGAAGGTTGATGTGGATACCTTTGGATGCAATTTCCATATGTTAGTGGCTTTTATATTTTCAGCTGTTTGTTCTTTACTCTTGTAAAAGCTTTCATCCAATTTCACATCTACTCAGGGGCCCTGAGTGGCCGAATGGTCTAAAGCGCTGTCCATTACAGATCACTGCCATCTCACCTCTGTCTGCATGGGTTCGAATCTAGGGTTCAGCCAGTTTGGGTATGTGAGAAAGCTTGCCAGTAGCTTCTCGTGGGTCAGTGGTTCTTTCCAGGGTTTTCCGGGTTCTTCCTTTACCATTAATACTGGCCGCCATGTATAGCCTATCTTGTGCTGAAAAATGGCTTTAAACCATAAAAACAAACAAATAATAACAAACACATCTACTCATAAAAATTGCTATTTAGATACACCTTGACAAAGGTAACTCATCCATATCAAATATATGTTAGTGTGATATCACCTGAACACTGTGTGACTTTTGTATTTCACCTGTACCTGTTCATTATAGTCTTTTTATCTTTGATGCTGTTTCATCTGCACTCAAACATAGGCCATTTTCATTTCATATTTTATACTTTTTGTGATTAACTGAAAACTTAAAATTGACATCTTTAGCTGGCTTTAGTGTCTAGCTGCATTTTTTTTATGTTTCATATGCAAAAGAACCAGAAATCTCAAAGTTACTTTCTTTATCAGGTTTGAAAGATGGACAGACAAAGATGGTGAGAACAGATAAAGGAAAAGTTGAGCTGTACCACTGGGATGCAGGGGAGTCTCAGTGGAAGAAAATAGGGGATGTAGTTGGCTCAGGAGCTGCCCAGAAGACCCCAGGGAAAACATTATATGAAGGACTGGTAATTTTAATATTGTCTTGAAACAGATTGAAGATTATATTAACAAGGAGAGGGATGAACTAACAAATATCTCTAATTTAAACTAGATCTGTTTCTGCTTGCTTTTACAGATATCATGCTTTCTGTGCATATTATCACACAACTACTGTGGGATGTGGTGGGAAGTTGGAAAGGATAGGTGGGATTTAACACAATTTTGAGAATCCAAAATCTGTTTGATTTATGATGTCAAAAAGTATTTTAAAAATGTTATTTTATTTTGCATTTTTATGCTTTAGGTCTGGAAAATACCAAAATTATAAAGCTATAAAGTGTGCCCTTCTTGCTAAATTGGACAAGTTAATTACCATGTTTTGTAAACTTGATGATTATGGTTTATGAAGGAGTTATGGTACTGGACAGAAAGAGCTTTCTTTGATCAAATGAGGGAGAAAGCATCCTGGCATAGAAATGGTATCATGATGTTTGAAGTGAATCATGGAGATTACCAATAGAGATGTGATAAATATAATATTTTGTTGTGTAATTGTAGTTGTATAACCTCTGATGTGGATAACTGAAATCATTTCACAGTACCAGATTAGAATGAGAAATGAGAAAACTATTAGTATTTTGTGTAATTGTAGTTATATAACCTCTGATTTCGATAACTGAAATCCATTCACAGTACAGTGTGACCCCGCAATAACGCGCTCTGCGATAATGCAAATTTTGTTATAAAACAGTTGTGGTGTGGCTCACAAAATATCATATATTCATTCACATGAAAAAATATTTTTTGTTCACAGTATGTGAAATAGTGTTCCTGAACTATTAAATATATGTATGTGAAATATATGTATGTGTATTTTTCATGTACCAGGATATAAAATATATATTTTTAAAGTATGAGAAATAGTGTGTAAAATGTTTGATATAATTTTGGGGAAGAGTTTGTGTCTGAATTTGAATATAATATGATTGTGGCATGGCTTCTGAAATGTAACAATTTCACCAGGTTCTTGAAGTGTTGTGCCAGAACAAACATGATCGGAAATGTTACTTATTGCTGAATCATGAGTAAAGTCAGTTAGTTGTCTTTGTAATTCTCTTAAATTCTGTATACAATCCTTGCTCAAACAGCAGATGACATGTGTTTCTTCTTTAACTGCATACACAAACAAGCAGCAGACAATACGGTTGTTGATAAAAGATTCTTACAATTTAATAAACATAAAACAATGCCGCCTTATTGGTTGGGCTAGGCAGTGTTATTAAACACAATCAATTAATCAGTAAATGATGTCCACTTTATTAACTGGAAATTAAAAGGGTATGAAATTGTGCTTGTGTTCAGCTTTAAAAAACTTTATATGAGTGACTTGTGACCATTGCAGGCCCATTAAACTTAGTTTCCGGGTTTTACATGTGTATGGCATTTGCTTTTGAACTTGTTATTTTACTGTTATGGAAAAGTAAGTTCACAAATGCATGTCATTATTTGCCCACGTAAAATTGTACACCTTAGATCAATTAAAGAAGGGCAAACAACAAAGCTTGCCAGAGATCTAGGAATTAGCGAGTTCAATCTGCATGGGTGAAGAACTGAAATGAAAAGCATGTGTTGATTGTTAATTATTCTTGCTGTAGTCATTCAAACAAATAGGCATATAAGTGTTAATTTTTGGGAATTTACTATGGATAAAGGTACACAGAAACATGTATGAGAAAATCTTGGCAGTATAAAATTAATAGACACTGTTCATAGGCCCTGGAACATAATGAACTGTACATGTGCTTCATCCTTCATAACCTAATTTTACTGTTATTTTTTCCCATTGAATTCAAACATAATGATCGGTGACAAAATTATTGAATTTTTAAAATATATATGCATTTTTTGCAATGGAATTACATGTATTATGGATGAATTGCATGCCACGACAGTACGATATCAGACTGTCAGTAAACAGTGTTAATACTCTGTTCATGCTATATATTGAACGTTGAATTCAGACACAAGGATCTCTGATAAAATTATTGAATAATTTAAATTTGTGTGCAATTTTTCAATGGAATTACATGCGTTATGGATGAACGGCATGCCACTACAGTAGAATAGTAAATGGTATTTATACCCTATTCATGATATACATTAGACATAAATACATGTAATACAAAACCCAGCATTAATGCGACCTTGCTATTAATGTGATCCAATTTTGTAAACCCTGATTATTACGTTATAGCATGGCTCCAATGTACCAGATTAGAAAGGTAAATGAGAAAACTAATATGTAATAGCTTATTTATGTTCCAACTTTTTATTTTTAATGAATCCTCTGAACTTTTTGAAATTTAGATTTTAAGTGTTATTTGGTAGCTGTTCTTTCAGAATTTAAATATAAAATATAGTGTGCTTCTAAGTCTTTTCATTTACACACAGAAGCTTACTTCAACTTACCCCAATGGCAGGTCAGTAAAATATTAGATTCAAACAGTTTCATTCTGAATCTTTCATTGTACATGTTAGCTATGCAAGGCAGTTTTTTAAAAGCATATATGCCAGGGTACAGTGATTGTGCAGAAGGATCACATGAAAGTTATACAAAATTCTAAATTGTATCCATGAATGAAGATTCCACATTGAAATTGCCTTCACTGGGTCCCAAGTATCTTTTAATTAACAGCCATAACTCAGTCATAAAATCTGTCAGTAGTTGTTTACTTTACACCTTGGGTCTCAAGTACAAGGGATACTGTGTACACTGTTCTCCAAATTTGGGAGATACATAGCATTTTAATAGGAAAAGAAAAATTGTAGATAGTTAAAAAATGCGCTAAAAGTGCACACCTATCGCTCTCAATGTTCTTATTTGCTTCATCAGTGTTGTAAATTTTAGTTTCTCATATGCACTGTGCTATCATATTTTCCCTTGGACAACTATGTTAGTGTAATAGTTTTTGATGGGTACTCGAGTAACACATGAAAAGATTAACATATTTTAATATCTGGTTTATCCAAAACAAGCTGCATTCTGGATCTTGCTTTCATTTAACTTTAGTGTTAACTTTATTATTATAATAATTTATATGTATGAATTACTTATCTTTTCAAATTGGTTTATCCAAAACAAGCTGCATTCTGGATCTTGCTTTCATTTAACTTTAGTGTTAACTTTATTATTATAATGGCGTTAAACCCTATAACAACAACAACAATCATTGCTAAAATGTTATTTTAGAATCAATGTTTATTAACATCTTTCAGTTTTAATCATCTTTAATCATTGTTAATGACTGTCCATTGCTAGTGTCAACCTTAGATGTTGTTTTATTTGCACTAACAAAATGTAATAGGAATACTTTTCATTGGTTGTTTCCTGATGGAAAAGCAAGTCCAATGGCTGCACAGTGTTCAAGATTTCATTGACTTAAGATAGAATGTTGTGGACAACCCATGATCAAATGCTCAAGGTGCAACACTTGTTAACTGTAATGCTTTGTTTTATCAGTTTTACAAATCAAATAGAACCTGATTTCTCAATGAAAGCTGTTTGTAGACTGCCCACATGTTGACATGGTAATGGGCTTCTGCCTCTCTATATGTGGTTAATAGCTTGAGAAGTTTTAAGAAATTTTCTCTCTTTTCAGGAATATGACTATGTATTCACTGTAGACATTCAGGAGGGAAAACCTCCTTTAAAACTGCCATACAACATAACTGAAGATCCATGGTTTGCAGCCCAGAAGTTTCTGGAGAAGAATGAACTCAGTCAGATGTTCCTAGACCAAGTAGCCAACTTCATTGTAGAAAATACTAAAGGGGTTGTCCTGGGACAGCCTCAAGCCGGATACGATGATCCTTTCACAGGTACCCTTTTTCAACTTGGGGATTCCCTTTTAATTTCTGAATTTATGGTATCATAGCTCATTTTGATTTCTCCATTATGATATGTGGTTGGTTTATACTAAGGTGGGTATTAAGGGTATAATACAAGATTACAAACAAGGATTGAATATAGAACTATAAGAACAGAAAACTTTGTTAATGATGCTAATATTGTCTCAGTTGTGTTCTACACATGTGATTGTGGCAGTAGTTTATTGAATTAGTCTGAATATATGTGCCTACAAAAACTTCACTTTTGGCTGCTCATAATGACATAGCTAGCATCATGCTATTACAGTGGAACCAAAATGAGGGCCGGAGATTGAGCCGAAATCTAGATTGTGTGCTAGTTGAATTTTTAATGATATTTCACTTTATAAATATTCCATAATGTTGACAGTCTTGTGTTAAAATATTTTTTGCTATAAAATATTAATGCAATTCTTTAAAATATTCTGTCAATCACTGCATGCAATTGTTATAATGTATAGTAAACAGTTAAAACGATCATGTATACCGTGCATTTATGGCTAGTGCAAAGTAAAATACTTACCCATTGAATAGCTGTTTATAAAAAAGATAACATCTCTGTAGTGAATCATGGATAAAACTATGCAATGTAGTAATTGCAGTTGGTCCAGAAAGTTTTGTTATATATTACTGTGCCTTAAGAAGTTGAGGAATACTCACACAATCATGTGAAAATGTACCTAAAAGTTTGTTTACTTATTTCACGAAGACAGCATCAGCTCTTTACACAAAATCTGATATTGATAGACAGTTAAACTTATCGGACACTTGCTATAATAAGTTTATGGAATCGACTTGTATGACATGCTACAATTAGTTATGGAATGGACTTGTATGACATTGGCTGTAATAAGTCTATGGAATGGACTTGGATGACATGCTGTAATAAGTTTATGGAATGGACTTTGCTGATGCTATAATAAATTTATGGAATGAACTTATATGACAATGACTATAATAAGTCTTTGGAATGGACTTGTATGACATGCTGTAATAAGTCTATGGAATGGATCATCGGCTACAGGTGATACTATAGAAGAAGAGGAAAGTGCTTGTGTTTTGACACGAACTGAAACTTTTGCACAGACCGATGACATGGAAATAATCGGTACCTCATCCACAGCATGTGAAACCAGAGACTGAATTAAAGAAGAAAAGAAATCAAAATTCCAAGACACATGGTTGATGATCTTCAGCTTGTTCAGGAAAGACCCAGATGGAGGTTTGTTTTTTTAAAACAGCAGATTGAGAGGGATTTAGTTCACAAAACAGAATTAACACTGCTGTTAAACATCAGACACAGTGAAGAAACTGATGAGTATTCAGATACAAAGGGGTTATATATATTGATAAAAAGCAGAGAAGAATAGTTACCAGCACAGACAAATGAATTTCGAATGCATATAGTTTGTATATTTGTTGTCAAAGAAGTTATATAAGTCATTCAATGTTCATCTTAAATAAGGTATGAATATACCTTGTTATAATGTAGTCACCACTCATCAGCTCCCATTCCACATTGTAAATACACCCACACCCAGGTAGGTGTTGGGGACCTTCCCCTCTTTCCTGGCAGCATCTCTGCGTATATTTTATTAAGTCTGTGACATTGTCTTGTTTTACATATACTATTTCTTTAGACAGGACGTAAGTGATGTTTATAATTGAATTCTTTAATTTTAAGGTGGAAGCAGATACATACCTGGTCAGAGTAATAGTTTTGGGACTGGTGGGACTGATCCCTTTACAGGAAGTGGCCGTTATGTTCCCTCCGTTACTCAAGCCCCTTCTGGAGGAGGAGATGGATTGGATCCTTTCACAGGTGATACTAACCAAAGATAACTTCATTTCAGTTTGTCAATCATGTAAGATGAGTGCTTATGCATAGTAGATCTAGTTTTTAAGCCTCAGGAGACAGGTCTCAGATGTGTTTTAAACTTTTATTAACTAAAAACCATTGAATATAGTGTATATTGTGCACAGTTTAATTTACTTAGTTTCAAATGGCATTGTGAATGGTAAATGGTGCTGCATTGAAAATTGTAACAACTGAAAAATGGATAATAACAGTTTTTTTTCTTCGTGGGCTTAAACTATTTCATACCTTTTCTTTTTTATCTTAACCTGAACAGTTGGCATTCAGCTTTGAAAATTTATGGTTGGTTTTGTTTTGTTTGTTTAACACCATTTTACAGGACATAATTGGCTGCTATAAATGGCAGCCAGTATATTTTGGTGGAAGAAGAACCTGGGAAGAACCACCAAACCATGGGATGCAACTGGTAAGCTTTCTCACATACCATCTTGCCAAAGCTGAGATTTGAACCACATGGTTATTGGTTAGATGCCATTAATCTGTACAGGTGAGTACCTTAGACCACTCATTGACCTGAGGCCCCAAATTTCAAGGTCTCTGATAATCTTACATTTCAGCGCCAATAAGACTAACCTGAAGTTTGTAAGTTGGAAGAGAGCTCATTGTCTAATGATATGTTTCTGTCATCTGCATCATTATTGGCAGTCAGATTAATATCATTCAAGAAATATTGAAAGATTCAATGAGGACTTTTCTTCAAGCCATGTAAAATATTTTAAACCAATTGCAGAAAGAATAAATGTTCATAACAATGGAAAGCCAATCCCTGTGCATCTTAGCGTAGAGGAGAATTCATGGACTTCATGGCGAGTTTTAACATTACAAAGACTTACAGTTACAGCAGGGTTCGTACGGTCTTTGAAGGTCTTTGAGAGTTTGGGAAAAATGAGGTAGCATTTTCAAGGCCTTGAAAGTTTGGGAAAATCGAGCATATTACCCTGAGGTCTTTAAAAGTCTTTGAAAATTGAAATAAACCCCTCAAAAATTAATTTCTTTCCAAAATCACAAATAAAAATATCCGAGATTGTTAGATTCAGATGTAATCCAGTTATCCTGGTTTCTTTCTTTTGATGACCCGTTCAGTTTATTGCCGCCGCATTAACAAAAGAGGCTTTGTTTTGTTTGGCCATCCAAAGTATGCCTCGGCGGCGACTTCAATCACGCATGCACTCTTCATCAAAGCCATACGGTGCCGCTACACACTTCATCAAAGGAAGTCGCCAATAAAATTGCCCATGGTCGTTAGCAGCTGGTTTTCCTGGCTTCTTTCGTTTGACGAATAGTTGAATTTGACTGGACGAGTCCATCAGTTTTAGCCAATCAAAATGTTAATTACACTAATTCTACGTAGAAAGTTCGCGAAAGTTACACGCTCGAGAATTCAAAATTTCTTCATTCGATTTACATCTTCTGCAAGTTCAGTGTTTAAAAATGCCAGGTCTTTGCTCTTTCAACGATATCTGGCTTGAACAAGAGAAGTACAAGGAATGGCTGCAAAAGGATAAGTTATGCAAACGAAAGGCGTTTTGTACATTGTGTAAAAAGACGATCAACTTGGCTTCAATGGGAGAAGGAGCCCTTACAAGTCATGCCAAAGGTAAGTTGCAAATTAGTAACTACATGTTCATTTGGTGGAACAAAGATGCAGAAGTATAAGCAATTGGTATTTTTGGGAAAATAATGGTAATTCATTACTCGTCGGGTATAAAATAAGATCGTTTAGTTTGATGATTTGGTAGATATAGCAAAAGAGGGCCTGTTTAAATGTACTTCTACGGTCGGTTTATTTAACACATTTGAGGAAAAAATTCATTTTCGAAAATTTTGTTCTACATAACAATATTACTTGATTTAATACAGAAACATGCATTGTACTAAATTAAATTCACGGATAAACAGTTTCAAAGTGCGCATGCGTACACTATATTAGAGTTAAACAAGAGTTATTGTTCTTGAATTGTTTATCACAAAAAATGGGGGAAAACCCGCCTAACCTAATTTTAAAGTCAGAGAATTAGGTGCCCACACATCACAGCCTTTTTTAATAAAAAAAAAACAATATTTTATTTCACTTTTTCAGAAGCCATTTTTAAATGGTAATTTGTGTCTAAATAGCTTTTCTTACTAGCATGTAAAACCGATTTAAAAATTACTTTCATGCATCATGAAGTTGTATGTTTTCATTTAGATTCATTAAAATTCTTGCAGTGATAATTACTTTTGTTTCGTTTCTAGGATGTAAGCACCAACAAAATACAATATCTGCAAAACAAGTCGCACCAGTAAGTGCATACTTTTCACAGCCAGCAGCAGATGGTGTGACAAGTACAAAGCAGCCTACCAAAGCAGCTCTAGCAACTTCTACTTTAGCAATGAAATGATGACATATGCCTCCTCTGCAAGACATAAGTACCATGCCTATCTGGATAAGAAGAAAGCAGAGGAGAAGGATGAGAAGAAAAACCCAAAAGGAAAGAAACGGGAGTTGGCCTTGGATGAAGTGGAAGAACTTAAAGCCAAAAAGCTGCGTCTTGAAGCTGACATTGCCAGCCTACATGCTTCCTCTGTACAGAAAGCAGAAGAGGCAGAGTTAAAAGGACTCATTGTGCTTGTCACAGAGTCAAATGCTCTTAGGAGAAGAGCAGAGGAAAAGATGACAGTGGTGGCATCTCTTTCCAAAATGATTGAAGAGAAAAAAAAGCAAATAAAATAATGCATTTAAAGCAGTGCTGATGTCTTTAAGAGAACAATTTATGTTGTATTAAATCTGACACATATGTTACTTATTTCTGGAGAAAAAAACAATGAATGTTAACCTATCTTCTCGATCATTATAATGTAATTTTAGGAAATTAATTATAGTTTGACTTTAATCAGTAAACAATATTGTGGTATTTGGCATTCGTTGTTTTCTCATATGACCTGTATACACAATGTTAGCAAAAATAGGTCTTGGAAATCTCTGTTTGTGGTCTTTGAAAGTTTGGGAAAAGTCTTTGAATTTATCATTCATATTTGAGTACGAACCCTGTACAGGATGGGTTGAATGCATACAGATGTCATTAACTAAGAAAAGAATTGTTGGTAATTGTTAAGTTCATGTAAGAGAAACTTTCTTTATCTACTTTTCAAGTTGTTTGCATTGATATTTTCTTGATAGGTGCAGCACCAGACACCATTTGTGATGCTATTTGAAATGATCTATAAGTTTCAGTATTTGGCAGAATGTGTAGGAAAAGCTCCAGTGTAGATGGAAAGCTTTAGTGTTAAAAGTCAACCCAGAGTGCCTTGGAAAGGTGTTGCACTTTTTGGAACTGTATGATCGTTATTCTTATAGGATCAGTTGGAAAATGAATAAATAATTTAAACAATACCTTGAGATGGTAACTTTAATCTTTTTGTTTTTTAAGAGTATTTAAGAAAACATTTTCATATATCATTTATAATATTATAATCTAAATTGGGATTCACTCTTTCCATGGGTGGTTTCATTGATTGGCTGCTCAAATATCAGTCAAGAAAAGCAGATCAGACGCTCCATGGTGGAGATGCCATTGGTGTGCCAGCCAAAGTGCAGTGGTGATTTGTTATTTTATTGCTCCATCGTGGAGCGTTATTGTAGAGCAAACGTTGATGGATTAAGTCCACCACCTGAATGTGTGTGGTTCCAAAAATAAACAAGCTGTACTGTAAGAATGTTCATAAACTTACTGTTTTACATTTCTGATGAAATCTCAGTAGTTTTTTTTACAGAAAATTAACTCCACAGAATACACCTTCATGATTGATTTGATAAGAAGCTGTGTCAATGCAGATTTATGAATTTTTAATTACTTGTTAGATTATTAATGTATGGATGAAAATTATTTTTTATATTTACTTTTCTGTGTATTTATAGTTTACTGCATTTGTATTGGAAAATATGAACAAGTTTTTCAGAGTGATACTGAAAGTGCAATAATAACTCTAAAAAGACTACTTCATATTTTCCTTTACAAATGCAAAAACCTTGTTATTATGTACTTATTTTGATTACTTATCTTAGGCTTAACAATAGCAGAATACACTTTGAAGAAGAAAGTAAATGAATTTATGCTTTATTCCAAAATGAATATACAATTGCAGATTCATCAGTATACATTAAAAATGTTAATGCACACATAGCACCACCCAGTGACCTTTAACTTCTACTCCTGCTTGAAATTAGTTTTAGAAAATTTCATCTACTTAAAATTGTAGTATAGAGTCATTATGTCAATGAATGCACATTGAAACAACTTTTCCAGTTGGTCAAAAATCAATTGATAATTTTTTTCTGTCGATCCAACTCAATTCTGTTTTTCTGCTTGTCATGGACTGGATTTATTAGCTGAATCTAAATGTTAGAATATTTATTGCATTTCTTACTACTAGTTAAAGAAAACATTTATACTCATTTACTTGCATACTCTTTGTTGGAGGGACCACACCTGGGTACATGATCTGTTTGGCTTCTATGATTGGCCTATAATAGGTTTGTTTGTTTGATTAGGATTTTTAACGTCGCTTTAACAATTTTTCAGTCATATCGCTACGATGTCTGCAGTGAGGCAGTTTATAGTGATGTCTAGCACTGAGACATCATGCCGCAGACATTTAGCATGATGTCTCACCCAGTCACATTATCCTGACACCAGGCCGACCAGTCCTAACACTAACCTCTTAATGCTGAGCGTCAAGCGAGGCAGCTGTTAGTACCATTTTTGTAAGTCTTTGGTATGACTCGGCAGGGGATCGAACCGACGACCTCCCGCTTCCGGGGGGCCTATAATAGGTGTAAATTCAAAACATTGTAGCAAAAAAAGTTAAATGTGGAAAATTGCAAAGTAGCTACTGCAACAGTTCATTCAGACAGCTGAAATAAGTCATCTTGGCTTATTGGCCTTGAGGCTCTTAGTTTTCCACTCATCCTTCACTTGCATTTGTTTCTCGAATTTTGTGTTTTGACTGACTTGTAAAATGGTATGTGTGTGATAGATATGCAACAGCCCTTGGCCGTCAGTATGCTTTTCTGTGCTGTTTTTATAGGAACAAAGAGCACTGGTCATAGTCTAGGAAACCAAAAGATAAATTGTCTTCTACACGAGTATACTTTACTTATTTACTATCAGAATAATTCCTAATACATGTTGCTATTTTATGACATATATTATGCAATATGAAGCCATGAAGTATGGAAAATACTGCCTGATTCTGACAATGCAAAGTTAATAGAGAAAAAAAAATGAGCATATAATACTAGCTGTTTTATATATATATATATATATATATATATTACTTGACCATGTCCAAAATCAGGTTCTATGTATAACTTGATCAGTGACATTTATTTTTGTCAACAACAGTACAGTATACTTTGCTAATATGTTCTCAATGATTGTGGATTAAATATTCTGACCATCATCATAGTAAACATTTTTACTTCAAATTGAGTTAAAAATACAGTCTTGATTCAGATCTTTCCATTAAGTGACATAGTATTTTCACAAAATGGTAATTGCTACCTCCGTGAAGTAGCGGGCTATATGTTTTTTTATCAAAATTTAATCATTTTATGCTATAACATCTTGAAGCAAGGTCAGTCTTATTATTGTGTTCAGTTTTTGATTTGGGTGGATTTATTTAATAAAATTATTGTGTAAGCCTCAGATGGTGGAGGTCATGGTTTTGAACCCAAGCCGAGTCATACCAAAGACTTATGAAAATGGTACTTGCAGCTGCCTTGCATAGCACTCAGTATTAAGAGGTTAGTTTTAGGACTGGTTGGCCTGGTGTCAGGATAATGTGACTGGGTGGGGAAATGATGCAACATGTCCACGGCATGATGTCCCAGTGCTAGACATGATTATAAACTGCCACACTGTATACATCATAGAGATGTGATTAAAAACTTTTTAAGCTAAATCACATACTAAAATCTAAATTATTCACTAGAATTACAAGTTGCACTATAATATTCTTGGAATGGAGCATTAATTTGGAATTATGTGAATTCAAACATAGATGTTTTTGATTATATTGTGTACTTCAAAAGACTCTAGCACCTTTCCACACTCCAAGCCATTAGCACATTTAAGACTATATGCAATAAACACTTGCAATGCAATTCAGTATCAGAATTTATTTGGAATACCTCAGTGATTCAGTTTGAATATGTGGACTTGTGATATAATCTTTAGGGCAATTTGGGATTCACAGTACTATAAGTTCTATTGAAATATTCACTTTGTATTCTAGGAAGATAAATTATTTCTTAGAAAACTTGTTGGATTGTTCTTTTCTGTTACTTGGTTTAAGACCATTGAGTTATAACAGTACTAATTGATAATGAATCTGTTACACAGTATATGGTAGTAATTGATCACAATTTCATTAGTGGCCAATCTTGTCGACTTGTATGATTCTCTATTGTACTTGCATCCACATACATGTATTCATGAATCTGCATTGAAATACTATATGTTTATGCATGAGCTTGGCTAGCCCAACATTTTTATGCCTCCTGCTTAATAAATTCAGTGAGAGCAGGTTATGCATGCAATAATGTCTGTAGACACTAATGATAAAAATTCTCTTTATATGTTTCACAGGGTCTTCGAGTTATCATAGCAGTAACAGTGCTGAAAGGTTAAATACTACAGTTGGTAGCAAGTTCTTCCCTCAGAAATCATTGTTAACCTTTGACACAGCCAATCCCACTCAAATCATAGGTAATAATAATGTTGATAATAATGATAACACCTACCTGTTTAATTTACATCGTTATTGTGACAATAATCTCACATATATATTTATCTTTTGGAAATATAGTTGCTAGACGTCCTTATTCAATACCTTTATGAAGTACTAATTAACTATATCAGAGCAAAACCATTTTCATTGATGACCAATGAGACATCATATTTAGTCTTATAGTGAAAAGTCCATATTATTTTAAGTATCTGTTTAAGAGAAACAGTAATAACAAGAAGTTTAAGATAGTCATTGTTGTGCCAATGTGTGTAAAGTTTTAATTGTTTTAAGCCAAAAGTATAGAGTATAATGATTTAACAATTTACAGCATCTTGAACAAAGTTACAAATGTTATTTATAAATGGCAGGACAATGTGTTTGTAATGTATGATAGGGATTAAACGTTTAGTTATTTAAAAAGATAAATTCTTGATAGATCTCATAGCAACCATGTTATATCCACTAAAGTGATGTTTCACATGAAAGGTCTATGTTCGGGGTTGTGTGTTGATAAAGAGGCTGAGTATGTGCTGAGATCAAAATTTATTACAATAGAGACTAAGACATTTTAATATCTTTTTCAGGAAAGCTGAAGGAATTTAATGAGAAAGTTGGTCCTGGAATGTGTATTGAGGGGAGCAGATTGACTGACTTGGAGTCAGTGATAAACGGCAAAAAGCTCACTGCAGAGCAGCTAAACACTCTCACCTCTGTCCTTAGCTGGCCAAATGGTACGCCTCAGTAACTATAAGTCCTTAGAATTTTTTTTTCTCAGGAAAGAATGTGAACTGCTTTCAGCAGTTTTTGCCATGAACAACAGACCTAACGAACTAAATAACTGTGCTTGGTCGGAGATATATGGAATAGCCAGTTGATCTTAAAGCCTAAATCTCAACCCACTGACAATGAGTTTGACAATTTATTGGCTCCTCATTAATTGTATGGAGTTTCATGTTATTGTATTGAGGTTATTGTTCTTGAAAACCATCCCTTCATTCCTTAGTTGGCTATCAGTAACAGGATCAATTTTTATTGGACATTTTACTTTAATAATTAAGTGCACTCCATTGTACATATGTCTCACTAACAATATCCTGTAGTTCCAACACTATAGACTATGGACTTTTTTATTTTACATAAACTCATGTTGGACCCAATATTTCAGTGTATCTCCATGTCAGTTGGAATTTTGTCCAGTTTACCATACAAGTTTCTTTCAATAAAATTAAGGTTATTGGTCAGTTTATATAGGGCTGGGGGAATTTTCAGACTTGTTTCTAGTACCTCATCTCAGTGGTGTCAATGTTAACTTAGAGCAGTAAATAAACATATTTGTTTCTTATGCTGCTCAATGCCAGTCTCCTAACAAACAAGGTAATCCAGCCACAGAATTGTTCCAAATCAAGTAATGCAAATATCCATTCTCCAGTACATTAAAATCAGCTTTAATCAAAATTTAGTTCAATTTCTGCATCCGTATAGGGCGTATTATATCCCGTCACAAGAATATCCAACAATTAAAATGCTACTTTATTTTGCCATTACAGTACTACATCTGTAGTAATGGAATTAACACACATCTAAATGATGTTTATGGCATGGCTAACCAAGAATGTTGTTGTTGTAGGGTTAAACACTGTTTTTCAGCAAATATTAGGCTATACATGGCGGCCAGTATTAATGGTGGAGGAAGAACCTGGAAAAACCTCGGGGGAAAAATCATGACCCATGAAAAATACTGGCAAGCTTTCTCACATGCCACATTGGCCGAATTTGAGACTCAAATCCATGCAGACAGAGGTGAGATGGCAGTGATCCATAACGGAGAGCACTTTAGAACACTTGGCCAATCAGGGCCTCTCCCTCAGAGTGAACTTTGTAACATCACACAGAAATTTTCATCATTGATCCAGTGTTGAAAAATGTCTATTTCAAATGTTCTTTTGATTTCAAAGGACAGTTACTCCTTGAATCATAATTTAAAAAAGTCTACTTTTAAATGTTATTGGTTATAGAACTGCATATTATTAATTCAGCTAACAGCTGGATTATTTTTGTTACCCACATGAATTGAATGGTGCAGCAGTTGAGCTAGTATAAATAAATCTAATTCTTTTTCTCTAAAACTATTTTCAGTAGAATGAAATCAGTGTGATAAAAATAATCTCAAATGGGTAATGACTTATATATGAAACTTTAATTATTTTTGGCTTTTGCTTGGAAAAGTTGGAAATTCATCAGCGCATTTAATTAAATCATTACTGATTTGAGAGTCTCTTTATTTTAGAAAGTTCATTATACTTAGTTTAGTATTTTTGGATTTTACAGATGATACATGAGTACAATAGGTTGTACTTGTTGAAGTAAAATTTTAAATGATCAGTTGTGTGTATTATCAAAGAGACAAATTTAAAATTTAAAAAAAGTAGTTTCCACTAAACACTTTCAAAAGGTATAGACAATTGTATTATGAAAAGAATCAAAATATCACTGTCATTAGGCAAATCTGTTATTAATATACTTGATACTTTCTGACTAGAGCTACATTGTAAAGTTTGGATGAGGAGTACTGTCTTGAGATGGGAAAAAAAATGAAATGAGAAAACGGGTATCTTTTTTGGAGAATATCTTTATTTTGATTATCTTTGCATGTTGTTAACCTATCTGTATGTAGACTGCAGAAACAAAGATTAAATGCCTTCATAATTTGTTGAATATATTTGATAGCATATGCTGGGACTGAAGTTTATGTGATCAGGTGTGATGTTTTTTTTTATTATTTTGATAAAGTTTTATTATTTATGCTGATTATTCAAAAACTTTTTCTTTCCTGTCATTAAGGTTCAGCATTATTTCATATTTATGCTTCAGGTAAAAACATTTGTACACTGATTGTCAATATTATTTTTATATTTATATAGCAGTATGTACAAAGCAGGAACAAGGAATATTAGAGTCAAATTATCAGAAAGAACATAATAGAATGCAGTTTATATACTTTTTAAGTAATTTTATCTAATTTTCTAGTACATTTTGGTCATTAAATCTGTATTTTTTTATATTGTTTGAAGAGCTTTTTTGGAAGATCATATAGAGACCATAATATTTGACATTAAACTTCTTATAACCTTTCAGAATATGTATTCCCAGCCCTTGATGTGCTGCGTTTGTGCCTTAGAAGTCCAGATGCTGATGAGACTCTGTGTCGTGACAACAGGATTTTACACACACTTCTTAAGCACCTTTCAGCTGACTCTCCGCCTCAGTGTCAAATGTTATCACTCCGAGGCTTATGTAATATGTCTTTCCAGCCTGCAGGCCGAAAATTGTGTGGTGACAGTCTCGAAATTGTCCTTTCGAAGGCTTTGAGTTGCAGAGCATCCAGAAATAAAAATGTCCAGGTAGCTTTAGCTACACTTTTTCTCAACTATTCAGTGCTCTTAGGCTCAGGCTCAGATCTCGATGGAGTGTCCTCATGTTTATCAGGAGCCTTGTCGGTGCTTCAAGAAGAACTAGACCCGGAAGCATTATTTAGACTCCTAGTCTGCGTTGGTACCCTCATTAAGACTGATTTAGCTGTCAAGGTGATGGCAATATCTCTTGGTGTAACAGACATTCTTGGAAAATTGACCGGTATATCAGAGCCCAAGAAAGTAGCAGATTGCTTAGAAGAGCTGTTGATAAATCTAAGATGATGTGGCGATAAATAATATGTACTTATTATTGTTATTTAAGGAACATTATCATTTATTCTGTTTTGGGTTATGTATATTGCTTTGGATGACTTCCTTTTAAACATTTTTTTCTTTCTATTTTTATTTTTTTAAATTATATCATGGAATCCAACAAGTTGAATGTTTGAGCATGCAGAGACACCCTTATTTTGAAAAAGCAACTTGCAAGTTCTTACATGTCAATACATTGTTGTAAGTAGGTTTTCACTTGGATGAAGACAGATTAACACATAATAAGCTATACATGGCAGCCAGCAAATGAGGACTCAAAAGTTTGATGTAAAACTGATCAGTTAATAAAAGAATCAGAAATAATTATGTAAGGCCATGCTTTTGGTTTGAAAAAAGTATCTGTATAAACATGTTTTTCCAGTCTTAGTTGCTGTTCAAGGGTGGACATAATAGTTTTGAAAATGGTAAAGAAAGCATTAATTTCTCTCCTCTTGCCAAGTGTATGATGTGAAACATTTACTGCAACTTTCCTTGATGATATTTTAAAAAAATAATGGTTCATTTTTTAAAAATTAGCTGAATAATGCTTTGTACAATAGTTAGGATCCATGCTATAATTGTTTTAAGCAAATTATTGTTGTTTTGATCAGATTATCTCTTGTTCCTATAACAATTGCTAGATACTAAAGTAGTGTAGCTAAAAGACAGCACAGTTAGTAGGATAGAAAAAAATGTTAACAGTGCTGAGATAAACAGTTTTATATTATGGTTCACAATAAAATTCTTGTGTATATCATACTTTTAATGTTCATTTTTACAAAGGATTTTTTAGATTGATATTTTGAACACAGAATTGTTCCATTCAGGCTTTGTAAACAATCTATCTGCCTGTTTGTATGTCTTTTCTTGAAGTTACATGCTTGAACTGACAAGATTTTGGGAAATGTAAAACCCAGAAAGAAAAGAATAAAATGTCAAAAAGATATCTTCATTCATAAATAGAACTATGACTGAAATTGATATTTTCTGGAAATGGAACTTTCTAATAAAAAGTATGAGTACATGTATGTTGTAGTGATGGAGTCTTGCCATTTTGGTCCATTTCATGGAAACCGTTGCATGTACAGCCTTACACATAAATACCCACTGCTTTGAAAAATATATCACAGTGACCTATTTTGCACATTGATTAGTGTATTTGCATACATTAAGGCTCATTTCTTGGACTTTTAGAAGATGTGAAGTTGAGAAATTTAATGTATGCATTCATCCTAAGAAATACTGCTTACCATTTATTACCAATAATATAACTGCTATTTTCATGCCCCATTGATTAAATTAGGCATTAAATCCTATCATGGGAAATAGGTTTCTTCTTAAAATGCATTTCCTGATCAAACTATGGTAGAATTACCTCCACTAACACCTAATTTCAGCCCTCCCATGCTACAAAAGATCTTTTCTGAGTTTTAAAATCGTTTTAGCAACATAATGCTACAAGTTTTTATTTTCTTGCATAGGCAGAAGTAAACTTGAGTTGTATCCTGTTGGGTACATATGTGCTTCAGTTGTATCCTGTTGAATACATATGTGCTTCAGTTATTTCCTGTTGGGTGCATACATAGGCATCAAATTCCATTAGTTGTCAGTTACTACTTCCACTTGTGGCTGGCAGCTTATATTTCGCAATGCCTCTCAGATACCATTTTCATTAGAATGAGCCTTTCCCTCAGACAGGCAATTCTCACCTTAAAGTATACTTCATATATTTTTCTTGTGTCTATCTTTATTTTAGAAGAATATTTTGCCCCCAAAATGTTGAAGTTTATCATATGATAAGCTAATTTTGATTGCTGGCCCATTACTTCAATGTACTTAAAATTCAAGTCAGCATTCAACCAGGTTTGTTATTATAATTTAGTAATTTATCAAGTAATCAATGAAATAAAATATGTTTTGTCATTTTCTTAGACAGTTGTCATGTTTAGCATCATTTTTATAGTGACTAGGTGGCCTAATGGTTAGAGTGTCCACCTCAGATGCAGGAGGTCACAGGTTCAAACCCCGGTTGAGTCATACCAATGACTTATAAAAATATTACTAACATCTGCCTTGCTATTTGCTCAGCATTAAGAGGTTTGTGTTATGGACTGGTCATCCTGGTATCAGGATAATGTAACTGGGTGGGACATCATGCTACTTGTCCACTGCATGATGCCACAGTGCTAGACATCACTATAAACTGCCACACTGCATACGTTGTAGTGATATGACTGAAAAATTGTTAAAGCTACATTAATCCATATCACATAACATCCTTTTTACATGATGCTTGGCTGATTTCTTCTTTAGTTAATTGCATAATTTTTTCTTTCTGAAATTATAGGCATTTAAATTATAATTATTATTAAATTATAGGCAATTATAGGCATAGGCAAGGGACAGTATTTGGCATGTTGGTTGGAAGTGTTTCAAGCTGGTAGAGGATAATTACCCATCTTAAAACGTTGTATGGATGCATTTTTTGAACCATGTGAAATGCATACAATGATCCAATAATGGCTGGGCAACTGTCATGGCCAAGCATCTAACTCAAGCCAAATAATTATGATAATGATTGCAGAATGTATACATAATCAATTTTGCAGTCAATGCTGTCTCCATCAATAATTTCCCACTGCCTGTGTCCATGAAGGTGGAAATTTTGCACATGAAGGAGAAACTTGCCAAAACATGCTTCTAACACAGCTCCATCCCATTCCAGCCTTCATATCCACAACTAAAATAAATCAAAGCACAACCTATCAATTTGACTCACCACATGGACAGCTTATGAATGTGCTGTTACCATAGGCTGATACTTGGGTGATCTTTCCTGAATAATCAGTGCTGGACATCTGCATCACACCCCAGCTGACCCAGGATTACATCCACTCCAGCCCATGCAATGCCTTAGACAAGGGCTATGCCTACAACTGATTTTCCAAGTATATCACATCCTGACTTGAAGACCCAGTACCATGTGATATAGCACCAGATGCCCAACGAATTTGGTACATTATCCAGTACCAGACCAATGGTACTTTCCTGGACCTGCATTATCACCAGTTCTTACTCTGTAGTGGTCTGACCATGACAATGATGATGTCCCATTCCCAGAAACCCAATTTTAAAAAATCCATCATATTCACTGTGAATGCATGGATATGGCTATGCCCCAGCAATTAATACTCTCATAATGATAAGTTACTGCATTTGTATTTGAAAATATGAAAAAGTTTTTCGGATGGAAATACAGTACAACTTTGGAAGTATATCCAATCGACAAAACGAGTTCATATTTCCCCATACAAATGCAGTAACCTTTTTATTATATGCTCATTTTCTTATTATACCTAAGGTCTATATATAAACAAAAATACAATACAAGAAACAAAGTAAATGAATGTATGTGTATTCCAAACTAAATACACAGCCACAGATTTATCATTACACAACAACATTAATAATGCTAACATAACTCTGCCCAGATAAATTTGAACTTAGTTGTATGCTCAACCACTTTAGAAAACAAATGGTCAATCAGTTTTGCCTGTCAACCCTGCCAGGTAGGCTGCCCACAATAGATCGCCAGAGGCTTTTTTCCTGTACAAAACCCTCGAGCTGACTCCAGGTGTGACCCATCTTGGTGGTGTCCATTCACCTCAAGGTAATTTCCCCAGGTGTTTCTTGGTCGGCCATTTCGTTTGCCTTGAGGGTTCCACCTCAGTGCCTGCCTGGTAATGATGGTTGGCATCTTTCATAGAGTGTGTCCTATCCAATGCACGCCGTTCTCTTCTTCAACTGCACACAGTTGTGAACTATTAGTGTTATTATTCTTTTCAGTTGACTCTCATCCAGTGGAATAGACTTATAGTGAAAATTGTTACACCCTCTGACCTGATTTTTTTAAAACAGAATTTTAGACCATTAACCATTATTTTATCATTTATTGACACATATCCACAAACGTATTTGCTGCAGTATAAATAAATAGATAAAATAAAATCTATTAAAAGCACTTTATTATTAATATTTCCCCTTTGTAATTACTCCGCACTTCATCAAGATGCATTATCCATTGAATCCCGCTGAGTAAATGACTGAGACGTTAGAGATCTAGGTGGAATATAAATTGATATCTTTTTACTTGCAACTTTGTGATCAAACTGACTGGTATATCAATAAATTCTGCCCCATCCCCCCACCTCGCAAAACGTAGTTATGGGGGTCCCATCCCAATACAAAAACTGTTGTCTGGAATTTTGAGATTCCTACGCCACTGAAAATATGCTTGATCTCTCTTAAAAATGTCGTTTAATACTTTCGTTTACATACTTGTCATGCTAATGATTGAAACTAATTTTAAATGTCTTCGATCGTTCATCAGACGAATGATGACTCATCGCAAAGAAGCGATGTAAACAATGATATATGTTTGGGAAAGTTTGTCCACACTGCCTTCCAAGCATTTATACGAAACACAAACATCTTCGTTTAGAACGACGAACAAGTTTATCCCGTTAAATTATTTAAAAACAGAATCAATTTAAAGAGCCATTTAATGGTGCCATCTTTTTTATACGGAGAGAGAGAGAGAGAGATTATTTATGTAAAACTATTATAATAGGACAGTTTAAAATTCTATAATTAAACAGCTATATTAATTACGCTAAAAACAATACTTTTACATTAATTAATTTGTTTCACTGCGAGGTCAATTGCTATTAATATTTGTATTTGTTTTCAAAATAATTGTATCATATATTATTTTCAGATTAATTCATTGCCACAAGATGAAGAGAAACGGTCCATACTGTACTGCATGTCAGACTGAAATTTGGCGTTCAGAGAACTTTCGCCAGCAAATAGGAAACCATAAGCGGTCACTTCCTTTAACTTCGTCTTCACATGTAACCCTCTTAGATAAAGATGCCGGTATCTGATGTCGATCCCAGTATCATTGTCATGGAAAGCATCAGTGAACTTGGCAGAGAACATCATATTGACGAGGGTTGGGGCCAACACACAGCCCTGATTGACTCTTGGTTACTGGGAATGGTTCCGATTGATTCCTGCCCTCCACGATACGAGCGAGCATGCCATTATGGAAGTGCTAAACCATCACAATGAATTTCTCTGGGAAGCCAAATTTTGACACGATCTTTCGAAAGGTCTAAAAGGCTGAGTGTGCCCAGTGCTTTTGTCAGGTTGATGTATAGCGTGTACAGGTTGGAGTTCGGTTCTTGATATGTCACCTGGAGTTCACACTGACTCGCTAGCAAGAGCTTTTTCTCGATGTGATGCAGAAGATTCAGCAGAATTCTGTCCAGTATTTTGCTGTTTATTGACAGTAAGGTGATGACATGTTGTTTTTCATTGCATACATGTTTCTTGCCTTTTCGCTTGTACAATTGGTGAATGGGTGTATTATTGTACTTTTGGGTGTGGCAACCTTAGTGCACACCTTATGGAAGAGTTTAGTAATTTTCTGTGCCATATGTGAGCCTCCTGGATTGTACCATTCTGCAGTGGCATCTGCTCCTGGTGCTTTACCATCTGTCCTCTGGTCAAATGCTTTCATATTTTCAGTCAGCATTGAGGGATCAGCAAGTGTTATGTTGATTTCCACCTGGGGCAGTCGATAAACTGCATATTTTCTGATCGATTATGTGTGCTGTTGAAAGTATCTTTCCTTTACATGTGAGCAGCATGGCGCTGTCAGCAGGTAGTAATTGGAGTTATTCCTGATGATCTTCAATAGATCAAAGACGACCAGAGAATATATGTTATTCCTGTCTGCGTGTGACTCAATCTCATGTGTCTTACTGTCAATCATGAATTTTGCAACACTCTGAGTTTTTATTGGTATTCTTGAAGACTGCATTCTCTGATGTTAATAACTGCTCTAGTGTGAGTTATTTCTCACTCAGAAGCCGCTATATGCTCTAGTGTGAGTTATTTCTCACTCAGAAGCCGCTATATGACATATCCTTTCACATCAAGCCAATCTAGTTTACTTTTGGGGTGACCAATACGTTTGGATGAACTTCCAAATTCTGATAGTTTGGCTCGATTGTATCCATCAGGATGTACAGTTCTTCGGCAATCCTTGTAACATGTTCGCCTATTTCAAACTGACAGCAAAAAGCCTTTAGGGTACTCGTTTGCCTTGTGGTCGTCTGCTAGTCTGTTTTCGGATAATGAGGTTTTAGATTATGAGTTTCTGGTAAATCCAACATTCTGCATTTCCGACTGCCTTCGTCACAAGGACATCCTGCCTTTATCTTCGTCTGACAATGACGTGTTAATTATGATGACAGTACTTGTAGTCTTTGCTGTTGATTAGAGTTTTGGTCCAGCGCATTTCCTTAGTAGGAGGAATACGTTTTGTTGTGTTTGCCAACACCATTTTTGCCAATGACAATTGGCCATTCCTGGTGATGTATGTCTATTCTAGCATTATTCCAAGGATAACGAATTTCTTTCCCTTTGGTACTTCTGCAATACGAGATGCCGGATCTTCATAAAATATTTTCTTGATCTTATCGTGGTTGGTCGTGGTTGGTACAGAGGCACGTATGATAGTTTTAGTCTTTCTCCAACATTGCATTAGTCAGTCATTAACCTCCTTTTGGATATTTGTGTCACAAGCCAAGATTTGATGGAAAATGAAACAACAGATTCACATCAAAACGTATTTACTTCAGCCACAACATAAAAAGTTGTAACTGGTTCCAGCTTTGGTGAGTCTTTCATCAGCTAGCGAGTTTGATTTAGGGCAGCTATTTGGAAGCTGAATCTGGCTAGTTCTCTACCAAAAAGAGCTGTTATTTTTTCTGGTCTATTAGACTTCAGCTTGTATTCTCAGGCAAGTAGTTTATATATAGCTGCGACTAGTACCTCTTTTGATGAAACGCCTTTAAGATAAAGATTTTGAGTACAGCCTTTAAAGGAGGCTCTGATCCAATTTAAAATTTTTCTTTGTGCACCATATTGATGAAAGCTCAAAAAGAGCTGATGGCGACTCGCCAAATCAAACACCTTGAAATTAAGGATAATAGTTGTTTGACGTCTTTTCGGATAGGTTTTACAAGAATGGGCTAGCTGCATCTGACATAACCTTTCTCTCGTAATCCGTGTTCTATGTCATCAAGCGTATTTTGGGGGTTAGCGTATCTGTCTAGATTTGAGTCAGTTATATGTTGCATTCACCTTGAATACTTTTCATATCTGAGTATTTAACCTGCATCCAGTTGGGTCTCCTTTGTCTCCCTTCATAAACAAGTGTATTATGATAGCAATAGTCCAGTCTGTTAATATTTGAGATGTTTTGAACCCTTTTTAGAAAATTATATTAATAATGTAACCAATATCACGAAGCTGTTTCTGTACTACAGGTGTTATATCGTCTGGGCCAGCATATTGAACAGGTTTAAGATTCTCCAAAAATTGTAAGGATGTCCATTAAGTCAACATAAATAAATAACATAGAAGGATACATGTATTGGCGTTCGTGTTGAATATTTTGTTTTTCAAGTTTTGTTTTTCAAGTTAGTATGTACTTGTTCTTCATTTCACGTAGACTGGCAAAGCTGTTACAATTGCTTTGGAATAAGTTTTTATGCCCCCTCCCCCCAAGAATAGATATGTGATTGTGAGTCTAGCTGAACATTATAATTAAGGAAAATAACCTTTAATGGAATTTTATGTTAACGGTCGATCGCATTTCTTTCGTTCGACATTTATCACTTCGAAACTGTTTCTGTACTACATATGTTAGGGCATCGGGGCCAGCTGATTTGACAGGTGTAAGATTCTCCAAAAACGTTTGATAGAATTTCGAATTATTTTTTTATGTATTGAGAGATTGTATGATTAAAAATATTAATACTGAATTATCTTTGTTGATTTTTAAAGGTAGTTTAAATACTAAATCTATATCTGATCAATTTTTTTTTTATTTATTAATAAATATATCGTTTTGCGTAAACGTACCGTACATATTCCATTTGCAAACAAACAATACTGTAATCTGCAGTAGCATATTCAACCGGAAGATCAGGATCTATGTCGTTTAGCGGACGGCATATCTGGATCTATGCAATTTGATGTTAGATTCAACGCATGCGCAAATCCAGGTGGTATATCATCATTGTCGACTCAGTCTCAAGAGATTATACAAATAGTGCCTTTGGAGTGTCGACTGTCCTTGTGGTTTTGACGCGAGTGACAGTCTCTGTTGCAGTTGGTGCAGAGATACTGGGAAATCTAAGTTGCTGAGGTTGCTGCCCTGCTCTTCTTTCTCTCACGTTTCTCTGCCGACACCTGGCTTCTCCTCACATCAGCAACTGCTATGCCTCTGCTTGATGTCGGTTGCCAGGTGCCTCAGTCCTCGGCCTGCATTTTCCAGCCGTCGGGTGATATGTCGCATGCCTTCATGTCCATATTGCAAACACCCTTGAAACGGAGAGAGGGGCTGCCAAATCTTCTGATACCAGTTGACAGCTGTCCATATAGGATGTCCTTTGGCAGCCTCCCATCCTACATGCGTCTGCCTGTCCAAGGCATCAAAGGTGGCTTTTTTTATCAGGGAGTGCATGCTGATGTTACTTGCACGATGAAGGATGTCTTGTCAGCATATTTTCAGGATGAGTTTTAAGCACCGTAAATGGAAGGATTGGAGCCGAATCTCTTGACTCATGTAGGTACTCCAGGTATCACTTCCATATAGATGGACGGCGTGAACTGATACGTGCTCGGTCCGCGTGTTATTTTTCCACACCTTCATCGTTTGAAACATTTGAACTGGTAATTTTCAAGTGTCAGTTAAAATCTAAACTAAACCCCCCAAAATTAAAAGTTATTTAATATATGTATTCGGGCAATTGTACAAAATGTTTTAGAATGCTTTGTGAAAAAAGGTAGAATCTGAGTGTTGGTTTTTTTTACTTATAAAGAACCAGTGATCAAAGCGTTCTAAAACTGAGATATGACGAAAGGTATGATCTGCTTTATGTACTGACCTTCGCATCTTTTTTTAAGTAATATTAACTGCAATATAAATACAATACGAAAATCTTAAAAGTCATAGAATGGAATTGTAATAAAACTTCAACATGCATTAAATGTATTAATGTTATTTGTATAATTATTCTTTTACACAGTTTATTAAATATCTTTACAATTATATATATAGGAATGAAAGCTATTGATAAACGTATTGTTGATGTTACCGGAAAAGCGTTCTCGACAATAAAGGATAGATTAGCACGATTAATAGGTCGAAGCAAGTAAATTACCCATCACTAGAGTGATGCCTATTAATGTTAGTAAAATAATAATCCAAGCTGCAAAAAAATGAACAGAATTTTCTGATGAAGCGCAAATAAATCGAACTGCTAATTTAATAACCGGAAGTGGTCTGAGTGTTAGACGATAATTTTAATAAAATGTTCAGACGTATATCTGACTGAGCTTTTGATATAGACGTGTTATGAAAATTTTGTTATGTAAATTTGTGACGAGCTTATCATAACCTTCTTCTCATTTCTTGCTATGAGAAGGAATTACTCGTAAGTTAAGGAACGTCCATGTCCATAGAGAGAGAGAGAGAGAGAGAGAGAGAGAGAGAGAGAGAGAGAGAGAGAGAGAGAGAGAGAGAGAGTCGCCACGATGATGGGATACGTGGGATACAGCTACATCTGTAATGAAAAATACAAACTCATGCTAGCTTCTGAGTATGAGGAATTTTATTTAAATAATCAATACACGTATATTACTACATTCTAGAAACACATCTATAAACTTTATAATCAAAATTCATGAAATGCATATAAAACTACACATTCCTTTTAAGCTTTCCAACTTCATTCGTATAATTTCTGCACTTTAGAATATTATACAAACAGTCAAGGACAGGAATGGAAGAGCGATCCCAGACGAGGAAGGACAGAAGACCAGATGGGCTGAGCATTTCCAGGAACTGCTAAATAGACCAGCGCCTGCAAACCCACCAGACGTACCGTCAGCGGAAAGTGACCTGCAAATAGAGTGCGGTGCACCGACAAAGGAGGAGATTCGCAGCGCCATCAAGCAATTGAAGAGCGGCAAGTCTGCAGGACCCGACAGCATTCCGGCAGAGGCGCTGAAGGCGGACATGGAAACCAGTGTGGAGCTCCTCTACCCGCTCTTCTGCATGATATGGGAAGACGAAGAAGTACCAGCAGACTGGAGAGAGGGCTACCTCGTCAAACTACCTAAGAAAGGTGACCTCAGTGACTGCACCAACTACAGGGGGATTACGCTGTTGTCCATCCTGGGGAAGGTGTTAAACCGCATCTTACTGAACAGGATGAAAGAGGCAGTTGACCCGCATCTCCGTGACCAACAAGCTTGCTTTCGAAAGGAAAGGTCGTGCACGGACCAGATAGCGACACTGCGCATCATCTTGGAACAGTCTCTGGAGTGGAATTCGCCACTCTACGTGAATTTTCTCGACTATGAGAAAGCGTTCGACAGCTTTGACAGGCAGGCCATCTGGAAAATACTGAGGCACTATGGAGTCCCGGAAAAGATCACCAACATCATCAGGAAGTCCTATGAAAGAATGACTTGTAGGATCGTCCACGGCCGGCAATTCACTGATGCCTTTGAAGTAAATACAGGGGTGAGACAAGGATGCCTTCTATCACCATTCCTCTTCCTGCTGGCCATCGATTGGGTCATGAAGACATCGACAGACCAAACAAGAAACGGCATCCAGTGGACGCTGTGGAAACAGCTGGACGACCTAGATTTCGCTGACGACCTGGCTCTCCTCTAGCATACCCAACAACAGATGCAGGAAAAGACCAGCATTGTTGCGGACAACTCAGCCAGCCTGGGCCTCCACATCAACAGAGGAAAGAGCAAGGTTTTCAAGATAAATGCATCCAGCAATACACCCATCACAGTGGAAGGCGATGCGCTGGAGGAGGTGGATAGCTTCACCTACCTTGGCAGCATCCTGGACAAGCAGGGAGGAACGGATGCAGACGTTAAGACACGCATCGGCAAAGCAAGGGCAGCTTTCCATCAGCTGAAAAACATATGGATATCAAGGCAGCTTAACATCACCACCAAGATCAGGGTCTTCAACACCATCGTGAAGCCGATATTGCTGTACGAAGCAGAGACCTGGAGAACCACCGCTACCACCATGAAGAAAATCCAGGTCTTCATCAACACCTGCCTCAGGAAGATCCTCAAGATCCGCTGGCCAGAAAGAATCGGCACCGACGAACTGTGGCAGAGAACGAAGCAACAGCCCGTTGAGGATGACATCCTTCAGAGACGCTGGCGATGGATTGGCCACACCCTCCGCAAACCTGCTCCCAACATCACCAGGCAAGCCCTCACATGGAACCCTCAAAGAAAGAGGAAGAGAGGAAGACCCAGAAACACCTGGCGCCGTTATTTGGATGCAGACGCAAAGAAGATGGGCAAGACGTGGAGAGACTCGTCCAGAACCGAGACGCCTGGAGGGAGCTGGTTGGCGGCCTATGTCCCAAACGGGGCCACAGGCGGAGATGAGATGATGAGATGATACAGTTAATTCTCGATCGATTTCATGATAGCCAAAATTATAAAATGTAATAACTGTAATTAAAGCAACAATTAATTTAAAGAAATGCATTTTACTCATTTTAAAATAGAATATTGATTTGAAATATGATGCTAGATATTATCCTTTCTTGCTGAAAGAATAATTTTATTTCAACCTTAATTCTAAACATGAAGTTGGTAGCAAATTTGTCTTTTACAATAAAAATTACCATAAATATAATTAAATATGAATTTTTTCAAACATTTAAACATTCCATTACAATATATTATAAATAAAAGAATTCAGTGAACAATGTTGCAAAGATATCAATTTTACCAGTAAAGTCTCAAACATTAAAAATGCCTATTTCTAAAAGAAGTTTACGACATATACAGTTCTTACCTGTAATGAAAAATACAAACTCTTGCTAGCTTCTGAGTATGAGGAATTGATCTGGGCGATATGCGCGTTTATTTATATTCGTCTAGCGCACAGCAAGACTCAATATGGCCATCCCTCAGTATACCAAGCCAGCAGAGATGATTACCTTTCATTACATAAGAACCATTTTGTTTTACGTCATTCGACAGAAAGTTAGACCGAACTCTTAGTCAATGGATTGGAAATTCGCCAATGCATAATCTTGAAATCTACGTGGCATGCAGAATCATACACTTATTCCACACAACAATAAACATTCGTATAGCTTAGTTACTCTTACTGGTTTTATACAACACGGCTATGTACATTGCCTTTTTTCCGCTTGCGCAGCATTTATTTTCATTCCATTAATATATATATATATATATATATATATATATATATATATATATATATATATATATATATATATATATATATATATATATATATATAATATAGTTGTGCTTTAGAAATAAATGAAATTAATCTTAATATATTTTAGAAACTTAATTTAACATAGTTGAGTAAAACATTACTTTGATACAATTTAGAGAAAATGGCAATCTTATTAATTTTACTAAAAATTATGTCCTAATAGACTCACCAGTTCTCAAAGATGATTATGAAAGCGTTATCAATTTCTTTACGATGCACGATAACCAGATCAGCGTGGAAGAATTGAACTGCACGTGCACTATACTGGTAGATATTTTTTTTACCAACTGAAGCATTTATTGAAATAGAATTCGAACTTGTAACAAACTTTGCTGCTAATAGGCCATATGCCGCTGATGTTTGAGTTTCTTTTGTTAACAATGGTTTTATTACGTTGTTTGATAAACGCTACATACACGATTGATGAAATATATATTGAATCAATTCAAAATGATGTTGATGTTGCTAGAACGATAACTGGCCTAGTAAGATATTCCAACGATTATACAAGATCAGCTGAGCCGTCAATGATGTTCACTAAAGACACATACTGATTTTCCTGAAAACAGACAGTTTAATATAGAACAATCAAGTGACCATACTAACGCTATTGATTTTGATGTACAAGCGGTTTTTGTCTAGTCTTAATGAAAGTCACAACTGAAAACACTTACCTGGACACTTCGTTAATTCCAATGTCTAATTGTTATTTAATTAATGCTGCAGAAAATTAAAAATAAAAATTTTCATAGGAGAATTTATGTTTGATCAGATATCTTCCAGACTAAAACATTTGAAACCGGTATTATTAATCATGACAATAGTTCTGGTTCAGTGTACTCATTGGGTTGCATACGCAATTGATCAATGTGGAATTATTTATTTCAATTTGTACGGGCTTCCTCTGCCGAAAGAAATTTGTTTATACATAAAATCCATTCCGTTTTGGTATTCAATATTACCAACACAACGTGAAGTATTTCGTGTACTTAACGCTATTTCAAAATCGGTCAAACCAACTAATAAAGTCGTGCACGATTATACTAGCCACGTTGTTTTAAACATATCTTAAAAGTTAATATTTACGGAAGATCTTCTAAACAAAAACAATCAAATGACTGAATGTCACACGAAAATATCAACAACATTTGTTAACGATGATATATCTGAATTATTAAATCTTGCAAATGTAGATAAAAATAAGTTGCATTTCAAGATGAGCATGGCAATTTAAAAATAATTAATCTTTCATTGCATGATATTATCGGTAGAGTCAATGAAGTAACTCAAAACGGCATAGCTATGTTTGATGGTGGTGGAAAAGGTAAGCCCGGCGTTGTTATGTCAAAGATATCGGATAATATTCGCAATCGAATAGAACAATCCAGTGATAAAATGACTGGTTCTCTCAATATGACTAAAAGTACCATTACTGGTCTTGGAGTACCAGAATCAAACGACGACGCTGCAACGAAAACATATGTCTACGATAAAAACCTTTCAGTGATGAATTCGTCAACGACAATCAATAATGTAATGACCACATTTAAATAGGAATATTATAATCATGTATAATTGTTTAAAAAGTTTTGTAGAAACATTAATATAAACCTTAACGAATTTTTTGGGGGAGTCCAACGGCTATTGACATTAAGCCTGTTGACTTAAAAAATATCACCGACAACGTAGTATATACGGTAGCGTCTGGATCAGTATTGTGGTTACCATCTAATGCATTTATTAAAGACCGCACTGAGGTTACCGATATATATATATATATATATATATATATATATATATATATATATATATATATATATATATATATATATATATATATATATATATATATATATATATATATATATATATTCGGTACTCGGCGTTACAATATTTAATGTATTTATTACCATTCCACGACATTATCCACTAAGTGGGTCTTCTGAATATATGTTAGTATTACTAGACCAAAACGACGAAGTTACATTTAAAGTGATCCCAAAGAAAAAATATTCGGCTTACTTTATCATTCGTGTCTTGAATTAATCGCTGAATTACCATCTACTTAAATATCGAGCTGCCCAACCAACGGACAACGATACATATCTAATCGGGTGCGTGAATAGCAAACCGAACTGAAAAATATCTTTGATGAGTATATAGTAAATTTGATTTAAAAAATCACATACGTGTAGTTGTTGTCGATGTTATTGAATATTCGGTGTCAGCTGATATCGTTGGAACTGGTGTATTGTAGTCAACATTAACAATGACATAACTAGCAGCTGTAAAAAAAATTGTTTCAGGTGCAACAACAGTTGCTGGTGTTATTAATATCATTATAAAAAAATATCTACATGTATCTAAAATAAACTACATGAGTATACAGTAAAAATGCAGCGACCCTGTCCTTCATAATGAAAAATTGCCATATTAAGTGAAACTTCCAAAACAGGAATGTTGACTGGTATTGACAAATCGTATTATGAACGAACATATCCTGTAACCGTGATTATTTATGGGATATATCCGCTGAATGATAGACTTAACGTTGATGATTCAGTGCTGATGTAATTATTTATAAAAAAAAAAGAAAAAACTATCGTTGAACGAGTAACAGAACATTTCAGAAATGCGATACGTGGAAACGGTCTAACAGATCTAAGACGCCAAAACAAATAAAGGAGCTGGCAGAAACAGTTAAAGATACCGGAGCTGTTCATCAATGACGTTGCTGAACAAGGAAAGAAAATAAAATTTACCTTAACGATATGAGTAGAAATTTTGTACGAAATATAAATCAAATGGAGCTTAGATAAATATTAATGATCGTAATGAACATGTGTGGAATAATGCAGTAACAATATTTAAAAAAATCGAATTGTTTGCATGAGAATTACATTTTTGAGTTGATTGAAAATATTTGTTAAAGCGATCTTGCATCTGTGTGCTTGTTTTTAAATTCCAATAATGAAAACCATGATCAATTTGTATTATCTATTGGAGATATTTATCGTTCAGAATCTCTCCACAAAAGAAATGAAAAGTCTTGCGCAGAAATTTTCATCGCATATTGACAATATTGACAATACTGAATAATCGTTTTACTGTTCCGTCAGTTTCTCCTCACTTTGCAGGATAAAAAAATTCAGAAAGTTTTCTTGGAATGGGAGAATGTTCTGAATATTTTAAGCGATTAGGAAATCCAACACACGGATTTTGACTTTACTGGATTCGCATGTATCGAGTCATTTGAGTTTTCATTGAATTGGTTATGTCTGGTTTGGTAAACATTTTTCAGAAAAATGTTGGGCACCAATTATATTGTTACTGTTGTTATTGATTGATGTCAAATACTGATATCGTTGGTTGTAAGTGAAGTAATTATATCCTATCATCTGCTTGAACAAGTTTGGTTACCGCAGCAAAAGAAATATTCTGATGATAAAAATCCTGATACGACTTATTAGGAAAATAAAGCCGCAAAAGATCTTGGTATGAAAATAATTGGCAATTTTATCCAAGTTGGACCATATGGTCATAAAACGACATTGTACAATATTAAATATTGTCGATGCTGAGTTTCATTTTATAATTGCTGTTAAACGAAGAGGTACATTTATAAGTCGAAGCAATGCTTAATTGTCTAACGGAACTAAATTAGGTACAATTGTGATTGACACTGATGGCGGGTCAGCGCAGTTTCTCATTTAAAATCTTCGATGCTTGCGTATGTTTCGGAACATTTATTTTCAATGATAAAAATATTTCCTAAAACTGCAATTAGCGTCGCTACGGATTTATTTTATATGGAAAAAAATATTCAGAATTGCTGACTCAATTTTACATAAGTACTGATTACGATGCATGGTGGATCGAATGGAGAATAAAACATGAAATATTACTTAATTATTCTGAATCTGCAGATTTGGTTTTCAATGGGTATGGAGATCATGAAATCTTATTTTCAGGTGTGCAGCTATGCCCGATGGATTTATAAATATACACTTGCATGATCCTTGGTCGCGAAGTTGTATATGCCTTGATACAGTGTTTGGTTAATATATACCAGATAGTCTGATATAATAATGATTTAATTACAGCATCAGAAATGGCGCGACCTCAATGAAGCGTCCAGAGGGTAAACTAACATTCATACAGAATTTGAAAACACTAATGACTGATAAAGTAACAAAAAAGCTAACCCAATTAGAGAAATTTTCTGTCAGTCAGAGGCTTCGGTTTGGCGTTATTGACCTTGTATTTTTCATTTTCGAAGGAAGCTTTATGTTTGACAAAATGGCGCTCCAACAAAAAGGTCCGTTCGTCCTCCCTGCTGATCTCTTTCGAATGGGACTAAATGGCATTCTCTTAAATTGTCTGGATGTTAAGAACACATATCCAAAAAGATATAAGATGCGATATTCATCGCGTTCCTGAAACTAAAGTTTTTTTTGGACACAAATCTTAATTTTGTCCTTTCGTCCGATATAAAAAAATCTTGTAGGCTTTTAATCACTTTCAGCTCTTAATTTAACAGTTAGTCATGTTCGTATGTCTGATATACCAGCATGCTGTGGTATTATAAATTTTAGCTTTTGATTGTTCTATTAATCATGTTCTTATATCTGATATCCCAGCATGCTGTGGTATTATAAATTTTAGCTATTGATTGTTCTGTTAATCATGTTCGTATGTCTGATATCCCAGCATGCTGTGGTATTATACATTTTAGCTTTTGATTGTTCTGTTAATCATGTTCTTATGTCTGATATCCCAGCATGCTGTGGTATTAAAAATTTTAGCTATTGATTGTTCTGTTAATCATGTTTGTATGTCTGATATCCCAGCATGCTGTGGTATTATAAATTTTAGCTTTTGATTGTTCTGTTAATCATGTTCGTATGCCTGATATCTCAGCATGTTGTGGTATTATAAATTTTAGCTTTTGATTGTTCTGTTAATCATGTTCGTATGTCTGATATCCCAGTCTGACATCGCAACATCTTGAAAACGTTAGCCACTCTCAACTCTGATTCAATATTTTCAAACTTGGTGACCTTTATGATAGTGACCTACATATCGACATATCCTTAAGTATTTGAATTATGTGTCCGTGTGTATATGTGCAAATATGCCCCCATTGACCTTGTGACCTTGGCTTGACATCAAAATCGTATTGACACGATTATATCTGGTCCAGGAAAGACATCTGCATGATAAAAGGCACAAAAAAGCAACCGGAAATTTTAAGTAATCAGTAGTACTATTGTATTTATATTTTCGTTTATTATTATTAAAAAGTTACTTTGCGATCTATATACGATGTGAAAAGCTTTATCAACAAGCAACACGCATAAATGCATGTACTTTGTAAAAATAAAACATTAAACACAAGTTCAGGGTTGAACATGCTATATCAAATAAGGCCATGGCAAGCTCGTGTGCTCTTCATAATAGCTGGGTTTTTAAAAAAAAAATAAGTTGTCTGTGGGTCGTGTGATGCAAACCTTTATGTTTTCAAAACATTTTCTAGCTTCCTGGCCTCGCTACCACAACTAACTCGAGTGGCGATTGAGTCTTGGGTGTACAAATCGTGTTGACAATATACAGACTGATCCCCTACAGTAATATCCCATAATCTGAGTTTATACATTGCATGGTTTAGGAACTGTTGCAAATGTCTTGAAATGCATGACAAGAAAAATCAGCTTGTTGGAAAATACAGCTAGCCCAGACTATCCTCTTTGTAAACAGGAACTTATAACAAAAATAACATCTTATCAATATGGAAAAATAGAAAGTATATTGTAGTTATTCGTATTTGAAGAATAACCTTAGTCCAACTAAAACACGTCTTTGTTTATAAAATGATATTTCTGACAACTCATCTCAAATATCAGAAAAATGAAGTGGAATAAAGCATATTGGATAATATATATCTGTTTACATATGTTCTGAGTCTTTCGGTTCGATTTGCAATTCGAAAATGAGCCCTAAATCGAATTAGTTGGTATCGTTGAGTCTTTGTTAATCTCAATATGCATTCATTTGTAAAGCATGTATTCGCTTCTGTTCCATTGCTAACTTCTGCCATCAATCTGATTTGCTGTATACGGATTTTGTTCCTGGTATTTTATGCATGAAAGTAAATTTGCCATTTAACAAATCTTACTACGTACATTTATAACTATACAATAGTAGACTCTGTTCAACCTGCTCTTTTCAAACATAAACAGAAATCACATTAAGACGATCCATTTATACTAATGCATGTCGGCAGTAGAACAAGCTAACCTTTTTTCCACGCGGAAGACTGGCATTAGCAGTGCTACAATCTATGTTTGACCTTGTCGTACCCAAGAGTATATTGCTACTAGTATATGCTCTTAAAATAAGTAACATAAAAGAGTGAAAAAGAACAAAGTTTGTAAAATTCAACAAATAATTTATTTCCCTAGAATATAAAGTGAAAATGAGAAAAATGAACTTACAGTATTGTGAGTTCATTACAAAAAATTCCAAATATTACAGACACACGATCTAATAATTTTGAGTCCTGAATAAACTTCAGTAGAAGTCCGAATAAATCCAAAACTGACGGCGATGATGTTTCTGTTATAGCTCATAGTGTGTCTTTTGTTGAAGCACGTAAATATTATTCTAGGTTAGAATACACTATATATTCCAGTGAATGTCTCTATATCCAAGTTTTGTTTCCAGAGCACTTGAATATTTCCAGAGAAAAATGTATCACTTCATTACTTTAAAGAAAAAAAATGTACCCCTATTGTACACAACATATTAAAATATGTAAGTGATAGATGTTAAAGCACGAATGATAAAATCCTCTCAGTTACAATATATATTGTCTTCTGCTTGTCCTCAGGTCACAATTAGCAATTTTGTTTTAAAAACATTACCTAATGGAAAATAACCTTCTAGAATGATCGCGATATTTAGAAAACAATATTTTGGATTATGTATAATTCACTTAGGAATATTCTAAACTTTGACCCACATACTCTGAATCACATTTTTATTAAAATTTAATTTATAAATTTTTCATGAAACAAAATTCATACGCGGAAAAATGTCTTAGTTTAGATAAATTATAAACAGCTAAATGGTATATATATCAGTATATGGTATAAATGGTATATATATCAGTGCTTTGAAAACGTTTGTGCATGCCAACCCTGTATACATTAATATATAAAATGCCAGCCGTATATATATATATATATATATATATATATATATATATATATATATATATATATATATATATATATATATGTATATATTACTTTGGCGAAATAATTGTATGCTTGATTAGAAAATCGTTTCGTTTCCAGTTAATAAACTCTAGAGTATAGATGGTATTTTGGTTCATTGTACAGTCAATAAACTGTAGTGTCAAAGTAATGATTCGGATCATTTTCCTGTCAATAAACTCTAGTGTGGAAATAGTTGTTTGGTTCATTTTCCAGTCAATAAACTCTAGTGTCCAATTTGTTTTGATTTGTTTTGATTTGGTTCACTTTCCTGTCAGTAACATACATGCCAAAATGATGTATCGACTCATTTTGCACTTACTAACTCTAATGCTAAAGTTGTGTTCCAGTGCAAAATGACGCTGATTGGGTTCATTGTACTGTGATGATTTGTTTAAATACACGCTTTTGAAAGTCTTAAGCAAAAGACCTATTTCTTTTCTAAAATTTATTTGTAGTTTTTTTAATTTCCTGAACCTTCTTTGTACCCAAAGATTTTAAAGTGTCAATGTTTTCGAAATGGAATGGCTGACTCTTGCATCTCGGTATTATTAGCAATACCGTTCTAATAAAGACAAAGCTGATTATTCCAATTCTGATATCATCTTTACGTTACAAATGTAGCACATTATTATCTGTCACTCAAATAGACATGCTTGGAATATTGTCTTGAAGCAAAGTAAAATCTTTCATGGTGTCCAGTCCTACGCAGACCGATACATCATTCTGGACCATATTTATCTGTTATCAAGAAAACCTATATAGAAACATTTTGCGGTTGACGCTATGGGCACTTATATTTCGGTCATTTTCAAAAATAAGATTAATTTGTATTTTAAACTGTTGATAAATATAACACATTTGGGTTATTAGGTACTGAAAGTAATATAATATAACACATCTGGGTTATTAAGTACTGAAAGTAATATAATATAACACATCTGGGTTATTAAGTACTGAAAGTAATATAATAAAACACATCTGGGTTATTAAGTATTGAAAGTAATATAATATAACACATCTGGGTTATTAAGTACTGAAAGTAATATAATATAGCACATTTGGGTTATTAAGTACTGAAAGTAATATAATATAACACATCTGGGTTATTAAGTACTGAAAGTAATATAATACAGCACATTTGGGTTATTAAGTACTGAAAGTAATATAATATAACACATTTGGGTTATTAAGTACTGAAAGTAATATAATATACTCACATTAAGACTACAAGTACACAGATCAGAATTATTATAATAAGAGCTGTAGTGGCATATAGTCCAGAGAGCAATCCTGAAAAATAAAATACTTATTAATTGTGTAGATAACTTGGATTTATATCAATGGCAAAATTCATTTTGAGTCTGAAATATAATTAAGTGGTGATATGCTATGCTGCTTTTGGTAGCGACATTATGATTTTCTAATAATAGATTCAGTGCATTTACAGACTTGCCAGACAAAAAAGTGTACTTGTTGTGGCACCCAAATATATAGACAAGTAAATCCAAAAGAAAATGTTATTATTTAAGGTCATTCAAAAGTAAATTTGCAAATATGGTTACCATGTTAGTATCACGTCATGGCCGATGAATGTAAGGTTAATCAAAACGCGAGTACGTGCGACAAGAAAATTGTTTCTGTCTGACTTGAAAATAAGATATGACAGCATTCCATTTGATAATGTTAGCTGTTTTTTTTTTCTTCTAAATTCCACGTTGATGATATTGTGAGTATACCCACACAATTTATCAGTTGTCATAGATCCCAAATAATGAATGATCTCTGCATCTGATTTATTAAATCCTTCTTTTAAATCACTGTTTTTCTTCCTGTCTATGATTTTTATTCAATGCACGTTATAATGTCCTTAGCGTATGTGATGCCTATAAGTTTTCTAAGTTACGGTTATTTTTTTTCCACGTATCTTTTAATGACGCATTATTAAAAGTTGACCTCTGTCACATCTGACTATTAGTTAAATTACCCCGTCCATGACTATTTAAACACACACACACGTGTGTGTGTGATTGTCTCTGTGAGTATTATGTATTATTACAATACCTTTCAATAAAACAATTTTGAAGGTGTGTTTTGCTTTCAATTCGTCCAACACAAATTTAATCTATGATAATATTCAAAATAGGATAGACAGGATTTACACTTATGAAGGTAGAACTGATTGTGTTAAAACAGTCAACTATATATATTACCTGGACTAACTAAATAAGACAACATATATAACTTACCTTGAGCTTCAGCTTTAGTCAGAAACTCCATGGAATCTAGATGCTGAACTTCGTTTTCTCTCACATTTCTCGTCGCAGTGTATGTTTCTTTAGGCGATTCCGTAGCCATTGTGTTTTCATTCTTATTACTGTTTGTCCATGAATCACTGACACTACTTGTCTGTATAAATTTTATTGATGTCATTACAGGTGGTGTCGATAAAAGGTCAGACCTTTGTTTACGTGTTGTTGGAGTAAATTGCCTTGTCGGTATACCTGAAATCAAATATAATGAAAATAATGTACTCATGTATATCACTGTACTTAACCATTTAGGGTTAAACACGCACGCACGCACGCACGCACGCACACACACACATACATACAAACATACACACACACACACACACACACACACACACACACACACACACACACACACACACATACATACATACATACATACATACATACATACATACATACATACATACATACATACATACATATTGTCTGCTTGAAACATGCATTTTTTGATAGTAATGAACAGCTGCATCTCACGGCATGGAAATTAGTAGCTAAAAAGTGTTTCTGTGATACAGCTGCGTTCTATACTGGGTGACAGCTCAGATAATTGCGGATACATAATATAGTTTAGACGGAGGAAATAACTCATATTTCAGATTAGAAACTGCTATTTATTAATACAATTAATTTAAAGTGTATAATCTCCTTTTGTTTATAGTCTTAAACCCTACCAACACAATGTCCTTTCATAAAAGCTCCAAACTGGAATTTTAATAGTTTCTTCTCCAACGAAATTGTGGTGCTATGAATATATTTCTTCATATTCAGAGAACATTGTTTCTTTCCCGCTCCGCAGATGAAATACAAATGTCATTTAAAATCTCCTTTTTGTCCTTATTAAATTCTATCTGCAGTATTAAATGTCAAAACAACAACAGTTTAGACATCGATCAGCTTCTTTCCATGAGAAATAGTTTGCTAATCATTCTTTTTAATGTCACCGTCATTACTAAATTGATGAATGGGGTGGGATTTGTACTTACAAGCTATTTTCTCGTTGTTTTTCTCATTCACGTTATTGTTGCACGGTTCCGGATCAACGACGGCCACTATAATGGCCTTCGTACCTTTGCTGTACAGTAAGTTCATCCCCATCCGTTCCTGATTTATGAACACTAAACACATAGAGGAGGACCTAATGAACAGATCATCTCCTTCGTGAAGTGGATGAATTGATAGAAAATGGGTGTCACATCTATCAGGACATGTGCCCTCCTGTAACGAAATTATGTCCTGACCTATAGATGACATAATACCATAGTTGTAGTTCTGAAACGTTTGTACACGGACAGTGTTCAGTGAAAGAGTAGGCACTCGGATGGAAACATTTTTCGCTTCCAAAAAGGTGACCTGTTTGCAACAAGACCCAGGTACATTGGACACTTCTTCTGCAGTGACATTTATTAACGAAATGAGTTTTCCTGCTTGATAGGGAATTCGTTCGTTTTGGCAGACATCTGAACCTAGCAAAGGAAAGAACATTTTTCATTACACAAATTATAATGATGACGCTAATGTTAAAATGTCATTCTAATTCAGGGCAAAAGAAATCTACCAAAATATTTCTTTTGGTAGAATAAATGTAGTTTCTAAATATCATTTTGCTAGCGATGATTACGTACTAAATAATATGTATATAGTTCAACATATAATTTTATTAAGCTTGCTGGATTTTTTTTTGTTGAAATTAGATATTTAATATTTTGCAATGGTATTCTTTTATTTGACCTATATTAATGTTTGCGATGGCTTAATTAGTATAATTTGTTTCGACTAATATCGAAAAGTACCTTTTTGATTGCTTTATTTTGCGCAAGAAAACGTAAACAGTGTTATGTAAGTTATAATATTATTCTTGGATTATACTCCTGAGAGAGAGAGAGAGAGAGAGAGAGAGAGAGAGAGAGAGAGAGAGAGAGAGAGAGAGAGAGAGAGAGAGAGAGTTTTCTTTACATACATATCGGGAAACAAAGTTAAAATATTCTCAATAATATTATTATCTCCAAGGATTGGGAGTGGATTTGAGATGATTTGGTTTCATTTCCATATTTAGTTATTTTTAAAATCGTAAATTGATGTTTTATTTTTACCGTGGAATCGAGCGAAGGAACCTATTATTAAAAAAATATTTGCATGTGCATGTGAAATTACCAACATCCTTGTTATTTCTTTGCACAAAAGTTCTAAAAATAGAATGAATGTTTTAAACTATATGATTTTTATGGTAGGGGTGGGGTGGCGAAAATCACGAAGCTTTCTAAAGAAATTTCGTACATATATGCATCCCAAAACAAGTGTTGAGTATTCTTCTCATTCAATGCAAGGAAATCGCATATCGATGTGCAATCGATTTATATTACATTTATATACCAATATGTTGGTTGCTACCATGTGCATGAGAAACTTGTATTGAAATGGTCTTTTGTTTCTAAATACATTTAAATGGCATCTCGTAGATAAACTACCAGATAGAGTGACAGTTCTTGAATATGCCTTCTAAAATTCACGTGATTCAATTAAAGATTAGGCTTGCCCTTTTTTATTGAATTACGAATATGCCTTCATAACTTGATGTGATACAAGTAAAGATTAGGCTGGCTCTCTTTTATTGAATTACGAGTGATATGTGCCTTTTACTATTTCAAGAGCATGTGTATTAACTGTTCTTAGTGACCTGTACTAAGATTTAGTCTTTCTTAAGAGAGGTTAACAACATGTTTTCAAAAAAAGATTAAACTTGTATACGCTGTTTATACAGTGTTTTTGAAGCGCGTCATTTTCTAAGTTAAACTTTGATATCAATCGCATACATTTAATATGAAGAAGAATATGCAAATGGAAATAGAATCGCTCAGAATTATATCGGGATCGCCTGAAATAATGCATTCTAGTTTGGAGCGGTATAACAAGACAAGCAAATGAAATGATGTCATTAAATCCCTCCCAAATACTGTGGAAATTTATTAAATCTCAAACTTACCCCCACATAACGCGAATCCTGAGAAACAAGCAAAAACAGAGAGACTGGATAATCCACGTACAGTTCTCATTTTCAGTCCTAATGATTCCTCAGACTTTAATCTTAGCATAAACTAGCTTTAAAAAATTGACAATGAAACTTTCTTTGCAAACCGCACTTAATTAAATCGTAGCAAATCCTATAGAAAAACGCGAATCCTGTGAATTAGTTGTTTAGTGGTGACGTCAAAATCGCCAATATAATTGGGTCTTTATTTTGCTGTAATTGATAATATTCTGCGGAGCTGTGTAACACATATTTAGTCTTTTACTTCTTCGTTTCATGAAGTACTGTCTACCAGATATAAAGCTTACCTAACAGATATGCGATCGACATGGCCAAGGCAGCTGAAATGATAACCACCGGAATTATCATGATCGTTTGTCCCCATTTAACACCATGCCACCTCACAGCGTTGGTAACTGCAGCACCTTAACATGACCCATTCTTGTTATTCATGTTATCAAGTGCAGTTTGACATGCATCTTTTACTGGGCCATAACGGCAGCACAAATACAAGAAAATACAAGAAAATAAACAAAGAGCAGGATAATAATAATAATAATAATAATAATAATAATAATAATAATAATAATAATAATAATACAAATTTTAATAATAATTTTAATAATAATAACCGCAACAACAGCAACAAATTCTATTAACATCACCACTGCTGCTGCTCCTCCTACTACTACTAATTATAATAATGCAAAAACTGTAATAAAGATGACGTGGATGAAGATCATGATTGGTAATGGTGGTGTTAGGTACACGATATAAAGATCGATAAAGCAAAATAAACCATGGTATTTTTATTTTTTTAGAAAACAAGAAATTACATGTGCATAATTTACACATTCTCTTCTTTTGTTATTGTTCCAAATTTGGCACCACAGTGTGTGTGTAGCAACAGTTCAAAATACGAAACAGAATAGGTATGGAAAAAAGCTTATTTGATAGGAAGTTTCGAAATCACTTTGTGAGAATATCATGTTACTTAAATGAACGTACATATAAAGTTAGCAACCTTGAGCCAAGCACGAGTAATCGTATACATATAAGAATATTACCCGATAGCAATGAAGATAATTCAATATACTTATTATAATATTTAACAATAAATATACATAATTTATGTTTAGTGAAGTGTGGTAAATCGACTAATTTCTTAGAAACATTCAAATGAACTAGTGCACTATCATGGAAGACTATTGTCACACACTAATAATCGGTGCCTAGCTTCGAATGATATAAAGTTAGAAACGGTGCCTAGTTTGTTAAAACCACCATTTGCAGGTGCTCGATGAACTTACTACACAAGCTGTCAAATTGGCAAACGAAGAAGTCGATTTATCAGACACAGCAAAACAGAATGAAAAACCAACAAAGACAATAAAATGGTTGTGTCCCCGTGTGCACTGGTGGAAATTCACTGACCATCGCTGTCACGAAGTGGATTGTTAGTAGACGATATAAAATAACAAACAAGAGAATGTAAATTGCTGACAAAAGCAGCAAACAATCAAAACATACAATCGGTAGTTGTTGAAATCTTAGTGAGAATGGTTGAGGGTGTTAGTTCATTAGGCAATGAGCGCACTAGTTCGTTTCCATTTGTTTCTCCATGAGAATGCTCGAACTTAATCACATATTACTCGATATGTTTCTTGTTTCTTTAATTTATACTACAGTGTACTAAAGTGGACCATGTAAGTCAAAATGCGCTTGACTATCACCAGGATATACAGTGAAAAAGTAAAATACGTATTTGAACAAGATTTCATGACTATATATGTATAATTTCAGAACTTTGCAACATTACAGACCTTATAAAATAATACAATTATGTTACCAATGAGAAGAAAGCCGAAACAGATAGGCATTTCTTTTTTCTTTATTATTTAGAGACTTATTATAAGGACTTCAAACGTTTTAAATATTGGTAAATCTCTCCGATGATTAACTGCCTAACTATTGTTGGTTATTTCCTTTACGTCTAGGAACTCCACTCCTAACTCCTTTCACGTTTGCGTCAGCGATTTAAAAAAGTCAATAATCGGTAGATACACAGGTGTTCAGTTCTGACAGAGGCTACTATTAAACAGTTGCGTGTACTGAAGACTTTAATTACCATCCGCATATAAAGCCCAATTGAAATAAATGTAATAATTACAAGCGAGTGACTGATGATCCAAACTGAATGGAAGCTGAAACAAATGGTCTCCTTGCCTTGATATTAAACGCAGCTTAATTAACTTAACATTATAATGCCTCTAGCTGGTGATACTTGAGACAAACACATCTCATTTTAAATGGCAGAGAGAGAGAGAGAGAGAGAGAGAGAGAGAGAGAGAGAGAGAGAGAGAGAGAGAGAGAGAGAGAGAGAGAGAGAGAGAGATATGGATGACCATTCTTATTTAATAGTGTACAGTACTTGTAATGATCAGATGAAGAATAGCCGTTCAATAAATACAGCAATTCCAATACTCTGTGAAATATTTAAAAGATATGGCCCTCTTATGAGAAAGGCCATAATATTGCGTACACTTAAGATGTATTCGTGTTGACAGCATCTATTGTAGATGACATAAAACATTAATTTTAATGCACAAAGGATCTTTTTAAAAACAGTTATTTGTAAACGTTTTTATGATGTAATATTACACACTATTTTACTAACTCAAACCTACGGATGGAGCCTTTCTAGCTTGGAATAATATGTCATAAAAGCAATATTATATCACTCAATTATATGGGCCAACCTATCAAAATTGTTATCCTGCACAGAACCCATCTGTAGAAAAATTTGATCCATTATTCAAATCCTTCCGCAATGTGCTGCAAATGTTCCCATTCAGAGAAAACGAAATAGCCTAAGCTACGTTTTCTGAGAAAAGTGTCCACTACGGATACAGACATAAGCGAATGTTAGAGAACATACTGTTATAAATCCGAGTCCAAGCTGTGTCAAACCACTCCGGTGGCCTAGTGGTTAGAACGTCCGCCTCGGAAACGGAAGGTCGTGGGTTCGATCCCCGGCCGAGTCATGCCAAAAACTTACAAAAATAGTACTAATAGCTGCCTCGCTTGGCGCTTAGTATTAAGAGGTTAGTGTTAGGATTGGTCGGCCTTGTCTCAGGATAATGTGACTGCGTGGAACATCATGCCACATGTTTGCGGCATGATGCCCCAGTTCTAGACATCACTATAAACTCTCTTAATGCAGATATCGTAGCGATATAACGGAACAATTGTTAAAGCCACATTAAAAATCTTAATCAAACAAACAAATATAATCAAACGGCCTCTCGATATTTTTTTGGTGACGGCCGGAGAGGGGGCGCCAGACAGATCCCCCTTAAAAAGACCTAATAAAAGTTGTTTTCATGTGCGTTGTGTTCCCCCAGATTTGTTGTTCATGTTATTTATTTTTATTTCCATCTCATTCTTTCTATCTTTATTTTTCCTATCGGGATTATATGATATTTTTGAAAGGGTTATTTCTTCCTTTTCCCTAATATTTCTTTAGGGCGGTTCCTCAGAGTTGGTTTTGTCACCATTTCTGGGTTCCTTCCCTAGTTATTTTTGTTGTTGACCCTGGCTAGGGGTCCCTTATATATAGTGTATGCTATTAGTGTTTTTGCTATTTGTCTGAGGGCTATTGTGTGTGTGTGTGTGTGTGTGTGTATATATATATATATATATATATATATATATATATATATATATATATATATATATATATATATACACACACACACACACACACACACACACACACACACACACACATGTGTTTTTGTTTGGATAGCATTTCCTATTTCAAATCTTTCCCAGTTTTCTAGTTCACTGATTGGTGACCTGGACCTATAAGCAGATCGTCACCTTCATTCTTTTAATTCATCATAAATGTTTATTCCAAGAATTTTGAATTTTGAAGCAAAGTCCGATGTCCTATTACCTATTTGTTCCCCTCCCCCCCATAACTTGCTTTTATTCTGTGATGTTTTTGCTGATATTTTTCTATTTAAATGAGAACGACTGTACTCGAGACAAGTTGTTACGTGCTTTTATTTGTTTTAGTTGTACATACCCTGCCTCGAGTTGGTCGTCTCTACTTATTTAGATTACTTTCGTAATTTTTTTTCCCAAAAATGTGTATGTGCCCTCAAAGCAGGGCTCTTTGTGTAGTACACGAGCTACACAGAGAGGTAGAGTTAACCCCCTTTACTAGGATCCTACAATGTCACCTTATTTATACAGCACCGATTGATCTTACCGCCATAAAACTTATCGCCACAAGACCCATCTGCTTACCACAACTATGGACTGGCCAATCAAATGTCGGCAGGTTGGATAATGCCCACGGCTACTACGTTGTTGTTAGGTCTCACTGGATAGTTTCGCATTTTGACACCTCCCTAATATTTAAGGTAGAAGGCATGGGCCTAATTATCACCATCCTAGCATTTTTCATTTCACACATAAGCTAAATCTGTAATGTGGTTTAGATTTACTTTGAGTTAGGCTTGGAAACTGGTTGACTTGTTGGGGTCTGCCTGTCACAGTTAGACTAGCACTGGAGATCAAATGCGTAACTTTCGCTTCAAATGAGCCACGAAATTGGCTTACGTATTTACATGTGTCTGCTAGAGAGGTGAATATCTAAAAATCTAGATGGTTGAGGGGTGATGAAACGTATGCTAATTTGTTACAGTACTAGTGAACTTTATTCATGTATAATGCACATACTGATTCTTAGAGCTCTTTTCTCACAGAAAAATATTAAAAATACCCCTTTTCTGTAAAAAAATGAGTGTAAAATAGACGGGTTGGGGGCAGCGTTGATTCAGTATAAAAGCCACTAGTTGCATGAGGAATTAACTTTAATTACTCAATCAGAATCTTAGAAGCATCATTTCAACAAAAATCCATAGTTCATTTTTATTTGTGTCTTTAATGTAATATTATTATCATTTCTCTGCTATAGGTCATTGTCGGACAAAAATTTGCCAAAACAACTGTCCAGTAAGACCTTATTCTCAGGTTGTCCTATTAAGAAATACTATATTCTGTACAAACAGCTGGAATTATAGATTTATCTAATGCCAGGCAATTTTAATGAACAGGGTACATGTCAATATTAGCCCGAAGACTAGACTAAAGAAAATTGAATAAGGGGTCCTACGGTTTGACCGTACTGTTACGTATACCTTATGTAATATATTTATGTATTTTAATTTAGTTGTTTGTTTGTCAGTTTTAAATTCTTTTAATGTTTCATTAGATGCTATTGTAAAGTAAATATCTTAACTGGAGATGATATCTTTCTCAGAAAACCAGTTTACCTGAACTATTCTTTGGTAAACAACTAATGTTGACCTAGGTCTTGACCTTGACTCATTGTTAGTGGCAGCCACATAATAAAGGGGTCATTTCTATTTTAAAATGATTGATTGTTGTCAGGTCAAGATGAGAATAATAAATTAGAATTAAACAACTATGTTGTCTTCTAATTTTTAAGTATAATGATTGGTTCTCATTAGGATCATGTTAGAAGTACGTGATATAAACACTGTCACGTGACTCCTTCCTATTTTTTTTATTTCGCAATTTGGGGATTATTTCGTTTAGAGTACGATATAATCTTTCTGTGGGAAATATTCAGAGGTTTTATTTTAAACACCTGACGTTAAGTCATTTTCTTTTGTTGGAGCCAGTTTTTTTTAAATTTAAGTAATAAGAAAGCTCAGTTTATTGGGATTTAAAAGATTAATTCGTATCTCTGGATATATTCGATGTCCTCATACATAATTATTGGCCAAAGACAGTTTACCAAAATTTTATTCGGATTTCCAACACCGGAGTGTTTAATCGTGTGTTTCTACAAGGAACTGTAGATAAACACACCACACACTACATCATACGTCATCGTCTTCCATCTTGGATTTTCAAAAAGGACACTTGAATTTATTAGAAGAATTAATTACTAGGACATTTGTCATTTAATTCGTAGTTTATTCTTGGATTATTTTTCCAGTTTACAATCTCTTCCGGGGAAATAAATTATTTGTTCAATTTTAGAAGGCTTGTTCTTTTCACTTTTTCTGTGTAACTGTTTATTAGAGCCTAAACACGTAACAATACTATAGGGCACACGAACTGACATTAGAGATAATTTAATATTTCTTTCAATAGCTTGAGACCGATATATCTTTCAAACTTCCTATATACCTTACCCATGGGTCAAAACAAGATCATATTGGTTTCATGTTGGAGATGCTACATACAGTTTAATTTAATTTTAAATGTGATTGTCCTTTCTGCGTGATAAATCAAGTTACCTTTTCCTAGTTTTTATCAACTATAACTATATCTGGACAGTACCAGCCCCCGCCCCCCACTGATTTTGAGACTAGATGTGAATGGTCAAGATCGTAATGTTTTGTTTGTCTCCACTGAATACGTTTCATTTCCAGATCCAATCATAATGAAGCTTCCTAGGTAGTGCACATTCTTGATTCTTGTGTATAGGTGTGTCACATGTCAATGTCATTGGAGCGCAAATTGTAGTTTTGACTTATTATATGTTAAGTCTATTTTCCTTAGGTTTTGTCAATGCTTGTTGAAGGGTTGCTCCGTATTTGAGTCTACGATCGACGGATCATAGGTTAACATCACTGGAAGTGAAACTTAACAAATATGCTATGTTCACATTGGTAATATAATCGGTCCGTGGAAGGAATGATTCTTTTGACAAGGCCATGTCTTCTTTGAAACAGCTGTGGTTTGCACGTTATGATAGATGTTTACATATTTTAGGGACTATTGTCAGAAATGTTCGTATTCAATTCAGAACCGTTCTGAAACTCTGTACAACAATATCTTATTTTGTGTTTTGCTTTATTATTGACTTGTGCGTCGTTCTTAAATGATCTTTATGAATATTGGATATACGGACATACAACACATTTCTCCGCGATATCTTAAAGTCTGAATTAATAATAATAACACTCAGTAAATTCTAAATCTGAGCGGGATTTTTTCTTCAGTTTATATTAAGCTATGCCAGTTTTTGAAAGTATTTCGGCATTAAGTTCTTGTCTAAAAAGCATCCGTTAGGTGTCCACAAGGATGAGACTGATTTTCAGTCTGTTAATTTCAAAGTTGTAATCTTATCAAGTCATTAGACTAACATTCAGACATAAGTAGTTTCTACTCGCCTTTTGTTAAACAGCCGACCCTAGACGACGGAATGACGACTTAATGACGACGGAATGAATGTCATTCCATCAAAGAACTAGTACAATATTTCAGCGTTTTAAGTTGAACATCTCCAATAATACATTGAAAAAAATGGAACAAGCAACAACACAGATAATCACCTCAAATTAAATTCTACCACACTTTATCTATTATGTTTCTTTATATCTGTCGCAGTGTCTCCAATGTTTTCACCATTTCTATTTATTCGTAAGTTCCATATATTTACCATTTCTGCATAGTCTTAACTTACATGTGTTAACCATTTCAACTTCACCATTTTTACTTACTCTTAACTGCCACGTATTCATCATTTCTACTTGACCATTTTTATTTAGTCTTAACTTCTATGTATTCACCATTTCTACTTAGTCTTAACTTCCATGTCTTCAACATTTCTAGTTAGTTTTAACTTCATTGTATTCAACATTTCTACTTTGTTGTAACTTCAGGGTATTCCTAGTTTTAACTTCCATGTAGTCACCATTTCTACGTAGTCTTAACTTCCTTATATTCACCACTTCTGTTAGTCTTAAGTTATATGTATTCACCATTTCTACTTAGTTTAGACTTCAAAGTATACAACATTTCTACTTAGTCTTACCTTCCTTGTATTCACCAGTTATATTAATCTTTGCTTCTCAGCTATTTTTGTTTTCTTTATTCCTTTTGTTTTTATATATTGACTATCTTCGTAATTAACAAAACTTAAAAGTAATATTATGAAACCACCTGCCATTCTTTACATATTTATCTATATTTATGGGGAAGGGCTTATATCGTTTTGAGAACTCGTTACTCGACCCTATTTTCCTGTACATATTGTATCTAAATATATCTAAACCCAAATGTATGCGTAAACTGCAACATTCATTTAGCCGCTTTTAGCTAGTGTTGTAGCGTTGTGATTTTGTTCCTATATAATACAAATTGAATTTCATCAACTTTAGTTTAAATACGTTAGTCCTATGTCATGATTATGAGATCCTCCGATGGTGCAATAGGATTATGCCAGTCTCCGATTATTCCAATAGGATTATATCTGTCTCCTTTGATCCAATATATTCAAACATCTGATTCATTGTCAGAAACATTGTCAATGTAGAAGTCCGTCTTCCTGTAACTAAGACTATAAATATCTCTAGACGGTGACCCGATTGCTGTTGGCGATTCAGTAGAAGGAGGAGACCAGTCGTTTTTACCAGAACAACAGTGAGTTGGAAGAGTCGGTGTTGGCGGGTGAGCTCGACATGCAGTTGTATTGTATCTGTTTGGTTTCCTAACATGAACATTTCTTCGTTCATCAAAATAATCCGTGTAAACGGGGTTAACACAGTAAGGGGTGTAGGGTGAGAAATCCGTGCTGTGACGTCTCTGAATTACGTCTCTACCCGGCCATAGGTCATTGGCTGACAAATTTTGCGAGATCTTTGGCGACTTTGTCCTGTAATATACATATATCAATAATTCCGATCCGTATATCGATTTGTAGATAAATATAGGTCTACAATAATAACATGACATAGGTATAAAGATCCAATTCATCTGACACTGTGTATCTATTTTGCATGATTGGGGGAGACAGTAGAATTAATTCAAGTCACATAAACAAGATGTACCCAGTGTATTATCTAGTTAATTAGTGGACCAGGTCTTTCTGAATATTTAACCTAATTATACACGTAAAACAGAGACGTCATGTTTTCGGCCTACATCTGAATAATTGCTGATTCATCCAATGTTTATACCCAATATAGCAGGGTAAGTTCACAGTATTTATTGTATATAGGTGTATAAATTGTCAAATTAGCAACAAATAGTAAGATAGGTATAATTATGCTTGTTAATAATATTTTTGAACAATATCCCATTGCTCTTAGAATACCAGTTAGAAATACCATTGATATGGAATGTATACAATTGAATGTCATTGTGCTTGCTAGTACCTCTGTCGGACGTTCAATTACTTATTTCTGTGGAAACAAATATATTCCTGTTGCGAATATTCATTTAATTCAATTTTAGCTCGAATTCTTCATTTGCTTTGATTTCTACTATGCATATTAACATTTAGAAATATATTTCATTTCCAGAAAAACAAGCAACCATACAAACAATTAATCTTAAAAGTGTTAGAATAAGTTGCCATAGGATTATTACGAATTATGGGCATAAGCGACAGAAAGAATGTTTTGAGCACTGAATGATAAGTATTTGTAAATGATGAAGAATCTGAGTTTGGTGTGTGCAATGTACGAATGGGTAAGTGCTTTGTACAAGAAGGAACACATAAATAAGTCTGACCATCTTACCTACAAAAGCAAATGCAGACCAATATAAAGACTGCCAGTAAGATAGCACCAAGAACGACCAAAAAAGTATGCATTGCTGAAAAGGAATTCAAAAATTTATATGAGTAAGTTTAGCTATTCATTCACTGTTTAATGCCTCATTGGTTGAATTTCAATTGCTAGTAATATAAATATTACTATATACATATATTCTCTGATGGCTGGTACTAACTTAAACTCTATCCTGCATTTTACGCTAATTTAGCTAAAATTAAATATCCAACAAACAGAAACTTTATGTTGTAAACTGATACATTTTCATAAAGACAGAGTAGTGTTTATTTACAAATATCAAGTGACTTGCTGTAAATGAATACAATTTACTAATACTTGTTTCGTCGCACAGAGTGCTTTTATCTAACTAAAATAAAGTAATCGTTAAATATCTTTGCATTATATTTTTCTTATAGGAATTAGTCCATACAATCAATATATATGTGCTTATGTGCAGTAAGGTGAATATTGTTTCTCAGGAGTTTCTTGTCCATTCTGAATATTAAGTTATCTGAATTAATACAAAAACATTTTCTCATTTAAAATTAATCTTAAGAATTACATTTCAGGCCTGATTCGGTGTTAGTCACATCCGGTGATTCAGTGGTGGTAGCGTTCGTGCTATTCGTACCTGAAATTATCGGAAAGATATTGCAGTTTTGAGGAATACAACGGAAATATACAATGGCTTTATCAACGCAGTCATTTATATCTGATGTTATAACTCAATGAAAAATCAACATTGTAATATATATATATATATATATATATATATATATATATATATATATATATATATATATATATATATATATATATATATATATATATATATCTGATAGCTTGTCTACGTGCCAGTCTGTTTGTATTATATAATGAACAGTATTCATTACAAAATAAGGTTTAATCTTGCCAAAAAACCGAACTATGAATTGAGTTAAAAATATCGATGCCAACATTTCCCATTGTTGCGAATTCCTGTTTGATTACAAATATTGTCTAAGAACTTTTCAGTTGTTTAGAATATAAAGTATGGTAAGTATCCAAATAACTTGTTCTTTCTTGAGTACTGTTTTGACCAATGACTTTTCTCATTTGCATATTGAGGTATCATAATTTTATTGATAAAGCTAGACTTTTTGTTTTTGAAACAATCAATCGACATTTTTAATTTGTATACTAACCTTGCATATTTTCCAGTGTGAACTCATTCTCAATCTCCTTTGTAGTCAAATTACTGGATATTGCAGAGCCAATAATCGCAAATGTGGTCCAATCTGTAATCGTGAGTGGATTAAAACTACTACCATGCGATTCCTTTGATACGTCTGTGACATTCTTATCGGTTTCAGACGAGGCACCATGATTACCATCCATCATATATGGTATCGTTGTTTGTAAATTTATACCTGAAATTACATAACTTTGTGAAGATTGAGTTTGATAACTATGTGTACAAGTTTCAACCGAAATAAATGTGTGTGATGTCCAAGCGGTTTGCGAAAGCATCGACACAGATACTTGTTTCGGTCATCTGTATTTCGTGAATATTTGCACGATTCGCATGTTTATAAGTAAATGACTTATTGAAATATTTTATCAAGATAGGCAATGATATGTTATAACAGAGTTGAAGCTATAATGTTACTTATCTTTGGTGATAGCATATTATATTGGGAGTTTCGTCAAGCCAAATGGCTTAGTTCACTCAAGATGCTCTATTTTTATTCAGGTTCAATAATAATGTTGACTGCAGTGATGTTAAATTTACAATCTTACTGTTTAGAATTTCTTTTGGTTTGAACAGGTCAAACATTGGAATGCCAATCATTAGACACATTGGCGGGCCATAAAAAGATATGCTGTACGTGCAACACGTCGGATACTTACAGACAGATGCGTGTGACGTGACGTAGGTATACAAGAGTGAAGTAAACTTGTCGGAGAGCAATTTTACTACTAACAAACATCACACTGTACAATCTGGTCGCTTGTAGAGGTGTGTGTGTGTGTGTGTGTGTGTGTGTGTGTGTGTGTGTGTGTGTGTGTGTGTGCGATTTGGATTTTTAATACAGATTTAAGATTTAACACCTTTTCAGTCATATCGCTACCACGTATGCAGTGAGGCGGTTTATAGTGATGTCTAGCACTGGGGCATCATGACGTGGACATGCAGCATGATGTCCCACCCAGTCACATTATCCTGACACCAGGCTGACCAGTCCTAACACTAAGCTGTTAAAGCTGAGCTAGTGAGGCAGTTATTAGTACCAATTTTAAGTCTCTGGTATAATTCGGTCGGGTATCGAACCCACGATCACCGCATTCGAGGCGGACGCTCTAACCACTAGGCCACTTAAGCGGTCTATTTTCGAATAGTAGAATGATAATAGAAAGAATAAAGTTTGGTTACTGATATTGGACTTCTACACCCAACTAAGTTTCCATAGCGTCAAACTCAATTGTGATATTTACGCGCTAAGGCTTTGCCCTAGATCAGTGACCATATAGCACTTATATATTATCCATAGAAAGGCATCCTTGGAGTTACTTTTTTTGCCACCACTGGATCACTGTGTGATACACACAGCGGCAGTGATGAGATTTTTCTTTCCAGTTTTGACAGGTCCTGTGTTGTATAGCAATTCTAAATTTGGCATACATATTTATTGTAGACATTTGTCTGCGGCAGAGCAACCATACTAGTGGGTTTTCACGACTGATACTCGGAAGACAACCATTTAAAAACTCGTGTATCTGCTGTAGATGCTGGGCCATGGCATTGTGATCGTGACAATCGTAATAGGTGTGGTTTTGTCCAAGGCATGGAAACCAATACAATTATTTCGGAGAGACCATTCTAAGTCCGGAAGCATACGGAAGAGCACAATGGCTGAGATGTTGGCTATGTCAACCCTGCAGACAATAAGCGCGAAGGGTGTCGTTGTGTTACAGTTTTTTCTCAAAATACATTGATTACATGAGGATTCCTCTGGAGAAAAGTGACGCATGTGTAGGGGTATATCGATCGGGTGATCTCGCTGTAGATCGTTGTAGCATGCGAATGTTGAGAGCATTTGGCCGCTTAGTAGTAGCCGCATTGATGCACACGTCAGACAAGATTGTTTTAGATGTGGCTCTGGCGGCAGAAAGCACTTTATTTGTGATTGTTGTTTTACAATACTGACTATCGGAGAGAAGACTCTACTTTCACAGACGAAAATATCTGATACAGGTTGCAGTTCAGGTTGATGCTCATAACTGACGAGCCATGGTGAGGTTATCACGATGAGACATTTCGCAGATAGATTTGCTCTCCAACAGATCGGATACCCATGTCGCAGGTGGTTGCGTACATGTTCGCATTCGGGTTCACCTTGATTGGAATGTGTTTTGTAGTGAGGTAGAAAATATTCAGTCTACTGCGTTTGGGTGATTTCTGTGGACTGTAATGTTATTGTGTGTTATCGTGCATTTGGTAGTCTATTTTGGCTTTGTGGTCACGAGGTGGCAAAACAAAAATAATGCCTTAATATTGCTAATCAACACCACTTATCTGTTGAGTTCCATTCGAGGCAGTTAAGAAAAAAGTAGTGGAAATATATTGTAGAGTTGGGAGGGATTTTAACCTTTGCTATGACCTCACAAACATGCAGTGTGCTTCAAGCAATATATACGCTCATAAATAAAAATATTATTCACATCGATCTTTCAAGTTCTTGGTGGCATTATGTCAAATATAAAAAATTATTGAAATGCGTAATCTCCATTAAAGTTAGTATTGTCGAGATCAATACCATTGGTGCAGTATCTGTAGATGTTGTGTATTGATCTGATTAGGGCGCCTGACGGGAACTAAACTCGTTAGTTATACTCGTTTCGAGAATTCGATTTTTCATTTAGTGGCCGGAGTGTTTGTTCTATTACTTATCTAGGTCAACGAGTTTTTCTACCCCATGACTGTAATCTCGCATCACCGTGTAGTAGTCGCGTATTTAGAAGCTTGGCGGTAATATTGCGGGGGTAGGGGGCATCTCGCCTAAACAATATTCGCGTGGGATGAGAGAAGAAAGTCACGTAGATGGCTGTAGATAGCTCTGATCTAGATCAGGGACCACAATCTCAAATCCGCATTATTATACTACTAGAGTACTCTTCGACGGAATCCAAGACCGACATGGCGATAGTTAATCAATGTAATTCACTTTAATATCCTAGAATTTTGAGGTGGTACAATTTTTTAAAGGGTGGTCGAAAGTCAATGGAATATGTCCCATCTTCTTGAAGACCGATGTCTGCAAGTGGGATCTTTTCTGGGGGTAGAAAAAATTGAATGTTGCCTTGCAGTTAGGGAGTAGTTTTCCAGTTTGTAGAATGAAGGTAGAATGGTTTTTTAGTTGTACTTAACACTCATATTCAGAACGTTTAAACTACCTTTCATATAATGTGGAACATATCTATTCATTGGAAGTGATATCATTCCTTTTTCAGCATTGCCCACACATAATATCTGCGAACTTCTAAAGTGAGACGCTTGACCTTCAATACATCTCGCATTAAAACCAGAAGACAGGCAATACATTTAATCTAATATTTTGAAATAAGTAGAATGACAAGATCAAAGGGAATAATTAGGTGAGAAGAACTTACAACGACGATATATTTTCTAAAGACTGCGTTAGGGTGAAATCGATATGGGTCATTCTTCTTCTGTGTTAGATAAGACGTCTCTGACTGACCAATGTAATGATTGATTGCTTTTATAGTATTCCACCTGTTCCCAACAAACCAAATGTATTTATATATATGAAATATTTGAAAATTTTCTTATAATTCATATTTCAAGTAGATCTAAATATATGTAATTTTATAACTGAAAGTGTTTGTATAATACACTTTAAATCAGATATGTTAGATACTGTTTATTCAAACGATTACGTTTATCTTCGTTCATTGAGCTATAGATAATTCAAAAGCTTTCTTTACCTGTACAATTCCTTTTGTGATCTTCGCAGTCCTTTGACGATCCAGAACATGTCACAGAGTTAACTATTATATCTATGCTTATGTTGCTGCAGTCTGTGGTTATACTGTTTATACCACGCATGCCGAGATTAATTCTACTTCCGGGAACTGTACACCATTTACCGGTATTACAACAAGGACTAACGCTCGTATTATTGATATCCAATTTATTGCATGTCACACTGTCTGAGGTGTTTACTCTTACATTCAGATTACAAGCGCCTTCCAAGTGGAACATACAGTCTGAATTTCCTCTCTTTTCAGAATCCACTCTGCTCTTTGTCGCCGTTAGTCCCGTTGCGAATAACATTGCTGTATAATTTCGAGAGTAATTCTGATAATCTTGGACTGTAATGAAGAGATAAATCTAGGTGTATTGGTGTTATACTTGTGATTTTGTGTGCAAATATATCTGATTCGCTTAATCGAGTCAGGAATATATTGTCCAATGAGCTTACAAAATGAAAGCATGCGAAAATAAACTCAATGCAACGAAAATGTGAAAATGGACATAGCAAAACTTAACATACCATGATATCGATTAGTAGAAAATACAATACTATTAGGATAGGGAGGCAAATATTTTAAAGTGTGTGATTCTACCAGATAATTTTAATCTTCATGTCCTTCAGTTGTTTTGTTCTAAAATGGACGCAAACTTCCTTAGTACCACATGTAGGACAGAGATGGTACATAGTTTATTTTGCTATTTGGATTTTCTTGTTAACGTGATATTGGCAGAAAAGGGGTACATATGTTATTGTCTGTATGAGGATTTTATCATCAATACATGCAGGGTAAGTGTATTATGTAATTTATAAGATCTCGAGTGATGTCTTGCTATTCAGATAAGCATTATTGTGAAGCAAATATCTTTATCCAAAACCAAATTGTACATATGCATAAATCGTTGGAATAAATGGCCCTTTAATAATTATATGGGTACTCATGTGAGTGTTAGTATGGTGTTTTGGGATGATTCCGTTGTCTGCCTTTTCCCTGTCTTTATGATCTTTCTTCAAACCAAATTTCATGTATCTTTCATAATTTAGCCAATGTTTTGAGCTCCTCTGTGTTTGAAGTGAAATCAAGGTATACATGAGAAAACCACCAGCAAAACGGCTTCTCATGTATGCCACCTATGGCAATAAATACGTATTGTCGCACGTGTAGATCATATTATTTGTAGCGCTCGTTACTTTCAAATTTATTCACACATTTAGAGCATCTTTGTTGAGTACAAGCTTCGTCATAGTGCACGTTGATGACTACGATAGCCCATGGAACGACCTATCCATTTTTCATACAGTTACAAATATCAATACAGCACGACAAGTATAAATCTGAAAATAATGTATAATGTGTTACATATAAATGAAAGTCAATGATATAATGATGTTTAAAGGTACATTAAATCAACTTTTGGTACTGATATTTGAAAATAGATGGAAATGTTGGACAAGTTTGATTTTACACTGAAATATAGAAGGAATGTCGAATTGCATCCTTTATCACCTATGTTATTCAAGATAACATTTCAGATCAATAATATAACATGTGTAAAGTTCGATACCTGTTGAAATACCTGGCAGCAACATCACATCCATTAAAATCATGAAAATAACACAATATAATTCGCTCTTCATGTTGAAAAGTATTTGGTAATTCCGACCTATAAGCTAACTTAACAAAATACTTTTCATTTTGCTCTTACAATTGTTTAAACAGGTGCTCTGGTCGAACTAAAAAGTTTAAAATGTTTATCAAAGCGAAACTACGCCTCACCTGTCTTCCCTATGATATGGGGTTCCTTTGTGAGAAATACTACTAGTTATCTAAGTTGTCACGAATTTACGTATCGCGGTATCTCACTCAAACACTAACACCTGCCGATATATACGGACCGCCAACGAATACTGTCACTGGCAAATATTTGAGTATCACGTGATTTTCATGTGAAATGGCAGATAGTCTGGTGTTTATGTCTGGTGTCCTACACCTCTCATATACCTTTACATATGCAAATCAGTCATTCGAATGTCAACACTTGAAAACCAATTTCATACAAAAGTACATGCCCGTCAAGAATCTCATGTAGAATTTACAGAAGGTTCAGAACAATTATTTAAACTGGTTACAACAGCTACTGACAGTGTTGCAGAAACTGCCGAAGGTCTTCTTCCTACGTTAGAGCAAACCGCTAGATCAATTGGAAAAATATTAGCAAGAACCAAGCATACAAACAAACAAATTTACGAGATATTCTAACTGAAATAGCTGCTGTTCAACTTTCTCCGGTAGATGAAGAAATACTTGAAGGTATTGGCGAAGTTAATGCTGAAATAGCTGACGTACAAAAAAAACCCAGTTAAAGATTTTTCTAATGAATATCTGAAATTTTAAAACCTAATTATGAAACTGTAAATAATAGTTGACAAATATCAGCTGCTTCGTTAATAATTTAAGGATGGACACATTGACAGACTATTTTACCCCTATCAGGATTTCTAAAAATCTACGTGGGAAAGAACGTTATAAGGACAAGTAATAAGACCACTTACTTGAGTAGACAAACCCCTTCCAACAAAACCATGAGGTATGTCAGGGTCGTAAATATCATCAGGGTCATCATAATGTTGCTGAGGTTTGTATAGGGTTGTTGTTCTTCTTGTTGCTGCGGTGGAGAAAGCTGATATAGAGGTTCTTGCTGGGCGAGGGGGTTGTGGTGAGTTTTTGTCTTTCTCCAAATAAAATCTATTTATGTCGCCAATATATTTATTATATACGTCATCATTATCTCTGGTTTGTTATTTTTATATAATATACACGATATAACCACTTGAAATAAATATCAGTATTTAATATTGGTATCTTAAATTAGTCGCTAAACGACCACCTACTTAAATAATGAGCTGTCCAATCAACGCACAACAAAACGGATACAATCTGTCTCGTGAATGGCAAACCAAACTGAAAAAAAAATACCGTTCATGAGTAGACAGTATACCGGCGTAAGAACTGACGTATTGTTATCAAGAATAGCAAGGACATCACCAGCAGTTTGAAATAATTTGTGTTTCAACTGCAACAAAAAATGCTGGTGTTATTAATAGCATTGCAGAAGATATCTAAATGTAGCGAACATGAACTACACGAGTATACAGCAAAATTACACAGAACGACGCTAGCATACTCTAAATTATTTTTCTTGATATCATTTGACCTTTGGGATGGAATAATATCAGATAGCGAGTTCACATAAATGATTAAAATTTACAACGAAGCGTTGTCATCTGAGTTAGACAATAATTATAATAATGCAAGATATTGCTGAAACAAATCATCTTTAATACAACTCCATCAAAAATAACGATGATCTCATCAATCTCGACCCATCCCGAATTTATTATCAACTTTACAACTGCATTTGGCGCTTGCATAGTTACGAGTAGATCATAGTTGGCCAACTATTAGATAAAAATCATTTGGTGTGTTGCAAGCAAAGAATTCGCTGATATTTGTAAATAAAAACGGACAAGATGGAACTCCTGACTGACATATTGTTGCTGTTTAAACTGGTAGTTATCAGATCGAACAAAATCAATAATCAGTTTCAACGCGGACTTAAATCTCTCACATGAAAAGAATAAAAATAGATTTGATTTTTCATGTACCAACTTTTATGATTACGCAGTTGATATTTATCAGTCATCGATTCTATCAGTGTTAGGATGGCCTTAAGTTCCACCACAAAATCAAGGACCAACAGAATCAGATTATTGAGAAAACATCCTATTAAAGGAAAGGATGGCATCCCCGACAGAGCTATTTTCAAACCGAGATTGTGTCGATGCGGGTACGTTTGCTGTCAGTACAACATCTAATGCTTTGGTGATCAGCGAATATATTGTCATGTCATTTTTCGATGATTTTAATTGTGAACACAGTCAGGTAAGTGAGAATCTGCGACAGTTGTTTTCAGGTTACATACACATATCCTGATGACGATCTTACGCGGAAGATCATAAAGACGGTACAACATAAAATCAATGTTTAATCCGATTTCGAGTCTGTCAATGTGTCCATTGTAAAAACAGAGATTCACGATCGTAGTGAGGATAATTTATCGTATAAACATTTGTTCCTCAGTTTGCTACGCGATGACAGAAGTATATCTACCAAAATTTGCGCTATCAGGATGTAACGCTGACGATCTAAGTAGAAAGACGAAAAATATCCTCAATGGATATTTTCCTAAATACTTGGAAGCATGGATAAAAAGAGTCTTACCAGGGGTAATTCTCAGAAATAACCATGAACCGAACGGCGGCTGCCGTCATATTTAACCAGGACTTGTTAATATAAGATTCACAATCTAGGTCAATCTAGTATGTGATGTCGTTGATTGACATTATCAGGTTGATCTTGAAAATCCAGTCAAGTTTAGGCCGGATAGATTCTATATACTGTTACTCCGCAATGACCTCCTGGATATTTGATTGTAAAAGAACCCATTAATTTGGTTTTCTACCATGTCTTAATCCGCTATTAACATTAACACATAGCATTTCAAACCTACTGACCGGAGCGGACACTTGCTTGATATGTGCGGGTATTTTCTGATTATTATGATTGACGTAAAATCTTAACGATTTTAATAGCGTCGAAGTTGGTGTTTTCTAGAATGATTCACTGGAACCTTCACCCACCTAAAATTATTCCACAACAAAGCTTTCTAAATCTTGACTGACGAAAACATGAGTTACCGAGGCGAGTTTTGGTCGATCTGACGAATAATCTGATTGAAGTATTTGTGACGCCTAATTGTTTTAAAGGTGCATTTCATGTATGTTTAATTATTTCGACGATCATATATATTTTTCTACTTGGATTATGTGTGACAAACGTGACCCTATCTTTCATAATGAAAAATTTGCAAACCGTATTATGAACTAACGTATCCTGCAACCGCACTTATTTATGTGATATGAATGATAGACTAAGCATTGTGGATTAAGCGCCGATGACATTTTCTATAATAAAGTGTGAAGCCGATCAAGTAACGGAACATTTCACAAACGCGATGCGTGGAAACGGTCTAACAGATCTAAGACGTTATTAAAACGAATGAGAACGAGTGGTCATAAACAGTTAAAGATACCCGAGCGTCCATCAAAGACGTTTAAAACATTGGAAACCAACTCAGTTTGAATTACTTGAGGATATACAGTACAGTTGTATACAATATGGACAGGGCGGATTACGGAATAGCGATTACGATTATCATTATGTTATCTCGGTTGACATGATATTGTGTTATCCAGGAAGTTTTCTTGGAATGGGAGAATGTTCTGAATATTGCAAGCGATTTGGACATCCAACACACAAGATGACCGGAGATGCGATAAACAGATATTTTCCGGCATTTTACTTGACTGGATTCGCCTTTATCGAGTCATTGGATTTTTCTAAAGGTTTTCATGGAATGTGTTATGTCTGGTCTGCTAAACATTACAAATAAACGTTGGGCACCAATTCTATTGTTTCTTAATATGCTTGAAGAAAAATACTGATATCGTTGGCTGTAAGTGAAGCAATTATATCATCTAATCATAGACAAACAAGTTTGGTTACCACAGCAAAAGAAATAATTTGATGATAAAAATCTGATATGACTGATTACGAAAATAAGACCTCAAAAGATTTTGACAGAAAAATAATTGGTAATTAACGAATAGAGGATCTTATTATAATAAGCGACATTGTACATGATTAATTATAGACGATCCTGAACTTATTTTATAATTACTGATAAAACGAAGATGTAAATTTACAAGTCACAACAACGCTAACATGCTCGCGTATGTTTCGATAAATTTATTGTCAATGAAAAACCGGTTTCCTAAAACTGTGACTAGAGTCGCTACGGATTTATTTTATATCGAAAAAAATATTCAGAATTTCTGACTCAATTAAAAAAAAGTACTGTTTACGATGTATCATGTGACGAATGGAGAACAAAACAAGAACTTTTTTCACATTATTATTCTGAATCTGCATAAGTTGAAATCAATTATATTTATTGGAAAAGTAATCAAATATCAAAGTTGTCATCTGCGTCTTCATTGTATGATCATATGACTAGGAATAAAACTGTTTATCTTAATGAGCCTGGAGGTTCGAGTATAACAACTCGTGTGATCAAATTATTTCGGCAGTTTGACGAACTCGATTGATATGATAGTCTGAACACCTACACATAGACTCATCAAGGAGATGAAGGAAAGAAATGTTAAATCATGCACTTAAAAAAAATGAGGAATTTGTATAGCTCCTAATCTTTAGAAGCTCTAAGCGCTTTACAACATATATGATGATATGACTAACCCCCCCTCACCCCCCAAAAAAACAGACAAACAACAACATAAACACCATGAAATTAGAAATCCCAAATTCTTCGATGGAAAAGAGATAAATGGACTCCTGACGGATGACAAATATATTGTAAGAATTATTGTTTGGGATGAAATATGTACAGTATGTAAAGAAATATTACAAACATTTACTTATTGGCTATTATTGAAGAATACCGCTGTTATATATTAGATATATATTAAAACAACGACAGATTAATCATTGTGCGAGGTCTAACAAAGTAATGTCACGGCAATATTAAAATAATGATCTAAGACACTTTTCGACAGATTGAATTGATAGTAGTATTGGTCACACATGCGAGAATGTGACGCTGACCTGATCACGATGAATTGCGGTATGTCCTCTGATTTTGACGTTATGTTGTTTCGTCAGACACGATATTACAACAAGAAATTCTTTGCCATGATCAATCTGTAGTAGTTGTTGCTTTGTTGATAAATTCGTTCAAAAGCTTATACAACTTCAGCAGCTGCATTATGTGATAATGGTTCTGCTTTTCTATATCTACTTGCGACGTCAACGACATTTAACGAGAATTTGTATATGTATTGACGTCTATCAATTGTAATAGTATTATGTGATAAAAACAAAATATCTGTCTGATTAACTTCATTATGAGTGCTCACATCAAAATGTGCGTTCTGAATTTGTTTAGGTGGTGGTAGATAAAATTTGCCATATTTCATGTCTTGCTAACTAGTTTGCAGCAACTGAACGTTTAATATTTGCTGCATCACCGAGTTTATTAGTCGCTGTTCTACCTTTCCAATATCCTCTTGGGCAATAATAAATTGATTGCATTATTTAATAATTGTTTGATTAATTTCTAGCCAAGGGGAAATCAATTTACAAGTACTAAACTTCACTTATCAACGAATTCACTAATAATTATTTGAAATATATTTTGTTATCGTATTTAACGAACGAATCAACTTCACATCTGCAATATGTTGTTGTTGTAAATTAGGACTTTTATGTGCGATATGAGTATGACATGGTTGATCGTTGGCATGTATTAGTTATTCTCCAGGTCTCGGTTGATCTCGTTCGTAAAGTCGAATATGAAGTAGGGTTACTGGACCATATCCAGGCAGATGTTTTTCTCTTGTGTATTTAGCCCATGGAGTTCCTGGAAATTTTCATAACGAAGCAGCAATTACACCACCAATAGTTTAATTACTGGCAGAAACAAATTTATATTTTTGTTCCACATTTCACACACTTGTCTGTAACTGCACGCATTTTATTGTTGTTATTATTGTTGTTACTACACTTGTTGGGGTGGACGCTCTGCATCTAACATAACATAAACTCGTATTAATTATTATATTTGTACAATATGGATGTTATTGATTTCTCAGAGACACGAATACAAGAACCAATCAAACACCATCCAGCGCTACAGAATTAAGTTTAAAATGATAATAATAGGCTCATCTGGGTCTGCTTATTGCTTAATATAATAATAATAATGTTATTTTTCAAAAAATGACACCCAATTAAAACAGTCTGTTTGCCCTTCTTGCTGCTACAAACGATATTTTTTTTACTAACATAAATATAATCAGGCACAGTCCTAGGATAACTGCTAGCCCTTGGCGATCTATGCCCTTATAATTTCAACTTAAATGTAGCCCACCATTTAAATTTTCATTCTAAGACTAATATGATTAGTTGATATTTGGGCTGGAACATTTGATGTAAATGTTAATAGTGATATTTTAATTAAATAAAATCAATATATTATTTAATACTAAAATCTAGTTATGTCGCTTATTATGTCAAGTAAGACCTGTTTTCATCCGCGCCTTATTATGTAAAGATTTTGCTTATGCAAATTAATGAAGTCTGTTCCGTTATATTTTATTTTCCTTATTTTTGCATTCAAGCCTGACTGTTAACCATGTAATGTAAGTTGGTAGCAAATACTGTTTTCAGCTTTAGACATTCATTTAATTTCGATTTGCACTCAACTCCCCCCCCCCTCCCATTTTTGCATAATTTTCAAACATGAATATTACGAGAGTTAAAGTAATCAAAAAGTTGTTAGAATTGTATTTGATTAGCGCTGTGTCACTTGCCATTTATCGTAGAGTGTATGCTGACAGGTGCGAGTGACACTGGCTATCAACAATATAAAAGACAATGTTCATTTACAGTATCCATTTGCACGATTGATGTGCAAAACTATTATAAATATGCAAATACTTGAAATGTTGTTGTTGTGTGTTGTGAGTTTGTTTTAAGAATTCTTAAATTACACCTTCCCATTGCTTATTTAAATGTAATACATTTTGATATTGTAGCGTTTGTACATTCTAATGTTGAAAGAGAAAGAGGTATGGTAGCCAAGGAGAAGAGGAAATAAAGAAAAGAATTAGGCTTAAATAAGGGGAAATAGGATAAATAAACACCGACATATCTCTTCATTTGAAAAAGACATTCCTTTGAAGTCGAATAATTTTTGTTTTGTAATGAATATGTTAGCGCACTTCAATGTGAGAAAACTCAAAAACATCGATTCTAAAAACTGAAAAAATGTTCAGTTACAAATGTAAATTATTATCTAAAACTAACTCCAGAAAACAAAACATTATTGAGAGAACGGTCCATATACAGCCTGTTACCTGTTTAGGCTTTAATAAACAGTAACACAGAAATATTGAAAACAACAAACTTATACAATTTAACAAATACCTTATTTCGTTGGAAAAAGATTATATAAATGAACTTACAGTTTAATGAATTAAATCCAAAAACACTCCAAGAATAATATGCGAATTAAATTGTAAAAGTACTATTAATGAAATGTTACAATAAATTCAAGTTTAAGTCCTGATGGAAAGTCCAAAATGGAAGACGATGACGTATGATGTAGTCTGTACTGAGTTTATCTAAAGATCCTAGTGGAAACACAAGATTTAATATTCCGATGTTCTAAATCCGAATAAAATTTTGATAAACTGTCTTTTGCCATGAATTTTGTATGAGCACATTAAATATTTCCAGAGAAACGAGATAATCTTTTAAAATCCAAATGATCTCGAAAAAAATTAGCATAAACTCGAAACATGGCTACAAAAAAAGAAAATGAATTGACGTTAGGTCTAAAAGCCCAAACTGAGATGTTCTTGTCATAGTTTCTATATAAAATTCCAACTAATGCGTATGAAGGTCACGCGACATTCTTTACATCACGTATTTCAAACATTACCCCAACAAAACAAATCATTTTACTCTAAGAATAAAAAAGTTATTTACTTCGTGAAAGCCTAAGGTTGAGAATTGGTACAGCTTCTACCTCGCTATATATGAAACTAGCAACAACAAAAAAAATCGAAAAAAATATTTACATCTTAAATCACGTAATCCCATCATAACCTAGACAACAACAAATCATTTACTTTAAGAATAAAATAAAAAATAAAACTTGTTTACGTGGCTGCTATTAAGTTTGAATCAAGGTCAGGATCTAGGACACGGAAACGTGAGTATAATTTGACATCAGTCTGGAGTACATCAGTCTGACATCAGTCAGACCTTGGGATAATTAAAGAGTATCTAACGGGTGGATATTTTGTGTTGCTGTTGGTGTGGAATATATCACACAGCATGATAAGACAATAAGAAATATTGAAAGTGATACAACCAAATTTGAATAAAAATTTAGGAATTAGACAAATGTAAATTTTTAAACGGTTATGAGCACTTATTATTGTATAAATTATATATAATATATATTTTTTAAAAGCCAAAAATCATACTGAGATAACAAAACATGCTAAATATTCAATAATAATAATAATAATAATACTAATAATAATAATAATAATAATAATAATAATAATAATGGTAATAATAAAAATCAGCAGAATGACGGAATAAGGTTTTCTGCTTAACAACCACCATCCGGTCTTTAGAGAAGAAAGAGAGACCGCAACAAAGGAACTAAAAAAGGGAAGGCAGCTGGGGTATACATATAACAGTAGAACTTATTCAGTCAGGAAGAACCACCATAATAGATCTCCTCACAACAACCTGCAAAACAAAACCCGGCATACAGGAGGATGGGCGATCGTCACTCACTTTAACAAATGGAATCTGAAGCGCTGCCAGAACTACAGAACATTCAGCCTCATCAGTTACCAAAGCGATGTTATACTTAAGATCATGCTCAACGGACTGAAACCTCAAGCAAAACACATCCTTGCAGAATACCAGGCTGGTTTCCTGAGCAGAACTTTGCCCTATAGAACAGATCCTCAGCTTTAGAATCCTCTGAAACGTATCTCCATCATCAACAGGGCCTCTATCATGCCTTCATTGTCTTCAAGAAGGTTTTCGACAAGGTATAGCATGCAACCTTGAGGTCACTTCCCCTGATGTACAAACACAAACGCAAAACTAATCAACACCATAAAAAAATGGCAATTAGACAAGGAGACAAGTGCAGTTATCGTCAGTGGCTATATAAGAGATTTTTTTGGAACCACGGGCGGAATCAGACTGAAGTGCCTTCGCTCACCCACTTTCATCAATATCTACCTTAAAAGGATGAAGTCCGATGCCGTGGAAGACCATGATGGCAGTGTCATTGTTGAAGGCAGGACAGTCACCACCCTGAATTTGCTGGTAATATTGATGGCTTAGCATTAGATGGACAAAAACAGGAAACCTTAGCGAACTATCCCAACCAAAGATCACTAAGGTATGGGATGGACATCAACTCTGAAAGGACCAACCTAATGACATAACAATCCGAGTGGCATCCTAAAATAAATAAGAGTGAATGGACGACATAATCTGGGCACAGTGACGATCTTCAATTAGCTTGGTGTTATAGCCCCTAATGAAGGTTCCAAACCTGAGATTATTTCATGATTGCACAGACAACAGCTACACTGGCTCGGCAGATGCAAATTTAGAAGGACAACAAAATCACGCTTGGGACCAAGATCAAACGTCTCCGTCGTTTCCATATTACTGTATGCAAGTGAGCCATGGACCCTGACACCAAAACGAGAAAGAATCCAATCCTCAGAGTTGAGATGCTATCGAAGAATCCTGAAGATCTCATACCTAGACCACTTTCTAATGAGGGAGTGAGCATTAGAATCCAAAGTGCAGTTGGGTCATATCAAGATCTGCTTACCACCATACAGAAACGCAAACTACAATTGTATGGTCATGTGTCCCGCTCATTTGGCCTGTCATGTCAAAAGACAATCCTACGGAGTTCAGTGAGAGGAACGAGGAAACGAAACGAGGCAGAGATAAGAAGATCTGGAATGAACATCAAAAATTGGACTTTACAAAGACCCTAAGAGCAGCGGAGTAACATGTCAAAATGGAGAGAGATTATCGCCATGTCATCAGTGGCGCCCCTGCGACCTGTCAGGTTACGGGAGAAATAAAACTGTATAATGACCGTCCCATTTTCCTTTTCACTTCTCTCAGAATGTAAATCACCTACTGTCGACAAGATGGATGCACCTTAATATTAGGAACAGGTCCTAATATTTGTAAAGAAATTAATATTCATATATTTTGCTACTTTAGTGCTATTTGTGATAGAATCTTTGTTTAAAAGAATATTCACATAAATATATGCCACCTGGACCAGTACTAAACCAACAGTAACATCTGTGCTTTGGTCTGATTTTACTATGTGGAGAAAATGGGTTTACTGTAAAACTTTTGCAAGCAACGCAGCACGGAAGATCCAGAGAAAGACAAAAGTAAAAATGTCATTCAGTCATAGGTCAATAGTTTCCTAAAGAGACGTTAGTCAGATGCTGTGGCATCAAATGTTAAATATATCAAACAAAGACACAGTGACATTTTCAGCCAAATCGGGCTCTTAATTCCCCATGACTAAATCAGTAAAATCAGAACGAAGCACATACGTAACTTTTGGTTTAAACCTGGGTTGAGTAATATAGCAAGGCCGTTTCAAACATTGATCATACCGTTCTTTTTGTTGACGCTCTAGATATATTATGTACTTATGAGAGAGTGACAGGTGTAAGGTAAAGTTGATTACATTTGTAGCTTGCAAAGTGAAGAGAATGATGGAATATCTCTCATGTAATAAAGCTGAAACGTCTTTAACTATTGTGCTTGTGGAAATTGTAGATGATCTAAGCATACAGTTAACCAAAATGCGTGTTCCCATGTGCTCGGAAAATACACTGTTCTTGGCAACTATTAAATAGGGAATCTAATGTTGCCAGAATAGGCAATATCAGCCTCTAAACGTGCAATGAATGAATTACAAAATATAAACAAGTATAAAAATACTCTCTCTCTCTCTCTCTCTCTCTCTCTCTCTCTCTCTCTCTCTCTCTCTCTCTCTCTCTCTCAGTGAATACGACACGCAGAGCTAATCGGTTTTTGATAGATGACAATTTGAAGTAAGGTCGAGCTGTAGACTCTATAACCCAAATCACTCTCATCAATAACACGTCAAAACTAAGGAAATTAAAATTAAAATTTTAATAATACACAATGTAAGCAAGTTCTGCTTAAATATCAAAGGTAACCAGTGATGAGCACCTGATACATTAATTTTCTTTGAAAATCTAACCCTTTGCAAACGAGGAGCGTCAGCGTTGAAGTTTGTATAGGCTTATAATTCGGTCGCTTAACTTATTGTGCAGTTAATTAGTACACCTGCACATGTTCTATTTGTAAGAACAGAGACCAACAAGCTATATAAGCCAATCAAAAGCAGTAGCGTAGCGGGGGGAGGGGCGCATGGGGTGCAAGTTGCACCTGGCGCCGTCATGGGGAGGGGGGGGGGGGCCGGAAGAAGAGGATTGGATGATTCAGTGTATACTTTTACAAAGTGTGCTTTAGAAGAAACAACTAAGTCCGTGCCAGGATGTCTGGATGACTGAGATTAACACTAGTTCAGACTGAATCTGGGTCACGCCTTCTTATCCAGTCACCTCGGGCACCAAATAGTCTCCGCTACGTCGGGGTGGGAGGGGGGCGAAAAATATGAACCTTGCACCGGGCGCCGAACACCCTCGCTACTCCACTGATGAAAGGCAGTTGTTTTTTTTCTCTCAGTCCTTGCGCATGTATCATCATTATTAATAGTATAATTTAAAAGAGGATATATTTCCTTGCAAAGGATTTTGTTCATTTGACACGTTTAAAAAAAAGAAAAAAAGAATAGAAACAATTAACAACAAAAGTTTAAATAAAAATACAAAGAGATATTAACCGTTCAAATTTAAAATAAAGAAGAAAGTGAAAAAGTGCACTTTATTTGCGTAAAGTACTATCGGAATCTTGTGATATTTGGAACGGCATAATGTGATAAATTAAACAGTTCAATGACATGCACATTGATACTTACCCCCAAAATACCATTATACTGAGATCAATACTAAAACAGAAACGTCCTAGCAGAGTTCCCACTTTCATGCCACCAGTGTCCTCGTGCTTAATCTATTCTTAGCCTAAACTGACTTTAAAATGTTGATAATCAAATCAAACTTTCTCTGTAAATTGTCTTTAATTAAATAGGTGCAGATCTTATAAGTCAAGCCGATCAGATATAACAAAATAAATCGTCCAAATAAATGTATCTTCTTTTCACAGTAACTAGAAGTGCTTGGAATAGCTATTCAATCCAAATTTAGCTCTTAGTTCATCATTCTAAGAGGTACAATCTTTTGAGAAACGAGCTTTACCTGATCGATATTTAATTGTCAGGATCACGGCAGCTGCGATGATAACCACTGTAAATTGTTATTATCGTCTGCCTCCATTTATTCACGATATTTCAAATCTGAGATGCGTTCTATACATATATGGTAAGCACAGTGTTTGTACTTACAGTCCTCAACATTTTGAGAGATCAGACAAACGGCGTTAACGTTATTCACGTTATCAAGGAACATTTTACAGATGTCTTTTATTGGGCTATAATGGCAGCACAAATTTAGGCAGAAACAAAATAAACAAATGCGATACTACTACTACTAATAATAACGAAGACATCATCGGTGCTTATGGTGACTGGTGATAGTAGTTGCAGCAATATTAACAACAATATAGAAAAAGAAGAAAGAGTCAAAAGAGGTTTGAAGAAAGAAATCTCATATTGAACTTGAGATGTATAGTCCACAAATTCTCTTGTATGTCATTGTTCTAAATTTTTGTACAAGAGCAGCAGCAGAGAGGGTGAGCCGGACAACATTTTTAGACAAGTATTCACTGAAATCACGCTTAAAATCAATGAAACCAATGACATCAGGCCCAAAAGTCAATGACATCAGGTCCCAAATGTGTGTGTGAATCATGGATTAGGTCCAAAAAAAAAAATATGAAAAAATCAATGAAATTAATGAAATCAAAAACTTTTCAACTATTACATTTTTTGGGAAAAGGGACTACAACGTCGTTGTCACTACCCTCTCTGCTGCTAGAACTTTCAGTTGGGGTTAACCGAATATTTGATCCAGTCCGATACGATATCGTGTTCGAGGGTCATGTAAATTTATTGTTACAAATCCGTGTGGGGCAGACTGAGCATGACTAAAGAAATTTCTAAATTGATTGAAGTCCATATCAGAACACCATGTCTGCCAAATATTTCGTAGCGTATGTGTATCAACGCCGTTGAATACAGCAAGCATATTACAGTTATCTCTAATCACTTTTGGAATCTGAGTGTAGCGTTGAGTGACATAGATCACGTCCGTGTTTTTATGCCTGCCTCTGGAAAATATTCTGGCTGGATTTTTTTGATTATCTAACATGACATCGTCGTATACAACTAAATTGTTGATACTTCCATCGAGGTCATTCACGGATGGTGCTTCGTCAATATCGGTTATAAATTCAATAACATCCTCGCCGGCAATCTCTGAAGCGTTTTCATTAAAATCTTTTAGCACTTCATAGCATCGTTGATCATCTACGCTAGGGGCAATTAAATACAACTTATCCCACTTCATCCATCTCATTATTAAATTGAGCAACAATTGCGTTTTACCGGATCCAGATGGCCCGATTATAATTGCGCGGATAGAGTTTGGTAGCGCTGCATGATGCTTCACTGGTTCTCTTGTTTTAGTCGCTGAAAAATCAATTATATTCATATCTCTATACATAAATTATGGATCTATATTGCGTGAAGTGTAAGGCGCGTACTGGCACAGATGACTTGACGACGATTACAACTAAAAATAACCGATCAGCGCTTTCTGGTAAATGCGTACAGTGTAGTACAAAGAAATTTAGATTTGTTTCTAAACCCAAGGAACCCAAGGAACCTTTAAAAAAAAACGAGGAGGTGATATCGCTGCCAAATTAGCAAAACTCCCTGGAACCCCATGGGCAAAATACCCCGGAGAAAAACACCTTCCAAGGTATAGTTATTGTGGACCGGGAACAAGACTTGATATCAGACTCAATGATCAAAATCAGCCCCGACCCGGTGAGGAACCCATAAACGCTATTGATAAGGCCTGTCACCTTCATGATGTTGCTTATAAAAGCAGCAATTTGCAACACAGGCGTCTAGCAGATGTGAAATTAATTCATGCGTTGAATTCTATTACTGATAAATCCTTCAAAGAAAAATTGGCTTCCTTTTTGATAAAATCGGCTATGAAAAGTAAATTGATGTTAGGTGCTGGTAATTAATAACAACATGGAGTCTATTTATTATTCCCCAAGAGGATACTGGAAGGGTAACGCTGCAATCAGTAAACTCGCTAGCGCCGCAAAAGTGAAAAAAACCACTGCGGCTCATTGGTTATCCAAACAGGCACTATGGCAAATTTATCTACCACCGCCTAAACAAATTCAATTCTCGCATTTTGATGTAACCGGACCCAATGAAGTTCATCAGGCTGATCTATTATTTCTGCCACATGATCTTGGTTACAAATATGCGTTAACTGTAGTTGATATTGCAAGTCGATACAAAGAAGCAGAACCGTTAAAAACAAAATCGGCCACTGAAGTGGCTTCTGCATTTGAAAGGATTTATCGAAGGAGTCCTCTGCACTGGCCAAATCTGTTACAAGTTGACCCGGGCAAGGAATTTCAGGGTGCAGTGTTATCTACAATGAAATATCACAATGTCGCTATCAGACGAGGACATACTGCACTGCATCGTGATCAGGCCATTGTAGAACGGTTTAATAAAACCCTTGCTGAGCGGTTATTTGGATATCAATATGCAAAAGAATTCATCCAAGAAAAAAGATCCCGTGAATGGGTTAAGAGATTACAAGGTGTAGTTACCGCACTGAATAACGAGATTACTAGAACCATCAACATGAAACCTATCAACGCGATTAAAAAGAAGTCGATACCTGAAAAACCACAAAAGGATTTTTGCGTTTCCCAACCAATTCTTGGTAGTAATGTCATTGTGAGGTACTTATACGAACCAGGAGAGCTTGAAGGAGATAGAAAAAGGGCTACTGATCCTATTTGGAGCGTCACTACGCATAAGATATCTAGTATAACACGATCTACGGGTAGACCTCCAATCTATAAACTGGATTCAACTGCCCCTCAACGGGGTTTTACTAGACAACAATTACAAGTGATACCCGAGGATACTCAATTGCCACCGCATGGGCTTAACTAGCACCCTTGCGTCTATTGCACTCAAGACAAGTCAACATCACATTGTTTCTGACATGACCGAGATTGTTATTTTTTCTGTCTACGGTGAATTGGCGAGGATCCTTATCCGAATACTGCCAACGCATTATACAATTGCAACTTGCGCAGTGATTATTCTGTTGTTTTTTCAAAGTGATTATTAATTCAGCATCAATATCAAATTCTCGTTGTTTTTTTTTTGTCCTGTTGTTTGTAACCGGAGAGTTTTTTATCAATAATATCATCTATTGTGGTGTCATTATCATCACCAATGATTTCATCATCGCCTGACTCTGTCAGGACAATTCTTCGAAGTTGATTTATTTTTCGTACTCTAGACACTGCGAGATAGACTAAATTCGACCATTCTATGCGATTATCTACCATCCAAAGAGTTGTATCCGATATAGTCAATCCCTGTGAAGAATGTATCGTCGCTGCATAACCTAGCGTCCACGGGGATTTATTAGCACGCAATGCATCTTCAACAACATTGATATCAACCAGCACAATATCATTTAATACTAAATTCTGTTTTTTACTTTGTCCTGGAATATCAACTTCGATGTTCTGTTTTCGCGTATCCGATGGCCTATAACAAAGAGGCACTGGAAGTGTTGCAAATTTTTGTTTATGCAATTCAAATAACTTCATCTGAAGTGTGTCCCTGACTATTTTTCTACTTGCAATGATTAAATCATTTGGTCTCCACGCTTCCCAAAACTCATTCATGGGAGTTTCCGAAATTATTTCACGGGTTATTTCACACTGGATTCTATCCGGTTGTAATCTAATTAGTTTCATCAATTCTTTTAATTCATTATCAAGTGATCTGTGATCGGTATCAATTTCTTCATAATAGTCTACAAAACCCTTTAGCCATTCATGGGGGGATGCACCGACAAATGGTGGTGGTTGGCCGTGATCACCGCACATAACGATTTTTGTATTCTTCAATAACAACCACTCAAGAAATATTTTTAAGACATCTTCTGACACTGTGTCTATTTCATCCCAAATCATGATTTCAGGAATAAATTTCTCTCCCATGCGCTCAGGAGTCCATTTATCTCCCTTCCGTCGGAAAAAGCTGTGATAAGTGCAGGCATTTACCCCTCTCTGTATCATTTCTCTTGCAAGTCTATGAGTTGGTGTTAGCACAATCATGTTAGAAACGCTAGCGTTTCTACGGAATAACTCAATTGCCCGGGTTGTTTTTCCTGACCCACCACAGCCGTTTAAATAAACTGTTTTATACAGGCATATTGGATCAGAAATCGGTGGTGCACTAGAAAATTCTGAACACTGATTGCTTTCTAAGTAATTATTTTCAATGGTAACATCTGCTGATTGAATATAATCATGAATCATTTCTTTCTTAATTCTCCATGATCCCCATTTCTCGTTGCCAGTAGCCTTAAAATCAGCCATTTTGCTATTTATGTAAAATGAGTCAGTGGCAACTCTAACTGCGGTGGTAGGAAATCTATTGATCATTGAAAACAGATTGATAGAAGCATAACCGAGCATAGAAGCTCTTAAGTGTGTGTACTGCGGATGGTATCCATCATTGTAGGTAACAATTGTACCCAATTTGGTTCCATCGGACATAAATGCGTCCTTACGATTGACATATAGGCCCTTATTCGTTAGATCCGCCATTACAAAATCGTATTCAGCGTTGTCTATAATCAATCGTGAAGAATATTTCGTATTATCATCTTTGCCACCTTGGGTAAATTTACCGATTATTCTTCGTCCAAGATTTTTTGCTTCATTGTTTCTGATTTCAAATAACTGTCTGGACCAATCCATGATTTGTTGTTCATTAAAATCAGGAAACAGTTTTCGCTCTTCGCTAATTATTTTTTCTAGATCAGGTTGTGGTAACCAGACTGATTTCTGTGCTCGATAGGATATAATTGCTTCACTGACAATTAATGATTTTAACATCTTACAATCAAGCATATACCGTAATAACACTATTGGCATCCAGTGTTTTTCAGACATGTGTTTACCAATCCAAAGATAACTACACGGATGAAGCCCTTCAGCCATTTCAAATGATACTACACAAGCGAATCCGGTTAAATCAAAATCAGGAAGTGGTCCATTAATAGCAACACGGGTCATTTCGTGTGTAGGGTGTCCAAATCGTTTGAAATATTTCTCACACTCTCCATACCCAAGAAAACTTCCTGGATAACACGCAATCATATCAACTGAAATAACGGTATCAGCGGTGTATTTTGTGTTCCATAATCCGCCGTGGCTGTATTCAAGACAGGACAATTTGACATCTGATAAAAACTCACTTCGTGTTGGTTTCCACGCGTTTTTCTTTCTAGCAAAATGTGCTGCAATGGATGGTACTGTAAAACAGTTTGCTAATAATTGATCGTCTTCTTCTCCCTCCTCAGAAAACTCACTAGCTAGTTGTTTCATTTGATTCTGCAGTTCTTCAGTACGGTATAATTCTCCGTTAGGTCTTACAAACTGATCAAATCTGCATTCCTCGTCTGAATTACTATGAAATAGCCACGCTGACACAGGATCGTTTTTACTCAAATGGTAAATAGCATCAAATAATTTCTGCTCGGTAAAACATTCTTCAGGCCCCAACCCTGCTGGGGATAGATATTTTACGGTTCTATCCCGTGGAAATATTGTTACTGCAGATGACCACGCGTGCGCGTTATGATCAATAATTTCAATGGGGTTTCCTTTCTTTGATTGATATTTCGGTTCTTTTAATACTTCACCGGTGATTGTCCTTACCGATATTGGAAATCTTAATGATGTTTCTAATTTAGTTATATCCTGAATTGTTGCTCCATGCTCTTTTACCGTGAACTCCCACTCGGTTATTTTTTTTCGTCTTAGATCAGTTAGTTTATTTCCCCGGGATGCATTTGTGAAGTGTTCTATTATTCGTTCTGCTACACAATTGAGGCCTGTCGAATATTTCATGGGTGCTAGTTTTGAAATATCAGGTTTTTCATTGAGCGGATAGATCCCGTAAACAACTGCTGTGACAGGATAAGATCTTTCGTAGTAGGGTTTATCAATTCCAGTCAAAATTCCCGGTTTGGAATCCTGATTCACGGTGACAGTTTTTTTGCCCTTGAGAATGGGTTCAAATTTATCCTTAATAATCCATTTGCCATTCTCACGGATAATGAATTTGATTCGGAAAAAATGATTTTTTTCCCCAACACGTGAAATGATCACTGCTGCCTTTTCATCATTCATGGTAGCGTCAACAACACCATCAATTCGAAATGTTGACCAACAATAAGATACTCCATCACGCTTGAATTCATTAAAACAGTCTCTGATGGGTTTATCAAGAATTTTATTCTTGGGTGTATTAGAAACTATATCAAGATTGAATTGAGCATCCTTCCATGATGATCTCATGTTTCCGTCTATTGTGCGTTTTGGACGTTTTTGGGTCTATCGCGATTAAATCTAGGGTTGATTTTCAATAATCTCTTAAACTCTTTCATGTTTCCGTCTATTGTGCGTTTGTTACGTTTTTTGGGTTTATCGATATTAAATTTAGGATTGATTTTTAATAATCTCTTAAACTCTTTCATGTTTCCGTCTCTTGGACGTTTGTTACGTTTGTTTCCGTCTATTGGACGTTTTTTTGGTCTATCGAGATTAAATCTAGGATTGATTTTCAATAATCTCTTAAACTCTTTCATGTTTCCGTCTCTTGGACGTTTTGGACGTTTTTTTGGTCTATCGAGATTAAATCTAGGATTGATTTTCAATAATCTCTTGAACTCTCTATCAGCATTGAATTTAGCATTTTTCGAAGTCAATCTCTTGAACTCCTTCATGCTATATATAAAACAAGCATTTAAATGAAAGATTTATGTATAATGAATCACTGCAAATGGCTCATGATGGGAAATGTAACCCCGTGTAACAAATCATGCAGAAAAAATGAATACTGTAGGTATCATATGCAAAGTTTTCGACGTGGAAGTCTTGGTCCGTTACCCTGTATTCGATGTGGGGTTGGGGTCAAGGGAAGATCACAATTATGTATTGATTGTGGTGGTAAGCGATATAGGGAATTGAAGCGTTATTATGATAAAAGAATAAAAAATGGACAATCCATCAGAAATTATGACCCTGAAAAAGCCCTTGACCCTGACAACATCAAGGATAAAATCATAAGAACCCCGCAAGACTACATCGAAAGATTTTCCAGTGATGTAATTATTGAACCAAACACTGAATTAGACAAACAATAGAATAGTATATATGAACCAAGAATTCAGACAGCATCCAGTGATTACAAATTATGAAGCATCCAGTGATGGTACTGTCAGAAACCGTAGACTAAAGAAATCAGTTGGTGTTGTGAATAATCACGGGTACTTGATGTTTGGCGCTGGAAAGAAAACTTATCTCAATCATCGTTTCGTGTATGAATGTCATTATGGTTTGATCAAAGATGGTTTTGTTATTTATCACAAGGATTCTAATCCAAAGAATAATTCTGTATCCAATCTGCAGGCTATCACACTGAGTGAGAATTCCAAACGAGGAAGAGCTGGCACTTGCAAAACGGTTGGGAAGAGACCTGTGACATCTTTGAATACAATAACTAATGAAGAAAAAATATTTTCATCTATGAATGAAGCCGGTAGGCACTTCGATATTTGTCCGATTTCTGTTCAAAAAGTTGCAGGGAGGATTTATCGATCGGCTATTTCAAAAAAGACAGGGCAAAAAGTTCAATTTAGTTATGTCTAATGCGTCATAATTTCCAATTAGAGATATGTCATTCTTATAGAATAATGAATTCTGAAAACATGAATAGCATCATAGTTGAAATAGCAAAATTGAAAAATCAGGATATCAAACTATCAGATGGATTAAATCCTGATCAAATTGTGTCTGATTTTCAGGATATAGAATACGGGGTTAGCACTAACAAATATATGCTACCCAAGAAATATGCACTCATCAAAAAAATTCAGAATTCTATTAAAGACTCTCTTTCATTTTCCAGTGACATCAGTGTGTTCGTCCCGTTGTATACTATCGTAGAGGGAATACGAAAAGAATTGGGGTACGAATACGAATTGAAAAAAGAAGTCAACTCTAAAATTAGAAACCTACGAGCATTAATTCAAGAAAATGAACAATTTTGATTGCCCGACCATTGATTGCCTGACCATTGATTGCCCGACCATTTTATCATTCCGACCCTCAAGAGATTTTCATTTTTTTAGCATTTTTGGATTGAAAATGTCAAAAATAGAATGAGGAAACTGTGGTATTAATTATTTTATATACAATTTCCACACTTTCCTCATCAATGATAGAAGCTGTTATAGGATGAAATAACACTTCCATGACCGTATCAAAAATCATCCGACATGTCATTGATGTCAAAAAAGTGGAGAAACTATCAGTATTATTTTATTTATATACAATTTTGATACTTTCTCCATCAATGATAGAAGGTGTCTCACGATGAAATAACACTTCCATGACTGTGTTAAAAATCATCCGACATGTCAAGTGTTTTGCAATTGAAAAATGGTTTGCGATTTCAAATAATGGTCAATGAAGCATTAACAACCCGACTGGCTCGTGAACGACTGGATGCAATTAAGAAATTTATACCAATTCGTGACTCTGTAAGAAATAAACTGCGACAACGACAGAGTTTACAAACTGATTTTGCTGCGGGATCTGAAGAGTTGTTTAAACCAGTAACCACAGCAACGAAAGGGGTAGAGCGTGCTATACTGGGAGATGATCCTGACGGTAAAAGAAAGGACGAGGGTCTTATTTCTGTACTCGAAAAAATAGCAGCGAAAACTGAACAAACTGAACAAACTGATCCGAAAAAAACGACTGTTTCTCTGTTGAATAAATTTACTGATCATGCTAAAATATTAATAAAAAAACCTAGTCTATTGAAATCAAAGGATTATCAAGCCTTTGGTAATTTTGCTGCTCAAAGCTATAATTCAAAAAAAGATCTTTTAAAGGACGAGTATAAAAATGATAGAATATCAAGTAATGATTGGTTCGATTATTTGTATAAACTAAATAAAGGGATTGGTCGTTTGAATAAGGATGAGATAGGATACAAGGAATTTAAAAAGGGAATTAGTAATTATAAAAGAGAACAAATAGAAGAGCGACAACGAGAAATAGAAGAACGGCAAGAACTAAAACGTCAAACACCAGCACGTAGACAAACAAGAAGACAAAAAAAAACAACAACTACCACCTGATGATGATGATGATTTAGAAGAACGACGTCAAACACCAACACGGAGACAAAAAAAACAAGAAGAACCTAAAAAACAACAACTACCACCTAATGATGATGATGATGATACTCTTGATTATTTACAAACTACGGATACAGACAAACTAGATGAAGCAGCTGGTTATAGCGGAAGTGGATTAGGAAATCCAAGGATTGGAAGCACTTGTCCTGATAGTGTTATCAATGATATATCACGATTAGATGTTCTTGTAGGAGGATTCCGAGCTGGAAATAATTCACCGGAAATAATTAATGAAGCAGCTGATATCTGTAGACGGTTATTTGCCGGCGGTATCATGGATATCAAAACATATCGAGATTTCATTGACGAGTTAGCAAATGGGTATCATAGCGATTAAATAACAATTGAAAACACTATTGTTTTTATAATAATGATCATCCATTACAATCATGATAAACCAACCCTCGTCTATGTAGTTAATTCACGGTTTCCAGTTTATAGAGCATACTACGGAGATGGCCTCGGCAATACCATTTTAGGATTCTTTTCAAGAATGGCCCCAAAAGTGATGCCGTTAGCTAAACAGTTATCAATGAAAGCCATTGATGTTATTCGTGATAAGGGTATTAGTACTGTTGGAAATCTTGCCGGGAAAGCGTTTTCAACTGCGAAGGATAAAATAACATCATTAGTGGGGCGAAAAAAGAAACCGTTACCGTCTACAAAAGAAATGCCTGCAAGTGTTAGTAAAATAATAAATAACGCAGTAGATGAAAAATTAGCGTCGATGGTAAATCAAGGGGACCAAAGCAATATTGCAAACATGATAGCAGGAAGTGGCCTTAAAAAACTACGTCGATGAAAATGGAAAAATCGTTTACGATTTCACTATTTAGACTCTGATAAATAGAATAAAATGTTCAAAAAATCATCTGATCCAGCATTTGATATAGACGCCCCAGTCCCCAAGAATGATTCTGTACGCGATTATCAATATTACGCCTATCATGCCATAGACTCAAATAGTCGAGCAAGAATTGAACTTCAAGTCCATGATACCAGTAAATACTTTTTGCCCTGTGAAGCATTTATTGAAGTAGAAGGAGAAATTGTAACAGCTGCTGATACTACTGCTGTACCAGCACCGTATCCAGCTGGTACTCAAGTCGGTTTTGTCAATAATGGTATTATGGCGCTATTTGAGAGTGCTAGATATCTCATTGATGGAAAGGAAATTGAGTCCATAGATCGTGAAGTTGATGTGGCCACAACAATCATAGGGTTAGCGAGATATTCTGATGATTATACCAGATCAGCGGGTCCATCTATGATGTTTGCAAAAGATGGTAAGAATACCGCTGGTGGAAATCCATTTGTTGTAAGACGACCAAATGATCGTGCTGCTCCTCCTGCTCCTGCTGATATCGAGGATATGATTATAAACAACGATCCTGATTTCAATCTAGGAGCTGCAACACGAAACGCAATGTTGCAAGGAGCGCGTAAATCATTTTCATGCGCGATTCCACTGCATCACATATTGGATTCTGTAGAAACGTCAGAAAAGTTATCTACGGGGCGAAGCATACAGTATCGCTTGTACGAAAAAGTGATGATAATGACGCAATTTGGAGGATTCCAGCAGATACTGCAAATCCAAATGCTGATGCTGGTAAAGTCAATTTAACAAAAATATCATTGTGGATGCCAGTGTTGACTCCAGCAATCACCGCAGAAGGACGATTACTATCATTTATGGACCAAGGAGGAAAGTCGTTGTTGAGTTGGCTAACCGTGAGTACAGATGTGAAACAATCAAATATCAACGGGTTATTCACTTGGAACCTAGCATCAAATCAAGGCGTTTCTGCGCCACGTCATATATTTATTGCGTTACAGGATACCACACGAGTTGGCAATCAACGTTTCAGTCATATGATATTTGATCAATTAGGTGTGAAAGACGTCTCACTGAGAATAAACGGCCAGCAGGAACCATCTGAGGATAGACAACTTAATTACACAGAAAATCATATTGCACGAGTTTATCATCGTCTGTTGTCATTTATGGCACGCGATCAAAATGTCGATACTGGTTTGCAAATATCACAATTTGATTTTAAGAATCTGTATCCGATCTATTACTTCTCACTGGAACATCTCGATTTGATGAGACAGTCAGTTGTTGATATACACTTTAGAGCTAATGTGACTCGTGGTGCTATTGCTGATTATAGAGCGGTTGCTGTCATTCTCAGTGATAAATCAATGTTACTTGAAGGTGTTGGTGGACGAATGAGAGTGGTAGATGCCCCAGTAGAAAATCTTTGATTGATTTTTCTCAATTTTTCATTGAATTAGAATCAATCAATTATATATAATGTCATATAGTGTTATTAGTGTTACGTTAACTCCTGGTCAAATCAAAAAATTGCAATCAGAATCGGCTAAAAAATGTGGAACCACAATCACGTTGAAACCTAATCAAATGACTGGTGGTGAAAATAAATTATCGCTGACAACTCGTCAGGTGAAACATTTCAATGATGCTTTCAAGGATAAAAAAGGGGTTCAGATTACTCTCTCTCTGCGGCTGCTATTAAAGATATGATGAAAACGGGTGGTATATTTCCATTGTTAGCTGCAATACCAGCATTGATTGCAGCAGCAGCCCCAGCGGTGGCTAAAGCAGCGGCGTTAGGAGCCGTTGGTACTGCAGCAGGAATGGCGTTGAAAAAGGCAGCTGGACAAGGATATAAAAAAAAGAGACGATCCGTTCAAGGATTGGGTCTAAGACTACCAGGAACCCCGTATTCGTGGTACAGCGGAAAAGGTCTAAGACTACCAGGGACCCCGTATTCATGGTACAGCGGGAGATCCGTTCACGGATCAGGCCTGAGACTACCAGGAACGGTTTATTAATTCAGAAATCTTCAATTTCCGAACCTATGGTTCCAATGTCCAATTTTGATTTAATGGATGCTGCTAAAAAACTAGTGATTAAAAATTTCAGAGGTGTTTTTATGAAAGATCAATTACCACATCAACCAAACAAAACTGAAACAGGTATTATTAATCTCGATAACAGCACCGGACCTGGAACTCACTGGGTTGCATACGCTATTGATCCACGTGGGATTGTCTATTTTGATTCATATGGATTAGCGCCACCAAAAGAGTTTATGCGTTACATAAAACAATTTCCAATGAAGACTTGGTATTCTACGCTACCAACACAACAAATCAATGACCCACCAATATGCGGCAGTGAAGTATTAAATGTCCTTGATGCTATTTCTAACTCCTTGGGTAACCCAAGGGGAAAACCACCTCATATTGTCGTTAATGACTACACTAGTAATCGCTTTTTAGAGAGAGAAAGAGTTTTACAATAACATGATTGATATTTGGGGGAGATCTTTGAAACCCAAACCCGATGACACTGCAACCGGTGATATAACAAAACAAATTAAAGATGAAATCGCTGAGACGTTGAACTTAACAAGTGTTGATCCTAATGAAATAGTTGTATTTCAGGACAAACAGGGTAAATTGAAATCTAGTAATATTTCTCTGGATGATATTTTAGTTAAACAACAAAACGCAATCGAGAACACCGTTGCGTTATTTTCCGATCAGGGTAAACTCAAACCAGGCGTACTTTTTTCGACGATTACAGATCGATTAAAAACTCTCAACGATTCTGCGTTAGAACTAGCAACACTTCAATCTAAAACCGAAGAACATATAAAACAGTTTACCGCATTTCGTAGAAATATCATTGATAAATTTATTGGAACTACATTCGATAAAATTGAACTAAAACTCCCTGATATTAAAAAATCCATCGATGAGACGAAAACTTCCATCGAAGGCATCAAAGGTGATCTTTCGAGGATGATAACAGCCATTGAAAAAACAAAAATTCCTCATGAGAAAACCAACAACGTAGTATACACGATCCAACACGGATCATTTGAGTGGACACCTACAAACAACACATTAGATATCACTGCAACCGTTAAGGGTATTTATCGATTAACACTAGTAACACCATTGTCTCAATTTAATATTTCATCGTCCAGTTCATCCGGGGTCAATAATACGATTTCAACGATCATCGACAAGAATACAACTGAAAAGTTCACAATCACATCTACTGATAAAAATTTGGTTAGGGTCTCAACAACGTGGTATGTGGAATTCGTAGCGAATTTAAGTAAATCGTAATTGAAAACGCTAGCGTATTTAAAATAAAAATGATTTCATCATCGCAATATCGCTATGATCAGGTCAGAGAATATCAAACTAGACTGAAAACCTTGTCTGAGGAGTATGAATTGAAAATTAAAAAATATCGCAGGAGAATTACCGCAATTGATGTTACTGTGTATTCAGTGAGTGGTGTAATCACCGGAGCCGGTATTATACTGTCTTCAGTGACAATGATGGCTCCGATAGCTGTTCCAATTTGCATTTCTGCGGCAACAACAATCGCTGGAATTATTTCAATAATCACAAAAAAAATATCCTCATGCAGCCAACGGAAACTACAAGACTACATAATTCAATTTCATGTTGTGTCCACTGCATACTCGCAATTATCCTCATTGATATCGTCATCGCTCGATGATACAATTATATCAGAGAGTGAGTTTTCAGCGATGGTAGATATATATGATTCTGCGATGTCAAAATTAGAAGTACAAAAACATGAGTATAATAACAATGACAACACAGATGGAATTACTTCAACAAATAGTGGAGAACACAAACCCAGTACAAACAAGCATGATCTCAATAACCTCAACGAATCCAGAATTCAGTGTGAATTTCCCCTCTCCAGTCCCAGTGAAGGAGATAGCGCTAGCAAAATTACGAGTATACCACAGTTGGCCAAATATTAGGTCAAAATCATTTGGTGGTCAACAACCCAATAATTCACTGGTATTTGCAAATAAGAATAAACCCGACGGTACCCCAGACTGGAACGTTGTTTCCATACCAACCGGATCATATCAAATTGAACAAATCAATGATGAATTCGCGCGTAGAATAAAATCGATTACTGGAAAAGAATCAAAAATAGCTATAACAGTTCATGTGCCGACACTATCATCTGCCATTGAAATAAGCACAGAAGGATACGTCGTAGATATCTATCAGAGTTCTATTAGAACCGTACTAGGATGGCCTGAATTACCACCCGGTGGAAAAACCGTTAAATTACCAGAACCTCAAAAAACCGATTATATCACCGACAGGATAAAATCTGATAATCCAATAAAAAGCTATAGATATTATGATAAGTCATATTTTTTCATTAGAGTAGAATATGATGAAAGAGTACGACTTATTCATCATCTTGCTAACCGGGATAAAATCACTGAAAATTTCACAGCTTTCAATAACGATATTTCGTTGTTGTTTATATCACTTAGATCCGGCACTCTCACCCGAGATGAATTTATCAGTGTCGTAGAAACATGTAACAAAATCATCAATGACATGGAAACATTTCATTCACAAATTATTCAAGAAGTATTAGGTGACAGTAGTCCTAAAACAAGAGATTTATTTGCAATAGAATATAGGATCCGCATAGGAAATATTCCAACATTCAAACTTCCAGGATATAATATCTCAGAACTACAAAAATCTCTCGATGATGCCATCGATGAAGGTTTCAAAAAAATCCATGATACGTGGAAAAAAACACCATCACAACCACAAACAACTATCCTGACCCATAATAATGACCCAGACGGTGGTGGCAGGCATATTGCTCCGTTCAATGTGAATATTTCAACGGTGATTGCGCTCAATTTAGTATGTGATGTGATCGAAGGAAGCTATCAAATAAATTTAGAACGATCAAATCAAGCTCAGCAGGGATATATTTTGTATTCATTTGCACCAACAGCTCCTCCAGGGTTTTTAATAATTGAGTCCCCGGTGAATCCAGTCTATATGCGATGTCATAATAATTCATTAACCAGAATTAATTTCAAACTCACTGACCAGTCTAATAATCTGATTGATTTACAAGAGGAGGTTTTGCAAATTAGTCTATTTGTGAAATCCTAAGAGGATTTTCGTCCCCCAGACAAAGTCTGGAACACGATATCGTATCGGACTGGATCAAATATTCGGTTAACCCCAACTGAAAGTTCTAGCAGCAGAGAGGGTAGTGACAACGACGTTGTAGTCCCTTTTCCCAAAAAATGTAATAGTTGAAAAGTTTTTGATTTCATTAATTTCATTGATTTTTTCATAATTTTTTTTGGGACCTAATCCATGATTCACACACACATTTGGGACCTGATGTCATTGACTTTTGGGCCTGATGTCATTGGTTTCATTGATTTTAAGCGTGATTTCAGTGAATACTTGTCTAAAAATGTTGTCCGGCTCACCCTCTCTGCTGCTAGAGTTAATGTAACAACATATATAATTGCGAAATAACAAGGGTATCTGAAAACACTGTTTGGCTGGAAGTTTTGAACCTCTTTCTGAGAGTTTTACATCATTACTTGTAACGATCGCATACATCAAGCAGCGCCCTTAAGAAAGGATTGGCGATCGTTTACAACAGTGATGTCCAACCGTTTAGACATCATGGGACACAACGTTTTTTCTTGAAGCAGAGGTCCGCAGCATAAACCTTAAAAGCAACAACTATAAAACATTAGTCACAATTATTTACATGGTTAAGAAGATATACTATGAAATTAGGTCATTTACTTTTGTTTTACATAAATGCCCAAAACATTACTCGAGCTTTGGCAGGACAAAATCAGCCCGGGAGAGCCGCTGGTTGGACAGCACAGGTATACATATAAGAACGTCACCCGAGGGCAATGAGATTATTCCGTATACCTCTTGTAATATCAATCAATGAATATACATGAATTATGTTAAGTAAAATTATAATATTTCCATTTAAACAGATAGTAATAAACTGGTGTTCTCTCGTCAGAGACTATTATTTCAACAAGGGTCATCAGTGTCCAGCTTACAATGACAACAAGTCAGTAACCATCTCCTTCTGGTTCAAATCGTCATTAATCAAGTCAAATCAAGCTGTCCAAATGGATAAAGAATAAAGATACTCTTTATTGAATCGTCTGCACAGCCAAATATTAGAATGTTATAGAACATGCAACGAAATATTAGATAAATTAGTGTCATCTCGTACCACAAATTAATTCTAGGAACTACTTGTTGTATGGTAAAAATTCACTTAATGACGTGAATTCTTTGCAAACAGTATAGAATGGTAAACAAGGAAATGGAAATTTCTGACAAATTAGAAACAGCCAAAGAAACACATACAAGCAATAGTCGTGAATATGTTTGTAAACATAGATTGGTTCAGAGTGTTCGGTCATTAATTTATGAAACGAGTTTTTTTTTTTCTTTCTCATAGAGATCTAGTTTGCTGCCATCGTTTTCATAGAACTACTCGAATTTAATTATAAAATATGTGTTTTTTGGATTGTATTTTAGCATATCAAAATAGACTAAGAAATTCTAACAGTTCCTGAAACTGAATATCACTAAGACACAATGTAGAAGTGAAATATGTATTTGAACAAGATTACATAATTATATCTGCACAATTCAGTCCTGCGTAATATTACATCCTTGAATAATAACATTTCTAAATAAACGCGGTGACTTTAGCGGAAAAAAGGAAAGAATGAAATGAAAAGCATAGTATATTGTGTATTGCATAGATATATCGGAGATCCCAAATATTTATACATTTTTTTTTTAAAATTTCTCTGATGGGTAATGTCCGGATTATGCGTGGTGATTTACTACACACGTCATGAGCCTTCAACGTGGTTTACTTTTTCAATTAAATACCCAGATAAAACAGAAACTCTCACTGACATATTTGACAAGGTAGAAATATCCACGTGCACTAACTATCGACTCGTGCCCTCTTACATCAATTTAATAGTATGTTCCGAACAAGGAAATTAGTGCAAAACTATGCCACTCCCATATTCAATGCTTGATCATACCCATGCTCTGCTACACCCATTCAGTCGACATACAATAAGTGACAACTATTTAACGTGATGGGGGAGGGCTGGGTTTTATTTCCAATCTTGATATTTTCGTTTTTGTAACGTTAAGATCCTTTCCAGCAACTAATAAAATGGATATTAAAGTATTGTTTCGTTGTGCTATAAATAAGAGCAATAATATTTGTTTCAAACTGTTTGAGAGCTGGAAACTAGCTTTACCAACATAAAAATCTCCAGCCCTAGCCTCCTCCGAAAAATAAATAAATGATCCGTTCCTTTTATACGAAGTAGTTTTAATGTTGCCAAATGTGTTCTTTGCAAACATGAATTCGGTCATATATCTAACGTTTATACCGCATAATATGCACAGTCCAAAACATTCACAAAGGTAAATTTCTGAGTTGTATTAATGCTATTAGGCATTTGACTTTAAAAGCACACACACACACACATGGATGAAGTCACATGCATAGGGGAATATTTGCAAAATTAATATGAAACCACTTTTCCATCATCATTGATGCAATTCAAGTGCAACTCTAAACTCAGATTGAATAGTTCTTTGAATGGTAGCCTTACATAGTGTAAAATTGAATGGTAGCCTTACATAGTGTAAAATTGAATGGTAGCCTTACATAGTATAAAATTGAATGGTAGCCTTACATAGTGTAAAATTGAATGGTAGCCTTACATAGTGTAAAATTGAATGGTAGCCTTACATAGTGTAAAATTGAATGGTAGCCTTACATAGTGTAAAATTGAATGGTAGCCTTACATAGTGTAAAATTGAATGGTAGCCTTACATAGTGTAAAATTGAATGGTAGCCTTACATAGTGTAAAATTGAATGGTAGCCTTACATAGTGTAAAATTGAATGGTAGCCTTACATAGTGTAAAATTGAATGGTAGCCTTACATAGTGTAAAATTGAATGGTAGCCTTACATAGTGTAAAATTGAATTTTATAGAGGATGATTAATGTCATTTTCTTGCGTATCGTCACACGTCTGATCCATTGCCATACAGATCATTTACCGTACAGTCCGTCTTCCTGTAACTAAGGGCACACACGTTGTCAGAATATAACTCGTTTTGTTTTGATGATCTGGCCAATGGACGCGAACTGTTGCATTTTCCGGAACAATAATTGTTGGAGAGAGTCAGTGTTGACAGATGATTACGGCTGACAGTTTCGCCGTCTACGTTATTTAGAGAATCAGTTCTTTCATTAAAATAAACTGGGTTCACGAAATAGGGACTTTGGTTAGCAAAGTATAGGTCGTGAATGTTCTGGATAAGATCGCTATCCGGCCATAGTTCGTCGGTCGGCAAGATTTCGGGGATCTTGGGAGGTCTAGTCCTTGAAAAGAAAGATGAATAATACACCCGCATTTTATTCCAATTAACTCCAGATCTTCTGCTGGTCAGTAAATAAATACATTTAATAATTAATATAATAATTAGATACTTCATTTGACTTAGTCTAACAGATTAAGTCTAACCATAAATATGTAACATTAAAATATATTTTCTCATAACCATGGATATATTCACTGAGAAGTATGCTAGTAAAGTATATCTGTCAAACGCGTCACATAATCAAATTAGCAAATAAATATTTTCATCTACAATGCTATTTTTTATTCGAAGGATGTTAGAAAATACTGTTAAAAAAGATCAATGACTTCATAAGAATGAAATATTAATATGTAGCCGTATAAATCATACCTGTACAAGTAAATGCAGATCAAAAGAAACATTGCCAATAACACGGAGCCAAAAACTGCTACGAAAGTGTATAGGGCTGAAAAAAATACAGATTGAGATACGTTTTAGTTGAATTTCTTAGCTTGTTGGGAAGACATAGATTTTCTATTTATATTTCCATCCAAGAGTCTCTGAATAGGTTGTTTAGTCTTCTCTTAGATTCGATAGTGTTGATATTTTCTTAAATATTACATATATATCTATTTATTTTAATGTTTATGTAAATCAGATCTATTGAAACTGCACCAAGCATCATGACAGAAAATTAATATATAATTGTTGTTATTTAGTGATATAATAATGTAATCTATCTATCTATCTATCTATCTATCTATCTATATATATATATATATATATATATATATATATATATATATATAACGTGCATTACATACTTATATCTCATTGAATGACACTCAGATATAGAAATTGAATATAGCAGTGTTACATTTTAATGCTGCTCCTGTATTGATTACATCTGGGGACCCAGTGGGCACATCATTGGATGTGTTCGCTTCTAGAAAGCAGAAAACAATTCTGTATAAACGGCATAATATGCTCCTTGCTGTTGATTTCCCCCTCCCCTCTCTTCATTACCCCTTAATCTCTGTCTATCGCTTATCCTTAATCTCAAAAATCTCCATGCAAAGAAATAGTGTTGATGATGTATCCATCACGGCCGGCGATCGTATGTGTATAATATTGAATGCATTTGTACCTAGTAGACAAGAAACGATATTTTATCAATAGTCCAAATATGCATGCAGACTTGTACTCTCCTTACCCCTGCTCCCTTTCCCCATCCTCTGCTCGCCTCTCATCTATAATCGTCTACTCTTAATGCAAATGAAGATTGTTGATGTAGAATTAAACATAAACCCTGGCATAGTTTTTGCTCTATGAACGGTTTGCTTCACAAAGAGTCTGATATCGGCACCAACGAGACCGAGATGCACCTTCACGAAAAGCCAAATGTCGAGAACAATCGATTCATGGTGGAAAGAAAATAAAAAAAATCTATTGCAATTTGAAATACTATACCCCTGTCTCGACACTAGTTAAGTTTCATAGGGAAGGATGTTGTCGCCTGCTGGAAATATCGGTAGAATGTATATGAAATCTTTTCAATCTTCTCATGTAGCGATATGACAAGATCAGAAAATCCAAATGAAAAGAACTACATCAGCACGACTCTAGCACAAGTATAAAAAATGAGACCAAGCCCAATACAAGTTGAAATTATGTATAAAAAAGAACAAGATGACTTAGACAATGAAAACAGTAGTGCGACATCACTGTGGCGCAAAGCGGACACAAACAATCAATTTGTGCAAAGTACAGTACGGCATTAAAGTTTTCAGCATAACTATTGGGACAATGTTACATAATATTGTATTAAATACCTTTCAGAAAGGTGAGTTTATAATCAAAGTAACAATGTCGGTATCAAGAGACTGTGTACTTGTTAACAGCTGGATCGGACAAAAGCCAAGTGAATGTTAATTGCATTACAGATTAAATACATGGGAATACAAAGATTGATTTCAACCATAAGACTGCATTACTTGAGTAAAGATCCTAATTTTTTTATTGCATCAAGACAAGTGCCTTGAATTTGGATAGTAATTTGGTTAGAACTGTATGACGAAGGGATAAAGTTATTATTATCCGAATACCAAGTAGTATACAAACTATTCATCCAGTCTCGGCCAAATGTGTTCCTTGTTTATATAAGTTTTACATCTATTATCTGAGCATCGATTATTCGAGTACACCCTATTAAGGGAACTAATTGAGTCGTATGATATCCTCTAATCATATCGAAATCTAGAGACATTATTCTAAAGAAGAAAATTTACATGAGCGGCACGTTTGATCTTTCTAATCATGACACATATCATCGAATCTATGAGTACTAATTAATCGAAAAGCAGGTAATGTTTGGTAAAGTAGGTTTGTTGAAACAGAATCTAAAAAGCATATATTGCTTTGCAAGCTATATTTGACTATGCACAACGATTTCAACAAGTTTATAAGAAGTAACGTTGCCATTACATTGTATCTAAATTACCAACCTATAGAAACTGGAATAGTTGCAAAGCGGAGTATGAATCGGAAATATATCAAAATGAAATGTAATGTCTTCTTTGAAGAAAGGGGTCTGTAAAGCCAAGCTGAGATCTCCAAGTACGTGACATTTCTCTGTAACCAATATCGTAAAAGACCCCACTTGAATAACCTATCCATTGAGAAATTAACTTAACCTTTTTATTATTATTATTATTATTATTATTATTGTTATTATTATTATTATTATTTTTATTATTATTATTATTATTATTATTATTATTATTATTATTATTATTATTATTATTATTATTATTATTATTATTAAATAACAAGTAAGGTACATCGTATTAGTTAGGAAGGTGTTCGTTGTAAAGATTGAAAAAGCAATACCGGTTGTCAACATCATTTGTGTGTCAAGTCCGATGGTGTCTCCGTCGGACAAACCAAGCTGGGCATCTGACTTCACATCATTGTGTGGATAGCCGAGCAGTGTTGTCATGTGCAGCATGTCTGTGACATTAGTACTCCTATCCGTTACAGTTGACGACACTGGTTTGGATGGAAGGTCAGTCCCTGTAAGACGAACCATTGTATACATCATTATCCTTCAAGCTAAAGCCATCGTACAGATCACTGAAATGCATTGTTTCAAATATATCTCTGTGCTGGTGATTTTTTTAAAAGGAGAGTTTGAATTGGGAGTCGCAGTAACGCAGTTGGTAGACCGTTGGGCTTGTATTCCAACGGTCTTTACCTGCCCATTACAGCTCGACTGCCTGGGTGGAATCCTTGGGCCTCAGGGCCGTAAAGAGTGATAACGGACACTGGTATGAAATATCCGGGTCTGTCCTAGGTTTTGTTCTAAAAATTGTTTCCTTTACTAAAATTAAAAAAGTGTTGTTAGGCCCGGGCCTCCTCACTGACCCGGGTCCAGGGATATATCCTAGTTACCCCCTATCTGTGTTAACGGCCCTGGGGCTAAATTGCAGAATACTCTTATCCATTTGTTCGGCATGATATAGTCAATTAACATGTAAAAGTGTCGATTAAAATCGATTTAGATGAATCTAAACACTTCGAATTTGAATGCACAATGCAGAATAGAAGCAGTTGAATTTAGCACTCTTATCTCCTATAATGATGCAATGTTATTCACTTGAAATGATTTGTTAGTTGTTGTTGGATAAAACACTAGTCAACGTTGCTCACGTATACGAGAAAATTACTTTGGTTAACTTGGTATTTACTCTATACATAAAATATTTAGACAGTTGGTGCTTGAATGTATTTGAAAATAATAATTACTGCATACTTCTGTTGTCAAATAAAATCAATATTTGTTGTTAATACATAAATTTAATCTTAAATATTTACTCAGTTTAAATGCATTTAAATGAATAATTCCAGTCTTTTGCTAGAAAGTTTTCGACTTAACTTCATTCGAAATGATCATTCTTGCAAAACCCTCGATACATGAACTTCAAATTTATATTTTCCAATTTCGTTATATATGTTACACATATACTATCAACATGAATATGTGTCTATCAGTATGAATATATTTCCAATTCCAGTTTAAGGAAATCGAAAAAGTAATTTGCAAAAGTCAGAAGAAAAATGACTTTCAGGAATTACAGTCATTTCCACACTGAAAACATGAAATAATTACTAGAAGACATTGCAATGTAATGCGAAAGACCATACATGCAATTCAATATACCCGTAATCTTTGTATTCAAAGAAATTGTCGATGATGTGACAAATTCTTGTATCGTTAAAACACGAAGAGCCTTCATGACAAATAGCTTTGCTATGTATTCCAATCTCATACCTAAGAAGATTGCCTTATTTCACATTAGGAACAGGTCATATCACCATTAGAGAAACACTAAACATTTGGGCCAACCTGGAAATGTTATCTCGCGTAGAACGCATGCACATACATAACTGCGGCCTTCATTCTATAACTGATCAATGTGACTCAAATGGTTTATATTCGGAGAACAAAATGAAATATTTTGTAATGGTCCGGTTTCTGAGCAAGTCAGTACAGTTCCTGATATAAACTAAAATAAATGTAGGAGAAACCTTGCTACATATATTAATCAAACATATACATATGTGTACAGTTTTCTAGATAGCCTGACTACGTCAAATGATTGGTGGTGTTTGCTCATTTTTACTGATACAAACCTTTTCAATGACACATGCGTCTAGATCAACTGTCACCACGGAAGTCACTTTCAGCTCACATATTGCAGAGAACGATCTTCATGAACGTAGTTTCTTGCATGAATTTTCAGCCAGCCACCATTAAACGATGGAATCGCATAATAATTGTAGGAGATGACATTCTCAAACTTAATCCAGGTCGGTCTTAATATCAATCAAAAAGTACCATAGAGCCACCGGTATGTTCCTTGCTAAGTGGCAGAGTTGTCCTCCTCCGAATTTTCACGCCACAGAAATTTACCTATGTTACGTGACACGTTTACCTGCAAATATTTTTAATTACCAGCTTTTTGGTTCGTTATATGGATTGGTTTCTATTCCTCATTAATGACCATGCATCCGTACGTGAATGGCTTGGCGTTCATGTGAATGTCATAGTTCATTAAGAATTTATAGTGTTCTACTTTATTTATTAAAACCATCTTTCATGTTTAGATCATATATATATGTATTATATTGATTTAATCAATGTGAAGAAAAATAGAAACTAATAAGAAAACAATCAATTTATTATAAAAAGTCTATGCTTACCCCGACATATAATAAATAGGAAGAATAAGTCTAAAAGTCGATAAATCATGATCATGACTTGCGTACACTTCATGGTGTTGTCGTCATTTATTTTTTCTTCCGTTTTTGACATCATCCATACTAATTCCAGGTTATGAGCTGTGGCTTAGTAGTGCTACTTGTGTTTTTCTCTGCCTATTACCAAGTATTAAAGCATTTAAAAAAATGTCGATTGTATTTAAGTGATAATGTCTGTTCGCATCACAAAAGGAACCGACAACATAAATGTATCATTTTCTCATTATCTAAAAGTGTTGAACTTACATTACTATTGTTACTCTTAGTGTCACATATTATGGAGTATTATCATCTATACAAACATCTGGAATGATAGATTTATCTAGCGCCAGGCAATTCTGATGAGCCGGTATAAAGATTAACTGTGGTCACGATTTTTTCTTCATCCTTAATTGGACAATTTTAACCATCTGTTTATGGTGCAGACCTTGATTGCAAGAAATAATAATAATTACTATAGAAAAAAGTTTTATATTTTTTGCCCAATTATCATATCATGAACGCCGCAGCCGCCGACAAAACAGCGGCAAAAACAACTACTACTACAGTAGATACTACTATTTTTACTACTACTAACAATAATACAAGTATTAATAACAAGAAGTCGAAGAGGAAGAAAAAATGACAACGATGGTTCAAATAATAAGGATTTAATATTACAATAAAAGCCTTTGTCAATTAGAAGCAATATGAACGATACAGACGATATTTGTAACATTCTGGGTATAAAAGGTTTAGATGTTTTGACAACCAATCTTAAACACCTTGAAGCCCAGACCATTCTTCTTTGTTCATTTCTTTTTCAACTCAAGGAGTCAGTCCATGTGTACCACTGAAGGTAACTCATAGAGGCTGAGACCACTCCGGTGCCAGGATAATGTCATTGGGTGGGACATGATGCTAAATGTCTGCTACACTGCAGATATCGAAGCGATATGTTTGAAATATTGTCAAAGCTAAGTTTATAGTCAAAATGAGAGAGAGAGAGAGAGAGAGAGAGAGAGAGAGAGAGAGAGAGAGAGAGAGAGAGAGAGAGAGTCGCACACACATAGTGATAGTCTTGTAGTGACCTTTCCTTAATATAATGTTGGGCGGACATTTTTATAATCGTGTTAAATTTAAAACTAAAATGTATTCGCAAAGCTATCTATTTAAACAAAATACAAACATTAAATGCAACACCCATGTTAAACTAGAAAATTCTGTGTTGGAACTATGTTACGAGAAGATGATTTTAATATTTATAAAAAAATAAAACAATTGTAATATCATAATAAATAACCTTATAAAAAGCGTAGATGATATGAATTATAGAATATATTCTTTACTCCCAATGTTCAGTTTAACGACTTAAGAACAGATTTTACTAAACCGGTAATTCAAAACGCAATTTCTAACTAATACATTGTGCAGGACCTGATGGATTGAAAAGAAAAATGCTTTTTAGCAGCACGTAATGTTTGATTGGAGTTTTGGTTGAATATTAATCACATACGTACAATTTTTTCGGTACCTTGATGAGTCTTCTAAACACCTAATATTCCCTTAAGTCCATCTTAATAATATATTCAAATTTATCTCGGTATCACTTTAATAAACGTTTTCTAAGATATCAAAAAAGAGACTGAAAACAATTTAATAATCATTTTATTAAGACGTTTTAGCTTTGGTTATGCCTTACAAAAGAACTTTCGATTTTATAATTTTTCTTTGTAAAGTGATTAATGAGATATCAGAAGCTGTGTGCAGTTTTCGTCGACTATCGGACAGTTTTGACATGGTATATCACAATGGTATATAGTGTAACTTATTGTCAGACAGCATTTAACATGGTATATCACAATGGTATATAGTGTAACTTATTGTCGGACAGCATTTAACATGGTATATCACAATGGTATATAGTGTAACTTATTGTCGGACGGCATTTAACATGGTATATCACAATGGTATATAGTGTAACTTATTGTCGGACAGCATTTAGCATGGTATATCACAATGGTATATAGTGTAACTTATTGTCGGACAGCATTTAACATTGTATATCACAATGGTATATAGTGTAACTTATTGTCGGACAGCATTTAACATGGTATATCACAATGGTATATAGTGTAACTTATTGTCGGACAGCATTTAACATGGTATATCACAATGGTATATAGTGTAACTTATTGTCGGACGGCATTTAACATGGTATGTCGCGATCGTATTTGATGTAATGTACTGTCGGACAGCATTTAACATGGTATATCGCAGCGATACTTGGTGTAAATAAATTGTTGTCGCTATAAATATGAATGTTGTTCAGATGCTTCGAGAATCTGGAAGCAAGTTATGTGTTGTGTCCGTTATTTTAATTCACTTTCTGATTCTTTTTGACAGCAATCATAGGCGTAAACCAGAGCGAACCGTTATCATCTTTGTTTTTTATATTATTATTTTGTTTTACCAATGACTTAAGCTTAAATGTTAAGCAATGAACATTCAGAAATGATTTAAATGCATCATATTATAATTGTTCTTTTATTATATGTCGACTATACAGTATTGTTTAAAAGTCACCCGAAGATTCCAATGCTTGATTAATAAATTGCACAAGTTTTTTGGAAACTGGGAAGCTGGGACATTTGTGGTAAATACTCATAGAATGATAGTAACGATGTATCGACGTGAACAATAATGTCATAACGTGCCAATTTAAATGGCCATAAACCTACACATTGATCAATTTGTTTGCTGTTGTTGTAGGGTTTAACGCCATTTTTCAGCAGACAATAGGCTATACATGGCGGCCAGTGTTATTGGTGGAGGAAGAACCCGGGGAAAACCCCCGGAAAGAACCACCGAAACACGTGAAGCTACTGGCAAGCTTTCTCACATAACTACATTGGCCGAACCGTAGACTCGAACCCACACAGACAGAGGTGAGATGGCAGTGATCCGTAACGGAGAGCTCTTTAGACCACTCGGCCACTCGGGGCCCCTAATTGTTTGCATGCATGAATAGGTGTTATTCCTAGCCATGTCACAAATGCATATAACACACACTGCTTTTTAATGCAGGGATGCAAATTGAGATACGTAAATATTGGTCTTATTTTGAAATATAGTTTAACTGAAGCAAGTATTATCAGTAGAAGAAGATGAGGAATAATAAATTGATGATGATAATAAATTGATGATGATAATAAAGCCATTGTAGTCTTTTGTTGTGTGAGTAAGAAAAGAGCAAAAATGAAGTCTTATTGGTGCTTATAAAGTGATCATTAAATAATAATTTTAGGATAGTCAACTTCATCTTAAATTTATTTTATTAATATCAACCAGGAGAACAGATAACAAAAGTTATAATATTTATAATGCAATATTGATTCCTAACAATATGAATATGACTGATTTTGCACTAGCGGAGCATACTGAACTACATTGTGCAAAGAACAGGCATATTTAGTCTATATGCAGAACGTGTAACATTATTTCTTATCCACATTTTTGTTAGTTATAAGCCATGGGTCAAGTATTGAGAAAAAGGAACAGTCACTGTTATGTTTATTTAAGTAAAATGACCCTATACAAATAGAAAAGATCATGATACAATTGCCCCAATTTTGTTTATTGATATAAATATACACACGTTTCAAAGGAATATAAAACAGAATATACATTTACCAATATACACATATTTTCAATAATGAACGCTACCATATTTAAAGGAAACAATACTACAATAATTAAGTGATCATTTTGGAATTTAAAAAAACAAAGGGTACATAACAATACACACAATTTAGTAAAGCGATCTTGTTGTGGGAAGTCAAATGTGTGGGAAAGAAATAGTTCCGTTTTTTATGAGTTCCTCTCATTAAATAAAATGTTCATCATTCACATGTCAAGTGCAATGAGCTACAATGTAAAGTTTCGGTCCTACATGGTAAGTCCACTTTTTTCAGCTTGTATCAATTAATAATTGCCTAATAATGGAAGAAAGGATGCTCCCTATTAAATCTTCCATCCACAAGTCAAAGGTCATTGTGACTGGGTGTAGCACAATTAAGCTATTTTCACATTGGTAATATCTTCGGTCGATGAACGAAACCAGCCATTCTTCTGATAGCCTTGTTGTTATCAGTCTGAATTGTGGACTGCACGTTGTGTCAGATACGTACATATGTTTGGAACTATATTAAATAATATTCACCTTCCATTCTCTTCTCTGAGTCTCTTTGCAAAATAGGTATTATATCAGAGGCGTAGCTTGAGTGTTTGGAGCCCGGGGACAAGATTCATTTTTACGCCCCCTCCCTCAACCCATCAGCAGCAGAGGGGCGAATCAGACAACTTTTTTTTGTTTTTATTTTTGATTATACCCCCTCCAAAATAACACTGGACCCTTCTCGCGAAAAAATAAGTCTCTGACCCTTGTCTGAAAACATTCGCGTCGCAACGTCGTTGTCACTCACCCCCTCTGCTGCTAGAACTTTCAGTTGGGGTTAACCGAATATTTGATCAAGTCCGATACGATATCGTGTTCCAGACCTTGTCTGGGGGACGAAAATCACTACGATTTCACAAATAGACTAATTTGTAAAACCTCCTCTTGTACATCAATCAGATTATTAGACTGGTCAGTGAGTTTGAAATTAATTCTGGTTAATGAATTATTATGACATCGCATATAGACTGGATTCACCGGGGACTCAATTATTAAAAACCCTGGAGGAGCTGTTGGTGCAAATGAATACAAAATATATCCCTGCTGAGCTTGATTTGATCGTTCTAAATTTATTTGATAGCTTCCTTCGATCACATCACATACTAAATTGAGCGCAATCACCGTTGAAATATTCACATTGAACGGAGCAATATGCCTGCCACCACCATCTGGGTCATTATTATGGGTCAGGATTTTTATTGTTTTTTTCCATGCATCATGAATTATTTTAAAACCATCATCGATGGCATCACTGAGAGATTTTTGTAGTTCTAAGATATTATACCCTGGTAGTTTGAACGCATGAATATCTTCTACGCGTATATTATACTTCGTTGCAAATTCTGTTCTCGTTATAGGATTACTGTCACCTAATACCACTTGAATGATTTGCAAATGAAATGTTTCCATGTCATTGATGATTTTGTTGCATGTTTCTACGACGCTGATAAATTCATCTCGGGTGAGAGAGCCAGATTTAAGAGATATTAACAGCAGCGAAAAATCATTATTCATTGCTGTGAAATTTTCATCGATGATATCTTGTCGAGTTGCGTGATATATTGGGTTGTTGTACTTTTTCACTACAGTGAAAACTATCAATTCCTTGTATTCTTTATAACTTTTTACTGGATTATCAGATTTTGTCCTGTCGGTGATATAATCAGTTTTTTGTGGTTTTGGTAATTTAACGGTTTTTCCACCGGGTGGTAATTCAGGCCATCCTAGTACTGTTCTTATTGAGCTTTGATAGATATCTACGACGTATTCTTCTGAGTTTATTTCAATGGCAGATGATAGTGTTGGTTCATGAACTGTTATAGCGATTTTTGACTCTACTCCAGTAATCGATTTTATTCTACGCGCGAATTCATTATTGATTTGTTCAATTTGATATGATCCGGTTGGTATGGAAACAACATTCCAGTCTGGGGTGCCGTCGGGTTTATTCTTATTTGCAAATACCAGTGAATTATTGGGTTGTTGACCACCAAATGATTTTGACCTAATATTTGGCCAACTGTGGTATACTCGTAGTTTTGCTAGCGCTATCTCCTTCACTGGGACCGGAGAGGGGAAATTCACACTGAATTCTGGATTCGTTGAGGTTATTGAGATCATAGCTTGTTTGTACTGCTTTTGTGTTCTCCACTATTTGTTGAAGTAATTCCATCTGTGTTGTCATTGTTATTATACTCATGTTGTATTTCTAATTTTGACATCGCAGAATCATATATATCTACCATCGCTGAAAACTCACTCTCTGATATAATTGTATCATCGAGCGATGACGATATCAATGAGGATAATTGCGAGTATGCAGTAGACACAACATGAAATTGAATTATGTAGTCTTGTAGTTTCCGTTGGCTGCATGAGGATATTTTTTTTGTGATTATTGAAATTATTCCAGCGATTGTTGTTGCCGCAGAAATGCAAATTGGAACAGCTATCGGGGCCATCATTGTCACTGAAGACAGTATAATACCGGCTCCGGTGATTACACCACTCACAGCGTACACAGTAACATCAATTGCGGTAATTCTCCTGCGATATTTTTTAATTTTCAATTCATACTCCTCAGACAAGGTTTTGAGTCTAGTTTGATACTCTCTGACCTGATCATAGCGATATTGCGATGATGAAATCATTTTTATTTTAAATATGCTATCGTTTTCAATTACGATTTACTTAAATCCGCTACGAATTCCACATACCACGTTGTTGAGACCCTAACCAAATTTTTATCAGTAGATGCGATTGTAAACTTTTCAGTTGTATTCTTGTCGATGATCGTTGAAATCGTATTATTGACCCCGGATGAACTGGACGATGAAATATTAAATTGAGACAATGGTGTTACTAGTGTTAATCGATAAATACCCTTAACGGTTGCAGTGATATCTAATGTGTTGTTTGTAGGTGTCCACTCAAATGATCCGTGTTGGATCGTGTATACTAAGTTGTTGGTTTTCTCATGAGGAATTTTTGTTTTTTCAATGACTGTTATCATCCTCGTTGCATCCCCTTTGATGTCTTCGATGAAAGTTTTCGTCTCATCGATGGATTTTTTAATATCAGGGAGTTTTAGTTCAATTTTATCTAACGGGGTTCCAATAAATTTATCAATGATATTTCTACGAAATGATATAAACTGTTTTATGTGTTCTTCAATTCTAGATTCAAGTGTTGCTAGTACAACCACAGAATTGTTTAACTCGTCGTTGAGAGTTTTTAATCGATCTGTAATCGTCGAAACGAGTACACCTGGTTTGAGTTTACCCTGATCGGAAAATAACGCAACTGTGTTCTCGATTGCATTTTGTTGTTTAACTAAAATATCATCCAGAGAGATATTACTAGATTTCAATTTACCCTGTTTGTCCTGAAATACAACTATTTCATTGGGTTCAACACTTTCTAAATTCAACGTCTCAGCTATTTCATCTTTAATTTTTTTTGTTATATCCTTGATAGAATCAGGAGTTGCAGTGTCATCGGGTTTGGGTTTCAGAGGTCTTCCCCAAATATCAATCATGATATTTTATATATCTCTCTCTAAAAAGCGATTACTAGTGTAGTCATTTACGACAATGTGTGGTGGTTTTCCCCTTGGGTTACCCAAGGAGTTAGAAATAGCGTCAAGGACATTTAATACTTCACTGCCGCATATTGGTGGGTCATTGATTTGTTGTGTTGGTAGCGTAGAATACCAAGTCTTCATTGGAAGGGTTTTTATATACCGCATAAACTCTTTTGGTGGGGCTAATCCATATGAATCAAAATAGACAATCCCACGTGGATCAATAGCGTATGCAACCCAGTGAGTTCCAGGTCCGGTGCTGTTATCGAGATTAATAATACCTGTTTCAGTTTTGTTTGGTTGATGTGGTAATTGATCTTTCATAAAAACACCTCTGAAATGTTTAATCGCTAGTTTTTTAGCAGCATCCATTAAATCAAAATTGGACATTGGAATCATCGAAGATTTGGGAACCATAGGTTCCTCAATTAATAAACCGTTCCTGGTAATCTCAGGCCTGATCCGTGAACGGATCTCCCGCTGTACCATGAATACGGGGTCCCTGGTAGTCTTAGACCTTTTCCGCTGTACCACGAATACGGGGTTCCTGGTAGTCTTAGACCCAATCCTTGAACGGATCGTCTCTTTTTTTTATATCCTTGTCCAGCTGCCTTTTTCAACGCCATTCCTGCTGCAGTACCAACGGCTCCTAACGCTGCTGCTTTAGCCACCGCTGGGGCTGCTGCTGCAATCAATGCTGGTATTGCAGCTAACAATGGAAATATACCACCTGTTTTCATCATATTTTTAATAGCAGCCGCAGAGAGAGTAATCTGAACTCCCTTTTTATCCTTGAAAGCATAATTGAAATGTTTCACCTGACGAGTTGTCAGCGATAATTTATTTTCACCACCAGTCATTTGATTAGGTTTCAACGTGATTGTGGTTCCACATTTTTTAGCCGATTCTGATTGCAATTTTTTGATTTGACCAGGAGTTAACGTAACACTAATAACACTATATGACATTATATATAATTGATTGATTCTAATTCAATGAAAAATCGTTCAAAGATTTTCTACTGGTGCATCTACCACTCTCATTCTTCCACCAACACCTTCAAGTAACATTGATTTATCACTAAGAATGACAGCAACTGCTCTATAATTCGGGATAAGGATAGTAGGTACCCCACCAACTGGTGGACCAGTCGGACGGGTTACACGGGCTCTAAAGTGTATATCAACGACAGATTGTCTCATCAAATCAAGATGTTCCAATGAAAAGTAATAAATCGGATAGAGGCTTTTAAAATCCAATTGTGATATTTGCAAACCGGTATCCACATTTTGATCACGTGCCATAAATGACAACAGGTTATGATAGACACGTGCAATATGATTCTGACCGTAATCAAGTTGTATATCCTCGGATGGTTCCTGCTGTCCGTTTATTCTCAGCGAGACTTCACTAACACCTAACTGATCAAATATCATATGACTTCGTTCTTGATTACCAACTCGCGCAGCATTCTGTAACGCAATAAATATATGACGTGGAGCTGAAACCCCTTGTTTTGATGCCAGGTGCCATGTGAATGTACCATCAACACTGTCTTGTTTAATATCCGTGGTCACTGATAACCAACTTAACAACGACTTTCCTCCTTGGTCCATAAATGATAGTAGTCGCTGTTCGTCTGTGATTGATGGAGTTAACACTGGCATCCATAATGATAGTTTTGTTAAAATGACTTTACCGGCAGCAACCCCAGCATTACGCCAGATTGCATCATCATCAGTACCCTTTCGTACAAGCGCTATTGTGTGTTTGGCTCCATAAATAGCTTTTCGGACGTTTCTACAGAATCCAAATATATGATGCAGTGGAATCGCACATGAAAATCGTCGACGCTGCCCATGCAACGTTGCTACACGTGTTGCAAATCCTAAATTGAGATTACCATTAACGCCTCCGAGAATATCAAACGCAGCTCCGGGTCTAACTCGACGTTCTGGATTAGCTGCTTCTTGTTGATTGGCTTCTGCAGTACCCTGTGCTGTTAACACTTTAATGAATTGAAGGTGATCAGCGGTATCAGAGGTATCCTTTGCAAACATCATAGATGGACCCGCTGATCTTGTATAATCATCAGAATATCTTGCTAACCCTATGATTGTTGTGGCCATATCAACTTCACGGTCAATGGATTCAATTTCTTTTCCATCAATGAGATATCTAGCGCTTTCAAATAACGCCATGATGCCGTTATTAACAAAACCAACTCGGACATTTGAGTTATTGTCATATGGGGTATCAGCTGCAACATTTGTTACAAGTTCTCCTTCTACTTCAATAAATGCCTCACACGGTAGAAAATATTTACTGGTATCATGAACTTGAAGTTCAATTCGCGATCGGAGATCTGGTTGTACTGCGTGATAAGAATAAAATTGATAATCGCGTACAGAATCATCTTTACGCACTGGGGCGTCTATATCAAATGCTGGATCAGATGATTTTTTGAACATTTTATTCTATTTATCAGAGTCTAAATCGGATTTTCCATTTCATCGTGAAAAACGCTAGCGTGAAAATCCATAGGATTTCATCGACGTGGTTTTCTAAAGCCACTTCCCGCTATCATATTTGCAATATTGCTTTGGTCTCCTTGATTTACCATCGACGCTAGTTTTTCATCTACTGCGTTATTTATAATTTTACTAACACTTGCAGGCATTTCTTCTGTAGACGGTAACGGTTTCTTTTTTCGCCTCACTAATGATGTTATTTTATCCTTCGCAGTTGAAAACGCTTTCCCGGCAAGATCTCCAACAGTACTAATACCCTTATCACGAATAACATCAATGGCTTTCATTCCAAGTTGTTTAGCTAACGGCATCACTTTTGGGGCCGTTCTTGAAAAGAATCCTAAAATGGTCTTGCCGAGGCCATCTCCGTAGTATGCTCTATAAACTGGAAACCGTGAATTAACTACATAGACGAGGGTTGGTTTATCATGATTGTAATGGATGATCATTATTATAAAAACAATAGTGTTTTCAATTGTTATTTAATCGCTATGATACCCATTTGCTAACTCGTCAATGAAATCTCGATAAGTTTTGATATCCATGATACCACCGGCAAATAATCGTCTACAAATATCAGCTGCTTCATTAATTATTTCTGGAGAGTTATTTCCAGCTCGGAACCCTCCTACAAGAACATCTAATCGTGATATATCATTGATAACACTATCAGGACAAGTGTTTCCAATCCTTGGATTTTGCAGTCCACTTCCGCTATAACCAGCTGCTTCATCTAGTTTGTCTGTATCCGTGGTTTGTAAATAATCAAGAGTATCATCATCATCATCATCAGGTGGTAGTTGTTGTTTTTTAGGTTCTTCTTGTTTTTTTTGTCTCCGTGTTGGTGTTTGACGTCGTTCTTCTAAATCATCATCATCATCAGGTGGTAGTTGTTGTTTTTTTTGTCTTCTTGTTTGTCTACGTGTTGGTGTTTGACGTTTTAGTTCTTGCCGTTCTTCTATTTCTCGTTGTCGCTCTTCTATTTGTTCTCTTTTATAATTACTAATTCCCTTTTTAAATTCCTTGTATCCTATCTCATCCTTATTCAAACGACCAATCCCTTTATTTAGTTTATACAAATAATCGAACCAATCATTACTTGATATTCTATCATTTTTATACTCGTCCTTTAAAAAATCTTTTTTTGAATTATAGCTTTGAGCAGCAAAATTACCAAAGGCTTGATAATCCTTTGATTTCAATAAAGTAGGTTTTTTTATTAATATTTTAGCATGATCAGTAAATTTATTCAGCAGAGAAACAGTCGTTTTTTTTCGGATCAGTTTTTTCAGTTTGTTCAGTTTTCGCTGCTAGTTTTTCAAGCTCACCAATAACAGATTTCCCCGTCTCGGGACTATCTCCCAGTAAAGCACGCTCTACTCCTTTCGTTGCTGTGGTTACTGGTTTAAACAACTCTTCAGACTCCAGAGCAAAATCAGTTTGTAAACTCTGTCGTTGTTGCAGTTTATTCCTGACAGAGTCGCGAATTGGTATAAATTTCTTAATTGCATCTAGTCGCTCACGAGCCAATCGGGTCGTTAATGCTTCATTGACCATTATTTGAAATCAGAAACCATTTTTCAATTGTAAAACAATTTTTCCCATCGATGATTCCATCCTTAACGGTCCAATTTTTTATTGCTGTGAAATATTTTTATTTTTTATCCATTGATTTTGCCTGTTTTGGTGCCATTTTGGTGGTTTTCAGTTGAAAATCTCAAAGAGATTTTACAGTCAAGTAGTCGATTTTACATGGGATTTTCCATAAGGAAAAGCTGTTAAAACTCATTTTTGATGATTTTTAGCCATTTTTCATCAATTTTTGCCTGTTTTCAGTGATGTTTGGTCATTTTTCATCGATTTTCATCAAAAAACCTCGTAGGGTCAAGTAGTCGATTTTGCATTGGATTTTCCATAGAGAAAAGTTCTTAAAAGAACTTTCAAAGCTGTTAGGATTCTATTTTATTTTCGCAGTGTGAAATATTTTCACTGATTCAATCAAAAATGACAAAAAAAAATGAAAATCTCAAGGAGATTTTACTGTCTGACAAAATCTTTTGAGGGGGCCGGTCAATCAAAATAGTTCATTTTCTTGAATTAACGCTCGTAAGTTTCTAATTTTAGAATTAACTTCCTTTTTCAATTCATATTCGTTACCCAATTCTTTTCGTATTCCTTCCACGATAGTATATAACGGAACAAACACATCTACTTCACTGGAAAATGCAAGAGAGTCTCGAATAGAATTTTGAATTTTTTTGATGAGTGCATATTTCTTTGGCAACATATACTTGTTAGTGCTAACTCCGTATTCTATATCCTGAAAATCCGACTTGATTTGATCAGGATTTAACCCATCTGACAATCTAATATTCTGATTTTTCAATTTTGCAATTTCAACTATGATGCTATTCATAATTTCAGAATTCATATATGATAATACATATTTCTAATTCATTTTTCAAAAATAAAAGAGCCGTTAATATTTTTAAAAATTAATTCTGTATATATAAATATCTTTTTTAAAAATTCAGTCTGTATATATAACTATCTTTTTTAAAAATTAATTCTGTATATATAAATATCTTTTTTAAAAATTCAGTCTGTATATATAAATATCTTTTTTAAAAATTCAGTCTGTATATATAAATATCTTTTTTAAAAATTCAGTCTGTATATATAAATATCTTTTTTAAAATTAATTCTGTATATATAAATATCTTTTTTAAAAATTCAGTCTGTATATATAAATATCTTTTTTAAAAATTCAGTCTGTATATATAAATATATTTTTTTAAAATTCAGTCTGTATATATAAATATCTTTTTTAAAAATTCAGTCTGTATATATAAATATCTTTTTTAAAAATTCAGTCTGTATATATAAATATCTTTTTTAAAAATTCAGTCTGTATATATAAATATATTTTTTTAAAATTCAGTCTGTATATATAAATATCTTTTTTTAAAATTCAGTCTGTATATATAAATATCTTTTTTTAAAATTCAGTCTGTATATATAAATATCTTTTTTTAAAATTCAGTCTGTATATATAAATATCTTTTTTAAAAATTCAGTCTGTATATATAAATATATTTTTTAAAATTCAGTCTGTATATATAAATATAAATGCAGACAAAAATAAATATCAACCATGATGAGCGATTATCAGTCATTTGGCCCCCTTGATATAGGCCGTTTTGGTTCTATTTGCATTCATTGGGTCCCTTATTAGGCCTTTGTGTCTTTCATAGGGTCCTTTGTTAGAGCATTTTTCTGTTTCTGTTTTATATCAGAATGTTTTTTTTTTGTTTTTGCTCTTTGAGATATGACCCTATGACCGTTTCTATTAGCCTATAATTCATTCTGGGGTTACCCAATGTGCATCCAAACCTTTTTTTGGCCGGTAATTCATTTTGAACACCATACGGGGCTACCCAAATGTGACGGAGAGCTAATTACATCCATGGATGTTATTTATTTTAGGGCATTAATGTGTTTACACATTCAACATGCAACCCATGAAATCAAATTCATGGTTGCGTAAGTTGTCAAAAACCGACAACCCACCGCTACCATGAATTTGATAGCATGGGTTTGCATGTTATGTGAATGTAAAAAACACAGAGGGGGCGCCTTCCTCCCCTCAATTAAATAGAAAAAAAAAACATCCAACCGTTTCACCATCAGACAATTGTCTGCTATGGGGCGCGAACATGTGAAGAATAATTGTCTGGGTTTACAAGCCAAACACGATACCGTTAGACCACTGTTCACGTCTATAAAGAATAACGTTTTTTAACGTATATATGTTGTAACTATTCATATGGTATATAAAGGAAATTAATACATCAATCCGCAAGTATGCTATTTTATTTTCTTGAATTACTTATTAATGGTGTTTCACAGTATTTAAATGAGACAGAATATTTGACTTAAACACTAGAACAAAGAATATAATTGTTTGAAAACATGTCTTTTCTTACAAAACAATGCCCAGCGCTGAATCACAATACCCATTAAAGAAGTTAACACAATCTAAGGGAGAAAGTATACACGTGTGTTATCCTGTAACGCCTGTATCTCCGGATCACATCCTATGTTATGAAATACGCATTAATCGCACGTGACACAGAATATTTGACTTAAACACTAAAAAAAAAAAGAAAATATATCTTTTCCTAAAAAGAAATACCAAGCCGCTAAATCACAATGATAACTCCCTTGGTTATTATCATTTAAGAGTGGTCTCCCTTGGTGTTATAGACGGTACGCGTGTACTGTATTTTGACATACGAAAATAGAATTTTCTGATAATACCATTACGGAATGCTTCATAATTAACAAGCACAGAGGGGTGAGGTCTGAATTCTTGGTTCATTTGTATAATAACACTATTTTTCTAATTCATTGTTTGGTTTAATTATAAGTCTCTGTATATAATCTTGAGCAGTCTTTATTATTTTGTCATCGTTGGGGTCAATGGCAGTATTTTTTATTTTTTTATCATAATAGCGTTTTAGTTCCCTGTATCGTTTTCCGCCGCACATAATGCATAATTGCGACCTCCCCCTGACCCCAACCCCACATTGAATACAGGGTAACGGACCTCGGCTTCCACGACGAAAGCTTTGCATATGATACCAACAGAATTCATTTCTGCATGATTTGTTACACGGTGTCACTGATCCAATCATAAGCCATTTGCAATGATTCATTATACTTAAATCTTTCATTTAAATGCTTGTTTTAATTATAGTATGGAGGAGTTCGAGAGATTATCGAAAATTAAGCCCTGGAAAAGTGTTCAATTCAATCTTGATAGAGTTTCTGATACACCAAAGAATAAAATTCTTGATAGAACCTTGATTAGTAAAATCAGAGACTGTTTTAATGAATTCAAGCGTGATGGGGCAGCTCATTGTTGGTCAACATTTCGAATTGATGGTGTTGTTGACGCTACCATGAATGATGAAAAAGCAGCAGTGATAATCTCACGTCTTGGGGAAGAAAGAAATTTTTTTCGAATAAAATTCCTTATCCATGATAATGGAAAATGGATAATTAGGGACAAATACGAGCCTATTCTTAAGGACAAAAAAACTGTCACTGTGACTCAGGATTCAAAACCAGGAATTTTGACTGGACTTGATAAACCCTACTACGAAAGATCTTATCCTGTCACAGTAGTTGTTAACGGGATATATCCACTCAATGAAAAATCTGATATTTCAAAACTAGCACCCATGAAATATTCGACAGGGCTCAATTGTGTAGCAACACGAATAATAGAACACTTCACAAATGCGTCCCGGGGAAATAAACTAACTGATCTAAGACGAAAAAAAATAACCGAGTGGGAACTGACAGTGAAACAGCATGGGGCAACAATTCAAGATATAGCCAAATTAGAAACATCATTGAGATTTCCAATATCGGTAAGGACAATCACCGGAGAAGTATTATACAAATCGAAATATAAATCACAGGGAGCTCCCATTGAAATTATTGATCATAATGCACACGCGTGGTCATCTGCAGTAACAATATTCCCACGGGATAGAACCGTAAAATATCTGTTTGGAACCGAAGAGTTTTTTTCAGAGCAGAAATTATTTGATGCTATTTACCATTTGAGTAAAAACGATTCTGTGTCAGTGTGGCTATTTCATAGTACTTCAGACGAAGAATGTAGATTTGATCAGTTTGTATGGCCCAACGGAGAATTGTACCGTACTGAAGAGCTGCATAATCAAATGAAACAACTAGCTAGTGAATTTTCTCCCCAGAGTTCTGGGGGGGGGGGGGGGGAAGACAACGATCAATTATTAGCAAACTGTTTTACACTTCCATCAGTTGTAGCACATTTTGCTAGGAAGAAAAACGCGTGGAAACCAACCCGAAGTGAGTTCTTATCAGATGTCAAATTGTCCTGTCTTGAATACAGCCATGGAGGATTATGGAACACAAAATACACCGCTGATACCGTTATTTCAGTTGATATGATTGCATGTTATCCAGGAAGTTTTCTTGGGTATGGAGAGTGTGAGAAATATTTCAAACGATTTGGACACCCTACACACGAAATGACCCGTGTTGCTATTAATGGACCACTGCCACATTTCGATTTAACCGGATTCGCTTGTGTAGTATCATTTGAAATGGCTGAAGGACTTCATCCGTGTAGTTATCTTTGGATTGGTAAACACATGTCTGAAAAACACTGGATGCCAATAGTGTTATTACGGTATATGCTTGATTGTAAGATGTTAAAATCATTAATTGTCAGTGAAGCAATTATATCCTATCGAGCACAGAAATCAGTCTGGTTACCACAACCTGATCTAGAAAAAATAATTAGCGAAGAGCGAAAAATGTTTCCTGATTTTAATGAACAACAAATCATGGATTGGTCCAGACAGTTATTTGAAATCAGAAACAATGAAGCAAAAGATCTTGGACGAAGAATAATCGGTAAATTTACCCAAGGTGGCAAAGATGATAATACGAGATATTCTTCACGATTGATTATAGACAATGCTGAATACGATTTTGTAATCAAAGATTTAACGAATAGGGGCTTATATGTCAATCGTAAGGACGCATTTATGTCCGATGGAACCAAATTGGGTACAATTGTTACTTACACTGATGGATACCATCAGCAGTACACATATTTGAGAGCTTCTATGCTTGGTTATGCTTCTATCAATCTGTTTTCAATGATCAATAGATTTCCTACCACCGCAGTTAGAGTTGCTACTGACTCATTTTACATAAATAGCAAAATGGCTGATTTTAAGGCTACTGGCAACGAGAATTGGGGGTCATGGAGAATTAAGAAGGAAATGCTTCATGATTATATTCCATCAGCAGATGTTACCATTGAAAATAATTACTTAGAAAGCAATCAGTGTTCAGAATTTTCTAGTGCACCACCGATTTCTGATCCAATCTGTAGATATAAAACAGTTTATTTAAACGGCTGTGGTGGGTCAGGAAAAACAACCCGGGCAATTGAGTTATATCGTGGGAAATCAAACGTGATTGTGCTAACACCGACTCACAGACTCGCCAGAGAGATGAAACAACGAGGGGTAAATGCCTGCACTTATCATAGTTTCTTTAGATGGAAGGGAGATAAATGGACTCCTGAGCGCATGGGAGAGAAATTTATTCCTGAAATTATCATGTGGGATGAAATAGACACAGTGTCCGAAGATGTCTTAAAAATATTTCTTGAGTGGTTGTTATTGAAGAATACAAAAGTCGTCATGTGCGGAGATCACGGCCAACCTCCACCATTTGTCGGTGCATCCCCCCATGAATGGCTAAAGGGTTTTGTAGACTATTATGAAGAAATTGATACTGATCATAGATCACTTGATAATGAATTAAAAGAGTTTAAGAAATTAATTAGATTACAACCGGATAGAATCCAGTGTGAAATAGCCCGTGAAATAATTTCGGAAACTCCCATGAATGAGTTTTGGGAAGCGTGGAGACCAAATGATTTAATCATTGCAAGTAGAAAAATAGTCAGGGACACACTTCAGATGAAGTTATTTGAATTGCATAAACAAAAATTTGCAACACTTCCAGTACCGTTATGTTATAGGCCATCGGATACACGAAAACAGAACATCGAAGTTGATATTCCAGGACCAAAATCCGAAGGATTTCAAAGACAGATTCTCGTATTAAATGATATTGTGCTGGTTGATATCAATGTCGTTGAAGATGCATTGCGTGCTAATAAATCCCCATGGAGGCTAGGTTATGCAGCAACAATACACTCTTCACAGGGATTGACTATATCGGATACAATTGTTTGGATAGTAGATAATCGCATAGAATGGTCGAATTTAGTCTATCTCGCAGTGTCTAGAGTACGAAAAATAAATCAACTTCGAAGAATTGTCTTCGATGATGAAATCATTGGCGATGATAATGACACCACAATAGATGATATTATTGATAAAAAACTCTCCGGTTACAAACAACAAGACAAAAAAAACACAACGAGAATTTGATATTGATGCTGAATTAATAATTACTCTGAAGCAACAACAGAATAATCACTGCGCGAGTTGCAATTGTATAATGCGTTGGCAGTATTCGGATAAGGATCCTCGCCAATTCACCGTAGACAGAAAAAATAACAATCTCGGTCATGTCAGAAATAATGTGAAGTTGACTTGTCTTGAGTGCAATAGACGCAAGGGTGCTAGTTAAGCCCATGTGGTGGTAATTGAGTATCCTCAGGTATCACTTGTAATTGTTGTCTAGTAAAACCCCGTTGAGGGGCAGTTGAATCCAGTTTATAGATTGGAGGTCTACCCGTAGATCGTGTTATACTAGATATCTTATGTGCAGTAACACTCCAAATAGGATCAGTAGCCCTTTTTGTGCCACCCTCAAGCTCTCCTGGTTCGTATAAGTACCTCACAATGACATTACTACCAAGAATTGGTTGGGAAACGCTAAAATCTTTTTGAATTTCCATTTCAGGTATTGACTTCTTTTTAATCGCATTGATAGGTTTCATGTTGATGGTTCTAGTAATCTCGTTATTCAGTGCAGTAATCACAGCTGGTAACCTTTTAACCCATTCACGGGATCTTTTTTCTTGGATGAATTCTTTTGCGTATTGATATCCAAATAACCGCTCAGCAAGGGTTTTATTAAATCGTTCTACAATGGCCTGATCACGATGCAGTGCAGTATGTCCTCGTCTGATAGCGACATTGTGATTTTTCATTATTGATAACACTGCACCCTGAAATTCCTTGCCAGGATCAATTTGTAATAGATTTGGCCAGTGCAGAGGACTCCTTCGATAAATCCTTTCAAATGCAGAAGCTACTTCAGTGGCTGATTTTGTTTTTAACGGTTCTGCTTCTTTGTATCGACTTGCAATATCAACTACGGTTAATGCGTATTTGTAACCACGATCATGTGGCAGAAATAATAGATCAGCCTGATGAACTTCATTGGGTCCGGTCACATCAAAATGCGAGAAATTGATTTGTTTAGGCGGTGGTAGATAAATTTGCCATAGTGCCTGTTTGGATAACCAATGAGCCGCAGTGGTTTTTTTCACTTTCGCAGCGCTAGCGAGTTTATGGATTGCTGATTTACCCCTCCAGTATCCTCTTGGGGAATAATAAATAGATTCCATGTTGTTATTAATTACCAGCCCCTAACATCAATTTACTTTTCATAGCCGATTTTATCAAAAAGGAAGCCAATTTTTCTTTGAAAGATTTATCAGAAATAGCATTTAACGCATGAATTAATTTCACATCTGCTAGATGCCTGTGCTGCAAATTGCTGCTTTTATAAGATACATCATGAAGGTGACAGGCCTTATCAATAGCGTTTATTGGTTCCTCACCGGGTCGGGGCTGATTTTGATCATTGAGTCTGATATCAAGTCTTGTTCCCGGTCCACAGTAGCTATATCCTGGAAGGTGCTTTTCTCCAGGGTATTTTGCCCATGGGGTTCCAGGGAGTTTTGCTAATTTGGCTGCGATATCACCTCCTCGTTTTTTTTAAAGGTTCCTTGAGTTCCTTGGGTTTAGAAACAAATCTAAATTTCTTTGTACTACATTGTACGCATTTACCAGAAAGCGCTGATCGGTTATTTTTAGTTGTAATCGTCGTCAAGTCATCTGTGCCAGTACGCGCCTTACACTTCACGCAATATAGATCCATAATTTATGTATAGAGATATGAATATAATTGATTTTTCAGCGACTAAAACAAGAGAACCAGTGAAGCATCATGCAGCGCTACCAAACTCTATCCGCGCAATTATAATCGGACCATCTGGATCCGGTAAAACGCAATTGTTGCTCAATTTAATAATGAGATGGATGAAGTGGGATAAGTTGTATTTAATTGCCCCTAGCGTAGATGATCAACGATGCTATGAAGTGCTAAAAGATTTTAATGAAAACGCTTCAGAGATTGCCGCCGAGGATGTTATTGAATTTATAACCGATATTGACGAGGCGCCATCCGTGAATGACCTCGATGGAAGTATCAACAATTTAGTTGTATACGACGATGTCATGTTAGATAATCAAAAAAATCCTGCTAGAATATTTTCCAGAGGCAGGCATAAAAACACTGATGTGATCTATGTCACTCAACGCTACACTCAGATTCCAAAAGTGATTAGAGATAACTGTAATATGCTTGCTGTATTCAACGGCGTTGATACACATACGCTACGAAATATTTGGCAGACATGGTGTTCTGATATGGACTTCAATCAATTTAGAAATTTCTTTAGTCATGCTCAGTCTACCCCACACGGATTTGTAACAATAAATTTACATGACCCTCGAACACGATATCGTATCGGACTTGATCAAATATTCGGTAAACCCCAACTGAAAGTTCTAGCAGCAGAGGGGGTGAGTGACAACGACGTTGCGACGCGAATGTTTTCAGACAAGGGTCAGAGACTTATTTTTTCGCGAGACGGGTCCAGTGTTATTTTGGAGGGGGTATAATCAAAAATAAAAACAAAAAAAAGTTGTCTGATTCGCCCCCTCTGCTGCTCCATCAAATCTGAAACCCATTCTTTGCAGCAAAAACTTCCACATACAACTTATTGCAAAGCCCATTTTGGTGCCCCCACTAGTCTGGCACCCGGGGATATATGTCTCCCCTCTGCCCCCCCCCCCAGCTATGCCTCTGTATTATATGATTCACAGTGCTAATATAACTCCTATAGTAAACCTATGGAAAATCATGATATTTAAAGTTTGATAACATTGAATTTCTGAACGATCATGACTATCGCTGTATCTCTCAGCATAAACTCATCTATGATGCAAGCTTCTGTGTAGATAAAAACGTATTTTTCGATTGCGCACCTAAATAATCATGTGCCGATTTCAGTAATAGGTCCTCAAAATTCAAGTCTGGGAAAGGATTGAAATTACATCATTAATAAAATTAATTAATGTTACAAACGGAATAAGATCTTAGCATATTTTTTTAAGCTTAAATTTTACTTTTATTTTCAACCAATCATGTCAGCCCAACATATATACACTCGATTTAATCATCTCCCATTTCCAAACCGGTTCCGATTTGTCCATAACACTAATACCGTGAGACGTATAGTCGCAGCATGCCTTTGTGTGGTTAGTTAATGATTGCTATTTCGTTGTTAAGTATTGCTTTGTACATTATAGATACATGTATAACATAATTTCTCCCCTATAATTTACTTTCCTTTGTAATTTACAACGACGATTTGTGCAACTGAAAGACTTAGCTCTCTTTACAAATGAATCAAGACATTTCAGTTTACACTAAACTAATTTGGTGTTGTAGCTATTTCAGCAACAAATTATGTGTCTTTTTTGCTAGTAGATCTTGTCTTTATAGCGCACCTGCTTAATGTGCCCAGTATTGCTAAAGGTGGTGTATTTATTTGTAGTGGTATGCAATCTTTTGTTTAATAATAAGACATGAATACCCTTTTTACATCTGTAGTTTAAACATCTGAATATAGGTCGTACTCTACAACCAACTCCATTTCAACTAATCAGGCAGCTATCAATCTGTCAGTGGTTTTAGTTAAGCGTCCTCAATTATTAAATTTGCGAAATATGACAAGGAGCAGCAGAGAGGGTGAACAGACCACGTTTTCAAGCAAAAATAAGGCTTCCAGATCACGTTTTCGAACAAAATATGGCCTATAGATAACGTTTTCGAACAAAATATCAGGTTTCCAACAAATCTCATTTAACCCAAAAAAAGTCTCCATTTTTGCAAAAACGGAGATTTTACGATTTTTTAATCAATTTTGCTCGCAACGATGTGGTCATCCACCCTCTCTGCTGCTAAAGTTTTCAGTTCTGGGTTAATAATTCTTTTACGATTTCAACCGAATATTTGATCCAGTCCGATACGATATCGTGTCCGAGGATCATGTAGATTTATTGTTGCGAATCCGTGCGGAGTCGACTGAGCATGACTAAAGAAATCTCGAAATTGATTGAAGTCCATATCAGAGCACCATGTCTGCCAAATATTTCTAAGAGTATGAGTATCAACTCCGTTGAATACAGAAAGAATATTGCAGTTATCTCTGATGACTTTTGGAACCTGAGTGTAGCGTTGAGTGACATATATCACGTCAGTGTTTTTGTGACGCCCACGGGAAAATATTCTAGCAGGATTTTTTTGTTTATCCAACATTATATCGTCGTATACGACTAAATTGTTAATATCTCCATCAATATCATCAACGCTCGGTGCTTCATCGATATCGGTTATAAAATCAATGGCGTTCTCACCCTTAATTTCTGATGCATTCTCGTTAAAATCCTTTAACACTTCATAACATCGTTGATCATCTACGCTAGGGGCAATTAAATACAACTTATCCCACTTCATCCATCTCATTATTAAATTGAGTAACAATTGCGTTTTACCGGATCCAGATGGCCCGATTATAATCATCCGGATAGAGTTTGGTAGCGCTGCATGATGCTTAATTGGTTCTCTTGTTTTAGTCGCTGAAAAATCAATTATATCCATATTTCTATACATAAATTATGGATCTATATTGTGTGAAGTGTAAAACGCGTACTGGCACAGATGATGTGACGACGGTTACAACTAAAAATAACCGATCAGCGCTTTCTGGTAAATGCGTGCAATGTGGTACAAAGAAATTTAGATTTGTGTCTATGAGATCTGATTTTAAAAAAAACGAGGAGGTGATATCGCAGCCAAATTGGCAAAGCTCCCTGGAACCCCATGGGCAAAGTACCCCGGAGAAAAGCACCTCCCAGGATATAGCTACTGTGGACCAGGAACCAGACTTGATATCAGACTCAATAATCAAAATCAACCCAACCTCGGTGAAGAACCAATAAACGCCATTGATAAGGCCTGTCACCTTCATGATGTTGCTTATAAAAGCAGCAATCTGCAAAACAGGCATCTAGCAGATGTGAAATTAATTCATGCGTTAAATGCTATTCCTGATAAATCCTTCAAAGAAAAATTGGCTTCGTGGTTGGTAAAATCGGCTATGAAAAGTAAATTGATGTTAGGTGCAGGTAATTAATAATATGGAATCAATTTATTATTCCCCAAGAGGATACTGGAGGGGTAAATCAGCAGTCCATAAACTCGCTAGTGCTGCAAAAGTGAAAAAAACCACTGCGGCTAATTGGTTATCCAAACAGGCACTATGGCAAATTTATCTACCACCGCCTAAACAAATTCAATTCTCGCATTTTGATGTGACCGCTCCTAATGAAGTTCATCAGGCTGATATATTATTTCTGCCACATGATCGTGGTTACAAATATGCGTTAACCGTAGTTGATATTGCAAGTCGATACAAAGAAGCAGAACCGTTAAAAACAAAATCAGCCACTGAAGTCGCTTCTGCATTTGAGAGGATTTATCGAAGGGGTCCTCTGCACTGGCCAAATCTATTGCAGGTTGATCCTGGCAAGGAATTTCAGGGTGCAGTGTTATCTACAATGAAACATCATAATGTCACCATACGACGAGGGTATACTGCGCTACATCGCGATCAGGCCATTGTAGAACGATTTAATCGGACGATTGCTGAGCGGTTATTTGGATATCAATACGCAAAAGAATTCATTCAAGAAAAGCGATCCCGTGAATGGGTTAAAAGATTACCATCTGTGATTACTGCACTGAATAACGAGATTACTAGAACAATCAACATGAAACCTATCAACGCGATTAAAAAGAAGTCAATACCCGTACAACCACAAAAAGATTTCAAAGAACCAATTCTTGGTAGTAGTGTCATTGTGAGGTACTTATACGAACCAGGAGAGCTTGAAGGGGGTAGAAAAAGGGCTACTGATCCTATTTGGAGCGTCACTACGCATAAGATATCTAGTATAACACGATCAACTGGTAGACCTCCAGTCTATAAACTGGATTCAACTGCCCCTCAGCGGGGTTTTACTCGACAACAACTACAAGTGATTCCCGAGGATACTCAATTGCCACCGCATGGTCTTAACTAGCACCGTTGCGTCTATTGCACTCAAGACAAGTCAACATCACATTATTTCTGACATGACCGAGATTGTTATTTTTTCTGTCTACGGTGAATTGGCGAGGATCCTTATCCGAATACTGCCAACGCATTATACAATTGCAACTCGCGCAGTGATTATTCTGTTGTTTCTTCAAAGTGATTATTAGTTCAGCATCAATATCAAATTCTCGTTGTTTTTTTTTGTCCTGTTGTTTGTAACCGGAGAGTTTTTTTATTAATGATGCTAACATCAATATCACTTATTGTTGTGTCATTATCATCACCAATGATTTCATCATCGAAGACAACTCTTCGAAGTTGATTTATGTTTCGTACTCTGGATACTGCAAGATAGACTAAATTTGACCATTCGGTGTGATTATCCACCATCCAAACAATTGTATTCGATATAGTCAATCCCTGTGAAGAGTGTATTGTTGCTGCGTATCCTAGCGTCCACGGGGATTTATTAGCACGCAATGCATCTTCAACGACATTGATATCAACCAGCACAATATCATTTAATCCGAGAATTTGTTTTTCACTCTGTCCTGGAATATCAACTTCAATATTCTGTTTTCGTGTATCCGATGGCCTATAACAAAGGGGTACTGGAAGCGTTGCAAATTTTTCTTTATGCAATTCAAATAACTTCATCTGAAGTGTATCCCTGACTATTTTTCTACTTGCAATGATCAAATCGTTTGGTCTCCATGTTTCCCAGAAATCATTCATTGGAGTTTCTGAAATCACTTCACGCGCTATTTCGCATTGGATTCTATCCGGTTGTAATCTAATTAGTTTCTTAAATTCTCGTAATCGTTCATCAAGTGATCTATAATCAGTGGTGATTTCTTCATAGTAGTCTACAAAACCCTTTAGCCATTCATGTGGAGATGCATCGACAAATGGTGGTGGTTGGCCGTGATCCCCGCACATGACGACTTTTGTGTTTTTGTTTAACAACCACTCAAGAAATGTTTTTAATACATCTAATGACACTGTGCATATTTCATCCCAAATTATGATTTCAGGAATGAATTTATCACCCATACGCTCAGGAGTCCATTTGTCACCTTTCCATCGAAAAAAACTGTGATAAGTGCAAGCATTTACCCCTCGTTGTATCATCTCTCTGGCGAGTCTGTGAGTCGGTGTTAGCACAATCATGTTAGAAACGCTAGCGTTTCCACGACAAAATAATTCAATTGCACGAGTTGTCTTTCCTGACCCACCACAACCGTTTAAATAAACTGTCTTATATCTACATACTGGATCAGATACCGGTGGTGCATTAGAAAATTCTGATTGAATTTCAATACGGTTACAACAAAGATATTTATCATCCATGGCAACGTCTGCGGATTCACAATACTCATGTAGCATCTCCTTTTTAAATCGCCAACGCCCCCAATTTTCTTCGGGATCTGTGAATGCCGCTACAGCTGATTTGTACTTATTATGTATATACATCGAATCAGTGGCTACTCTAACCGCGGTATTAGGAAATCTATTTATCATCGAAAATAGATTAATAGAAGCATAGGCTAGCATTGAACTTCTCAAATGTGTGTACTGGGAATTATATCCATCACAGTAGGTAACAACCGTACCTAATTTCTCACCATTGGATAGAAAAGCATCCTTACGGGATACAAGTTTTCCCTGTTTCATTAAATCCGCTACAATAAAATCGTATTCAGCGACATCTATGATCAACCGCGAAGAGTATTTTGCGTTATCGTATCGTCCACCCTGGGTAAATTTACCGATTATTCTTCTTCCGAGATCTTTTGCTTGTTCTTTTTTAATTTCAAATAACTTTTTAGACCAATTTATGATTTCTTCTTCACTGAAATCTGGAAACTGTTTTCGTAGTTCGTTGATTATTCTATCTAGATCGGGTTGTGGTAGCCAAACTTCTTTCTGAGCTCGATAGCATATATTAGCCTCGGAAACAATCAACGATATTAGCATACCACAATCAATCATATATCTCAATAGCACTATTGGCATCCAGTGTTTTTCAGATAGGTGTCTACCGAGCCAAACATAACTACACGGATGTAACCCTGTAGCTAATTCAAATGATATCACACGAGCGAATCCGGTTAAATTAAAATCAGGCAATGGTCCATTAATCGCAACACGAGTCATTTCATGCGTGGGGTGTCCAAATCGTTTGAAGTACTCAGCGCATTCCCCATATCCGAGAAAACACGCGGATATATCAATTGAAATCATACCATCACGTGAGTATTTCGTATTCCACAGTCCTCCATGACCAAATTCGACGCAACTCAATTTAACATCCTCGAGAAAATCACTTCGTGTTGGACGCCATGAGTTTTTTTCTCTTGCGAAGTGAGCTACCACTGATGGAATAGTAAAACTATCCGTGAGTAGTTTTTCATGGGAATTCTCCGGTGAAAAATCACTAGCGATTTTTCTCATTCTGTTATCTAATTCTTCAATGCGATATAATTCACCATTTGGTTTTATAAATTGATCGAATCCTATTTCGGGATCTTCATCACTTCTAAGTAACCACACTGACACAGGATCATCTTTACACAACGCATGAATAGCATCAAATAATCTCTCTTCATAGAAAACATCCCCGACGAACTCCTTAGGGATATATTTCACGGTTCGTTCTCGTGGAAATATTGTTACCGCAGGTGTCCACGCGTGTTTGTTATGATCAATAATCTGTATTGGGGCTCCTCGTGATTGATATTTCGGTTCGTATAATACTTCTCCGGTTATTGTTGTTACTGATATTGGGAATTTTAATGATGCTTCTAATTTAGCTATATCAGAAATCTTTGCACCGTGCTGTTTTACCGTTAATTCCCACTCGGTTATTTTTTTTTCGTCTTAGATCAGTTAGTTTATTCCCCCGGGACGCATTTGTGAAGTGTTCTATTATTCGTTCTGCTACACAATTAAGCCCTGACGAATATTTCATAGGAGCTAGTTTTGCGATATCGGGTTTATCATTTAACGGATATATCCCATAAACCATTGCTGTTACGGGATAAGATCTTTCGTAGTATGGTTTGTCAATGCCGGTTAGAATTCCTGGTTTGGAATCTCTACTCACAATGACAGCTTTTTTATTTTTGAGGATTGGTTCAAATTTATCCCTAATAATCCATTTGCCATCGACTTCGATAATGAATTTGATTCGGAAAAAATGCCGTTTTTCCCCAACACGTGAAATTATCACTGCTGCTTTTTCATCAGTCATGGTAGCGTCAACAACACCATCAATTCGAAATGTTGACCAACAATAAGATGCTCCATCACGCTTGAATTCATTAAAACAATCTCTGATTTTACTAATCATGGCTTTATCAAGAATTGTATTCTTTGGTGTATTAGAAACTATATCGAGATTGAATTGAGCATCTTTCCAAGGGTAATCTCTCTTGGACGTTTTTTTTGGTTTATCGAGATTAAATCTAGGATTGATTTTCAATAATCTCTTAAACTCTTTCATGTTTCCGTCTATTGGACGTTTTTTTGGGTTTATCGAGATTAAATCTAGGATTGATTTTGTTACGTTTTTTGGGTTTATCGAGATTAAATCTAGGATTGATTTTGTTACGTTTTTTGGGTCTATCGAGATTAAATCTAGGATTGATTTTTAATAATCTCTTAAACTCTTTCATGTTTCCGTCTATTGGACGTTTGTTACGTTTTTTCGGTTTATCGAGATTAAATCTAGGATTGATTTTTAATAATCTCTTAAACTCTTTCATGTTTCCGTCTCTTGGACGTTTGTTACGTTTTTTGGGTTTATCGAGATTAAATCTAGGATTGATTTTTAATAATCTCTTAAACTCTTTCATGTTTCCGTCTATTGGACGTTTTTTGGGTCTATCGAGATTAAATCTAGGATTGATTTTTAATAATCTCTTAAACTCCTCATCAGCATTTTTCGAAGGCGTTCTCCTTAATTCCCTCATGCTATAATTAAAACAAGCATTTAAATGAAAGATTTTTATATAATGAATCACTGCAAGTGGCTTATGATTGGATCAGTAACCCCGTGTAACAAATCATGCAGAAATGAGTTCTGTGGGTATCATATGCAAAGCTTTCGACGTGGAAGCCTTGGTCCGTTACCTTGTATTCTATGTGGAGTTGGAGTCAGGGGAAAATCTCAGTTGTGTCTAAATTGCGGTGGTAAGCGATACAGGGAGTTGAAGCGATATTATGATAAAAGAATAAAAAATGGACAATCAATCAGAAATTATGACCCTGACGCTGACAAAGTCAGTATTCTTGACGCTGACAAAGTCAGTATTCTTGACGCTGACAAAGTCAGTATCAAAGATAAAATCATAAGAAATCCTCAAGACTACATCGAAAGATTTATCATTAAACCAAACAATGAATTAGATAAACAATAGTATTATGTATACGAATGAACCAAGAATTCAGACAACACCCTGTGATCACAAATTATGAAGCATCCAGTGATGGTGTTGTAAGAAATCGTAGACTGAAGAAACCAGTTGGTGCTGACAATGGTATGGGGTATTTGGTGTTCACTGTTGGGAAGAAGAGATATCTCAATCATCGTTTCGCATTTGAGTGTTTTTATGGATTGATCCAGGATGATTTTGTTATTGATCATATCGATTCTAATCCAAAAAACAATTCTTTATCAAATCTGCAGGCTATCACACAAAGTGAAAATTCCGAACGAGGGGGGACTGGGAAATACTCGAAAAAAGCGAGACCAGTAAAATCTTTGAATACGATAACTAACGAAGAAAAAATATTTCAATCAATGAATGAAGCCGGTAGGCACTTCGATATTTGTGGATCCTCAGTACGAAGAGTTGCAGAGGGGATAACCAAAACGGCGATTTCAAAAAAGACAGGACAGAAAATTCGATTTAGTTACGTCTAATGCGTCATATTTTTCATTTAGAAATATATCATTATTATAGAATAATGAATTCTGAAAACATGAATAGCATTTTATCCGAGATTTCAAAATTGAAAAGTTGGGATATTGAACTATCAGATGGGTTAAATCCTGATCAAATCATGTCTGATTTTCAGGATATAGAATACGGAGTTAACAACAATAAATATATGCTACCAAAGAAGTATGCGCTCATCAAAAGAATTCAGAATTCTATTAAAGACTCTCTCGCATTTTCCAGTGACGTAAGTGTGTTCGCTCCGTTGTATACCATCGTAGAACGAATACGAAAAGAATTGGGGTACGAATACGAATTGAAAAAGGAGGTTAATTCTAAAGTTAGAAACCTACGGGCGTTAATTCAAGAAAATGAACAATTTTGATTGACCAACCATTTATCATTATTTGATTGTGACCGTCCCTCATAGAGATTTTAATTTTTTTTTAGCATTTTTTGATTAAAACTGTTGAAATCAGTGAATAAAAAATTGATAGCTGGTTCGGATTGATCAAATGGAAAAGTGGGGAAAGTGACATTATTATTATTTTATATACAATTTGGACACTTTCCCCATCAATGAACGAAGGTGTATCACGATGAAATAACACTTCCATGATCGTGTTAGGTCGGATTGAAAAATTGTTTTACAATTGAAAAATTGTTTCTGATTTTAAATAATGGTCAATGAAGCATTAACAACCCGATTGGCTCGTGAACGACTGGATGCAATCAGGAGATTTGTACCAATTCGTGACTCTGTACGGAATAAACTACAACAACGACAACAAGCGCAGACTGACTTTTCTTTGTCAAGTGAACAACTGTTTACTCCGATAACAAGTGCGACCAAAGATGTGAAAAAGTTAACTGAAGCAGCGATATACGGAGATATTCCTGAGCGAGAACGAGTAAAGAAGGCGCCGCTGTTTGATACGCTTGAAAAGATAGCAGCAGAGACCGGACAAACACGCGCAGGGATACAACAGTTATCCAGTGATATAAAAACTCAGCGCGAGTATGAACGATTAGCTGATATTGATGATTCTGCGCCTGAAACTCAAAGAGTTTCCACACCTGAACCACAACTTGTTGATGTCGTCACCCCAAAAGGTATCCCCTTTATAGACAAACTCACCGAAGAAGCTATAACACAAATCAAACGACCTCAATTGGAGAAACACCAGGATTATACGACTTTTGGTGATTTCGCCGCCAAAAGCTTTGATTCTAGAAAGGATTTTTTAAAAGACGAGTATAAAAACAGTAAAATAAGCCGAGATGAATGGGTTAATTGGTTGTATAAAACGAATAAGGGGATTACTGGTAATTTGAAAAAGGATACAATTGAGTATAGATCTTTTAAAGTAGGAGTTGATAGTTATGGTATACAAAAACAACAAGAACGAGAAAAAAAAAGTCGAGGCCGACGAAGGCAATTACTTGATGATAGTGAGGGCGCAACTGGTACAACTGAGGAAACAAGCGGAAAAGGATATTCGATTGGAAATCCAAAGGATGTCTTTGACTCTACCACGACATGTCCTGGTAGTGTTATCAATGATATATCACGATTAGAGGTTCTCATCGGAGGGAAACGAGCTGGAAACAACTCACCGGAAATAATTAATGAAGCAGCTGATATCTGTAGACGTTTATTTCAAGGCGGTATCATGGATATCAAAACATATCGAGATTTCATTGGCGAGTTAGTAGAGGATTATCACAGTGATTAATCACCGGGATTGAATAAAAACGCTAGCGTTTCCAATTGAAAAATGGTTTCTGATTTCAAATAATGATCATACACTACAATCATGATAAACCAACCCCCGTCTATGTAGTTAATTCACGGTTTCCGGTTTATAGAGCATACTACGGAGATGGTTTAGGCAATACCATTGCGGGGTTATTTGCGAGAATGGCTCCAAAAGTGATGCCGTTAGCTAAACAACTAGGAATGAAAGCAATTGAAGTTATTCGTGATAAGGGTATTGGTGCTGTTGGAGATCTTGCTGGAAAAGCATTTTCAACTGCGAAGAATAAATTAACATCATTAGTGAGACGAAAAAATAAACCGTTAGCATCTACAGCGGAAATGCCTGCAAGTGTTAGTAGAATTATAAATAACGCAGTAGACGAAAAATTAGCGTCGATGGCTTTAACCCCCGACCAAAGCAATATTGCAAATATGATAGCAGGAAGTGGCTTTAAAAAACTACGACGATGAAAATGGAAAAATCGTTTACGATTTCACTATTTAGACTCTGATAAATAGAATAAAATGTTCAAACAGTCACGTGATCCAGCATTTGATATAGACGCCCCAGTTGGCAAGGATGATTCTGTACGCGATTATCAATATTACGCCTATCATGCCATAGACTCAAATAGTCGAGCAAGAATTGAACTTCAAGTCCATGATACCAGTAAATACTTTTTGCCCTGTGAAGCGTTTATTGAAGTAGAAGGAGAAATTGTAACAGCTGCTGATACTCCTGCTGTACCAGCACCGTATCCAGATGGTGCTCAAGTCGGTTTTGTCAATAATGATATTATGGCGTTATTTGAGAGTGCTAGATATCTCATTGATGGAAAAGAAATTGAGTCCATAGATCGCGATATTGATGTGGCTACAACAATAATCGGGTTAGCGAGATATTCTGATGATTATACAAGATCAGCAGGACCCTCTATGATGTTTGCAAAAGATGGTAAGAATACCGCTGGAGGAAATCCATTTGTTGTAAGACGACCAAAAAAACGTGATAATAGTGATGCTGATGTCGAGAATATGATTATAAACAACGACGTTAATTTCAATCTAGGAGGCGCAACACGTATTTCAATGTTGCAAGGAGCGCGTAAATCATTTTCATGCGCGATTCCACTGCATCACATATTTGGATTCTGTAGAAACGTCAGAAAAGTTATCTACGGGGCGAAGCATACAGTATCGCTTGTACGAAAAAGTGATGATAACGACGCAATTTGGAGGATTCCAGCAGATGCTGCAAATCCCAATGCTGATGCAAGTAAAGTCAATTTAACAAAAATATCATTGTGGATGCCAGTGTTGACTCCAGCAATCACCGCAGAAGAACGATTACTATCATTTATGGACCAAGGAGGAAAGTCGTTGTTGAGTTGGCTAACCGTGAGTACAGATGTTAAACAATCAAATATCAACGGGTTATTCACGTGGAATCTAGCATCAAAACAAGGCGTTGCTGCGCCACGTCATATATTTATTGCGTTACAGGATAACACACGAGTTGGCAATCAACTCTCCAGCCATATGATATTTGATCAGTTAGGTGTGAAAGACGTCTCACTGAGAATAAACGGCCAGCAGGAACCATCCGAGGATATACAACTTAATTACACCGAAAATCATATTGCACGAGTTTATCATCGTCTGTTGTCATTTATGGCACGCGATCAAAATGTGGATACTGGTTTGCAAATATCACAATATGATTTTAAAATCTGTATCCGATCTATTACTTTTCGTTGGAACATCTCGATTTAACAAGACAGTCTGTCGTTGATATACACTTTAGAGCTAATGTGACTCGTGGTGCTATTGCTGATTATAGAGCGGTTGCTGTCATTCTCAGTGATAAATCAATGCTACTTGAAGGTGTTGGTGGAAGAATGAGAGTGGTAGATGCACCAGTAGAAAATCTTTGATTGATTTTCTCGATTTTTCATTGAATTAGAATCAATCAATTATGTATAATGTCATATAGTGTTATTAGTGTTGCGTTAACTCCCGGTCAATCAAAAAAATTGCAATCGGAATCAGCTAAAAAATGTGGAACCACAATCACGTTGAAACCCAACCAAATGACTGGTGGTGCAAATAAACTATCGCTGACAACTCGTCAGGTGAAACATTTCAATGATGCACTTGCAGCCAAAAAAGGTGTTCAGATTACTCTCTCTGCGGCTGCTATCAAAAATATGATTAAAACAGGCGGTATATTTCCGTTGTTAGCTGCGATTCCAGCATTGATTGCAGCAGCAGTCCCAGCGGTGGCTAAAGCGGCTGCGTTAGGAGCCGTTGGTACTGCAGCAGGAATGGCACTAAAGAAAGCAACTGGGAAAGGATATAAAAAAAGGGAAAGGGTCTAAGACTACCAGGAACCCCGTATTCGTGGTACAACGGAAAGGGTCTAAGACTACCAGGAACCCCGTATTCGTGGTACAGCGGAAAGGGTCTAAGACTACCAGGAACGATTTATTAATTCAGGAATCGAAGATTCCTATGTCCAATTTTGATTTAATGGATGCTGCTAAAAAACTAGCGATTAAAACCTTTAGAGGTGTCTTTATGAAAGATCAATTACCACATCAACCAAACAGCGTTGAAACCGGAATCATTAATTTAGATAACAGCACCGGACCTGGTACTCACTGGGTTGCATACGCTATTGATCCACGTGGGATTGTCTATTTTGATTCATATGGATTAGCCCCACCAAAAGAGTTTATGCGGTATATAAAAACCCTTCCAATGAAGACTTGGTATTCTACGCTACCAACACAAACGATGATTGACCCACCAATATGCGGCAGCGAAGTATTAAATGTCCTTGACGCTATTTCTAACTCCTTGAGTAACCCAAGCGAAAAACCACCACATGTTGTCGTTAATGAATACACTAGTAATCGCTGGAAATCGAAACGATTTTAGAGAGAGAAAGAGTTTTACAATAACATGATTGATATTTGGGGGAGATCTTTGAAACCCAAACCCGATGGCACTGCACCACCTGATTCTGTCAAGGATGTAAAAAAAACTAATCAAAGATGAAATAGCTGAGACGTTGAACTTAACAAATGTTGATCCTAATGAAATAGTTGTATTTCAAGACAAACAGGGTAAATTGAAATCCAGTGATGTGTCATTGAATGACATTTTAACACGAAGACATGACGCCGCCGATGACGCTATTGCACTGTTTCAAGATGGTAAACTCAAACCAGGCATACTTGTTTCGACGGTCACAGAGAAATTAACAACAGTAGATAACACAGCAAACTCATTAAAATCACTCAACGATGAATTCGTTAAATTCAATCAACCGCTACAAGAATTTCTTGGTGATCCACCAGTGTCCGCACCGAATATTGAAACGATAAAAACCGCAATCAACAATTTAGCAAAGCTACGAGCTGATTATGATGCTCATATAACTGCTTTTAACGCACTACGAAGAGGAATAAGCAGAACCGGTGAAGCCATTGCTAAATTCAATCAACCGCTACAAGAATTTCTTGGTGATCCACCAGTGTCCGCACCGAATATTGAAACGATAAAAACCGCAATCGATGATTTAGCAAAGCTACGATCTGATTATGATGTTCATACAAGTTTTTTTTAACACAGTACGATTGATCACCCTCAGAAACACTGACATCGTTGATAAATTTTTTGGTAAACGAAATACTAGACCTGAAGATGTTAAAATAACTATAGATAATATCACTGAATATATCGCTACGATCAACAACAATCTCCCGCGACTTGAAAAAATAAAAATTCCTCATCATAGCTTCAGCAATAACTTATACACACTTCAATCTGGAACATTTGAGTGGATATCGCCACATGCTATTTTACCCATCACAGCTACTATCAAGGGTATTTATCGATTAACGCTGGTAGCACCAATTCAATTTAATATATCATCGTCGAGTTCATCCGGGGTCAATAATGTGATATCAACGATCATCGACAAGGATAAAACTGAACGGTTAACGATAAAAGCCGATGATAAAAGTTTGGATAGGGCATTAGTAACATGGTATCTGGAATTCGTAGTAGATCTGAGCAAATAACTAAATTGAAATCGTAATTGAAAACGCTAGTGTTTTTAAAATAACAATGATTTCATCAACTCAATGTCGCTATGATCAGGTCAGAGAATTTCAAAATAGACTCAAAACCCTCACTGAGGAGTATCAAATAAAAATAAAAAAATACCGACGAAGAATCACCGCAATTGATGTTATTATATACTCTTTGTCAAGCGTTCTCGCTGGCGCCGGAATAATACTTGCATCGGTTACAATGATTGCCCCGGTCGTAGTTCCAATTTGCATTTCTGCGGTGGCTACAATCGGGGGTATATCAACCGGGATAGCAAAAAAGATATCATCATGCAGCCAGAGTAAACTGCAGGATTACTTACTTCAATTTCATATTGCATCAACCGCATACTCGCAATTATCCCTGATGATATCATCGTCACTCGATAATACGATTATATCAGATAGTGAATTCTCAGCGATGGTCAGTATTTTTGATTCCGCGATATCGAAATTAGAGCGACAACATGAGTATAATAACAATGACAACACCGATGGAATCAGAAAACACGAACCCAAAAAACAAAATGATCTCAATAATATCAACATTACCAGATTGTGAGTTCTCAGTGATGGTCAGTATTTATGATTCCTCGATACCAAAATTAGAAATAAATCATGAGTATAATAACAATGACAACACCGCAGGAATTACTTCAACGAATAGTGGAGAACACGAACCCAGTACAAACAAGCATGATATCAATAACATCAACGAATCCAGAATTCAGTGTGAATTTCCCCTCTCCGGTCCCAGTGAAGGAGATAGCGCTAGCAAAACTACGAATGTATCACAGTTGGCCTAATATCAGATCAAAATCATTTGGTGGTCAACAACCGAATAATTCTTTAGTGTTTGCAAATAAGAATAAACCCGACGGAACTCCAGACTGGAACGTCGTTTCGATACCAACAGGGTCATACCAAATCGAACAAATCAATAATGAATTCGCGCGTAGAATAAAATCGATTACTGGAAAAGAATCAAAAATCGCTATAACAGTTCATGAGCCGACGCTATCATCCGCGATTGAGATAAGCACAGAAGGATACGTCGTAGATATCTATAAGAGTTCTATTAGAACCGTACTAGGATGGCCTGAATTACCACCCCAGAGTAAAACTCTGGAGGAAACCGTTAATTTACCCGAACCACAAAAAACTGATTATATCACCGACAGAATAAAACCCGATAATCCAATAAAAAGCTATAGCTATTACAATAAATTTAATGTTTTTAATGTATTGAAAAATCCCATCGTTAAGAAAGATTTATACTTAATTCGACAGGATAAAATCACTGAAAATTTCACAGCGTTCAATAACGATATTTCGTTGTTGTTAATATCTCTTAAATCCGGCTCTCTCACCCGAGATGAATTTATCAGCGTCGTAGAAACATGCAACAAAATCATCAATGATATGGAAACATTTAATTCACAAATTATTCAAGAGATATTAGGTGACAATAGCCCTGAAACAAAGGATTTATTTGCAGATGAATATAAAATCCCCGTCAAGGATATTCCAACATTTAAACTACCAGGATATAACGTACCAGAACTAAAAAAACTTCTCAGTGATGCCATCGATGTTGGTTTTAAAATAATTCATGATACATGGAGAAAAACAACATCATCGGAAATAAAAATCCTCAAACACAATAATGACCCAGACGGTGGCGGCAGGCATATCGCTCCGTTCAACGTGAATATATCCTCAGTGATTGCGCTCAATTTAGTATGTGATGTTATCGAAGGAAGCTATCAGATTAATCTCGAACGATCAAATCAAGCTCAGCAAGGATATATTCTTTATTCGTTTGCACCAACAGCTCCTCCAGGATTTTTAATAATTGAAAACCCAATTAATCCTGTCTACATGCGATGCCATAATAATTCGTTAACGAGAATTAATTTCAAACTCACCGACCAGTCAAATAATCTGATTGATTTACAAGAAGAGGTGTTAGCGATTAGTTTGTTTGTAAAGTCCTAAGGACTTGATCAAATATTTGGTTAAAATCATTTCTTATTTTTTGTTAACTTGTAGCAGCAGAGAGGGTGGATGACCACATCGTTGCGAGCAAAATCGTAAAATCTCCGTTTTTGCAAAAATGGAGACTTTTTTTTTTGGTTAAATGAGATTTGTTGGAAACCTGATATTTTGTTCGAAAACGTTATCTATAGGCCATATTTTGTTCGAAAACGTGATCTGGAAGCCTTATTTTTGCTTGAAAACGTGGTCTGTTCACCCTCTCTGCTGCTCAAGGCTAAAGTGCAAGCGAAAACACAGCTAGAGTCCTCAAACTGAGTTCAAGACCACTTCAGCAATACAAAACGCTATGGAGATTATATTTGTTCCGCGTGAATAGCTCTAAATGACCATGAAGTCGGTGAAAGTACCACAAGTGCTCTTACTAATAAATTGACAATTGCAGTTAAAGTTTTTTTATTCGTAGCAAGATAAAAATGTCTTTTAGAGGATTTTCTGTTCCTTCATCGTTTTCGGTATCTCCATGTATTTTCATTTATACTTATTCTTATCTTCAAGTTTTCTGTGGCTTCATTGATGTAATTATTTTTTTTAAAACTTTCCAATTGTGTTGTGCATATATTTACACCCAACCATATGGATCTGTCGAAATATACATGTTGACTCTTTCGCTATATTCATGCCCTTGTTTCATTGTCATGTGAAAAGAATGTAGTAACCACTGTCATTTTTAACATGTTGGTCCTAAGTATTTCAGGTGTTTGTCCGTCTCCGAATGTGAAAGATGCTCAAACATCGGATTCATCGCCTGATATATTGTCTACGTAATAATCCGTCTTCTTGTAACTAAAGCCATAAATATCTCCTGGCGTTGAGCTATTTGATAGTTTCGATTGAGAAGGAGAAAGTGACCAGTCGCTTTGACCAGAACAACAATGGGTTGGAAGAGTTGGTGTAGGTGGATGAACGCGACATACAGTTTCTCCGTAGCTGTCTTGTTTCGGAACATGAGCATTTCTTCGTTCGTCAAAATAATCCTGGTAAACGGGGTTAATACAGTAGGGTGTTTGTGGCGAGAAGTCCGAGCTGTGAAGTCGTTGGATGACGTCTGTATCCGGCCATAGCTCATTGGCTGCCTTCTTTTGCGAGATCTTTGGCGATTTTGTCCTGTTAATGTAACACAAATATACTTACATATACTTTCTTGTTTGACAGTACTTATATATATATATATATATATATATATATATATATATATATATATATATATATATATATATATATATATATATATATATATATATATATATATATATATATATATATATATATATATATATATATATATATTTTATTTCCAGTAGTTATTTATTTGTATATCTATATCATGTTTATGATTTTCAGGTAATGAGATTTTTAATTCTAATTCTTAAGAAACGGGGTTTGTACTCTAAAGTTGAGTCATGTATAATGCGTACTATTCCATTCATACAATTTGGAAGAATTAGGGATGGGTGGGTGGAACAGCTGGTTTATTGACATTAAGAAATACAATATAATGTATAGTAAGCTTGGTACACTGACAAGTACACTTTATTTTTCTACATGCAAGGAAATAGACGGGGTAGTTGCCATTCTTAATAATCGTTCGTTGGAATTAGCGTGTTTGGAATATTCAATTTAAATCACATTTTTAGATATCTATATAAAAGCTAAATTGGCTTATTGTGAGTTTGTTCATAGGGCATTGGAATATTTATATAATAGTATTCAAATACTATTTGGATTATCTTGAATTTACCGTGAATTTAATTAAAGATATTTGGATTTAAAAAAGTGATTTCTTCTGTACTGACGACACATCAGTACATCACAGTTATCATTCAGAATACCTTTATAACATTTTAGCATTAAATCTGATCTATTGAAATTAATGGAACTATTTAGCAAATAAGAATTATGTTTAAGTTATTATTAATTCATTCGTTTTGTATTTAAGAGAAATAAATTCATATTTTAAATTTTACAACATTGGTTGGTTTGGCTTCTTTGTTACGTAATTAAGCCCAAATATTCGTAATAAATTTCAAAGACACGTTAATATGAAATGCATATTTTCAGCATGCCTATTTTCCGTTCAAAGACATGTTCGCATTTTATACAATTTATGCATATTTTGCCAGATTTAATATCTTAAGATTATTGTATGTCCTTAAAAAAGGCGAACAAGCATTTCGATTCTTGTGCAAGTTCTATCAAAGAGTCATTGATGATTCGTTGGTAGGAAATTATATCCGATGTACATGTATGTTGTCCTACAACATTAGTTCAGATCCATAAAAATATAATTCTGATAAAGCTTTGTTAAAAGATATATGTCTGAAGAACGGTCTGTCCGTTTAACATTTTATTGGCATAGTTATTACGAACCATTTGCCCTAAAATGGAATGACTGTGTGCATGCATTTGTAATAATAGATGGGGACAAGAGACACACAAACAAAACGCACTGAATTTATTAGTTGATCAGGTCTTTCAGAATGAAATGTAAAACTGACAAGTCATTCTTTTCTGCCTACATCTTAAAGTATTTTACCTGATATTTCTACACCGATGCATCAGGGAAATTCCACAGCGTTTATTTTCTATAACGGTGTACTATCTATTGTCAAATTAGCAACAATAATACGATAATCTTGATTACGCCCATTAACACTATCATAAAAATATATCCATAGCGGTTTCAATACGATTCAGCAATACAATAAAAAAAAAAGATCCTGTAAAATTGGATATTATTGCTGTAATAGAGTTTAAAATATGACGCTGGGAGTCATACTATTATAGTTTTTCACAATATTGCTTTGCTTTTGCTTCTCTCTGATTTTCAAGTTCCTCCTTGTTTCTATTCGCACAAATATGCTTCTGCAACAATTTATTCATATTACTTGATTAAAACTCCAATCGTTACAATACCTTGCCTTATAATAAGCATATATACATATGGAAATATAATTTTTTCTCTCTCAGACAAAACCGTTCAGAAAACAATTCTATGAAAAATGACAACATTATAATTATAAATTTTACATATTAGAGACCCAAACAATGTCTGGGAAATTACGCATATATAATTGATGTGGATTCTGAGTTTGATGTACGATGTACGAATGGGTAAGTGGATTGTAAAAGATGGAAATACGTATATCAATACGTCAATACATCTTACCTGCAAAAGCAAACGCAGACCAAAATTATGACTGCTAATAAGACAGCACCAAAAACGGCCAAGAATGTGTACATTGCTGAAAAAGGAATTTTATAAATTTAAACGACTAAGTGTTAGCTTTTCTCTCCAGATTTTTTTAATGCCTGGCAACAATAGTATGAATGATAGCTTTGTTGAATTTCACAGTACTGTATGTTATCTGATGACTGATATTAGCTTGAGCTTCAACAATACATAGCATTTCGTTGGATTAGAGCACATACATACATACGTACGTACGTACGTACATACATACATAGTTACTTTTAGCATATATATAAATATATATATATATATATATATATATATATATATATATATATATATATATATATATATATATATATATATATACATTTAATGATAATATAGGAAAAATAAAAAATAGCTAAATACAACAATTACACATAAAATAACAGGAAGTAGATGCATTAAGATTTAGCCATGCTATTTTTACAAACATCGCGAGTGACTTATGTCTAAGGTGAACTTATTTTCACAAATATTTTTTGTGGCCAAGCAGAGTACATTCATTTACAAGAGTACTCGTTGATTTTGTATAGTATCACATTTTGTTTGTATCTGTACAGCACATGCTTGCAGGAAGGCTCGAAAGTATTCTCAGTAGTAGTCTTTTTCCTTTCTGAAAATATCAAATTAATAATTGACTGGATACATACATGTCTCTTTTCATACAAAATTTACTATGATACATTTCTAGACATGTGTATGGAATATAAAAATTACAGATCATAGCCGATTCTGTGTTAATCACGTCTGGCGATTCAGTGGATGTAGCGTTCGTGGTATTTGTACCTGAAGATATAGAAAGGATACGGCAATTTTGTGGAATATAATACAGTATATAATAGTTTTATTTCTTGTGATAATTTTAATCTCATGGAATAACTCGATTGTACAAGAACAGTGTTATACAGATATCTGAACTGCCTGTTAGTTTGTATTATATTATATAAGGTAGTCACTAAAAAAAAATTATATTTATATTGCCAACAAAACAAACCATGCATTGAAATGTCAAACATTTCTCACAACTCCAAATTGTAGTTTGATTATAAAACAAAACTATTGTCTCAGAACCATTATGTAACGTAGAACAGAAAATATGATAAACGTTCAAGTATTTGTTTTTATTTTGAGTACCGTTTTACCCGTATGACTATTCTCCATTGTCATATTGATGGAGATTTCATTTCTTTAATGTTAAAGCTTATTTGAAACAATCCATACATATTTTCTATTGCGATGCAAACCTTGAATATTGTCAACTGTGGGCTCATTATTGTCAGTCCGCATTAGAGTGGAATTACTGGATGTTGATGAAGTAATCCTGTGAGATGTGTTCCAGTCTGTACTCGAGAGTGGATTAGAATCGGTATTATGAACTGCCTTAGATACATGTGTGTTAATCTTATCGGTTTGGGACGTAGTACCTGGATTAATGTACACAACAGTCGGCACCGTTGTCTGTAAATTTGTACCTGAAATTAAACCACGTGATGACGATTGAGTTTTCTTTTTCCTGGGATTATATTAGATAATTAATGCAGCATAAAAAATTATGAAACCATTGAAGGGTATAGTATTTTGAAATGATTTATGAGTGTAATACAAGAATCACATTGTCTGAACAATGGCGTGTTTTTATTTCACATAAAACAAAAAATTGCTATTTCGCTTGATTGCGTCATAAAGATTTGACAAAGAGACCCAAAAGATGCTGCATGATTGGTTTAAAATAATTATCAGGGTACTTGATATTGTAACGTGATGGGTTCCGAAATAAATCCATAAAATAATTCTGCTATTTACATGTTTATTTACAACATACACTATGAACACCCCTTTAGCCTTGTGTTGCATTACACAAGAGAATCCATACTTTCTGTAGTGTTACCATCTAACTATCCGTTAGAAGAGAGAGAGAGAGAGAGAGAGAGAGAGAGAGAGAGAGAGAGAGAGAGAGAGAGAGAGAGAGAGAGAGACTTTCTACTAATTTAAGTCACTTGATAAACACGGAACACTTTATTGAGCCTGTTCATGTTTAGTTCACTCTACACTCCAGGGTCAAATCTCTACGGTGGGCGTCGCACCCGCTTGCCGCGCTCATACTCCGTCATATACGGAATGCCAGTCTCACTGTCCGACCGGTTGGATTCATTTTCATCACTAGATCCACTGTTAGGAATTGCCTTCTTCGTGTTAACATTGTCCTTCAACCAGTTTGTACTGTCGCCATAGAATGGTTTAAGTCTATTATAATGAACCACACGCGGTTTATGTGTTGGAGATTTTTGAATGCGATATACCAGGTCACTGATACATTTTAGAATAAGATAAGATTCATCCCAATTTGACTGTAATCCCAATTTTCCTTTTTGGGTCACGTAGCCACACAGCGTCTAATGTCTTATACGTTTTAATGTGTGTCCGGTAGTCGTAGTACCATTTCTGCTTTTCGCTCGCATTTTTTATGTGTTCCCTAGCTAACTCATGGGCACAATCCAAGTAGGTCCTTAATTTTTAAATAAATTCTGTAGAATTCCTGGACCCCAAAGACTTTTCATTTAGAGTTCCATACATCAAATCAATGGGTATCCGCACTTATCGACCAAGCATCATTTCATTTGGTGAGAATTTCGTTGAGTCATGAGCAGCACTACGGTATGCCATGAGTGCCAGTGGCAGTATATCATCCCAGTTTTTCTGATCCTTTGACACAAGGGGAGCCAGAATGTTTTCGATAGTCTGATTGTGGATGAAGAGCAGGAGTCCGCGTTTTATCTACCCCAAAAGGTTACACATCTCCTTGAACAAATTCGACTCGAAATTTCTTCCGTGATCTGTATGAATTTGCATCGGTACACCGAATCGAGCGATGAACTGACCCACTAATATTTATTCCACAGTCTCTGCCTCCTGGTCTGGCATCGCGAAGGCTTCTATCCATTTCGTGAAATAGTCCCCTATCACAACGACGTACTTGTTTCCATGATTTGACTATGATTTGTCTATGGCCATTCGTTCCGTTGGTGCACCCACATTATAAATTTTCATTGGAGCTCGGTTAGCTTTATATAGCCTTTTTCGTGCGGAACACTGACCACAACTACGACACCAGCCTTTAACATTTCCCCCTACACTCGGCCAGTAGAATCGCTCCCGTATTCTCGACAGAGTCTTGTTCACACCCAGGTGACCAGCAGTAACGGCATCATGTAAGTTCGCGATAACATCATCACGAAATACCGCCGGGACCACAAGCTGCCATACTTGACACATGAAAGCAGATAAGGTTTCTCACACCCTAGGGTCAATGCATCACTCTCCCCAGGTATCTAATTTCATCACAATATATTAATAGAATAGGGGATTATTGGAACACAAACAATGCAGTCTTGTTATAACTTCTGAGAAGAATCGTAACAGTTCGTTTTAAGATATTTTGCAAGAATCTTTAAGTTGTTGACGTTGACTGTGTCATCGAACAAACACATTTAAATGATTAGGGAAGACAGCATAATCCGTCCCAACTTTACAATACGTTCAAATACTTTCTAAACGAGCGGGCCCAAGTCGCGATATCTGGGCTGCCCATTTTTTTCCGCATTCGCTGCTATAGACCACATTTTCGATATACCGCCTCATAATTGCAAATTCTACCGAAGGGTCCGCATATACTTGAGAACTATCGAAACAACATAATCTGTGCTCGAGCTCTTCCCACAGATGCCATATTGTATAGGTTCTCTATGACTGTTATGATATGGACAACGTTCTTTTTGCATACAATTGCCTATTGAAATCAGACACAAAGGCACAGTGATCCGTTTTAAGAGTGCTCCTAAAACTCACCTTTTTCGACTGCAACAAGAAACTTAAAGATTTAATAATGTTTCGTACCTTAAATATTTTCAGCATTTTATTAAAAGTTTGTTAATTTCATATTTTTTTTTCTGTAGTCATATCATTATAGATGTTGTAAAGCGCTTAGAGCTTCAAAAGTATAGGCGCTATAAAAATTCCTCCTCCTCATTCTTCTTCTTCTTCTTCTTCTTCTTCTTCTTCTTCTTCTTATTATTATTATTATTATTATTATTACTATACGTGACTACTCAGGTTATATCGATAGTGATCAGGCATCTACAACAAGTTCTACCAAAAAATCTGTGTACCAGACTGAGTGTGCAAGAAATGTTTGGCAACAACGTCGCGAACTGTTTTGCAGGTCCTCAAGGAACAACCTTTTACAGTGGAAGATGTTTTTATTAACACCAAAAGGTAATTCGTCCGCTGCTTTAATGCACCGAAAGATATGTTTCAGCTATGATCGGTTTTGCCACATTAGTTCCGTGTTAGCTGACGGCTGATGAAAACCAAACTAGAGGTTAAATTACCTAAACATCTACTGAATAATCAAAGATGTTTGAACGAGATTTTCAGAAACGAGATTGTCAGATATAAATATGGTTTTATTTTGAAACTCGAGTAAAAAAACAAACTAAAGTTTGGATCACAGTAAACGAGCAAACACTGGACTTGCAAAGACAGTTTTATTATATTTTTGTTGCAAGAGACCTTGTCATCCTAAAATTTTTATTAATTATGCTAATGTCATTGGATAATTTTATGCATCCAAAGTATTGAAAAATGTTGTGTAACACTCGCGAATCACCCTTCTGCACTCCGTTACCCTAGATTTTCACCTACTCTAAGACAACGCAATTGCGGACATAATCCGCCGTTGCGACATACAATTGGCTGAGGGTTCGAAAAGCTGCTATGAGGTTGGCTAGTTTTCGAGTGTGTATATCTTGTCAAACATTAAATGCAGAATGGCATTTCATAATTGGATAATACGACTAGGAACTTGAGTAGATATAGAGAAATATTGGGGAGTACATTGGCTGTTTACACCAACAAAGGGATGTTTCGGTGTAAACTGGGATTAATCGAAGCCTCTAAATAAGCACATGTTTTGTCCGTTACATGCTTGACTGCTTTGACAGTATAATGCATGTGTTCGCATCAAACCAGACGACTTACCGCCTTGTGCTCAAATTATATAATGGCCAGTCAAAATTAGAAATATTTCTTATACTTCTTAATTCAGCTAGATCTAAATAGTTATAATGTTATACCTGAAACGTATTTGTCTGATATTGTTTTGATCATAATCATAAAAATGTTTAATTCAAATTTTAATTTCCTTTATCAAATGGATGGATTATAACATGAATGAGTAAAGACGATTTTAATTTAATGTTTGGATACAGCTGATCTATAGGTAAGCGCAAAATGTACTATGGAGTTGAAAAAACTTGCAACTTTAATATTTTGACAGCATATGTATTTATTTAAAACCAAATAATACATATGTATAAATAGTTACTCATGAGTGAGAGTAAGGTGTTTCCAGAGGATTCAGTTGTCTTCCCTCTTCCTGTCTTTATTAACTTTAATACAAATAAATATCCTGTATTTTGTATTCGTCAGCAATTGTGTTTACCTTATCTGGTCTAGAAAGGAATCAAAGGTATAAAATAGCTCTCAAAATAAATTATTAATATCTAAGAGGTTGTTTACGTTTCCACCATGCATAATGGAAATGGAGGAATGCTGGTATAACCCTGTGTTGCCTTCATGTACTGTGAAATCTCTCGTAGGGCACTTATTTATATATTAATGAAGATGTAATTTCTTAAACGTGTATTTAAATTAATATATAAACAATTTTGTTTATATACAAACCTAGTACGGTGTCCAATGTCGGCTCATTATTGTTAATCTGCTTTGTAGCCAAATTACTGGATAGTGTTGAATTAATCATCTCCAGTGTAGTCCAGTATGTACCTGTGAGTGGATCAAAATCAAAACCAAGAGAAGCTTTAGATACGTTTGTCTCAGCCTTACCGGTTTGGAACGTGGTGCTTGGATCAATATATATACTGGCCGGAACCGTTGTTTGCAAATAAGCACGTGGTGACGATTGAGTTTGAAGTCTCTCTATACTCGTTGCACCTGAAGTTAATTTTTGCGATGTCCAAGTGGTTTGCGAAGGCAATATCATAGACGTTGCAATCGATACTGTTGTAGGGGTCACGTGTACTTTAGGAATAGTTGTAGCAATCGCGTGGTTAGAACTGAATGATGTGAAATTTTGTATCAAAGTCGGCAATGCTGAGTTAAATGAGTTTGAAGGTGTAGTCATGTTCACGGTTATTGACAACTGACTCAGCGGTGACTCTGTTGTCATTGGCGTAAACCACGTCGTGCTTCTTTGTGTGATGGTGAAAATACCGGCGTCTGTTGGAATTTCTGTTGCTGTTTCTAAATCTACGTTAGAAAAAAAAATTAATAGTTTTGTTTGAAAGGATATTTATCCACTGCATAATAAAAAAACTCTAATTAGGTTTTCCTTTTTGGAGTTATTAGAGTCTTTCAGGTAAAATATTTTAAAAAATAACATTCTAATTTAATTTTTTTAAACCCGTCTATAAACTGCAGACCGATAGAGACAAAAATAAAACGTTCATTAAAATGATATGCCGCTGCATGTTGCACACGTGACACATGAAAATTTATACGTTTGACGTAATATAGATAGGTGAGAGTGATGCAATAATATCGGAGTAAGCAGAAGATCATGTGCCTTTTCCATCCCATCCTAGAATCCTAACAACCGAAATAGAGAAATCTGATTCAAATTAATTTCGAAGAAGGAGAAACAGTCTGCTATTGGATAAAGTAATTAATGTAACACCCAATGACCAATCTACTGATATCAAGGGCGACTTGGATACAGTTCATGGATGCATCCCTGTCCGATCTTAAATGTTATGGTCGTTTCATCATTTTAAAGATGGTTTCAAATCCATGGAAGATGAATAACCTTCTGGTAGACTGTTGTCTGTTATTGGTGAGAGGGAAAAGCTAACTTAAGGGGGCCATTGTTCAAAATGGTTGATACACAGTGGAAGATATTGTTATTATCACGATCATTACTTCTTCAGATGCTTTAAATATCTAGAATAATCATTTCAATCTCAAAACTTTTTAAATATGATGGGTTCAACATTTGTTGACTACTGATCAAAAAGAGACTCGGGCTGAAATCTTCAAACACCTACTCGCCAATCAAGAAAAGATTGACCGAAAACGTTTAAATAAGATTTTCATGGCTGATGAAACATGGGTTTACTTTTTCGAACCCGGCTCAAGTGAAAGTAATGAAGTTTGGGAAACGATCAGACACCACAAATAGCCACACATGATGGGACTATAAAGAGTTGTATGCGCATTAGTTGTTGATGTAAAAGGCGGTCCAGTTACCCGGGTTTGAGTCTGCTAGTGTCACTTGAAATTTGTATGCATTCAAAGTGTTACCAAAAGTGCTCGGTGTTGCTAGCTAAGACGTTGCTTGTTCGATCTATCCGACATTTTCCAGCAAAGGTAATCACACCATTTATCTGCAGACTTCTAAAGAGCACATTTAATGTACGCTTCACAGAATATAGCCATTGCCATGATATATAATGTTTGGAGTTAAGTAACACGATCAAGATCATAAGAAATGGTCAAGAGAGATGAGTTGACTAGAACGACTCATTTTGGACGGGGTTTATGTGTACATGTAGGACTAACCAGAATGTTCTTCGTGTTCTAACTGTGGCCATGAACATAACGCTAATGAGGACGTATTGAGTCATTTACATGTGTGATTGCTTGGTTAGTATGAAAAACATGTTCGTATCACAACCAGATGCTTTTATATAATATACCGCGAACACTAATACAGACTTTCATATTAGACATGTTTCTTATACTTCGTGATTCTGAATATTCATAAATTTGCAATTTAAAGTTGGTTGCATTATCCAGTTTAAATTAACAACGCAAATGAACTTATTAGTTCAACCTCTCTATGATATTTTGGCTCATCGAAAGAATGAATTACAGGAGGAAGTGGAAATGGGGATATGTCTTCTTGCAAACAGTGTATTTATTGACAGGAAATGAGCACCAAGCGTAGACTGGAAAAAAAAACTTTTCTGTCTGTCTCTTTTATGGGTGTGTAGTATAATTGAAAATTAACAAGAAAATCTCTGGGAAAAATATCCAAAGCTATAGATAATTCAAAAAGCATACTTTACCTGTACAACGTCTTTGGTGATCTTCACAGTTTTTTGACGATCCATGACACGTTTGAGACAAAACTTTGACATCAATGCTTATATTGCTACAATCTGTTGTTACGTTGTGTGTGCCGAGCTTAATTCTACTTCCGGAAACCGTACACCAAATACCGGTATTGCAACAAAGACTAACTCTAGTATTATTGATATCCAATTTATTGCATGTCGCACTGTCTGTGGTGTTCACTCTTACATTCAGACTACAAGCGCCGTCAAAATTAAGCATACAATCTGAATTTCCTCTGCTCTTTGTCATCCACTGTCCCGTGGTAAAAATATTTGCTGTTAAATTTCTAGGGTAATTCTGTAGCCCTTGGACTGTAATGAAGAGAATAATCTCAGTCAATCGGTGTTGTGCTTGTGACTATATGTGCAAACACTATTGATGAAATTAAATGAGGCAGCAACATACTTGACTAGAGAGTTTCCGAATACAAAATACGAAAGTAAACTTGATACATCAGAAAGTAAAAGGGCTGAAAGAGATGAGAATATAGACAGTTCGAAATTTTTTATATAGTTTGGTTGATATAAGCCTAGGATAGGAAGGCATCCTGCTGTCACATGTCGATTTAAAAAAATGCACGACCTCAGATCTTGTGTTAATGCACATATTCGTACGTAAACCCTGAAAAATTGTTATAGGGTACCGCGATAAATTGGACACAGTTCTAGGTGAAAAGAAAAATAAATGAAATATTTTAAAGCATGACACTCTACCAGATAAAGTTAGTCTTCGTGCTATTCGTCGGTTTATTTGTTCTAAAACAGAAGTAAACTTTCTTAAAACCACGTTTAGAATACACATGTCAAATAGTTTCCCTTTATATTTTCATGTCCATTTGATATTGGCAGAAAAGGGACCAAAATTGAACCTTATCTGATATTGTAAGCGAATGTACAAATCGTTGGAATAACTGGGCTTCTCTCTTTTAATAATTAGGAAGGGACCTATGAATGAGAATACGTTGATTCGTGATAATTCCGTTGTTTTCCCCTTTCCGTTCTTTATTATCTTCTTTCAAATCTAAAGTTATGTATTTTTCATACTCTTGCTATTACTTTTTAGCTTTACTTTAATGGACAAGAAATAAAGGTACATAGATGAAAACAAAAGCCCCACCCCTAAAGCCCCACCCTAGCATAACGAAACATAACTATTGTCATACATGCATCTAACAAAATGTGTGCTTTCGGATGTATTGTAACTATTAGAAAATATTTGAAGACTAAAACATTTGTCAGAGTGTGCTCACGAATGCCTTTGACAACCACTGGTAAAAAAAATTCATCTTCAGATGCAGTTACTGACGGAAGTATTGCATTATGAGAGAAATGTGGAAACAATGTGGATAATGAGATGTAAAAAGAATAATTGAAACAATGGTGTCTTAAATGGTCACTGATGCATCATTTGAACTGCTATGTATGTATGTATGTATGTATACATATATACATACATACATACATACATATATATATATATATATATATATATATATATATATATATATATATATATATATATATATATATATATATATATATATATATATATATAAGATCATGTAACCTTAATCGTCTTTGATATTCAGTATTGTACACAAATATGTATTGTAACAGTCTCATGCAAAATTATACAATTTAAAATTATGTAAACAGTACATACCTGTTAAAATGTCTGGCAACGACATCATAGACATAGAAAACAAGAAAATTACAAAATATAAAATGCTCGTCATGTTGACAGGAACAGGGTGATTCTTACCTATAGGTTATTTTAACAAAGCAATAAACATTTAGTGCTTACAAGTATTACGCAGGTGTGGTGTTCTATTTTAACTAAAAATGGAAAATTATCAAAGCGAAACTCATATCACCTGTCACCTGTCTACTCTATGATAATTGCTAAAACTAACATTGTATCATCGTACAGAGATAATTCTGGAAGAAATGGCGTTTATGGAAGAAATAGGTTTCCATGGTTTTAACATATCGCTGTATCTCACTCTAACACTAACACATGCCAATACATATAGACTGCAGACCAATACTATCGCCGGCAAAGGTTTGTGTATCAGGTGATTTACAGGCCCACTGACAGACAGATTATCCGGCTGAATATATCACATACATGTTCAAATCGTCAGAACTTCTGCAGGCGACAATCAGTTTGTGAAATTTTCCGTACTTACTAAACCTTTAACACTAATACACATGGGGGTAAATGTTATCAAAATGTTCTTGAGTTCATATCATGTGCATTGATAATTTGGAGGCGTGGCTGTATCTGTTCTGGGCATAAGTCAGCTTAATAATTGTACAGCAACTGATCCAAAATATCTATTCAGATACAATGAAGATTTCAAGAAAAGCTGAAGACTTAAGACGTATTTCATACAAGTGTTTGTTAATGAAAAATGTGCTGCTTATGAGGCAATATTTTCGCAAAATGTGTGTACAAGGAGGATTTAGGACATAGCATGAAACGGCTTTTCTATCTATATCTGTTTGCCCACCAGCTCGTCCGCTCGTCCGTCCGTCCATCCATCAATTCAGCTATCTATGCATCTATACATCCCTCGTTCCGCCCGACAGTCGATTCATCCAAACAAATGTAATCGCATCGCAATTAGTATTTCTAGAATGTAGATCTAGTATATTTTTAGAACACTTTTCCTCTCTCATTTAGGTGGTGATAGAATGTTTTTTTTTAAAAATGCATTTGTGGTAGGTTTTTAAAGGTAATTGTTTATTCTTGAGAATATGAGCTCAGACAGTGGTAGTCTGTGTGTATTTCGGCGTCAGTGCACATTGAGTAATAAGGCGTATTGATAATCCGGAAGTGAAATCTGTATTCTGTTTACATGCTCCTCTGTTTACAATGCAGCCTCTAAAAAAATGCCGGTGAATGTTTGACAAAACTTCACCGTGAAGTCATCTTTGGAGGTATTTTAGAGTAACATATATTTTGTATTGATTGTCACACAGTGTAAAGGTCAGTACTGATTAATTTATGTAGAGAACATATAGTACAAGTTATTGTGATGTATGTCATGTGTACGCTGTCTTTAATAAACCTTGAATTGCTATAAAAGTTTTATTATTAATGATAATCATCATCATCAGTGTCTTGACCTAGTGTGGCCGTTGAGGCACTGTGCTGATGAACATATGACCTATTCCCTGTACTTGTCTCGATCATGTGCCAATGACTGTGTCTGGCAAAAGGTTTCCTGGTCCATTCTGTAATGTTGTCAGTCCACTTTTTGCTCTGTCCCCCTCTCCTTCTGCCACCCTGGACGCTGCCATGCAGTACTATTGTGGATAGACTTTTGGCTCTAGTAACATGGCCATACCACTTCAGCGTTCTCTTTTTGACGGTGGTGAGGAGGTCTTCATAATGGCATATTTTGTGCGTGATGGTGTTACTCACTTCTTCATTTCTGATGTGGTCTATGTAATAGCTGCCAAGGATGGTTCTGTAGCATCTCATTTCAAGTGCATGGATTCTTCGTTGTAATTATGCAGTCCGGGTTTAGGCTTCACATGAATACAAAAAGATTGAGATGACTAGTGCTCTCAATAGTCTGATTTTAGTTTTCAGACATATATTCATGTCTCTCCGGATGGGTCTTAGCTTTGATATAGCTGCCGTTGTTTGTGCCGCTCGTGACAGAATTTTTGTTCTTGATCCCTCCTTGGTGATTATGGAACCAATATATTTGAACTGGCCAACTGTTTCTAGTGCCTGTCCTCTCATTCTAATCTTGGCTGAGATTTGTTTGCCACTATTTGTCATCAGCTCTGTCTTCTCCACGCTTAGTTCCATGTCAAATCTGGAAGATGTTTCAACCAGGGTCTTCACTAAGGTCGCAAGTGCGTCTTCACCGCCTGCCAGCCCATTAATGTCGTCTGCAAAGCGTACGCTGGTGATGTTATGCACTCAAATGCTGACTCCCCAACAGTGGTTTTCCAGGCCATCGCTCATGATGCGCTCTAAGTAGATGTTGAAAAGCGTGGGTGACAGGAGACAGCCTTGACGTATTCCAACTGCTGTCTGGAACCAGTCCCCCATTGAACCTATAGCAATTACTGCACTGGTAGCCTTGGTATACAGTTGCTTGATGGTATTGGTCAACTTTTGACTCATGTTGTACTTCTGCATTGTGACCCACAATGCCTCTTGCCACACTGTGTCAAAAGAGTTTTTGAAATCTATGAACACATGTTAGATGTCTTGGTGATCTGGTGGGTACTTTTCGCACAAAACCCAAAGATTGAATATTTGTTTTGTTGTGCTTCTTCCAGTCCCAAACCATGCCTGTTCTACAGCAATTATTTCTTCTGCTTGCGGTTTCAGTCTGTTCAAGATGATTTTCAGAATGACCTTACGAGCATGGCTGATGAAACAAATAGTTCTGTAATTTTGGCACAGCTGTTGAATGCCTTTTTGGGCAGTGTTATTATCAGTGACTGGGTCCACTGTGTTGGCCATTCACCTGTCTGCTAGATCTTGTTGCAGATTGTTGTTAGTAGGAAATCATCATCATTTGTGGAGTTTAGAACTTCAAGCACCTCTGGGTCTCCTGTGGATGGATGGATGTAGAGTTCTTTACAATACTCAGTCCATTTTTATGCAGTGTCACTTGGTTCTGTGAGGCATTTTCCATTTTCGTCTTGAATAGTACTGACTCTGGGTTGCTTTTCTCTGGTGAGGTCTTTCACATTTTGGAATGCCGTTTTGCTGTTAATCTTGTTTAGATTGCTTTCTATTTCTGTGCATTTTTGTCCAATCCAATCTTCTTTTGCTTACGTCAAGTTTTTTTTCCTGATATTCTTGTTTATTTCTCGGTACTCCATTGCCCCTGTCGTGTTTGGTGTTTTTGAGGTCTCCTCGGGTATCACACAGTAACCCAGGGCTTTTTGTTTGGGCGATGGAGGCTGATGATGTCTTTGGCAGCTGTTATCATGACTGTAATGAACATCCATCACAAAGAGTGGAGCAAATTTTCCTCCAGTTGTGGCATTGAATGGCTTGCAGATGTTATTATGGTCCTTCAGTTGTTCAAGGTTGAATTTTGGCCTAATTTTGTTTGGCTTGTTGATTTTCTTCAGCTTCACTCGGAAATTCATAATCACGAGGTCGTGATTACTCCCAACACCAGCAGTTCTTGATTTTGCTCTATCGATGCCAGATCGGTACTGGTTTCGAACCAGTATGTAGTCGATCTAGTTATGATGGGTTAAAATTGGTGCATGATAGACACATGAAATATGAATTTATATATATATATATATATATATATATATATATATATATATATAGACTTTGAAAATATAAAAATGAAATTAAGAATAACAGTTAATGTTTATTGTAAAGATCTAAATGAAACTTAAAAATATTAAAACAATTAAAATTTGCCCCTTAAAGTGCACATATATAACAATGTTTAGAATGAATATTAAATGATAAAAGCATATTTATATTCCTACACCACTTACAAGCTCGAATGAAGGATATTTCTTATATTTTCACAGAGAAAATGTCTTTGTAAGTTAAATGGGACCTTCCGAAGTGAAATATGCGTTCTGATTACATACTGTTCTGTTTACAGTGCAGCCTCTAAAAAACAATGCCGGTGAATGTTTGGCAAGAACTTAACGGTGAAGTCATCTTTGGAGTTATTTTAGATTAACATATGTTTTGTATTGATTGTCACACTGTGGAAAGGTCAGTACTGAGATATATATGTAGTAAAATTAAATGTGATGTATGTCCAACTACGCAGTCATCAACCTATCTACCATTCATACATTTATCAAGAGTCTATCTTTGATTGTTGTTAGTTTGATTGAGACTTCACGTTAGCAATTCAAAACATGATGCTCTTTATACGAATTTAACTAGGCATGCAAAAGAACACTACACGTTTACAAGCTTTTATAAGCAGACAATGTTTCTGCATCTCTTGTTATTAATGAAGTGTCAAATATTGACTAATTTTAAGGGGTGGTTCGATACAATTTGGTGGAGACTGAATGTACACAGTTCATCAGGAAACTAACAATTTAAATGATTGTAAATTTATTTATTAGGCTTTCGCTTAATTAGGTGATTGTGATGAAGTTAATATGCATAAGGAGGTTACATATTTTAGTAACATTTAGTACATTAATAAAATTTAGTAAATTTCGTATATCTAGTAAAATTTAGTAAATAAGTAACATTTAATAAATTTAGTAAGATTTAATAAATTTAGCAACATAAGTAAAATTTTGTACATTCGTACATTTAGTAACACTTAGTAACAATTTAGTAGATTTAGTAACATTTAGCAACATTTAGCAATATTTAGTAAACTTTAGTACATTTAGTAACATTTAGTAAATTTAGTAACATTTAGTGCATTAAGTAAATTTTGTAACATTTAGTACATTTAGTAACATTTAGTAACATTTATTAACATTACGTATCATTTAGTAATATTTCTTTACATTTGGTCAAACTTAGCAACATTTAGTACATTTCGTAACATTTAAAACATTTAGTAACGTTTAGTACATTTATTAAAATAAGTAGCATTTATTACATTTAGTACCATTTAGTACATTTAGCACCATTTAGCACATTTAGTACATTTAGTAACATTTAGTGACATTCAATAGCATTTAGTACATTTAGTAATATTTAGTAGCTTTAGTAACATTTAGTAACATTTTTCTCCAATATATTCAATGAAAGGTTATGAAACAAATGGGATAACGTGATAAAATGATTTAAAGGTATTATTTTTTCAGAAAAAGTCTAGTTGTGCTCAACGCAATGTTTCCAAGGTGCTCAGTCCAGGAAATAAATAATTGTATTTGCGTTCATTAATTATGAAAAAGCATTCGATACAAATGTAATTTCATAAATTAACCAGATATCGGCTTAATTCAGTTTGGCCAGTATGTGTTATTTATACTTTTAAAACATCTTGTGTAATAATGTTTCCGACTTTCTGTGCTCAGTATAGCTTGAAACTATGAGAGCCACTTTCACCTATCTTGTTTGAACTTTTTTTAAAAAGATAAAATACATTGTTACTAATGTACAGTGGAGTTTAATTGCTGATGATGTTTTGTATGTTGATACTTTGTCTTAATATTTGTTTTTACATGCAGATGATCTGGTGGTCTAGTGGTAAGAACGTCCGCTTCGGATGCTGGTGGTTGCGAGTTTGACCCTCCGCTGAGTCATATCAAAGACCTATAAAAATGGTATTATCAGCTGCCTCGTGTGGCGCTCAGCATTGAGAGATTAGAGTTGACTGGTCGCTCTGCTGGCAGGATAATGTGACTGGGTGGGACATCATGCTACATGTTTGTGGCATGAAGTCCCAGTGCTAGACATCACTATAAACTGCCACACTGCAGACGTCGTAGTGATATAACTAAAACCTTGTAAAAGCTACTTTAAAAAATGCAACTACACACACACACACACACGCACGCACGCACGCAGATGATGTAGTAAGTTTTCAAATATATTAGAAAGGAAAAAAAATGGGCATTTCAAGTTACATTTCTGTTAGATGATATAAGATTTTCTGACGTATGGAAATATTTAATTCGATAATTTAATTCCAGTCAGTGAAATATGAGATAGTTGTAAATTAGTATTGGCAAAATGGAAATCCACGGTGAGGTAAAAAAACATTGTAGAATAATTAATCCTTTTCCATAAAAATTATCAATACATGAGTAATTGGACTTCACAAATGGAACTCATAAAACCGCACTAAATAAATTTAGAGCTGTAACACAAAACTTAAATATATAAATTGGTTTTTGTGAGGGAAGGGACTAGCGGCTATTTAACAGGTATAATTAAGGGCAGTCAAAATGAATATATTTTGCTAGATTGTCAATTTTATATGTAAGTGCGACAAACTATTTACCCCCATATTTTTTTTCACAATGGTAAAAAAAATTTTAATGCCATCATGTCAGCAAATTTTAAAAATTTTCTAAATATGTATGCTTTGAGCAAAATTGCATATCAGAAAAAAAATTATTGCGTATTTATAATTATAGCACATTCTAATACAAATATAATGAATTATAATTTGGTCTAGGTTATACATCATTAAATGTTTCGTTTGTCAATACCAGTTACGGCAATTGACTAGGCTCTTTGTGAACGTTTAGGGTTTATACCTATAAGAAACCCATTTTTAAGATTGTGTGCTCTTGGATAGAGCGTCCGCCTTGGCTGTGAGAGGTCGCGGGTTCGAACCCCGGCCAAGTCATCTTAAAGAATGGCACTAATAGCTCCCTCACTTGGCACTCTGCATTAAGAAGTTAGTAGTAGGGTCAGTCACCCTGGTATGATGATAATGTGACTGTGGAACATGATGCTACATGTTTGCAGCATGATGCTCCAGTGCTTGACATCATTATAAACTGCCACAATGCAGACAGATATCGTAGCGATATGACTATGAACTTATTAAAGCTACGTTACAAAGTCCAAATCGCACACATACACACAAACCTTGAGCGACTCCCCTGCACAACGTGTTCTGTACATATTCTCAATAAACGTGGGCTGTATTCAGAATATAGGATCACTAAAACTCAGACTTCTTACATAAAACTAAACTTGTGAACCAATTACAGAACCTTCATTTTTGAAATAAATGAGATAGCTTTGCTAATGCCACAAGTCAAATAAATAAATAAATAAACATCGTTCGCTTAAATATCTTGATGTGAAGACGTGACGGTATCGTGCGGACTTCATCAGTGTGTGTATGTATTATTGTATTTTATAAAATTTCTATACCGTTACAATATGGAAATTTGAAATTTGTTCATTAGAATAACATAAAATAAAAAGGGAAGAAAACAAAAAACAAATTAATGAAGTCAAATTGGTATTAAACCCACGTGATCTCATTAGTAAAACGGAGGGCAAACCAACTGAGCCATGTGGTCAGTTGATAGATATGATATTAGATAATACACACACGACATTCTAGTCTGTTCGCAGCATTTATGTATACACTTCCATTTAAAGAATGTTCCTGTTTATGAAACAAATTAGACTGAAATGAAACACGTGTTAGCATCTAACGTCTTCAAGCTGACGTCAGCCGGCTAGCTTTTCTCTGACTGGCTGCAGCATTTGACGTAGAATTGGTGCGTGATTATCAATATTATTCTTACGACGCACGATATCCAAAATCAGCGTGGGCGAATTTAGCTGCACGTTAAGGATACAAGCAGATATTTCTTACCCGCTCAAAAATTTTTTGAAGTTGAAGGTGAAATTCTAAAAGCGGATGATACTTAATATGGAGCTAATGTTAGAGTTGATTTTGTTAATAATGGCATCATGGCGTATTTCAACAGTACAGCGTATAGCATCGACGGAAGTAACAGTGAATCATGTATGGTAAACTCTTACGTTGGGTCTAGCAAGATGTGATTATTCAAGATCAGCTGGTCAGTGAGTGATCTTTGTGAAGGATGCCGCTGACCATCCTTACAACAGCCAGGATGAAATAAGACGACCAAATAGTTACAGTTGCTTCTGACGACGCAGATGTGGTTCGGTCGGTCATCATGCTAATCGAGAATTCAACTTAGGATTCACAACACGTCAGCCAATGCTGAAAGATGGAAGTAGAAGATTTTCGTATGAAATTACACGCTCCTACATCTTTGGAATTTGCAGAGTGTCAGAAAGGTTATTTTAGGAGCCAAGCATACATTGGTACTTGTAAGTAAGGCTACAGGCGATGACGAAATCTGGCGACCTACTGGTGATGTCGGTAAAGTGATATTGACAAAACTTTCATTGTGGATGCCAACAATGATACCATCACTTACTGAAAGGCAATGGCTTCTCTTTTTCATGAACAATGTGGAAAATAAGCAATATCATGGTGGATGATGACCACATATAGTGTTTTAAGTACAATTAATGATTCATTCCTATGGAAGATAGCATCACAGCAAAATGTCTCTGCACCGCAACATATATTTGTTGCTTTCCAAAATACTGAACGAGTAAACTCACCAGAACGCAGCACAATGATATTTGACAATGTTGGTGTTACTAAAGTTTCGCTGAGAATGAAAGAACATCAAGAACCAGCTGAGGACATAATATTAACATTTGATAACAATCATGTTTGATGATATTCATAAGAGGTGATCAAAATGTTGACTTTGATTAACAAATATCACATCTAGATTTTATAACACTGTATCCAATCTATTACTTTTAGCAGCAACCCATGGATTTATGTCGACAATCTGAAGATGATCTACACTTTCGAGCCCATGTGGTAAGGGGAGCTATTGATAATTACAGAGCAATCACTGTTATACTCTCAAACAAAACAATGCCACTCAGAACGTCAGCTCAGGAACTTCAATGAAACCAAACGATCGAAGACCGGGGTTAGACTTAATCTTTCTAAGGCTGATTTTGCTGCCATCAAAGACAAAAAATAATTATTAAAATATGTCGGCGGACTTCAAAGCACTCTCGTGTGGTATTCAACATTATCGACACAGAAAATAACTGATCCGCAAATATGTGGTCGTGAAGTACTCGCAGTGCTCGACTCTGTGTCATGGTCCCTAACACGGCCTCATAATGTCGTGCATGAGTATGCAAGTGGTCTTCTTAAGCAGGTTGTAGTGTAATATACAATGGTAGATATTTACGGAAGATCTTCACAAGGCAAGCTTCAAGGTGACTTTTCCGAACATGCAACCCTTAACGAGGTCAAGAATGAGTTCTCTAAAATTTTGCATATCGCACATGTGGATCAAAATGAAGCAAGGACGGTTAAAGAGGAGCAATAACCCGTTGACAGATATTATCATGGGAGAGATTACTGGACGCATCAGAATAATTGGAGATATTATTTATGAAGATCTCTACATGAACAAAACGACACTTATTAATATAAGAAACCCAAAATCAGACGATGGTGTGGCAAGAAACATTACGTGGATAGCAATGACACCACGGTCAGAACTGAGATCAATCATTGTTTACGATCCATTAGTTATACAATGACTGATTCTCTCAATGTGGATAATAATAAAATGACTTATCGTGGAGAACCAGAATCAAACGATGAAGCTGGAACGAAGAAATAGACCAACAATAGCAACGTCCCGCTGACGATATCGTTAATGACAATCAATGATGGATCGACCAGGTTTATATCTGAATATTTTAATCATATAACTGCATTTACAAATCTTCGTAAAAACGCAAATGGAACAATGAATAACGTGTCGGAAAAACAGTAGTCATCGACATTTGGCTCTCTGACATCCGAAAGATTACCGACAACATCAAAGAGATTACCGATCATAAAACCATGTACATGCATTAGCGTCTGGATCAGCATGATGTAACTACTCCATGAATTCATCAGGCATCGCGCTATCATTACCGGCCTATACAGGTTCTCAGTGCTCGACGCTTACAATACTGATACTGGAGCAAACCGACGTGGAAACATTCGTGGGTGAACCCGACAGGAAAGATGGGCGTGTTGTACTATTATGCCTTGAATTTGTCTCCAGCTTTCCATCTACTTCAAGTTTAGCAATACACACAATGAATCAATCGATTGACGTTCAACGATTTAGATAAGAGCAATTGTGTTCGTGGTATACCCAGCTTAAAACTATCATTGATGCATATTCAGTAAAAGAAAAAAAATATCACTGACGTGTAGTTGTTACTCACACAATTGCATATTCTGCATCTGCGATAGTCATTGGAACAGAACAGTCGTTGGTGCATTATTAGCCACATACACAATAGTACCAGTATTATGAATCGGTGTTTCAGTTGTAACCGGTGTTGCTGGTTATCTCAATATCATAGCACAAAATATCCACATGCGCGAGTGATACATTACACGAATATACTACGGTGCTATCAGCAGCAACACGTGCATACGCTACATTAGCTTCGCTGATATCGTTGGGTCTCAACGATGGTGGGTGCTACTTTGCGCTCCCGTGGATGGTTATGGGGAGGGTGTGCAAAACCATTTAATGTATCTGTTGAACGTAGAGAAGGGCCGTTGGTGGTGGTGCATGTACATTTAATACTGTAAATATGTAAATAGTAAATATGTAAATATGTATATATAATGCTATAAATCTCATGGTAATCAGTTCGTTAGCACTTTAAATGAGATTCTATGAAGGGTACCAAAAAAAGATACAATAAATCTCATGATGTACTGATCTGACAATGATTAGTTGATAAGTACTGTGAGTCTCACAAATCAGTGACACTGTTCTGACAATGACGTGTTAATGAGACGTATAGCACAGTGAGTCAAGGTGGGTGTAAAACACCTGAAATCGCATTTTCGCAACTATGTGCATTGTGCCGTCCATACCTTCCGGAACGTTGTAGTTAAGAAAGAATTAATATTTTATATACTGTAAATAATATAGTGTGCTGTTCAGCATTCCTCGTATTGAATACAAATTTTTATTTTTATTTTAAACATATATTTATTTACATAATGATTTTGAAAATATTAATGTGATTATTTCTGCGATTGAAACATTACATCACGACGATGCAACTTTCTGATCAATTTGATCACAATTGATTTTGAAGGACGAGGAAGAGGATAAAACTTCTAGTCCTGAATCATCAATGTCACGTGATCTATATTTTTTCTCATTTCTCATCCTCCTTCTCTGAATTGTACATAATAACACAGTGTGAACTGAATGCCCTTGTCAGAGATTCGGATCTATCGAATAGATGTTGGGCGTCAGAAAATAGCAGTGGAATCTCTTGGCAGGCGAGGTTAGTGTTACTGTGTTCCGTGACTGTCAAAAGGATCTTGTCCCATTAATCTTCATGAAATATGATATTGTAGCCTGCAACAACATTTATGGTGTGATGGCAGACCACAACATCGTTCATGATTCAGACGAGTGGAGACTTTCACTGATTGATCGAAGACAAGTCTTAAATCTGTTTTGCTGCGTAATGGCAATATTTTGTCATCACTTCCAGTTGGTCATGCAGACCATAGGAAGGAAACATGAAAACATGAAACACCTTGTGAGGTGCATAAACCATGACAAAGAGCAGTGACCACTTTGTTTCGATTTGATGGTTCTTTCGTTCTTGCTTGGCCTGAAGACTAGATTACACAAAAAGAGGCTGTTCTATCTGCAAATACGAACGTCATGCCAGAGATTACCACTGCATAATGGCCACTATGACAGTTATTGGAGATTGGGAGGAAAAGTGTTCGCATCCAGTACCTGTTGAATCAAGGAATATGTTGCTACCACTCTTGCACATCAAGCTGGGTCTGATGAAGAACAATGTCAAGGACATGGATAAAACATAAGCAGCTTTCACGTACCTCGGTGGAACATTTGCAAGGTTCACTGAAGCTAAGATAAAGGAAGGTGTCTTTGTCGGTCCTCAGATTCGTAAACTTCTTAAAGATTATACAATTAACAGTGCACTCCATGGCAAGGAAAAGATGAAATTGAAGCATTCCAGTTAGTGGCAATACGTTTTCTCGGAAACAACTAGGCATTAACTACAGGGAGTTGGTGGAAACTCTCATCAACACACCAAAAGCCTGGGTTAAAACATTGTCACTAAAGATACATTTTTGCACTTTCATCTAGATATTTGTTCACAGAACCGCAGAGCAGTGAGAAACGAGCGATTTCACCAGGACATTATTACAATAGAGAAACGATATCAGGGCAAATGGAGCGCATCGATGATTGCAGACTATTGCTGGACAGTGACAAGAGATGCTCCATTTAATGAATACAAGAGATATATATAAAATAGTTTTTTTTCGCCTTTTGTTTCATAACAAGGTTTATTTCAATAACCATTTTACTGTTTGCAAAGTGTTACATAAACAGGACAGGTGAAACATGATCTTCTAAAGCAGCAAGAAACCCATGAAGAAACATTTGTTTACAATTTATGATTAAAAATCTACTATTTACACAAATGACAAAGACATAAAATTTTAAAACTTAAATATTTTGGAAACATTAGCCAATCAGTTGTTTTAAATGTAATATTTGAATTCAGCACATAAACGGTCATAATAAATGGCACATTTTATCTCTGAAGCAGCCGACCTCTAAAAACTTGTAATGTAAGTTATTTTCTTTAGGAAAAATAATCTTTTGAGAGCGATTTCTAGTTGTAAATGAAAAAAATAGAGACTTTGTTTAATTGACGGAATTTCAGTCCTCTAACAGTCTTGAGTTTGGAACACACATTACTGAAATTAGCACCTGACTCTTTGGTGTGGAATTGAAAGCACATGTATCAAACACATGTAGGTCGTGAAAATGACGCGAATCATCATTTTCTCTATACAGAAGCTGTCATCCAGGTTAAATCTATACTGATACATATAGGTTTTATCATGTGCACTCAGAAATTAAAGTTATTGAATTTTTGATAGCATTTTGCTTAGATTTACTTTGGGAACTGAATTAGTGCCGTGAGCCGTAAGAACGAAACACGTCGCATAGCAAGGGGAGACAACTCGAGAGATGACACTTTGTAAAATAATGAACGATTAATGGAACAAGAAAATCCAATAAGCTAGAATGAATTTATATACGGTAAATATGAAAATATCGTTCGTTCTAGAATAAATACCTAAAAGCTTAATTTCTTCCTGCCTTCTAAGTTGCATGCAAAAGAAGACTTCACTCTGAGACTAGGAAGTATATTCTTGTGATACAAAGCATTAAAGTAAATCATGTCTGAGTTATCGACCTTTAACCATATCGCTTGTGTACCACGCCAACCTGTGCGATTACCGGTATATGATGATACAAATGCTGCATTCATACTTACACTCTCAGAATGTCTATTGCGGATGAGGACAAGCGGTATTCGTTTTAATCTATTTTTATGCAGGAATCTGAAACAAAATTAGAGACAAGTAACAAAATGGAATACTCTCGACATTCGGCACATTTGGAAAAGAAACATTTAACATCAGGAGCTATAATACTAATGTAATATATTTTCTCTTGCCGTCATTGTACAGATTGGTTGTTTAGAAATAGTGAATTCGTATTCGGATGGGGCACACGATTCGCATAACCAGTGGGATCAAGCATTATTATTTTTTTTTAAAAGAAGAAAATAAAAAAAGAAAAAATGAAAAAGGAAAGAAAAAGTAAATTTACGGTTTCACTTGCAGATGGTTTTGTTTCTTTACTGGCACGTTATCAAGTTTAACGGTACCAATTGTACAACCCCAGGTGGGCGGAGCTTAAAGTGTAGGGAACCTTGAATTCAGAAATAAACGAACAACACTATATGCGATTGGTGCATTATGTAAGAGTTGTACTTTCTGTTAGGCTTTAAAAAAATTAAGCCTTTTGGCAACATGTGAGATTAAGTTAATTCATATCTAAATCATACTTTGTATTTTTTATGATTTAAAAAAAAATGTGGTACACATAACTGAAAATGTGTCTGTTGAGACTAAATAACACATACAAATGTCTAGTTCCAGCATAGTTATCTCTCTTAAATGCAAAATAGTATCTGGTTTTGTCCTTGTCAAATTCACAATCTAACATTGTTCGCTATGACAGTGTGTGACAGTATGCTAAAGTAGTATAGAGAGTATATTTATTTCACAAAACATTATCATTGAGGTCTATGGAAAAACATTTGGTACATTGATATCTACCTAGCATACCCGTGACTGTGACCTCTGACCTTTTGACATCCTTGTATAATAAATACACTTGTCTCGATTGTGTATCGTATGTGCATATATGTATGTATGTATGTATGTATGTATGTATGTATGTATGTATGTATGTATGTGTGTATGTGTGTGTGTGTGTGTGTGTGTGTGTACATGTGTGTGTGTGTGTGTTTATGTGTACATGTGTGTGTTTGAGGGACTGTTGGTGTTTTGTTTTGGGGTTCAGCGCCATTTCTCAGCGAATGATAGGCTAGACATGGCGGCTAGTGGTGCGTTTGTTGGCCACGTCTGATGACGTTTCACTCAAGGAACAATGCCCTTTACAAACCGATTAACAAAGTTGACTTCAGACGGATGGTCATTACCTATGCCTTTGCGACATTCATCGCAGACGAGACACATTGTATATCTCTTTTCAAACGCTCTAAATCTTTGAAAGACAGCATTGGTATGTAAAAATAATTTGACTGCATACACTCTATGGATATATATATATATATATATATATATATATATATATATATATATATATATTCATAGAGTGTATGCAGTCAAATTATATATATATATATATATATATATATATATATATATATATATATATATATATATATATATATATTCATAGAGTGTATGCAGTCAAATTATATATATATATATATATATATATATATATATATATATATATATATATATATATATATATATATATATATATATATATATATATATATATATATACAACTTTATCGTTTTAGTCATGTTTGGACCACGTTTCCGAACTGCAAGACAACATGAACGAAACACATGCAAATGAAATACTAAGTAATTATATCCTAAATAAACTAAACTAAATGTAGATGCAGAAATAAAACCGATATTATACTTAGACGACCAAGAGGAACATGCATGTAAAGAAGAAAACATAGAAGCGGCCAGAGTCCGTGCAATTTCAACAATGACATACCAATATTTAGTTTACAAACTCCAACGAGTCCTAACTATAAATTTTCTTTAAAAAAAACCTCACCAAAACAATTTGAGAATAAATACCATAAATGGAAAACTGTTATTTAACTTGACTCAACAATACCACTACTGGATAAACTTCAGAAGCAAAACAATTACAAGGTGGCGATAAGCATTTGTGCCTTATCTGAAAGTATACAGTAGAAGACAAATGAATGTCTTCATTAGCGCATTTTATATATGGAAAACCTGTAATTTTCTTCTTGTATACACAACAACAACGAATTATTGAATTCGTTCGTTGGTAATTGCAAATACATAAAACAATCATTTGTGCTCGATTTCTCGTATGACATTATGCAATTTAATTATAGATGTCAAAAGGTGACAACAATTTTGCTATGACAACTAAAAAAGCAATTTTCTGACTTTAAAACAATCATAATTTAATAATTTCCCAAAAGGTGACACCTTGTCATAATTAGCAAGCACGGTATTACTTTTGGAACACTAGCAGCCATTTATTTATCTTGGGAAACAAGAAGGTTTACGGTCCGTCACGGAATGTATTTATCTAAGAATAAGCACTACCTAAAGTATGCCTTTCTCACTCTTATGGAAGACTTTGTCTCAAAAAATCTTGTTAAAAAAGGATTGTACGTTTGTAATAATGTATGGTAACTAAGAGCATTCCTTTGCTTAAAATAATCAAGTACTTCCACATTGAAGTCGTCTCTAAATTTTCAAAGTTGCATACAGAATAAGCCTAAAGAGAAACCAATATATGTTAATGTTAAAGTCTTAGCAGCCATTTTTCTTGTCAAAGATTAATGAAACTACTCTTCTCAAAGTAGTTAATGACATTCTCTCTGCTTTGGATAGCGAAATATTGCAGTCCTCATCCTCTCTGATTCGCCTGCAGCATTTGACACAATAAACCATGATATATTACTTCACCGTCCCCAGCATATATTTGGCATTCACATTACAGCCTTACAGTGGTTCAAGTCCTACTTAGCACACACTCCGGCCCAGTTGATCTATTTGATCTATGTTGTGGTGTTCCAGAGGGGTCCGTTCTTGGAGCTGAACTTTTCATTATATACACTCTGCCGCTACACTCTGATGACACCCAAATATACAAATCTAGCAAGTTTTGAAGTAGGATTGTCAGCTGGTTTACATGCTAAAATTTATTTTCATATATATTAAAGAAAAAGTACAAGTTCATTATTTTAATTTTTTAAACAAATTTGTTGAACCTATGAGTATTCATTATAGTTATAAAGATCATTTAACATATGGAGAAAATTTTTACTCTCTTCCTATGGCTCATCGTCTACGATTAAATCAGCACGTTGCATTGCGTCATATAATGGGATTTATAATATACATACAACCCAGGTTTTAAAACCCTGTAATGGTGGTTGAGTGGTCTAAAGCGCTTTCCGTTACGGATCACTGCCATCTCACCTCTGTCTGCATGGGTTCGAGTCTAAGAATCGGGTAATGTAGTTATGTGAGAAAAGCTTGCCAGTAGTTCTTTCCGGGTTTTTTTTCCGGTTCTTCCTCCACCAATAATACTGGCCGCCATGTATAACCTATTGTGTGCTGATAAATGGCGTTGAATCCTACAACAGCAACAACAAAAACGCCACTTGATACCTCGCAAGTAAAAGTTGGTGTAGGGTAACAGTCACCCATTTTTTAGACGCACAATTTGAGTGAAGTGATGAAGTCGAAGTTGACTAAGAAAATGAAGACAAAACTTGCCATTTTATCGTGATACAGATGTTTTGGAAATGCATCTTCGGTGCAGCAGCATGGTATGGGTAGAGTATTGCGTCGAGTTTGGTAACAGAAGGACACAGACCATTCTCGGTCGAGGTCGAGCGTGATCCGATTTCGTATTACTATCAAATTCAACGTGGTATAATCATCCAGAGCAAGTTAATACAATGATTATCTTTATATATAATAAAGCCAGCAAAAGCATGGTGTACTCCGATCTTTCACACTAATGCATGCTGATATTACATGGTGTATACAGGCAGTACAAAAGAGTTTTGACCATCCAAACTTGTCGAGATAATTGAGAATGATTCGAATAGTAAGCGGTTCGGACGATCCAGTCTGTGTTTGCATGTATTGAAATGTTTTAGATGAACTTAAAATTTAATATCATCCAAGTTGAGACAATCAAGAATCAATTTTCCTGAGTTCCGGTTCGTCTCGAACGTTTCATATTTTACATAGTTGACTAAGTTATAAATATAAAGTGAATCCCGACATTTGACATACGGGATTACGTGTTACTTAAAGAAGAATTCAGCAATGTTTTACTTAAATATTCAGTATGTATTCAGTATGTAGTATGTATTCAGTATGTATCAGTTGATTTGACTATCTAGCTCAGTATGGTTTCGAATGCGTATGCATGTGTTCCGAATGCATGTCCGGTTTTAAAAGCCAACTTATGTATCAAACATTTGAGATACAATTAAAGAAGAGTAGCGGGTCAGGTTTTCTTTATAATTTTTGTATTGAAAAATGCAAACTAAAGAATTTCAACTTCATATGAGTGTAATTCAGAAAGAAAAGACAGCACTAACACATTGATATTTGGTTGATTTTTCATGTATTTTTGTTCTTTCATATGTTGGACTTGAACTTGAACGTAATAAATCTTACTGAAAAACTATCAGCTAGACAAATTTAAAATTGTATATCAAATCATAAGAAATGAAAAACGGTGCAGTATTGGACACTTTTGGCAAAAAAGATGAAATTTCATTCTTACGACATATATGTGAAGAAATCAAAGTCTGTGAAAATCTCGACACGTAACTAGAGTGTGATTTCCTTTGCTATTTAATAATGATTTTCTCGTGGCCCGTGCCACACGTGATGGCGTGCATTATACATGTAAAACGCTGAAATACAACATAACGTACTGCAACTATTGCTCGATTCATGTGTATGCATTCTGGTTAGTCTAGGGACTTAATAGTAAGTAACTATGCAAGGTAGGCCGAACAAGCATTACATTTTTTCAATTTTAAATATTTTTAAATGAAATATAAAATCAAACAAAGGAATAAATTACAAATAAATCACAGACTATGTATTCCTATAACATATCCTATACTGTGCTATCATTTTCACACTAATCCAGAAACTGTCCAAAGGTATTGTGAATGAAGGTTCTAATGTGTTTACGTGCTAGCACCATTGAAGAATCAGTTATAAATCCAAATGTTTTTACCTCAAGATATCCGTGAACGTAAGATTCTCAATGAAGTCCTTGAAAGTTTCACATAATCCGATATAATTATTTTTTTTACCTCAAGTTATCCGTGAACGTAAGATTATCAATGAAGTCCTTGAAAGTTTCACATAATCCAATATAATTATTTAAGTATTGAATAATTTCACATAATCCAATAGGTACTGACTGTTAAATCCAAAACGAATAAATAATAGAAATACATGGATGTTTCTTCTCTTAGAGAAATATCATAGACTTTATAACAGATTACGTGGTGCGTACATTCTCATTATATAATCTCTATACACCAATCAAAATAATTTTACTCTGTTGTATTCAGAACTTCATTTAGGCCGAAATTTATGTATTCAAATGATGCATTCACAAAAAATACAAAGTGCTCATTAATAATATTCTTGGACCGAGACATTAACTGGGAGTTATGGTGAATTCACAAACAATGACATTTAGAATTATATCAATCAGATATCTCAAAAGACGTGTTACTAACGGCAGCGTTTGATCGTATTTCGAACAACAATGGAATTTAATTACAACTTTATTAAATAAGATTGGTGATAAAACGTTTTGGACTATTATCTATTTAAATCGCATTTCTGTAAATTTTGTTTTAATTTTCTAATTTTTTACTTTAAAATTTTAGGAAATAAATTTTGTATTGATCTTTACAAAACTTGTTGACTTTCGCTCTTTTTTATTACTTAGTTCAAGACAATAGAGTCGTAATATTATCTGTTTGAAGGGCGAGGATCTCAATATGTTATGACTATAGTACTAAGTGCCGGGGGTTTATTAATATTCCCAGGACAAAATTCAGAGGGCTCCGAGTGGCCGAGTGTTCTAAGGCGATCTCTGTTACGGATCACTGCCATCTCACCTGTCTGCGTTGTTTCGAGTCTCAGATTCGGCCAATGTGGGTATGTGAGAAAGCTTGCCAGTAGCTTCTCGTGGGTCAGTGGTTCTTTCCGGTTTTTTCCCCCGTTTTTTTTCTCCACCGTTAATACTAGCCGCCATGTATAGCTTGTGTGATGAAAAATGGCGTTACACCCCACAACAACAAACAACAACAAAAATAAATTTCATCTTCGAATTCGCTTTTTAACGTATAATACGCGTTTATTTTGTTATGGAGCGAGTACTTACATTGATTTCTACATACTGACCAAGACAAGTATATGCCCCCAGAACATGACATTGCATTTTTCTAGTTTAATACACGACATGCTTTTTGAAACGTGATATATTATCATTGGACTATGCTCATAGATCAATTTTCAAAGTATGTCAGTAAGTTATTTTAAATTAGTGCAAAATCATATTCAACCTTTAGGTCCACACTCAGAGGCTGTAACAAAAGCTCCTAACATAGTTGTACGCATAAATGGACCATCTCTAATCATATCCTGAACTTTTAAGTTTTTATTTTGTGTTACGTATTTTTGATATAAGTCATTTATATTTAATTTTATTGTCTATTTGTTAGATTAAATTTTGGCATTTTAAGTTTTAAGATTCGTTCAATGAAGGGGTGGGTGGGTAACCTATACTTTTACAGAGTAAACACCAGGTGTTGACCTCATTTCTGACCTGGTTTCAGAGTTGTAAACAAGCTTTTAAAATGATTGGTTGGTTCCAAGGACAAAATGGAGTAAAGTATACACATCTTTCTCATTTAGTTGGGTCATACGCTGTTTACGTGATTTCTTGAACGTAAAATTGTTCTGAGAGATTCTAGAAGGTCGTGACCCATTTCTTGTTTACGTAAAAACAGGTATATAAACTATGATTTGGAGCGAGTTATTCATTAGAAGAAATTGGGCTTTTAAGTTGTGTCTTTTTTGAGTTATTATAAATTACCTGGTACTGGAAATTGTGTCGATTCGTTTGGATCAAGAGAAATTATTTCGTTATTTATCTGGGAAAGAGTGGTGCTCATAGACATTTTATTAACAAGAACTGACTAAATCAAGTGACATCGTCTTCCATCTTGGATACTTCGCTGGAATTCGAAATTAGAACTATTTGAATATTTTATTACCAGGACTTTTGCCATTTCTCTAGTGGATAATATTTTGAATTATTTTGGATTAATTTTGGAATTGATTCTTAAAACCGTAAGTTTATTTTTCTTTTCTGAAAAATATTTGTACTCAATAAATTGTTTATTAAGTTTTACAAGCTTGTTATGTTCACTCTTTCTATGTTACTGTTTATTCGAGCCTAAGCACGTAACATTTTAAACTTGTAGAAGGATTCGAACTTACAAAACAGACGGTATTTGCATTATCTATGTTTTTAATTTGAGGATTAAAAGCACGAATAAAACTTAAAAGTAACATGACGTCACAACGCAGTTAAATTAAGCAAACATTACTGCACACCTCGAACCGAAATCCAAACTGTCGAGTATAGTAAGCCTATGAAAAAGAAGGCGAGGTTTAATGTCATGCATTCGTTTGTGTCTGGTCTTGTTTTTTGTGTGTCGACGCATGAAATGTATTATCACTTGAATTCCATCTACACGTGTGGGGAAACCATGCTTTCCTCTTTAAACAAACGGTTTCTGCGTGCAATATTTAATCTCACGGTCGTTGTGTGGTCGGGGAGTACAGTTTTCAAAGATGATATCAGGACTGACTATGTAGCATCACAAAATTACATAACATGTTGATTACGAACTGCATTCTTACAGTCCCTAACATTCCAAGAAATCTTGATAAAGAACTCACTCAGTCCAACTATCAGTATTGCTATCAGCATATTTGCCTCTTTTCAGGAATCTTGGCACCAACTACAATGACATTGGAACTATTTTTTTCTAATTAGGTGGCATGTTTACATCGGTGTATTAATGGAATTACCTTGAATACGCTCTTGTAGATATGTCTTCAAGTAGATACTCCTCCTTAGATCTATGTTCGGTTATATTCCGTTTTGACATAAAATTCATATATCATAAGAAAGATCAAATTCACATTAGTTAATTATTTCACGTCGACTGTTTATAAATCTAATCTTTTGTAGAAAAAAGATGTTAGTGAATGAAGATCGTTGAGAGAAAGAAAACTGTGGAAATTTGGTAACACTGCCAACTCCTGATGGGTGTTGGCTTAAATTTATACCATGTTACGTTGTGTTCCTGATGATCAAACACAGGTACATAAGAAGTGGAACAGAAGTATGATATCAGGATGTCTGGTTCCTGATAAGAGACCCTTTCGAGCTGGCAAATTTAATATCACCAGACATGGAATCTGAGGATAGGTCAGGATGTAAGAAGTTGGTATGAAAACCTTGTGAATATTATCTGACGTTCTTGGTCATGTAAATTATAGCAACGCAATAAATATCTGTTATTGGTTTTTATGACTTACATTTCCCTCTTCTCAGTCACTTCATATTTACTCTTATTGTAAAATTCTGTTATAAATTCTATCCCCCTACAATTCCCATCTTATATTCAGCATCGAGTAAGAATATTGTTTTTTGTATTAAATATGCTTATTTTGCCTCGGTTTCCACTTACTATGTACACTGTATATATCGTCACTCTTACGTAAAATTACACCCTTACCAAATTTCATTCATACATTTTCTTTTCATTATTATCCATTACCACGTCATGATCTATAATTGTCAAGTTTGCCTTCTCTCTTTGCTTTTGTCTTTGGTAATTTTTGTCTCCCTAGCAACGTAATAATTATTACGATTTTAAGTTTTCTGCCCGTTTATTAAATTCTCACGTGACCTACCTTTCGCTTTCAAAAGAAAAATCCCCTGCCACCACACCCGCAATAAGTATTTATTTGCATCTTTTGTATAAATTTATTTTTATAAAGGTCGCCTCATATACATATCTTTGTCTCAGTTTGTATTCCCTACATCAATTAAAACTGACATTTATACCTGAATAGGTACTCTTCTAACAATTACCATGTATTCTATAAACATTTAACTTGAATTCTACAAACAATTAATATGCACTGTTGTCTCTGAGTTTGCAGTACAAAATCACTGAAATTCGAGAGATCATTCACACCTATGAATAATGATATAACCGATCCCAAACTTTGCATTGAGTGTCAGGTGAGAACATTGACAGTATAGTCATCATACGTGTAAATTCACGATAAACTGTACTATTCGAACTCTGTACAAAGTGCAAATAATGACAATGAGAAAGGAGAAGTAAAGATATAAGCTTATTGAAGTATCAAATTTTAACCATATCTCAACAACAGGTGCGAGTTAGGTTGAAGTTCGCAACGCATTAGATTCGCAAGGTGATATGAAATATTATTTATGTCAGCAAGTATGAAATAACCACCTTTTTTGTAAATTGTTTCAGTGACAAGCAATATTAATTATGTTAAGCAATATTAATTATGTTAACCAATATTAATTATGTTAACCAATATTAATTATGTTGCCAGTAGAACTGTGTTGAACCTGATTATGATCTCAAACACCATGAATAAAATAAATTTTAAATTGAAACTAAAAATCCCATTTAAAGTTATTTAGTATATGAACCATTTTTTCCTAATACATTTTATTTTTGTCAACAAAGTTACACTAGGACTATCATAAAATGTATGTATGTATGTATGTATGTATGTATGTATGTATGTATGTATGTATGTATGTATGTGTGTGTGTGTGTGTGTGTGTGTGTGTGTGTGTGTGTGTGTGTGTGAATCTATGAATATGTAACTATGTATGGTAATAAGAACACATATATAGATATAAAGGTACTGTTATCACTTAGCTTAGTATAACACTTGTATTGTTTAAATGTGTAGATGGCGAAAGAAAGGGTATTAAAAATAATGTATGTACGCGTGGCATCTATTGATAAATAATAAATATTTACCACGCGTGGCATCTATTGATAAATAATAAATATTTACTTTTTGTGCTTGAAGCATAAATGTTATAGTTTCTAAACAGCGAGGAACACGAGCTAATAATCAAAGTAGGAATAACAGAGAACAAGACCAGTGCGAATACAGAGAATCAGGGGTGATACCATATGGTAATAATTACTATATGTGAACCAGATGATATTACATCGCAGTGGATTGTTATACAAGATTTGGTGACTTAGATGTTAAGACCGGGCACAGAATTGGTTTCATTAAACAATATCATACATTTGTCGCTGTTATGTTAATTATTGGTTGCAAGTATGGCACGTATTTTCTTGTATCAATAATCTATAGCGCTCGCTGGTAACACCATTTATATTCCTTACATCATCATCGATAGACAACACGCAGCGGGATGAATCCCTTAATAAAGTCATACAATCTGAAAATTGGTAATTTCAACACGATGCGATTGCAATTAACTATAATAGTTTGAATATCTCCCACACCCCCGACCCCCAAACCAAAAACAAACAAAACACCCCTCCTCGTCTCCCACAAAACATGGTGAAAAGACTGGCTAAGTCGCACGAAAACGAATAAAAATAAGGGAGGAATATAAGCTTAAACGAACACGAATTAAACTCGCATAACAAACAGACACTTTGAAAAACTACAGCACACATAAACAACTACGAGCAGATTTAATAATTTGCAAAAGAAAGAAAAAATATTGAAATGAATGGAGAAATACAAGGAAAAGGATTTAAAATGAGAATTAACAGACGAGCAAAACAAAACAAAGCAACAAAAACATATCAGAGACAATTTGTATTTCCGGTTTTATTGTTACTTGTTGGTTTGGACAATATTATTTACAACACTCATATCGAAACCCAACTGTGTAGATAAATACGAAACGGCATAATTTAGCCAAGTCTGCAGTCAGCAAAAGATTGCGGACTGTGGCATAACAACAGAAGGCGCAACAAACCAAAAGTCGTAGATATTGCGCGCAAACCATCAATACAATAATCATTTCATCGGCCAAGAGTAGGTCTGCGTCTTTTATTAATGTCCCAGACAAACACAACCTCAGTAAACATAATTTACCACGCATCATTAAACAGTATTAACAGTGTAATAATTATGCCTGCTGCTAAGCCAAATTCATTACACGATAAGGCCATCACTTAAATTGTCTGTCTTTGTGTGTGTCTGAACTTATTTAATTGGGCACTGATTATTCCCCACGAATAAGAGGTTAGTGTTAGAAATGGTCGGCATGGTGTCAGGATAATGTGACTGGGTGGGACATCATGTCTGCGATGAGCACGTGTGGTTATAGGTTTGGGATACTTACAATTGTTCTAATTTGGGAAACTTTGCCCTCTATTGACTAGAGCCTATTTTTATACAGGTATCTGAAAGGATAACACTGGACATCAGTTCTATGTCAGAAGTGGTCTGTTAAAATAGAAAATCATTTGACATGAAGTTGAAATGGTCCATAGCTAAAAGGAATGGCAAACTATTTATGTTTTCATCTAATCTTTTATTGGTTTAAAGATTAAATATTATACTGGTCAAATAAAAAGAGAGTTTAAACCAATTTGATAAAGATAGCAGAAAATTAAATTTTTAATAAAATTAAGATTTTGAAAAGAAGAAAGTAGTATATATGTGTGACAACAACATCGCAAATACTGTTTGGCAGCTTTTATTAATGTACAAGAATACAAGTCATATGGCGAATAACAGTCCTTTCAGGTGCATTGGATCCAACAAAGGCTCACGAATGTCAGGAATTTATTAAGATTGCCACGTTGTGGGAGAAAATTTGCTATCAACTCCTGCCTCATGTTTACAAATATATTTTGATAGAATTCGTAATTCAGTGTACTTTGGGTAATGTCAATACGTATTATATAATAATAAGACTTTAAACCAATTCTGAAGAAAAAAACAAAAACAAAAAAAAACAACAACACCTGTCTGTGACTTAGCCATTGACTTACAGTTAACATCGGGGTTAATTCAAAGAACCTTGCCGCGACGGTTAAAGACTCTGTTTTGCCATCAGCCAGTGATGTCAACGGTCAACTTAGGTTTAGATACCGGAAAATCCGACATTATAACATATCAGTATTACCACCCCAGACAGTTTTTGAAGAGACCACCGTTATCCAATCAGAACTAAGTCACACTTAAACTTAAATACTTCTATAAAAGACTAGCTTCCTTAAAGTGATAAATAATAATAATAATAATAATAATAATAATAATAATAATAATAATAATAATAATAAAGCAACATACGTACAGCAATGGAGTCAATGTACTTTTTCGTCGTTTCAACATTTTTGACAAGAAATAGGAGGACATACTTTATTGGTTTAGGTGCAAAATGATGTGCACTCTTTTCAACTTTGGAGTGGGATAATGAATGACTGTTATAAATGAGGCATACAAAAACAATACATTTCCATGCTGACATAGACGCAGTAAGTTATCATAGGCCAGTCAAAGTGAATTATTGTCATAACGAACCAGGATGATGAATCTTCATTGAGGAGAAGATTAATTTATATTGCATTAAAGAGTTAGTTAAAGAATCTAAACTGGGTTTTATCATTTCCATTTTCTTTAGACATTGATTGTACATGTATACATTTCCTAGGGTAGTTAAAGTAGTAGATTTCATTGTGAGTTGGTACATTTGGTTGTGCCTACGTCAATAAAAGACGAAAAGATGACAGACCGTGCCCTGGCTATATTTCTACTTAAATAAAGATGGGATTCATATCCGCTCATTTCGAATTTATATTGAGACTGGGATCCTTCTTTTAGTCTCATTGCAATTTACGGACAGATAATAATAATAATAATAATAATAATAATAATAATAATAATAATAATAATAAATGATGATGATGATGATCCATAAAGTGAATCAATTAAAGAGTATTCTCCCTAGCGATCTTTTTCAAAAACAATTACACATAAATATATCTATGTTAAAGCTATTGTTTCTACACCAGAGTTTCGCATTTTTGCCGGTAAAGAAAAACTATCTGATTTTTCCCAATCATTGTACGTTGCTCCGATTCAAGTGTATTTCCCCAGCACACATAATCATCCCTTTTCATCTCCTTCCTAAAAGTCATCAAAACTAAATGTCAAATGAAATAGGCGAATGGTGGGTAAATGTATGCTACGTCGAACTATTACAGTCCGATGATAAATTCTTTGCCACATTCATATCCTTATATATTTATCGTAAAAGGTGATGTCTGGTAGCAATAAGTAATGACTGAACGCGGTTATAATTACAAATATCTGAGTTCTGATAAACAATCAAAGAATATTTCAGTGGCAGTAACACACATTTTATTAGTAATACATCTTTTGACAAAGAAAAACAACATGTGTAAGTCGTTTGATTGCTAACTCGTGCCAATTACAACTTCTTGTGTAAGCCAGTAACGCTCATTGATGTTTAATTGGCAATAATATCATTTCACACATGTTCTTATCAGACTTGAGTCATATTTAGTGATTCTGTTGAACATTTCACGCGTTATCATCACATATGTGCCATATTTATTTATTCTATTGAACATTTCACACGTTCTTATCACATGTTTATAAAATATAGTGATTCTTTTAAACATTTCACACGTTCTTAGTACACGTGTGCCATATGTAGTGATTCATTTGAACATTTCACACGTTCTTAGCACATGTGCAGCAAAATTTGTTATTCTAGTAAACATTCCATTCGTTATTATCACATGTGGGCCATATTTGGTGATTCTACTGAACATTTAACACTTTCTTATCACATGTTGATCATATTTAGTTATTCTACTGAATATTTCACACTTTCTTATCACATGTGTGCCATATTTAGTTATTCTATTGAATATTTCACACAATACTATCACATGTGTGCCATATTTAGTGATTCTACTGAACATTTACACGTTCTTATCACATGTGTGCCATATTTAGTGATTCTACTGAACATTTACACGTTCTTATCACATGTGTGCCATATTTAGTGATTCTACTGAACATTTACACATTCTCATCACATGTGTGCCATATTTAGTGATTCTACTGAACATTTACACGTTCTAATCACATGTGTGCCTTATTTAGTTATTCTATTGAATGTTTCACACTTTCTTATCACATGTGTGCCATATTTAGTTATTCTTTTGAATATTTCACACAATACTATCACATGTGTGCCATATTTAGTGATTCTACTGAACATTTACACGTTCTTATCACATGTGTGCCATATTTAGTGATTCTACTGAACATTTACACGTTCTCATCACATGTGTGCCATATTTAGTGATTCTACTGAACATTCACACGTTCTTATCACACGTATGCCTTATTTAGTTATTCTATTGAATATTTCACACTTTGGTATCACATGTGTGCCATATTTAGTGATTCTACTGAACATTTACACGTTCTTATCACATGTGTGCCATATTTAGTGATTCTACTGAACATTTACACATTCTCATCACATGTGTGCCATATTTAGTGATTCTACTGAACATTCACACGTTCTTATCACATGTGTGCCTTATTTAGTTATTCTATTGAATATTTCACACTTTCGTATCACATGTGTGCCATATTTAGTTATTCTTTTAAATATGTCACACAATACTATCACATGTGTGCCATATTTAGTGATTCTAATAAACATTTACACGTTCTTATCATATGTGTGCCATATTTAGTGATTCTATTGGACATTTACACGTTCTTATCACATGCATGCCTTATTTAGTTATTCTATTGAATATTTCACACTTTCTTATCACATGTGTGCCATATTTAGTGATTCTAATGAACATTTACACTTTCTTATCACATGTTGATCATATTTAGTTATTCTACTGAACATTTCACACTTTCTTATCACATGTGTGCCATATTTAGTTATTCTATTGAATATTTCACACAATACTATCACATGTGTACCATATTTAGTGATTCTACTGAACATGTACACGTTATTATCACATATGTACCATATTTAGTGATTCTACTGAACATTTACACGTTCTCATCACATGTGTGCCATATTTAGTGATTCTACTGAACATTTACACGTTCTTATCATATGTGTCTTATTTTGTTATTCTATTGAATATTTCACACTTTCTTATCACATGTGTGCCATATTTAGTGATTCTAATAAACATTTACACTTTCTTATCACATGTTGATCATATTTAGTTATTCTACTGAACATTTCACACTTTCTTATCACATGTGTGCCATATTTAGTTATTCTATTGAATATTTCACACAATACTATCACATGTGAGCCATATTTAGTAATTCTACTGAACATGTACACGTTCTTATCACATGTGTGCCATATTTAGTGATTCTACTGGACATTTACACGTTATTATCACATGTGTGCCATATTTAGTTATTCTATTGAATATTTCACACAATGCTATCACATGTGTGCCATATTTAGTGATTCTACTGAACATTTACACGTTCTTATCACATGTGTGTCTTATTTAGTTATTCTATTGCATATTTCACACTTTCTTATCACATGTGTGCCATATTTAGTGATTCTACTGAACATTTACACGTTCTTATCACATGTGTGCCATATTTAGTTATTCTTTTGAATATTTCACACGTTCTTATCACATGTGTACCATATTTAGTTATTATATTGAACATTTCACACGTTCTTATCACATGTGTGTCATATTTAGTTATTCTATTGAACACTCCACAGTTTGTTTTGAAATAACATTGCAACCATACTGATTCTTTTGAACATTTCACATATGTTCTTATCGCGTGTGCAATATTTAGTGAGTATACCTAATATTTCGCTCATGTTCTAATTACGTTTGTGCCATAGTTCGTGATTCTATGGAACATTTCACATGTGTTTTAATTACTTTTTGCGCCATGTTAAGCGATTATATTTGAACATATCACACCTGTTCTTATCACATGTGTGCCATGTTTAACGATTTTCATGTTGATCATTTCACACTTTGATTTCTTACATTTGTGTCATTTTTAGCAATTTTGTTCAACATTTCACACGTTCTTTTTACATGTATGCCGTATTTAGTGATTGTCTTTAACATTTCGTACCTTTTTTATATCACACGTGCCATGTGTAGCGATTCTAATGAGTATTCATACAGTGGATAATAGTACTGGCAAAACAAAACTTCGGTTATTGTAAAATGTCTCGTTGAAAGTAGTATATAAAGGCAACAGCATTTGTAATTGCAGAAGCAAACGAGAGAGTAAAAATTGTATTAAGGAAAGGGGATTGACTTTGATGATCCAGTAAGTGCAATGTAAAGCAAACATCACAATAATATTTTAATCCCCCCCCCCCCCCCCCGAAAAAAAACAGCTAAAGGGCCGGTAGAGATGACAGGAAGTGAAATGTTTTCTATGTTGTGGGTAAAAATATAAAAAATATTGTTATAAAGTAGGATTTTGAAATAATCGATATCTGAATGGATGACGGTATCTATTATCGGTTCTAAACACACGCATTCTAATAAATTTATCTACTAAGAAAAAACTATAACTTTGGTTCTAAGCACGCGTATTTAAATTAATTAATCTGCTAATTGATTTGTTTATATCTCTGATAGCTTCTACACACACACACACACACACACACACACACACACACACACACACACACACACACAACTTTTGACTTTTAATGATTCAAGGAAGTGTTTTCATTTGCTTGTCATCATCATCATCAGTCACTTGATCTGGTGTGGTCGTTGAGGCACTGTGCTGCTACACATCTGACCAGTTCCCTCCACTTGTTTCGATCATGTGCCAATGCTTGTGTCTCCGCAAAACATTTCCTGTTTCATTCAGTGATGTTGTCAGTCCACTTTTTTCTTTGTTTACCTCTCCTTCTGTCACCCTGGACACTGCCCTGCATTATTGTTGTGTATAGACTGCTGGCTCTAGTGATATGGCCATACCATTTCAGCATTCTCATTTTGACAGTAGCGAGAAGGTCTTCATAATGGCCTACTTTGTTCCTGATCGTGTTACGCACTTCTTTATTTGTGATGTGGTCCATGTTAGAGATGCCAAGGATGGTTCTGTAGCATCTCATTTCAAGTGCCTGGATTCTTCGTTGTAATTCTGCTGTCAGGGTCCAGGGCTCACATGATAACAAAATGATAGAGATGCTTGTACGATTTTAATAAAAACTAGTTTACACGTATACCAATATACGCGTGTCTTGGTCAGATTTCGTCTTGCCAAGTGTATTTTCATGTTCACATAGATTGCAAAATCATGGCCACTTTAACAGTTCATTGCTGGTGAGGAAATTAAATATGCACGGTACTGTTTCACTCTTATCAATTGTCGCTGTATATCAGTAAATTTACTTCAATGATAAATAATTTGGCATCATGAATTCCAAGAAGGCAAGATAAAACTTGAATGCATTGATCATGTCCATGTGAGATCATACAGATTTCAAAATGTTACAAGGTTTCGATATCGAATGTTGACACAGTTCAAGTTTAGTATGATCTAAAGCAAAGCTCTTTATTTTGTCTACTTTATCATGGTTGTGTTGGTTCTGTGTGTATGAGTTTTTCACACTGAAATATCATGACATTTTGACTAAAATCTAATTGGTCAGTACTATATATATTGATCAACAGAAACGACCATGTTCTATTTAGACTCTCTAACACATCTGACTAACAGAAACGACCATGTTCTATTTAGACTCTCTAACACATCTGACTAACAGAAACGACCATGTTCTATTTAGACTCTCTAACACATCTGACTAACAGAAACAACCATGTTCTATTTAGACTCTCTAACACATCTGACTAACAGAAACGACCATGTTCTATTTAGACTCTCTAACACATCTGACTAACAGAAACAACCATGTTCTATTTAGACTCTCTAACACATCTGACTAACAGAAACGACCATGTTCTATTTAGACTCTCTAACACATCTGACTAACAGAAACGACCATGTTCTATTTAGACTCTCTAACACATCTGACTAACAGAAACGACCATGTTCTATTTAGACTCTCTAACACATCTGACTAACAGAAACGACCATGTTCTATTTAGACTGTCTAACACATCTGACTAACAGAAACGACCATGTTCTATTTAGACTCTCTAACACATCTGACTAACAGAAACGACCATGTTCTATTTAGACTCTCTAACACATCTGACTAACAGAAACAACCATGTTCTATTTAGACTGTCTAACACATCTGACTAACAGAAACGACCATGTTCTATTTAGACTGTCTAACACATCTGACTAACAGAAACGACCATGTTCTATTTAGACTCTCTAACACATCTGACTAACAGAAACGACCATGTTCTATTTAGACTCTCTAACACATCTGACTGACGGAATAGACCATGTCCTATTCAGACTAATATATCTGACTGACGGAATAGATCCTGTTCTATTCAGACTAATACATCTGACGGACGGAATAGATCATGTCCTTTTCAGACTTATACATCTGACTGACGGAATAGACCATGTCCTATTCAGACTAATACATCTGACTGACGGAATAGATCCTGTTCTATTCAGACTAATACATCTTTTGGACGGAATAGATCATGTCCTTTTCAGACTTATACATCTGACTGACGGAATAGACCGTGTCCTTTTCAGACTAATACATCTGACTGACGGAATAGACCATGTCCTTTTCAGACTAATACATCTGACTGACGGAATATATCCCGTCCTATTCAGACTAATACATCTGACTGACGGAATAGATCTTGTCCTATTCAGACTAATGAATCTGACGGACGGAATAGATCCTGTCCTATTCAGACGTATACATCTGACTGACGGAATAGACCATGTCCTATTCAGACTAATACATCTGACTGACGGAATAGACCATGTCCTATTCAGACTAATACATCTGACTGACGGAATAGATCCTGTCCTATTCAGACTTATACATCTGACTGACGGAATAGACCATGTCCTATTCAGACTAATACATCTGACTGACGGAATAGATCCTGTTCTATTCAGACTTATACATCTGACGGACGGAATAGACCATGTCCTATTCAGACTAATACATCTGACTGACGGAATAGACCATGTCCTATTCAGACTCTTACATCTGACTGACGGAATAGATCCCGTCCTATTCAGACTAATACATCTGACTGACGGAATAGATCCTGTCCTATTCAGTCTAATACATCTGACTGACGGAATATACCATGTTCTATTCAGACTAATACATCTGACTGACAGAATATACCATGTCCTATTCAGACTAATACATCTGACTGACGGAATAGATCCTGTTCTATTCAGACTGTCTAACACAACTCACACAATAAACTATATCTACAATAAGAAATTTGACATATCTGGTTAATCCAACTTGATGTTCTACTGTGTTAATCAGCTATTGAGCTGATATAACATGATGCTGGATAAATGTGCATTAGCAATGTCAAATCCGGGCAAACATATGCGAAGTGAAATGAAAGCTCAGTACTTGAATGTTTAGCATAATGTGCCGGCAGATCTGGGTGTGTGTAGTTAGGAGTAATCCGTAGCCCAAACACGATCTACAGGTGCATTACGATTCAGATTCTTTGTTGTTTGTAGTTTGACTCAACTAATAAGCGAGTATGTACGGTATAGGTGTGCCTATAGTGATGAATTCCAAGCATATTACTAGAAACATTATTTCCATATCACTGAATCTCTGTCTCAAAACTACATTAAGATGGAACATATTATACATCACATAGTTTTCAGTCTCAACAAAACACTTCCTCGTGTAGAGATTGCTTAAATATCGTTACTCCATTCGTCACTGACAAAAATGTCTCCTGGGTATTCCGTGAGCAAAACCGGACTTGGCTACGACTGAATTACATAACAAATGTTTGGCTTGTTATACACAAATAATTCTAAAGGAATATTAGTTTCATGTATACACAATAATGCTATTATAAAGTGTCCCTCAAACATTGGTATTACAGACTGGGGTATATCGTCACCACCGTATATCTTTAACCTATTTTATTCCGTGTTTTATAAGATTTCAAATATCATTATACTGAGGACTTCTTTTATATGATGTATACCACCTACAATATTAGTTGCTGTATCATTAAATGGTACATGTCATGTCAAACAAATTCTGACATGTCATACCTTGCAGGTAACTTCATAATCATGCAATGAGTTGGTAATCTAGCAACGTAAATTTTCAATCAATGACGTTCACTGATCATATAACTGATAAGCACTGTCAAAGCAATGTGGAGGGTGTTGTCAACATGGTACGGGCAATTTATACACATATAATAACCACTGTTGTCCAATGTCCAAAATGTTTATATGATTCATATATATATATATATTGTTCTTGTATAAATGTATCATAAATATTCATTTGAACTGTTTAAATTAATGAGTTCATTTCCCTAACCAATCATGTTAATTCTTTCATCATTATTGTCATTTGGAAAAGTTCAATAGGTGTCTCCCTTAGAGATCACCTATGGTATCTGCTAAACTGAAAGTAGGGTCAGCATATTTGTTTCCAATTTGTGACCATTTAGACATATGTTCATTGTGACCATTATACTACTACTGCTAATAATAATAATAATAATAATAATAATAATAATAATAATAATAATAACAAGTTTGTATAGCTCCTAATTTTTAGAAGCTCTAAGCGCTTGAAAACATATATAATGATATGACTACAAATACAATCAACAAATAAACACCATGAAATCAGAACATATAAAAAAGATTCTGAAAATATATGAGGTAGGAAACATTATTAGGACTTTAAGTTTGTTCTTGCAGTAAAAAAAGATGAGTTTTAAGAGCACTCATAAAGGAATCACTGTGTTTTTGTGTATAATTTCAACGGGCTATTCGTTCCACGTTACTGGGCCCTGGTATGCAAAAGAACGTTGTCCTTATAATTTCGTTTTCATAGTGGAAATAATGTGTATACAATCGTCAGAAGAGGAGAGTAAGTATCTTGCTGTTATGTACACATGGGTGAGGCCATATAGATATGTTGGACTGGAGTCCGTCATTGAAACGTAGCACAGAGAACACATTTTGTCTTTGATTCTGGATTGAATGGATAGCCAGTGTAGGGTACACAGCAGCGGGGAGGTGTGCTCTGATCGTGGTACTCTAAGGATGTGTTTTGAACTTTTAGAAGTTTATGGAGTAGATACTGAAATGAACCAGACATAATTGAGTTACAATAGTCCAGTCTTGACAGTACTAATGAACACACACAGGTTTATGTGGCATCAACTGCAAGATATTTGTGAATGGAGCTGATGCGTCTCAGCTCAAGACATGCAGCCTTATGTTCATAACATGTTGGTGCAATGTGAGAGTACTGTCCAGAGTAACACTTAGGTTTCATACTGACTGCGTGAATTGAAAGTTGGTGTTGCTGATATTTATTATTTGAGGTAAAGTATATCAATGACACATTCGTGGTGTTGTGATCATAATGACCTGTTTTATCATCATTCATCTGCAGCTTGTTACATGTCATCCATGATTTTACATCAAAAATGCACCTCTCTTCTCCTTAGATGGTAGCACACATTTCATTTGGGTGGCTAGAGTTGTATATTTGAGTGTCATCAGCGTACAATTGATGAGACACTGGATGATGATATATGACAATTGTCAACGGCTGAGGGTATATAAACAGAGAACAGGTCCTAGAACATACCCCTGTGGAACACCAGAACATAGATCAACTGGACTGGAGTGTATCCATTTGCAGATACAATATATGTCATGTTGGCCTAGTAGGACTTGAACCTCATTACGACTGCTGGAGACGGTGAAGTAATATATCATTGTCTATTGTGTCAAATGCTGCAGAAAAATAAAGGAGCGTGAGGACTGTCATCTTTCCGCTATCCAAACCAGAGAGAATGTCGTTAACTACTTTCATAAGAGTAGTGTCAGTACTGTGGCAAGGGCGATATGCAGACTGTACTTTGCTAAAAGACTGTTTGAACTCAGAAGAGTTGGGTTAGAACAACTTGTTCCTAAGATATTTTATATGAACGGGAGATTAGAAAATGGGAGGTAGTTCTTTAAAATGTTATGGTCGAGTGTTGGTTTCTTCAACAGAGGCTTTACAAGGGCAGACTTGAAAAATGATGATAACTCCAGGGCTGAGAGGGAAGTGATAATAACATCAGTTGGTGACTGCAATGTTGGATCTAAGCACTCAAGCAGCAGTGATGAATGAATTGGATCAAGGCCACATGACGTTGGTGCAATTTTCATCACGATTGTCCGCACTATATCCATATAGATAAGTTTAAATGTTGCTAACGGTTGTCGCTGATATGCTGTATCGCAACTGTATGGTAACGATGAGTCAATTGAAATTGTGTTGTCAAGCTTATCTCTAATGGTTTGTACCTTGTCACGGAAGAAATTTGCAAACAGGTCTACTGGAGAGCAGGTACTTGGAAGTGGTGTACATTTGTTCCTTGACATTAGTTTGTTAGTAATCTCGAAGAGCGTTTTGCAGCTGAAACTCTCAGTGATCTTAGTACTGTAGTGGGATAATTTGGCTAAATGGACAATGTTTGTGACGTTATTCTTAGCGGCTTCATAAATGTGCTTATGAATATTGAGTCTAGTTGGAAAGTCAAAGCCTCTCTTTTTTACGGCTGTCTCTTTTAGTAGTGAGAAGCTGCTCCCTAGCATTCTATACCACAGAGAACACTTTTGAAGTGATACTCTGCACTTGGTGGCTGGGGCATGGTTTTCAAGCAATGAACGTAGGTAGTTGTCCAGTTGTTCTGCTGTAGAGGGTAAGAAAGTTGTTAGATTTGCTTGAATATCATGCATTAGTTTAGTTTTATTTATCATAGGGAGGTTTCTCTTAGTAGCAAATAAAGGTGGAGGGTTCGGGACTTATACGTCCAGATGACATATAATGCAGAGGTGATCTGATGGAAGTTCGTGGGATACAAGGGTGGACCGTAAATATTATCATCTGCTCTATGAAGAACACAGTCTAAAATGTTATCATGTTTATGGATTGGTTAACGGACTCTTTAAGGTTGAAAACATGAATGGAATCTAGAAGTTTTGATGTGTATGAGCTTCCAGGACAGTCAAAGTGAACGTTGAAATCTCCGAGAATAATCAGGTTGCCACCTATCGAATTTCCATACTCGAGGGGATTCAGAAACTGCTCCAGAAAGAAAGATTCAGTCAGCTTGATTTTTCTACTAGACGGAGGGCGGTAGAGGCAGAAAAAGTGGACTGACCTTTGTTCCAGTGTGAGTGTTGTTTGGACTAGTTCATATGATGTGAGACAGAAGATGAATAATGTGTTGTGTTTATGACATTTTATCATGGAATTCTTTTTTATGACAGCAATTGCACCTCCGCGAGAGTGGCAGGGGAAATGACTTGATGGATTATTTGGTGGGTGTTAGATCCGAGCACTTGGGCGCATCGCCTGATGTTTCTCTCAGGAAGATGACGTCGAGATTCTGATAATTGATAAAATTAATTATTTCTTTGCGCTTTTTCGGTGGTCCTACTGATTGGGCGTTGAGTAATGCAATAAACAGTGGTATCTAGGGGATAGTTGAAACAAAGGCTGACGATTTACGTTCAATGTAACCATTTAAACATAATTTCGGGTTGACCATTTTGACATCCATTCAAAGTTTACAGCGTCTGTCCCATGATCCGTTTCGGCTTCTAAGGGTCACGTCGTAATGGCTGTATTGGTATCTCTCAGCACCTGTTGTGTGATCCGTTTCGGCGTCTCAAGTTCACGTCGTAGGTGGTGTATTGTGTCTGCCAGAGTCTGTTCGATGATCAGGGTTTTTAAGATCACGTGGAAGGGGGTGTATATGTGCCTGCCAGAATCTGTTCGATGATTCGGGGTTTTATGATCACATCATAGGGGGTGTATTGGTGTTTGACAGCGTATGTTCTATAATTCATTACGGTTTCTTAGGATCACATATATGGTTCCGTGTGCTCAGACATTATAAGGGAAAGACTTTTACTTACCCAATAAAAATTCTGTATAAGTTATTGGGCAAAGAATTTTTTTTATTTATTTATTATTTTGCCGGGAAACAGAAATCAACAGTTAATCTACAATAGTTCTATAAAATTTTGCATGGAAAACAATGGCTTCAGTTTAAATGTTTACACCAGTTCTACCCGCATGTACTGAATTAGTGCTTGTAGATAATTCTACATGTTCAGGATATATTTCGTACTCGATCTTAACGTTTCAAACTTAAACTTTTAGTTTAAAAACATCTTTGTCTAAAAATATTAAATCTGTACGTATACATTTTTTCCATGATCTTGTAAAGTCAAGTGACGAGTTTCTTGCAGTGCAGACCTTGTCGCAAATAATAATTATTACTTTAATACTGTAAAAGTCAGCTGTGAAGAAAACTTTATTGCAATAATTACATGAGCCAATCGTGTTGCAGAGAGCGTAAAAAGTAACAAGCAACTTTGACACATACTAATAGAGAACATATTCTTTGTGTTGTAAAATGATTCATTGTACGTTATACCTAAATTTCGATCCGGGTTTTAAGTGTCACTAGAGAGAAATTAAATAGAATTCTTTTAATTACACTATACATATTTCAAAATATATCATAATAAACAGTTTAAATAGGTAATACTGTCCAAATACACACCAAAACTAACAGAACGTCAATGAGTTATTTTATTTGCATGTGATGCGTATGAGATTACAATTTTACGTTATAAGGACCATAAACGTGACCTGGTTTAATGACTTCAAAATTAAATGAACTTACGTTTGCGTCTACACTCTATCTTTAGTCCTTTGTTAGATATATGAGTGCCAGTAGAGGGATACAAATAGACCTCTTAAAAGTTTACAGGGTGCTTTATTCGCATTAGAGTTTATCGCCCGCAGCTAGTACAGTGAGGTATTAAATGTTCAAATAGCAATTTCGATCCGAGCTATTCTGTAATAATTCTGTATTCAAGAATTATTTATTTACAAATTGTGTGCAGCAAACGAATTCCATTTAGTGTATTTCATACGTCCGGACCACTCTGATGACCTAAGGTGTAAGGGCGTCCACCTCGAGTGGGGGATGTCGCAGTTACCTTGTCCTTATGATACCAAAAACTTATAAAAATAGTACAAGCCGTTGCTTCACTTGGGGCTCAGCAGGAAGAAGCTAGTGTTAGGACTGGTCAGCCTAGTATCATGATAATTTGATTGGGAGGGACGTGATTTTTCATATGTGTGCTAGACATCACTGTAAACTGCCACACTGAAGATATGGTAGCGACATGATTCACATTGTGAAAGCTATGTTAAACACAGGCACACACAAACACAGACACACACACACACACACAAACACACACACACACACACGTCCGTGAATATCTCGTTCAGAAAGGCGGAGATCTCAGAGTTACACGAGAAGACTGGTAAAACGAGATAACGTCCACTTGTTTATATATCCCGTTGTATCTGACTTGCCAAAACGTAAACCTATAATTGCGGGCACCGCAGGAAGAGTGATATATGTGTCTCACAATGCTAACGCAGTTGTAAAATAAGTATTATAAATATTTAGTTGAATATATTATGATATTCCAGACAGTACCAAACACCTAAACGCCCAAAAGCTGTCAAATAAGAAATCCTTGATGATAACTGATAAATAATACATAACATAGTCTGGATGGGTCTTTTTTTCATATAATACAAAAATTACGTTAACTCCTTTACGTAGTAGATTCTCAGTTTAAAATTGTTCTTCAAGTATTACGTCACTCTGGTCAAAAACTAAGTAACAGAAACGAGGAAAACCAGCAAGTCTTGTAATAGTCAATAAATATTTTATTTACATAGAATACGAAGAGAACATTTAAAAGAACTAACAGTATTGCGAATTAAACCGTGAAACAGAAAACAGGTTTGATCAGCTATATAAAACGTGCCATTTTCCCCTTGCTGTAGTTGTAATCACGTCATCAAGCACACTTTGCAGCTAGCGAATAGTTCACAAAAAAAAACGTTTTTGAGACTGATATTTTATCGCTCGCGTTCTGATAAAAAGTACGTTTGTTTTGGCGCAGAAATATCTTTATCTGGAGAAAACAGCGTCATCAAGATAATAGTTGATTTGGTATTATAATATACGTCACATTCCCGTTATCTTCTGTACTTTCAGATCGAGGATTTTACATGCGTACGCTTTTGTTTGAAGCAAATAAGAAAATAAACAGCGAGATTATCAAGCAAAGACGTCAACACTACGACTGATGACATTGTGCATACCCTGACTGCAATGCAGAAGTATCTACTATACAGTGAGACCCTTTCTTCGTGCAAAATGTTAGAGATGAAAAGAGTATATATCGGGTAATTTTTAGAAATGATTTTTGCCTAGGATCCAGTTCCATTTTGCATTTTTGCAAAATTTTATTTGACTTATTCGTGTAGTGCTAATTTGGATTTTAGAATTGTATTTGTCTCCATACGCATTAATTAGTAAATTGAAATGCTAGCCATACTAGATTTGTTTACAATACAATATATTGTAGAATTATTTAATTAAGGAATTGCAAGTCGTGATAATTAAGGTTGTATTGATAATTCAAGTAAGTTTGAACAATGTGCGCAAAATGATAAATGTCACTAATATAAATAAAAAGCTGATTGATATAAACGTTATCCCAACATATGGGTAAATTTAGATGAAGTGCTAACCAAGTAAGTAGTCATTTGAATGACTTTCTATAGAATTATGTCAAACTTGTGATATTGTGATCAAAGACTGCAATTGTTTCATACCATAAAGTACGGTGTGTGTGTGTGTGTGTGTGTGTGTGTGTGTGATTTGGATTTGTATCGTAGCTTCAACATTTTTGCAGTAATATCGCTATGATGTTCGCACTGTAACAGTTCATAGATATGTTTAGCATATGAATGTTTTGAAGATTGTAAGATCAAACGATGAAAACCCAAATCGAATCACATTTCCAAAAGTGTATTGTACCACAGTCAAATGAAACTAAGCAACATAAAAAAGTTAAGCTACATCAAATAACTAATAAAGCACTTTGGTAAGTAAATGTATACACCACTGTAAATAAATGTATACACGACTGTAAGTAAATATATACACCACTGTAAGTAAATGTACACACCAATGAAAGGCTGTATATAAACCTCTGTAAGTCAATGTTTACACCTCTGTAAGTAAATATATACAGTTTGTAAGGAAATGTATACACCTCTATTTGTAAATGTAAACACCACTGTATATAAATATATATGCCACTGTAAGTATACACCACTTTAAGTAAATGTATACCCTTCTGGAAGTAAATGTATATACTTCTGTAAGTAAATGTATACACCTCTGTAAGTAAATATATACAGCGCTGTAAGTAGATATTAACAGCGCTGTAAGTAAATATATACACCTCTCAAAGCAAATGTATTCACCACTGTAAGTAAATGTATACAGCACATTAAGTAAATGTTGAAACTGTTGTAAATGTACATACCTCTGTAAGTAAATGTATACACCTTTGTATGTAAATGTGCACACCTCTGTAAGTAAATGCATACACCATTATACTAAATGTATACACCGCTATAAGAAAATGTATACACCTGTGTAAGTAAATGTATACACCTCTGTAAGTAAATGAATACACCTCTTTAAGTAAATGTATACACCAGTGAAAGTAAATGTACACACCTCTGTAAGTAGATGTAACAACCTCCCTAAGTACATGTATACATCTCTGTAAATAACTGTATACACCACTATAAGTAAGTGTATACACATCTGTATGTAAATGTATACTCCTTTGTTTGTAAATTAAGTAAATATATACACATCTGTAAGTAAATATACACTTCTGTAAATGAATGTATACAGCACTAAGTAATTGCAATACACCTCTGTATGTAAATGTATACACAATGTAAGAAAATGTATACACCACCGTAGGTAAATGTAAAGACCTAAGTAAGTACATGTATTCACAACTGTAATTAAAGCTATACACCTATTTAAGTAAATGTATACACCTCTGTAAGTAAATCTTTTCACCGCTGTAAGTAAATATATACAGCAATGTAAGTAAATCCATATACCTCTGAAAGTAAATGCATAACCTCTGACAGTAAATGTATAAACTCTGAAAGTAGATGTAAAACCGCTGTAAGTAAATGCATACACAGCTGTAAATAAATGCATACACTGCTGTAACTGAAAGTATACACCTTTGTAAGCAAAAATATACACCTCCTGAAGCAAATATACACACCTCTGTAAGTAAATATATTCATCTCTGTAAGTAAATCTATACAACCATATAAGTAAATATATAATCTCTGTACACATATGCATATATCTCTGTAAGCAAATGTATATAACACTGTTAGATAATTTATACCAATTTGTAAGTACATTTATACACCACTGTAAATAATGTATACTCCCCTGTAAGTAAATTTATGCAAATCTGTAAGCAAATGTATTCACCTCTGTAAGCAAATGTATACGCCTCTGCAAGTAAATATATAACATATACCTCTGTAAATAATTGTCTACACCACTGTAAGTAAATGCATACAAGTCGATAAGTAAACGTATACTCCACTGCAATTAAACGAATAGAGAAGAGGTGAGAATGGCTAAATGTGAAATACAATTGTACTTACAATGTATTTAAGTTCATCTCTGCAAAGGTCCCTGTTGGAATGTCTTTTATATTTTTAAATCGTAAATCTCTGAAAAATAGAACAACTAACAAAAAAATAAAAAACAAAGAATTGTGATATGCCATCCTAAATTAAAGGCCATCTTTTTAATCACATTCCTTGTAAGCGATGCATGCAATGAACTGATAAGTAAATATCGATTTATTATAATATGTAGATAAGATTTAACTTTTAAATAGAAATTGCAACAATTATTTTTTTGGAGAGGCGTTTGATATTGTTGTAATTCAGTGCTAAATCTACAAACTAGAATTAGATCGTTGTCATTGATCAGTCCTCTTTATCTCTCACGTAGAAATTCATATGTGTATCTTTATTATTGGCAGAAAAAAAGATTATCTTCGATCTTATTTGCTGTGTACGTGTAGAAATTGCTGCCAGCTACCATGCCAGGTTAACAAAAATAGGACGTCGGACCCATTATAACAAAAGACTGGGTAGTACGATTTTACATTCAACTCGCGCAGCTTTTATGATGACATCCAGGTGTGTGACCTTTAATCTTACTTCGTCCAAAAATATCCATGTACTTTATTATTGACTTTGCCGTTATGTCGGGTTTGTAAATACATTCCAATGAATATGGATGTATGAGTATCAAAATAAAAATAAATAATTTCCGATTACACATATGTGTAGTGTAATCAAATTAAAAAGTAATATAACCATTACTGACATACTCGGTATTGAACGCCTGCATGATTTCTACTTAAATTCAGGCTGATTTTCGAGCACATTGTTGAAAATAATGTTGGTCAGCTGCATGCTAAGATCATGTTGATGTTGGATAATGTATACACTTCTGTTGCTTAGTATTTCTTAATGTGTGGTAGATGGTAAAAAGCCCGGTTATTCTATAATGTGTGGTAGATAGTAAAAAGCCCGGTTATTCTATAATGTGTGGTAGATAGTAAAAAGCCCGGTTATTCTATAATGTGTGGTAGATGGTAAAAAGCCCGGTTATTCTATAATGTGTGGTAGGGTGTTAAATGCTCAGTATTTCTATGTACCGTGTTGTATTATATCCTCAGCATTTTCAAAAAAAAAATGTTTAGTATTGTGTTATGTATGCAGTATTTATACAATGTGTAGTTTTTTTATGAGATAGTCAACATTTCTATAATGAGTAGTATTGTTTTATATGCTCAGTATTTATATAATGCATGGTAGTGTGGTCATGTTCTCGGTGTTTCTATAATGCGTCGTATGGTGTTATGTGCTCATTATTTCTATGATGTGATATATTGTATTATATAATGATGAGTTGTATATAATGTGTTATGTACTCAGTATTTCCATAATGTGTCATTATTTATTATGCACCCAATATTTATTAAATGTTTTGTACTGTGTTACATATTCATTATTTCTTCAATGTGTGGTATCGTGCTACATATTCAATATATATAATGGGTCGTACTGTTATATATCCAGTTGTTATATATCCAGTATATCGATAATGTGTCGTTTGTTTGTGTGTTAGGGTTTAACGTTATTTTTCAGCACACGATAGGCTATACATGGCGGCCAGTATTATTGGTGGAGGAAGAACCTGGGAAAACCCCCGGAAAGAACCAGCGATCCACGAGAAGCTACTGGCAAGCTTCTCACATAACTACATTAGCCGAATCTTAGACTCGAACCCACGCAGACAGAGGTGAGACAGCAGTGATCCGTAACGGAAAGGCACTCGCGGCCCTGATAATGTGTCTTATTGTCTCATGCATCCATTATTTTTATAATACGTCGTATTGTGTCATGTATCCATTATTTCTATAATACGTCGTATTGTGTCATGTATCCATTATTTCTATAGTACGTCGTATTGTGTCATGTATCCATTATTTCTATAATACGTCGCATTGTGTCATGTATCCATTATTTCTATAATACGTCGTATTGTGTCATGTATCCATTATTTCTATAATACGTCGTATTGTGTCATGTATCCATTATTTCTATAATACGTCGTATTGTGTCATGTATCCATTATTTTTATAATACGTCGTATTGTGTCATGCATCCATTATTTCTATAATACGTCGTATTGTGTCATGTATCCATTATTTCTATAATACGTCGTATTGTGTCATGTATCCATTATTTCTATAATACGTCGTATTGTGTCATGTATCCATTATTTCTATAATACGTCGTATTGTGTCATGTATCCGTTATTTCTATAATACGTCGTATTGTGTCATGTATCCATTATTCCTATAATACGTCGTATTGTGTCATGTATCCATTATTTTTATAATACGTCGTATTGTGTCATGTATCCATTATTTCTATAATGTGTCGTTATGGGTTACATACTCACTATTTCCTTAATGTGTCGTATTTTGTTATATGGTCTGTATTTCTATAAAATGTCGTATTGTGCTATGTACTCAGCATTTCTACAATGTGTCGTATTGTGTTATATGGTCGGTATTTTTAGCACAATATGTTGTATTGTGCTATGTACTCAGCATTTCTACAATGTGTCGTATTGTGTTATATGGTCGGTACTTTTAGCACAGTATGTCGTATTGTGCTATGTACTCAGCATTTCTACAATGTGTCATATTGTGTTATATACTCAGTGTGTCTCTTATCTACTGAGTGTTTCTATAATGTTTCCTTTTGTGTTATTTTAACGAGAGAACCGAGTTGGATTTCGGATTTACAACATAACACTTTTGAATGTTATACATATACAGTGTTCAGTGATGAATTACACTAATAAGGAAAGAATTATGATTTATACGTGCATGTTTAAGATCCAAATATTAGAGAAATTAAGATAATCCGCACGAACCCAATTCATTATTAATATTAGAACCTCACAATTAGCCCACAGCTAAAAGATTACATATATGGAGTAACACACTGGGTAACCAGCACACTTGGCTACCAGTCACACTGGTCAGTCAAGCAGTTATTATTCCGGGTAGTCACCGACTAACATTCAATTCCTTGGTCATCCTGTATTGTTCGGGGGGGGGGGGGATAATGTGAGTGGCACCTGAGTGTTTTCATGCTTTGATGTATCTCCCTAAGGTGCGTGTGTACATCTTTATTATCCGTAAAAGAATTTTGATGAAAAATTTATTTGAATACAAATTTTGAGGGTGTATTTTCTCCCCTAGTGTATTCTAAAAAGTTGTTCATCCGATCTAGGCTTTAATATCCTAGCTGAAATCCCATCCGTTTGTGTTTTCAAGTGACCTTTGTTAAGGGTTTCCTCTCTTGTGTGTGCTATATGTGGCAAGTTTGTTTGTATGCTATATATTTGTATGTAAGGACAGAATTAGTATCAAATCTTCCCTCCAGTTTTCCTGTGATTTGTTCAATTAAAAAATAATTATCAAATTTGTTTTGGAATTTTTTTTTTGCAGTTTTGAATCTAGTTTGATTAAAAAACAGTCGCTGTTTCAAAAAAATCCTAATTTTTTTTGTCTGATTTTGTGAGTTGTTTTTCATTTTTCTAATATTTTTTGTCAAGGGTGGATCAGCCATGTCTATTTTGGGGATCCGTACTATCTTTATAGTCTACTCATCCCTTAGGATTATTCAAGTCATCTGCACCCGACTGATTAGTTTGTAACTATTTAGGTGCATTTGCATACCAATATTAAATTTAAATTTTAAACAATTCAAAATTATCTGAAAGGTCCTATACTTAAAAGAAATAAATGCAATTAGTATCGTGAAACATGGGATTAGTAGTCCAGTTTCCCCATATTTTTGTTCTGTTTGTCAATATATTGGGACTGTTTTTCTAAGGCTCTTTCGCAGGCCTGTTAACTTCGTGTAGTGCCTTGTGACTTAGCCTTGCGATGTATATCCCTCATACTCTTATAGCCCTCAGATTCCCAGTGCCCCTGTAGAGACAAGTTCTTAGAGGGTTAGCATTTTCAGATAGAAGGTGTGTTTTCCATATAGTTTTGTGATGTTAGGCGATTGTATGCACCGGATGATCATTGATTATAATTTTATTTCATTAAGTTTGAAATGTTTTACTTCTGTTAGTTCTTATATTTTCATAGGGTGAAGACATGAAGTATGGGCTCCATCCCGCATTCAGGCTGGCACCCGCCCCTATTGGGTGTTAAACCGAAGTCTCCTCCCCATCTTTCCTCCCTGTGATGTCATATTAATACAGGCTACTTGTTTATCAATAATAATATTTATTATATAGTCTGTGACTTTTAATACTAAGTTTCTATCAAAATCTCTATAAAGGAAAATAATACTGTTCCTCCGTTACCTTCATCTTGCAGATTTCCATGATTTGACCTAATCTGTCCTTTATCCAATTTTCGCACTGGGTTATTACACGGTACTTAGTGAAGTTCGCCCCTTTTACATAACGGGAATTTAGGTATTGTACTAATCATGTGTCTCCTCAAAGACACTTTCCTCTTCAGTCATGCGTTATGTATGTATTTAAAAATTAGGCTTTGTATTTTTAGTGAGTTAAGTTTGGAGCAGTGCTCCCAAACTCTTGGTTAATTTATTACCCCGTGACTTTCTCTCCTATCCATTCCTAGGTATCATCTATCGGTTTCTACCATAATTCATTTTTTCCCCAAATTTAATTAAGAGCTGTTTATTGCTTCTAATTCCTTTTTGTAGTCGATCAAGTAATCGGCGCCCACCAATCGGTCAGCAACGCCCGATCACATGTTACTTGACCAGCAGCAATGTTCACTCAGCTTTACGGCTGCTATGGTTCAGCTTTACGTCTGCTATGGTTACTTATATGGTTAAGCTCAACAGGCAGTATATCGTCGACACCGATCAGCTAAAAAGACATCTAACACCGTGTACTATGTATGCATGCCATGGGCATTCATGATGAAACGTAATGACTTTATATACGGTAAGCTGTACATTATCAGAACTATAATTACAAAGCAATAATCAGGTTCAATAGTGAACCTACCCGTGCCCGATATGAATCCTACGGTACTAAATCTTTCTTATCAAATGCAACTTTGTATTGCTAATATAAATATGTTAAGTCGTATACAAGAATAGAAAATATTTGCATTATACTACGCAAGCCGAAGCTACATAGAAAATATACAAAGATAAACGTGGTAGCACAATAGTTATAACTTATACACAAGAAATTAATAAACTCACATACCTCTACAGCTGAAGAGGTGTAAGTCCTTTAAATAGACCGCTCACTGACAAGACGTTCCGTAATGTGAAGTATTCGGTTTTTCCCATCGAAAGCAGTTTGCGAGTGCGGTATAGGGCGAACCGAACTAAGTTCTTAAATATTCTACTATATACATAAATCACCCTTGGGTATCGTTGCGCGCGCGCACACACACACACACACACACAGAGAAAATAACGAAACTAGAGTACATGCATTTAATAAGTAAAGGGATGTATACAATTCCGTGACAGTTATATATACTCAGTATTTCTATAATTGTTCGTGTGGTGTGATATACTCAGTATTTCTACAAAATCTCGTATTGTGTAATGTACTCATTATTTCTCTAATATGTCCTATTGTGTTAGATACTCGTTGTCTCTAATGTGCTGTACTGTTATATATTCATTATGGCTACAATGTGTCATGCTGTGTTACGTGCTCAGTATTTTTACGGCGTGTAGTATTGTGTTTTATACTCATTTCTATAATTTAAGGTATTGGGTTAAATACTCAGTATTTCTACAATGTGTCGTATTGTGTAATGTTTAAAATAGTTCTACTATGTGTCGTATTGTGTTATGTATGCTTCTTGTTTCCATAATGTGTCGTATTGTGTTTTGAATATATAATGTGTCGTATTGTGTTATGTATACTCATTATTTCCATAATGTGTCGTATTGTGTTTTGAATAATTATTATTTCCATAATGTGTCGTATTGTGTTATGTATACTCATTATTTCCATAATGTGTCGTATTGTGTTATGTATACTCATTATTTCCATAATGTGTCGTATTGTGTTTTGAATACTCATTATTTCCATAATGTGTCGTATTGTGTTATGTATACTCATTATTTCCATAAAGTGTCGTATTGTGTTATGTATACTCATTATTTGCAGAATGTGTCGTATTGTGTTATGTATACTCATTATTTCCATAATGTGTCGTATTGTGTTTTTAATACTCATTATTTCCATAATGTGTCGTATTGTATTATGTATACGCATTATTTCCATAATGTGTCGTATTGTGTTTTGAATAATTATTATTTCCATAATGTGTCGTATTGTGTTATGGATACTCATTATTTCCATACGTGTCGTATTGTGTTTTGAATAATTATTATTTCAATAATGTGTCGTATTGTGTTATGGATACTCATTATTTCCATACGTGTCGTATTGTGTTTTGAATACTCATTATTTCCATAATGTGTCGTATTGTGTTTTGAATAATTATTATTTCCATAATGTGTCGTATTGTTATGTATACTCAGTATTTCCATAATGTGTCGTATTGTGTTTTGTATACTCAATATTTCCATAATGTGTCGTATTGTGTTATGTATACTCATTATTTCCATAAAATGTCGTATTGTGTTATGTATACTCATTATTTCCATAATGTGTCGTATTGTGTTTTGAATACTCAATATTTCCATAATGTGTCGTATTGTGTTATGTATACTCATTATTTCCATAATGTGTCGTATTTTGTTATGTATACTCATTATTTCCAGAATGTGTCGTATTGTGTTATGTATACTCATTATTTCCATAATGTATCGTATTGTGTTTTGAATACTCATTATTTCCATTATGTGTCGTATTGTGTTATGTATACTCAATAATTCCATAACGTGTCGTATTTTGTTTCCAATACTCAATATTTCCATAACGTGTCGTATTGTGTTTTGAATACTCATTTTTTCCATAATGTGTCGTATTGTATTATGTATACTAAATAATTCCATAACGTGTCGTATTTTGTTTTGAATACTCAATATTTCCATAACGTGTCGTATTATGTTTTGAATACTCATTATTTCCATAATGTGTCGTATTTTGTTTTGAATAATTATTATTTCCATAATGTGTCGTATTGTGTTTGAATACTCATTATTTCCATAACGTGTCGTATTTTATTTTGAATAATTATTATTTCCATAATGTGTCGTATTGTGTTTTGAATACTCAATATTTCCATAACGTGTCGTATTGTGTTTTGAATACTCATTATTTCCATAATGTGTCATATTGTGTTTTGAATAATAATTATTTCCATAATGTGTCGTATTGTGTTATGTATACTCATTATTTCCATAATGTGTCGTATTGTGTTATGTATACTCATTATTTCCATAATGTGTCGTATTGTGTTATGTATACTCATTATTTCCATAATGTGTCGTATTGTGTTATGTATACTCATTATTTGCATAATGTGTCGTATTGTGTTTTGAATACTCATTATTTGCATAATGTGTCGTATTGTGTTTTGAATACTCATTATTTCCATAATGTGTTGTATTGTGTTTTGAATACTCATTATTTCCATAATGTGTCGTATTGTGTTATGTATACTCATTATTTCCATAATGTGTCGGATTGTGTTTTGAATACTCATTATTTCCATACGTGTCGTATTGTGTTTTGAATGCTCATTATTTCCATACGTGTCGTATTATGTTTTAAATAATTATTATTTCCATAATGTGTCGTATTGTGTTTTGAATACTCAATATTTCCATAACGTGTCGTATTGTGTTTTGAATACTCATAATTTCCATAATGTGTCGTATTTTGTTTTGAATAATTATTATTTCCATAATGTGTCGTATTGTGTTTTGAATACTCAATATTTCCATAACGTGTCGTATTGTGTTTTGAATACTCATTATTTCCATAATGTGTCGTATTGTGCTATGTATACTCATTATTTCCATAATGTGTCGTATTGTGTTTTGAATAATTATTATTTCCTTAATGTGTCGTATTGTGTTATGCATACTCATTATTTCCATAATGTATCGTATTGTGTTTTTGAATAATTATTATTTCCATAATGTGTCGTATTGTGTTATGTATACTCATTATTTCCATAATGTGTCGTATTGTGTTATGTATACGCATTATTTCCATAATGTGTCGTATTGTGTTTTGAATAATTATTATTTCCATAATGTGTCGTATTGTGTTATGGATACTCATTATTTCCATACGTGTCGTATTGTGTTTTGAATAATTATTATTTCCATAATGTGTCGTATTGTGTTATGGATACTCATTATTTCCATACGTGTCGTATTGTGTTTTGAATACTCATTATTTCCATAATGTGTCGTATTGTGTTTTGAATAATTATTATTTCCATAATGTGTCGTATTGTTATGTATACTCAGTATTTCCATAATGTGTCGTATTGTGTTTTGTATACTCAATATTTCCATAACGTGTCGTATTGTGTTTTGAATACTCATTATATCCATAATGTGTCGCATTTTATTTTGAATAATTATTATTTCCATAATGTGTCGTATTGTGTTTTGAATAATTATTATTTCCATAATGTGTCGTATTGTGTTATGTATACTCATTATTTCCATAACGTGTCGTATTGTGTTATGTATACTCATTATTTCCATAATGTGTCGTATTGTGTTTTGAATAATTATTATTTCCATAATGTGTCGTATTGTGTTATGTATACTCATTATTTCCATAATGTGTCGTATTGTGTTTTGAATAATTATTATTTCCATAATGTATCGTATTGTGTTTTGTATACTCATTATTTACATACGTGTCGTATTGTGTTTTGAATACTCAATATTTCCATAACGTGTCGTATTGTGTCTTGAATACTCATTATTTCCATAATGTGTCGTATTGTGTTTTGAATAATTATTATTTCCATAATGTGTCGTATTGTGTTATGTATACTCATTATTTCCATAATGTGTCGTATTGTGTTTTGAATAATTATTATTTCCATAATGTATCGTATTGTGTTTTGTATACTCATTATTTACATACGTGTCGTATTGTGTTTTGAATACTCAATATTTCCATAACGTGTCGTATTGTGTCTTGAATACTCATTATTTCCATAATGTGTCGTATTGTGTTTTGAATAATTATTATTTCCATAATGTGTCGTATTGTGTTATGTATACTCATTATTTCCATAATGTGTCGTATTGTGTTTTGAATAATTATTATTTCCATAATGTGTCGTATTGTGTTATGGATACTCATTATTTCCATACGTGTCGTATTGTATTTTGAATACTCATTATTTCCATAATGTGTCGTACTCATTATTTCCGTACTGTGTCGTATTGTGTTACGTATATTCATTATTTCCCTAATGTGTCGTATTATGTTTTGTATACTTATTATATCCATAATGTGTGTTATAAAATGAATCCTATGACCTGCAGTTTAATTTTTTTTTTTACTTGAATTGACAAACATTTAATCACTGATGAGTTCGATAACCAAATAAATGATTGATAACGAAATGGAACAATATGGGTATAGGAATTGACCATGACGACTGACCTTCAAAGTGACAAACTCTGCAAACACTATTAATATCACCACTATTAGTGCTACTTCCCTAACAACAACTACAACAACAAATATAACAACAACAACAACAACTACTACTGCTACTACTAACGACAATAATATTAGCTCTAATATTTATACTACTTCAGATTTTAACATTTTAACAATATACTATGCATTTGGCATATGCGCATACGTACATTATTATAGTGAGATAGACAAGCAAAATGATTAAATAACATACCAATCAAACATGAAGATGCAGATATGCACATTTGTTAGGTCAAATAGAGAAGCAAACTGATTCAAAAACAGACAAATCAAAAATAAAGATACAAATACAAATACATACATTAAAGTCAGACAGAAAATCAAACTGATTCAAAAACAAACAAATCAAAAATGAAGATGCAGATAGATACATTAAAATCAGACAGAAAATCAAACTGATTCAAAAACAGACAAATCAAAAATAAAGATACAAATACATACATTAAAGTCAGACAGAAAATCAAACTGATTCAAAAAACAAACAAATCAAAAATGATGATGCAGATAGATACATTAAAATCAGACGGAAAATCAAACTGATTCAAAAACAGACAAATCAAAAATAAAGATGCAGATACATACAGTAAAGTCAGATAGACAAGCAAACTGATTCAAAAACAGACCAATCAAACATGAAGATGCAGCTACGTACAAACAAACAGACAAATAAAAAATGAACCCAAGACCAGATAAGTAAGCATGAAATGGAATAAAGAAAACTCTGAGTCTACCCAAAATTTGGAGTTATAAATGAAAGTGTACTAAATTTATTTTATAATTCAAATATTTTCCATTAACATTCATGGGGACAAACTAATAATCCGTATTAAAATAAGAGGAAGTGAAAGGAGGAAGCTTTAAATCGCTAAATAAGTTGCTTAAAAGTCACATTGTGAATTAAATATTGAGTAAACAGGCGGGATTGCATATTTAATTCATTTCAATCAAAGACTATAACACCCAACTGTAAACTTATTTACATGTAATATTAATTAAATTTAAAATAGTAGACTTAATCTGCTTTGTTGCCAAAGAACCTTTAGATGAAAACTTCACGTGCTAAAAAACATAAACGACAAACATGATGCTATAATGAAAAAGTGAAAATGAAATTCATTTAAGATCTGAAAAATGAGCTATAAATCATGCGATATTCGTACATTGGTGTCTCTGGAAGCTCGTAAATAGCAACAGGAGCTCGGAGTCATTTCTGCTTGATATTAAAGTATTTTTTTAATTTGAATTATAACCACCAGTGTGTTAAATCTGCACATTTAATATCCCAGCTGGAGGTTTCTCCTCGTTAGTTATATATTCATCAGCACGTCAAGATCCTTTCAAATAGGTAGCACCCCACAGTTTTGTATAAATTGACTATGAGGTAATATATAATAAAAAAAAAACATTTATTTTACCTGCAAGCATCAAAGGTGAGAATGATAGATACATTTTCGATAAGCAGTAAGGACGAGTATAATTGAGAAACTCGTGTGTCAAGTAAGTTTAATAGCGCGTTGTAGTTTATAATTCGTGTACCTCATTCCAACTGTACAGTGGTTATTGATAAAAACCAGATCGCTTTTTTCTTCGTTAAATATGATTCGTAATACGCTTTTAATGCCTTACCACAGAAATACCTCCAACTTGTTTTCACATGATCCTAAAAGGGGTTGAACTCGATAGAAAAAGAAGAGTAAGATGATGATGACATGCCTTGCACATAAGTTTTCAAGACGTTATTTGGAGTACCAGCAATTATTGCACTATAGTCTCTTTTTATTTCTAATCCGTCCACAATTTTGGTCTGAAATTGATAGACATGAAGACACTGATAGTCTTATTGTCAAATAGAAGGTATATATTCGTTCAAGTTATGAGTCTCTGTTGCTCGAAGAAATCCACACTTTATGGATAATCCTTAATCCTAGTTAAAGCGACATTAGACACCCAAACCTACTCCTAAGGGTACAAATAGTAGTATTTATTCTTATCTTAAAACAGAAACGATAGGCTGATAATTAGTGTATTCTAAGTCAATTATATTTACAGATTTACAGGAAAGCCAACAGCTCCAATACAGATCAGTTTGGTTATTTTCGAGACATGAATTGATCCAGGCTTGGAGTTGCAGCCTCCAAGCATGCATTCACTGACAGGGTCAGTACAAATTACGAAATATGCTTAATGACCATCCGTACTACAATTTCAGTTGATCAACCCATATCCTAATGTGCGATAACATCAGAAAAACGTCTTTAACAAAATACAACTTGGAAGCATGGATTAGCCAGAGAAAATAAAGACACAGACCTCTTTATCTTTATGTCTTTATGTTCGCAGGTAAAGCATATGATTCATTCAGCTTGTCTCTTCCACCTCATTACCTTTAGGAGCTAATTCAATTGCAATTGATCTTCAAACCTTTGGTAAGAGATCTTATACCTTTAATGACATTGGATAATTCCAAGGTTTCTTTTTGATGTCGAAGTTCTATATCTAATGTGAAAAATCTGAATTGTGAAATATTAGGGTCAACTGTGTGTCAGACGATCTCTGATTACCTGCATAGAGGAGCTGATATAATTGTATAAACCGAGGCAGTTTTATATATGTAAACAGCTCTCTCTCTCTCTCTCTCTCTCTCTCTCTCTCTCTCTCTCTCTCTCTCTCTCTCTCTGCTGTGCCTTTCGGTATGTGTGAAGAAAGAAAGATAGATCCTGGTGAATTTAGTCTTTGTATTTCTGAGATGCGTTTCATAAGCTATTCAGCTACGAGATTTCGGTTGGTAGTGACAAAGCAGCAGAGAGGGTGAATCCTACAACATTTTTTGTTTTTATTTTTGATTATACCCCTCCGAATAACACTAGACCCTTCTCGCGAAATAACTAGAAAAAAAATGACAGTGATTGTTGTCTGAAAACATTCGCGTTTTCGTTGATGAATCATAAAATGTCGCAACGTCGTTGTCACTCACCCTCTCTGCTGCTATGGGTTAACCGAATATTTGATCTAGTCCGATACGATATCGTGTTCGAGGGTCATGTAAATCACTACGACGAAAATCACTACGATTTTACAAATAGACTAATTTGTAAAACCTCCTCTTGTAAATCAATCAGATTATTAGACTGGTCAGTGAGTTTGAAATTAATTCTGGTTAATGAATTATTATGACATCGCATATAGACTGGATTCACCGGGGACTCAATTATTAAAAACCCTGGAGGAGCTGTTGGTGCAAATGAATACAAAATATATCCCTGCTGAGCTTGATTTGATCGTTCTAAATTTATTTGATAGCTTCCTTCGATCACATCACATACTAAATTGAGCGCAATCACCGTTGAAATATTCACATTGAACGGAGCAATATGCCTACCGCCACCATCTGGGTCATTATTATGTTTGAGGATAGTTGTTTGTGGTTGTGATGCTGTTTTTTTCCACGTATCATGGATTTTTTTGAAACCTTCATCGATGGCATCACTGAGAGATTTTTGTAATTCTGAGATATTATATCCTGGTAGTTTAAACTCACGAATATCTTCTACGCGTATATTACCTTTCATCGCAAACTCTGTTCTCGTTTTAGGATTATCGTCACCTAATATCTCTTGAATAATTTGTGAATGAAATGTTTCCATGTCATTGATGATTTTGTTACATATTTCTACAACGCTGATAAATTCATCTCGGGTGAGAGTGCCGGATTTAATGGATATTAACAACAGTAAAAAATCATATTCCATCGCTGTGAAATTTTCAGTAATTTTGTTCTGTCGGGGTACGAATTTGACAACGTTATTTTCTACTATTCCATTGAAAAGTTCCCACTTATTATAATCTTTATAACTCTTTATTGGATTATCAGATTTTATCCTGTCTGTGATATAATCGGTTTTTTGTGGTTCTGGTAATTTAACGGTTTTCCCCCCGGGTGGGATTTCAGGCCATCCCAGTACGGTTCTAATAGAACTCTGATAGATATCTACGACGTATCCTTCTGTGCTTATTTCAATGGCAGATGATAGTGTCGGCACATGAACTGTTATAGCTATTTTTGACTCTACTCCAGTAATCGATTTTATTCTACGCGCGAATTCATCATTGATTTGTTCAATTTGATATGATCCGGTTGGTATGGAAACAACATTCCAGTCTGGGGTACCGTCGGGTTTATTCTTATTTGCAAATACCAGGGAATTATTGGGTTGTTGACCACCAAATGATTTTGACCTAATATTTGGCCAACTGTGGTATACTCGTAATTTTGCTAGCGCTATCTCCTTCACTGGGACCGGAGAGGGGAAATTCACACTGAATTCTGGATTCGTTGAGGTTATTGAGATCATGCTTGTTTGTACTGGGTTTGTGTTCTCCACTATTTGTTGAAGTAATTCCATCTGTGTTGTCATTGTTATTATACTCATGTTTTTGTACTTCTAATTTTGACATCGCAGAATCATATATATCTACCATCGCTGAAAACTCACTCTCTGATATAATTGTATCATCGAGCGATGACGATATCAATGAGGATAATTGCGAGTATGCAGTGGACACAACATGAAATTGAATTATGTAGTCTTGTAGTTTCCGTTGGCTGCATGAGGATATTTTTTTTGTGATTATTGAAATAATTCCAGCGATTGTTGTTGCCGCAGAAATGCAAATTGGAACAGCTATCGGGGCCATCATTGTCACTGAAGACAGTATAATACCAGCTCCGGTGATTACACCACTCACAGCGTACACAGTAACATCAATTGCGGTAATTCTCCTGCGATATTTTTTAATTTTCATTGCATACTCCTCAGACAAGGTTTTGAGTCTAGTTTGATACTCTCTGACCTAATCATAGCGATATTGCGATGATGAAATCATTTTTATTTTAAATACGCTATCGTTTTCAATTACGATTTACTTAAATTCGCTACGAATTCCACATACCACGTTGTTGAGACCCTAACCAAATCTTTATCAGTAGATGTAATTGTAAACTTTTCAGTTCTATCCTTGTCGATGATCGTTGAAATCGTATTATTGACCCCGGATGAACTGGACGATGAAATATTAAATTGAGACAATGGTGTTACTAGTGTTAATCGATAAATACCCTTAACGGTTGCAGTGATATCTAATTTGTTGTTTGTAGGTGACCACTCCAATGATCCGTGTTGGATCGTGTATACTAAGTTGTTGGTTTTCTCATGAGGAATTTTTGTTTTTTCAATGGTTGTTATCATCCTCGAAAGATCACCTTTGACGGCTTCGATGAAGTTTTTCGTCTCATCGATGGATTTTTTAATATCAGGGAGTTTTAGTTCAATTTTATCGAATGTAGTTCCAATAAATTTATCAATGATATTTCTACGAAATGCGGTAAACTGTTTTATGTGTTCTTCGGTTTTAGATTGAAGTGTTTCTAGTTCCAACGCAGAATCGTTGAGAGTTTTAAATCGATCTGTAATCGTCGAAAAAAGTACACCCGGTTTGAGTTTACCCTGATCGGAAAATAGCGCAACGGTGTTCTCGATTGCGTTTTGTTGTTTAACTAAAATATCATCCAGAGAAATATTACTGGTTTTCAATTTACCCTGATCGGAAAATAGCGCAACGGTGTTCTCGATTGCGTTTTGTTGTTTAACTAAAATATCATCCAGAGAAATATTACTAGATTTCAATTTACCCTGGCGATCTTGAAATACAACTATTTCATTGGGTTCAACACTTTCTAAATTCAACGTCTCAGCTATTTCATCTTTAATTTTTTTTGTTATATCCTTGATAGAATCAGGGGTTGCAGTGCCATCGGGTTTGGGTTTCAAAGATCTCCCCCAAATATCAATCATGTTATTGTAAAACTCTTTCTCTCTCTAAAAAGCGATTGCTGGTGTAGTCATTTACGACAATGTGTGGTGATTTTCTAGATGCTGAAATAGCGTCAAGGACATTTAATACTTCACTGCCGCATATTGGTGGGTCATTGATTTGTTGTGTTGGTAGCGTAGAATACCAAGTCTTCATTGGAAGGGTTTTTATATAACGCATAAACTCTTTTGGTGGGGCTAATCCATATGAATCAAAATAGACAATCCCACGTGGATCAATAGCGTATGCAACCCAGTGAGTTCCAGGTCCGGTGCTGTTATCGAGATTAATAATACCTGTTTCAGTTTTGTTTGGTTGATGTGGTAATTGATCTTTCATAAAAACACCTCTGAAATTTTTAATCACTAGTTTTTTAGCCGCATCCATTAAATCAAAATTGGACATGGGAACCATCGAAGATTTGGGAACCATAGGTTCGGAAATCGAAGATTTCTGAATTAATAAACCGTTCCTGGTAGTCTCAGGCCTGATCCGTGAACGGATCTCCCGCTGTACCATGAATACGGGGTTCCTGGTAGTCTTAGACCCTTTCCGCTGTACCATGAATACGGGGTTCCTGGTAGTCTTAGACCCAATCCGTGAACGGATCGTCCCTTTTTTTTATATCCTTGTCCAGCTGCCTTTTTCAACGCCATTCCTGCTGAAGTACCAACGGCTCCTAACGCCGCTGCTTTAGCCACCGCTGGGGCTGCTGCTGCAATCAATGCTGGTATTGCAGCTAACAATGGAAATATACCGCCTGTTTTCATCATATTTTTGATAGCAGCCGCAGAAAGAGTAATCTGAACACCTTTTTTATCCTTGAAAGCATCATTGAAATGTTTCACCTGACGAGTTGTCAGCGATAATTTATTTGCACCACCAGTCATTTGATTAGGTTTCAACGTGATTGTGGTTCCACATTTTTTAGCCGATTCTGATTGCAATTTTTTGATTTGACCAGGAGTTAACGCAACACTAATAACACTATATGACATTATACATAATAGATTGATTCTAATTCAATGAAAAATCGAGAAAAATCGTTCAAAGATTTTCTACTGGGGCATCTACCACTCTCATTCTTCCACCAACACCTTCAAGTAGCATTGATTTATCACTGAGAATGACAGCAACCGCTCTATAATTAGCAATAGCACCATGAGTCACATTAGCTCTAAAGTGTATATCAACAACTGACTGTCTTGTCAAATCGAGATGTTCCAGTGAGAAGTAATAGATCGGATACAAATTTTTAAAATCATATTGTGATATTTGCAAACCAGTATCGACATTTTGGTCGCGTGCCATAAATGACAACAGACGATGATAAACTCGTGCAATATGATTTTCTGTGTAATTAAGTTGTATATCCTCGGATGGTTCCTGTTGGCCGTTTATTCTCAGTGAGACGTCTTTCACACCTAATTGATCAAATATCATATGACTGAAACGTTGATCGCCAACTCGTGTGTTATCCTGTAACGCAATAAATATATGACGTGGCGCAGAAACGCCTTGTTTTGATGCTAGGTTCCAAGTGAATAACCCGTTGATATTTGATTGTTTCACATCTGTACTCACGGTTAGCCAACTTAGTAATGATTTTCCTCCTTGGTCCATAAATGATAGTAATCGTCCTTCTGCGGTGATTGCTGGAGTCAACACTGGCATCCACAATGATATTTTTGTTAAATCGACTCTACCGGCATCAGCATTGGCGGCTGCAGCATTTGCTGGAATCCTCCAAATTGCATCATTATCATCACTTTTTCGTACAAGCGATACTGTATGCTTCGCCCCGTAGATAACTTTTCTGACGTTTCTACAGAATCCAAATATGTGATGCAGTGGAATCGCGCATGAAAATGATTTACGCTCTCCTTGCAACATTGCGTTTCGTGTTGCAGCTCCTAGATTGAAATTAATGTCGTTGTTTATAATCATATTCCCGATACCAGCAGGAGCAGGAGGAGCAGCACGATCATTTGGTCGTCTTATAATAAATTGATTTCCACCAGCGGTATTCTTAGCATCTTTTGCAAACATCATAGAAGGTCCTGCTGATCTTGTATAATCATCGGAATATCTCGCTAACCCGATTATTGTTGTGGCCACATCAATATCACGATCTATGGACTCAATTTCTTTTCCATCAATGAGATATCTAGCACTCTCAAATAGCGCCATAATACCATTATTGACAAAACCGACTTGAGTATCAGCTGGATACGGTGCTGGTACAGCAGTAGTATCAGCAGCTGTTACAATTTCTCCTTCTACTTCAAAAAATGCTTCACAGGGTAAAAAGTATTTACTGATATCATGGACTTGAAGATCAATTCTTGCTCAACTATTTGAGTTTATGGCATTTTAGGCGTAATATTGATAATCGCGTACAGAATCATCCTTGCCAACTGGGGCGTCTATATCAAACGCCGGATCATGTGATTTTTTGAACATTTTATTCTATTTATCAGAGTCTAAATCGTGATTTTCATCGTGAAAAACGCTAGCGTGAAAATCCATAGAATTTCATCGTGAAAAACGCTAGCGTTTTCGTCGTGGTTTTTTAAAGCCACTTCCCGCTATCATGTTTGCAATATTGCTTTGGTCCCCTTGATTTACCATCGACGCTAGTTTTTCATCTACTGCGTTATTTATAATTTTACTAACACTTGCAGGCATTTCTTCTGTAGACGGTAACGGTTTCTTTTTTCGCCTCACTAATGATGTTATTTTATCCTTCGCAGTTGAAAACGCTTTCCCGGCAAGATCTCCAACAGTACTAATACCCTTATCACGAATAACATCAATGGCTTTCATTCCAAGTTGTTTAGCTAACGGCATCACTTTTGGGGCCATTCTTGAAAAGAATCCTAAAATGGTATTGCCGAGGCCATCTCCATAGTATGCTCTATAAACTGGAAACCGTGGATTAACTACATAGACGGGGAATGGTTTATCATGATTGTAATGGATGATCATTATTATAAAAACAATAGTGTTTTCAATTGTTATTTAATCACTATGATACCCATTTGCTAACTCGTCAATGAAGTCTCGATATGTTTTGATATCCATGATACCGCCGGCAAATAACCGTCTACAGATATCAGCTGCTTCATTAATTATTTCTGGAGAGTTATTTCCAGCTCGGAATCCTCCTACAAGAACATCGTGATATATCATTGATAACACTATCAGGACAAGTGTTTCCAATCCTTGGATTTTGCAGTCCACTTCCGCTATAACCAGCTGCTTCATCTAGTTTTTCTAAACCCGTTTCTTGTAAATAATCATCATCATCATCATCATCAGGTGGTAGTTGTTGTTTTTTAGGAGAGAAATATATTTTCTTTGCAGGCTGCTGTCGCTTTCTTTGCAATCTTGGCGTTTTTTGTTGTTGTTTAAACACTTCGTATTGATTATGCATTATATCCACTGCATCGATATATTCGATGTATGATGCACTATCTGTCTTAATTTGACTTTTTTTAGTTTTGATTTTATAAAATATATCAGCCCAATGAGTGAAATTCTTAACAAACTTATGATGTTCTGGTTTCAACCATTTTTTTCTGTTTTCATAAGACGTAACAACAAGCTCAGGAATTTTTGTTGGGTCAGTCTTATCAATTTCTGCTAACCCTTCCTCGTTAAATCTCACGCGTAAATCATCTACTGTTCTCTTTGATTCTATTTGTTTTGTTTGTTCAGTTTTCGCTGCTATTTTTTCAAGTTCACCAATAACAGATTTTCCCGTCTCGGGACCATCTCCCAGTATAGCACGCTCTACCCCTTTCGTTGCTGTGGTTACTGGTTTAAACAACTCTTCAGACCCCAGAGCAAAATCAGTTTGTAAACTCTGTCGTTGTTGCAGTTTATTTCTTACAGAGTCACGAATTGGTATAAATTTCTTAATTGCATCCAGTCGTTCACGAGCCAATCGGGTTGTTAATGCTTCATTGACCATTATTTGAAATCAGAAACCATTTTTCAATTGTAAAACAATTTTTCCCATCGATGATTCCATCCTTAACGGTCCAATTTTTTATTGCTGTGAAATATTTTTATTTTTTATCCATTGATTTTGCCTGTTTTGGTGCCATTTTGGTGGTTTTCAGTTGAAAATCTCAAAGAGATTTTACAGTCAAGTAGTCGATTTTGCATGGGATTTTCCATAAGGAAAAGCTGTTAAAACTCATTTTTGATGATTTTTAGCCATTTTTCATCAATTTTTGCCTGTTTTCAGTGATGTTTAGTCATTTTTCATCGATTTTCATCAAAAAACCTCGTAGGGTCAAGTAGTCGATTTTGCATTGGATTTTCCATAGGGAAAAGTTCTTAAAAGAACTTTCAAAGCTGTTAGGATTCTATTTTATTTTCGCAGTGTGAAATATTTTCACTGATTCAATCAAAAAATGACAAAAAAATGAAAATCTCAAGGAGATTTTACTGTCTGACAAAATCTTTTGAGGGTCGGTCAATCAAAATAGTTCATTTTCTTGAATTAACGCTCGTAAGTTTCTAATTTTAGAATTAACTTCCTTTTTCAATTCATATTCGTTACCCAATTCTTTTCGTATTCCTTCCACGATAGTATATAACGGAACAAACACACCTACTTCACTGGAAAATGCAAGAGAGTCTCGAATAGAATTTTGAATTTTTTTGATGAGTGCATATTTCTTTGGTAACATATACTTGTTAGTGCTAACTCCGTATTCTATATCCTGAAAATCCGACTTGATTTGATCAGGATTTAACCCATCTGACAATTTAATATTCTGATTTTTCAATTTTGCAATTTCAACTATGATGCTATTCATAATTTCAGAATTCATATATGATAATACATATTTCTAATTCATTTTTCAAAAATAAAAGAGCCGTTAATATTTTCAAAATTCAGTCTGTTTATATAAATATCTTTTTTAAAATTCAGTCTGTATATATAAATATCTTTTTTAAAATTCAGTCTGTATATATAAATATCTTTTTTAAAATTCAGTCTGTATATATAAATATCTTTTTTAAAATTCAGTCTGTATATATAAATATCTTTTTTAAAATTCAGTCTGTATATATAAATATCTTTTTTAAAATTCAGTCTGTATATATAAATATAAATGCAGACAAAAATAAATATCAACCATGATGAGCGGTTATCAGTCATTTGACCCCCTTGATATAGGCCGCTGTGGTTCTATTTGCATTCATTGGGTCCCTTATTAGGCCTTTGTGTCTTTCATAGGGTTCCTTTGTTAGAGCATTTTTCTGTTTCTGTTTTATATCAGAATGTTTTTGCTCTTTGAGATATGACCCTATGACCGTTTCTTTTAGCCGATAATTCATTCTGGGGTTACCCAATGTGCATCCACGAACCTTTTTTTGGCCGGTAATTCATTTTAAACACCATACGGGGCTACCCAAATGTGATGGAGAGCTAATTACATCCATGGATGTTATTTATTTTAGGGCATTTATGTGTTTACATTCAACATGCAACCCATGAAATCAAATTCATGGTTGCGTAAGTTGTCAAAAACCGACAACCCACGCTACCGTAAATTTGATAGCATGGGTTTGCATGTTATGTGAATGCACACAGAGGGGTTGCCCTCCCTCCCCTCAATTAAATAAAAAAAAAACATCCACCGTTTCACCATCAGACAATTTGTCTGCTATGGGGCGCGAACATGTGAAGAATAATTGTCTGGGTTTACAAGCCAAACACGATACCGTTAGACCACTGTTCACGTCCATAAAGAATAACGTTTTTTAACATATATATGTTGTAAATATTCATATAGTATATAAAGGGACTTAATACAGCAATCCGCAAGGTATGCTATTTTATTTTCTTGAATTACTTATTAATGGTGTTTCACAGTATTTAAATGAGACAGCATATTTGACTTAAAGACTAAAACAAAGAATATAATTGTTTGAAAACATTTCTTTTCTTACAAAACAATGCCCAGCCGCTGAATCGCAATAACCCATAAAACAAGTTAACACAATCTAAGGGAGAAAGTATACACAAGGTAACTTAATACAGCAATCCACAGGGTGTTATTTTATTTTCTTAAATTACTTATTAATGGTGTTTCACGGTATTTAAATGAGACAGAATATTTGACTTAAACACTAAAAAAAAAGAAAATATTTCTTTTCTTATAAAACAATACCCAGCCGCTGAGGGAGATAACTCCCTTGGTTCATTTGTATACTAACTATTGTTTGTCTAATTCATTAATAACATCACTGGAGAATCTTTCAATGTAGTCTTGAGGGGATTTTATGATTTTGTCGCTGACTTTGTCAGTGTCAGGTTCATAATTTCTGATTGATTGTCCATTTTTTATTCGTTTGTCATAATAGCGTTTTAGTTCCCTGTATCGTTTGCCGCCACACCTAAGACATAATTGCGACCTTCCCCTAACCCCAACCCCACATCGAATACAGGGTAACGGACCAAGGCTTCCACGACGAAAGCTTTGCATATGATACCAACAGAATTCATTTCTGCATGATTTGTTACACGGTGTCACTGATCCAATCATAAGCCATTTGCAATGATTCATTATACTTAAATCTTTCATTTAAATGCTTGTTTTAATTATAGTATGGAGGAGTTCGAGAGATTATCGAAAATTAAGCCCTGGAAAAGTGTTCAATTCAATCTTGATAGAGTTTCTGATACACCAAAGAATAAAATTCTTGATAGAACCTTGATTAGTAAAATCAGAGACTGTTTTAATGAATTCAAGCGTGATGGGGCAGCTCATTGTTGGTCAACATTTCGAATTGATGGTGTTGTTGACGCTACCATGAATGATGAAAAAGCAGCAGTGATAATCTCACGTCTTGGGGAAGAAAGAAATTTTTTTCGAATAAAATTCCTTATCCGTGATAATGGAAAATGGATCATTAGGGACAAATACGAGCCTATTCTTAAGGACAAAAAAACTGTCACTGTGACTCAGGATTCAAAACCAGGAATTTTGACTGAAATTGACAAACCCTACTACGAAAGATCTTATCCTGTCACAGCAGTTGTTTACGGGATATATCCGCTCAATGACAAACCTGATATTGCAAAACTAGCACCCATGAAATATTCGACAGGGCTCAATTGTGTAGCAGCACGAATAATGGAACACTTCACAAATGCGTCCCGGGGAAATAAACTAACTGATCTAAGACGAAAAAAAATAGCCGAATGGGAACTGACAGTGAAACAGCATGGGGCAACAATTCAAGATATAGCCAAATTAGAAACATCATTGAGATTTCCAATATCGGTAAGGACAATCACCGGTGAAGTATTATACGAATCGAAATATAATAAAAATGGAACCCCAATACAAATTATTGATCATAACGAACACGCGTGGTCATCTGCAGTAACAATATTCCCACGGGATAGAACCGTAAAATATCTATCCCAAACCGAAGAGTTTTTTTCAGAGCAGAAATTATTTGATGCTATTTACCATTTGAGTAAAAACGATCCCGTGTCAATGTGGCTATTTCATAGTACTTCAGACGAAGAATGTAGATTTGATCAGTTTGTAAGGCCCAACGGAGAATTGTACCGTACTGAAGAACTGCATAATCAAATGAAACAACTAGCTAGTGAGTTTTCTCTGGAGGAAGACAACGATCAATTATTAGCAAACTGTTTTACACTTCCATCAGTTGTAGCACATTTTGCTAGGAAGAAAAACGCGTGGAAACCAACACGAAGTGAGTTCTTATCAGAGGTCAAATTGTCTTGTCTTGAATACGGCCATGGAGGATTATGGAATACAAAATACACCGCTGATACCGTTATTTCCGTTGATATGATTGCGTGTTATCCAGGAAGTTTTCTTGGGTATGGAGAATGCGAGAAATATTTCAAACGATTTGGACACCCTACACACGAAATGACCCGTGTTGCTATTAATGGACCACTGCCACATTTCGATTTAACCGGATTCGCTTGTGTAGTATCATTTGAAATGGCTGAAGGACTTCATCCGTGTAGTTATCTTTGGATTGGTAAACACATGTCTGAAAAACACTGGATGCCAATAGTGTTATTACGGTATATGCTTGATTGTAAGATGTTAAAATCATTAATTGTCAGTGAAGCAATTATATCCTATCGAGCACAGAAATCAGTCTGGTTACCACAACCTGATCTAGAAAAAATAATTAGCGAAGAGCGAAAACTGTTTCCAAATTTCAGTGAACAACAAATCATGGATTGGTCCCAACAGTTATTTGAAATCAGAAACAATGAAGCAAAAGACCTTGGACGAAGAATAATCGGTAAATTTACCCAAGGTGGCAAAGATGATAATACGAGATATTCTTCACGATTGATTATAGACAATGCTGAATACGATTTTGTAATCACGGATTTAACGAATAGGGGCCTATATGTCAATCGTAAGGACGCATTTATGTCCGATGGAACCAAATTGGGTACAATTGTTACTTACACTGATGGATACAATCCACAGTACACACATTTGAGAGCTTCTATGCTCGGTTATGCTTCTATCAATCTGTTTTCAATGATCAATAGATTTCCTAACACCGCAGTTAGAGTCGCCACTGATTCATTTTACATAAATAGCAAAATGGCTGATTTTAAGGCTACTGGCAACGAGAATTGGGGGTCATGGAGAATTAAGAAGGAAATGCTTCATGATTATATTCCATCAGCAGATGTTACCATTGAAAATAATTACTTAGAAAGCAATCAGTGTTCAGAATTTTCTAGTGCACCACCGATTTCTGATCCAATCTGTAGATATAAAACAGTTTATTTAAACGGCTGTGGTGGGTCAGGAAAAACAACCCGGGCAATTGAGTTATTTCGTGTTTCCAATCCAAACATGATTGTACTAACACCGACTCACAGACTTGCAAGAGAAATGATACAGAGAGAGGTAAATGCCTGCACTTATCATAGTTTCTTTAGATGGAAGGGAGATAAATGGACTCCTGAGCGCATGGGAGAGAAATTTATTCCTGAAATTATCATTTGGGATGAAATAGACACAGTGTCCGAAGATGTCTTAAAAATATTTCTTGAGTGGTTGTTATTGAAGAATACAAAAGTCGTCATGTGCGGTGATCACGGCCAACCACCACCATTTGTCGGTGCATCTCCCCATGAATGGCTAAAGGGTTTTGTAGACTATTATGAAGAAATTGATACCGATCATAGATCACTTGATAATGAATTAAAAGAATTTAAGAAACTAATTAGATTACAACCGGATAAAATCCAGTGTGAAATAGCCCGTGAAATAATTTCGGAAACTCCCATGAATGAGTTTTGGGAAGCGTGGAGACCAAATGATTTAATCATTGCAAGTAGAAAAATAGTCAGGGACACACTTCAGATGAAGTTATTTGAATTGCATAAACAAAAATTTGCAACACTTCCAGTGCCCCTCTGTTATAGGCCATCGGATACACGAAAACAGAACATCGAAGTTGATATTCCAGGCCTGACAGAGTCAGGGCGTGAAAAGCAGATTCTCGTATTAAATGATATTGTGCTGGTTGATATCAATGTCGTTGAAGATGCATTGCGTGCTAATAAATCCCCATGGACGCTAGGTTATGCAGCAACAATACACTCTTCACAGGGATTGACTATATCGGATACAATTGTTTGGATGGTGGATAATCGCATCGAATGGTCGAATTTAGTCTATCTCGCAGTGTCTAGAGTACGAAAAATAAATCAACTTCGAAGAATTGTCGTTGGCGAAGCCAGTGGCGATGATGAAATCATTGGTGGCGATGATGAAATCATTGGCGATGATAATGATATTATTGAGAAAAAAACTCTCCGGTTACAAACAACAAGACAAAAAAAAAACAACGAGAATTTGATATTGATGCTGAATTAATAATCACTTTGAAGCAACAACAAAATAATCACTGCGCAAGTTGCAATTGTATAATGCGTTGGCAGTATTCGGATAAGGATCCTCGCCAATTCACCGTTGACAGAAAAAATAACAATCTCGGTCATGTCAGAAATAATGTGATGTTGACTTGTCTTGAGTGCAATAGACGCAAGGGTGCTAGTTAAGCCCATGCGGTGGTAATTGAGTATCCTCAGGTATCACTTGTAATTGTTGTCTAGTAAAAACCCGTTGAGGGGCAGTTGAATCCAGTTTATAGATTGGAGGTCTACCCGTAGATCGTGTTATACTAGATATCTTGTGTGCAGTAACACTCCAAATAGGATCAGTAGCCCTTTTTGTGCCACCCTCAAGCTCTCCTGGTTCGTATAAGTACCTCACAATGACATTACTACCAAGAATTGGTTGGGGAACGCTAAAATCTTTTTGAATTTCCATTTCAGGTATTGACTTCTTTTTAATCGCATTGATAGGTTTCATGTTGATGGTTCTAGTAATCTCGTTATTCAGCGCAGTAATCACAGCTGGTAACCTTTTAACCCATTCACGGGATCTTTTTTCTTGGATGAATTCTTTTGCGTATTGATATCCAAATAACCGCTCAGCAAGGGTTTTATTAAACCGTTCTACAATCGCCTGATCACGATGTAGCGCAGTATGTCCTCGTCTGATAGTGACTTTATGATTTTTCATTATTGATAACACTGCACCCTGAAATTCCTTGCCAGGATCAATTTGTAATAGATTTGGCCAGTGCAGAGAGCCCCTTCGATAAATCCTTTCAAATGCAGAAGCCACTTCAGTGGCTGATTTTGTTTTTAACGGTTCTGCTTCTTTGTATCGACTTGCAATATCAACTACGGTTAATGCGTATTTGTAACCACGATCATGTGGCAGAAATAATAGATCAGCCTGATGAACTTCATTAGGAACTGTCACATCAAAATGCGAGAATTGAATTTGTTTAGGCGGTGGTAGATAAATTTGCCATAGTGCCTGTTTGGATAACCAATGAGCCGCAGTGGTTTTTTTCACTTTTGCGGCGCTAGCGAGTTTATGGATTGCTGATTTACCCCTCCAGTATCCTCTTGGGGAATAATAAATAGATTCCATGTTGTTATTAATTACCAGCACCTAACATCAATTTACTTTTCATTGCCGATTTTATCAAAAAGGAAGCCAATTTTTCTTTGAAAGATTTATCAGAAATAGCATTTAACGCATGAATTAATTTCACATCTGCTAGATGCCTGTGCTGCAGATTACTGCTTTTATAAGATACATCATGAAGGTGACAGGCCTTATCAATAGCGTTTATTGGTTCCTCACCGGGTCGGGGCTGATTTTGATCATTGAGTCTGATATCAAGTCTTGTTCCCGGTCCACAGTAGCTATATCCTGGAAGGTGCTTTTCTCCAGGGTATTTTGCCCATGGGGTTCCAGGGAGTTTAGTTAGCTTGGCTGCGATATCACCTCCTCGTTTTTTTTTAAAGGTTCCTTGAGTTCCTTGGGTTTAGAAACAAATCTAAATTTCTTTGTACTACATTGTACGCATTTACCAGAAAGCGCTGATCGGTTATTTTTAGTTGTAATCGTCGTCAAGTCATCTGTGCCAGTACGTTTTTTACACTTCACACAATATAGATCCATAATTTATATATAACGGCATGAATATAATTGATTATTCAGCTACCCGACGACGGAAACCTATTAAACATCATGAAATGTTGCCGAATTCAATTAGAATGATTATAATCGGACCATCTGGAAGCGGAAAGACACAACTGCTACTTAATTTGATAACGAGATGGATGAAATGGAACAAATTGTATTTAATAGCCCCGAGTGTAGACGATCAGCGATGCTATGAAGTGCTAAAGGATTTTAACGAGAAAGCAAAAGAATTTCAAATCGATGAAGATTTTATTGAGTTTATTACTGATATAGAGGAAGCCCCGAGCATTGATGCTATTGATGGAAGTATTAACAATTTAGTGGTATACGATGATATCATGTTAGATAATCAAAAAAATCCTGCTAGAATATTTTCCCGAGGCAGGCATAAAAACACTGATGTGATCTATGTCACTCAACGGTACACACAAATACCAAAAGTGATCAGAGATAACTGCAATGTGTTGTGTGTATTTAACGGCGTTGATACTCATACGCTACGAAATATTCATCAAACTTGGTGCAGCGGTGATATGAATCATAATCAGTTTAGAAATTTCTTTAGTCACGCTCAGTCAAAACCACACGGATTTGTGACAATAAATTTAGCAGACCCTAGGACACGATATCGTATCGGACTTGATCAAATATTCGGTTAAAATCACCGTAAACCTTAGCAGCAGAGAGGGTGAGTGACAACGACGTTGCGACATTTTATGATTCATCAACGAAAACGCGAATGTTTTCAGACAACAATCACTGTCATTTTTTTTTCTAGTTATTTCGCGAGAAGGGTCTAGTGTTATTTGGAGGGTATAATCAAAAATAAAAACAAAAAATGTTGTAGGATTCACCCTCTCTGCTGCTGACAACCAGGCCAAAGAATCGAAAGTCGTTAAAAATATAAAAAAAGAAGACGAATGATTACAAGCGAAAATCATCATAACAGCTTTCTGCATCTAATAGCTGGGAGAGAGCGAGTACAACTTAATCAAATTTCGTTTCTAATGATACATGCAATCAGCATTCGGTTTGCGGGGTAGCTTCAAGATTTCACTTGAACTTTCATTTGTCTGCGCGCGCGTGTGTTTGTCTGTGTGTGTTATACTCTGCTATTATTGTTCTCAGTGCAACTCACTAAATCCAATCGCAGCTAAGAAAGCGCCTGTGCTATATATTGATTTACTATACAGGTTTGAATAAAATCAGTACTCCAACATGCGTAAGTGTCACAGAATAGTTACAAAATCTAGTCGCCTTTAAAATGTCGGTTGCGATGACTTTCTGAGATCTCTGTAGGATATCTCCTGATTGTAATTTGAATTAAATAAAAATTTGTTGCAGAATATAAATTTTTCCATGATCAATAGAGAACATGTCTTGCATGTAGTCCTTTGCAATCCGATAAAGCTTAAATGAAAGTGATCGGTTAAACAAATGCAAAAGATAAATCTCCCAAAACCCAACAACAACAACAACAACAACAACAATAAAAACAACAACAGCAAAGAAACAAAACAACAAAACCAAAAATCTCATTACAATTAAATACCGGAACATTTGATATTTGCATTAACCAACGAACGAAACGAGGGAAAGGAAGGAATGCTTTATCAAATATGTAAAGAAACAAAGAATTTCTTTACAAGGAAACCAAAGATTCAGTCTTCGCTACATCTAATGATACATTTATCAGCTTTTATCATCTAGGACAATATTATTGGCTTGCAAATAGTTTGAGGTCTTTTCTCTTTCACTGGCCAACATTAATAAAGGAAATACAGATGATAATGCATACACATCTTTATATATATATATATATATATATATATATATATATATATATATATATATATATATATATATATATATATATATACACACACACACAAATTCATTACAAATGATCCTTATATGGGCATTTACAGCACAAAAGAGGACCTCCCAGATTTAGAAACATAAACATTTTATAATAAATCTCGATTCAATACCTTCCGTTATATTTGTATGGTGAGAAATGTGCTTCCCTAGTCACATTAAAGATCGCACTGCTAATTCAAGTTAGATCCGTCAATTTATATGAACATGATGATGATACAAAGGGTAATAACAAATAACCGTCATCGTATCAAGCACGAATTGGCCGTAAATCTTGTGAAGAGGTGTCCCATCAAAGACATATCTCTAGCTTAATCCATCATGGCGAAGCAACGGCACGTTCATGAACATTGTAGGTTGGTACAATACTTATGCTCTTTGAATTTGATGATTCGGACAGTTTAATAACTTCAAAGACACAAAGTGCAAGTAATGAGCTGTGGAAACAAACTGTTAGAAAACTGAATTTGCTTAAGAGGTCACTTGAAGACTGTCACGTTATTATATATTTTGCGAAGTGCAGGATAAGAGCTGATTGATACAACTTAAATTGGTACATTTTAAATACTTCAGTTATAAATATTCATATAAACTGTATTCACGGCAGGCTATTATATATACATGTATGTATGTATGTATATATATATATATATATATATATATATATATATATATATATATATATATATATTAGACATCATTTATCGAATCTGTCTTTGTATGTACAAATTAGATGTTGAATAGAATCACTTGTATGTCCCCAAATATATGCAAACTTCATTTTGGTATTAGCCAAACTCTTTGGTTCGACATGGCCATTAATCTATAGCATGCGGAATTTGAATCGTAAAGGTTGTGTGTAATACCCCTGTCTATCAAGAACTATTGGTCTACTCTGTTTACTAAATGTTATATACAACTGTGTCAAGTCACCTAAAGTAGGCATGCGTTTCCAAATAAGCAAACATATTTTGTAAGCGTTAATGGTATGTACAACTGAAAACAATTGTACACGCATCTCTCGAAAGCTTTATTTGTAGTGTTTTTGTAGTAGTGAGGATATTCCATTCAGAACTGTATTAAGTGGGATGAAATAAATATTTTAATTCTTTCTGCCACATGTGATAAACTGTTATAAGATATTTTGTTCTGGTGTAAATATTTATTAACACAAGGAAGCGGACTTTACCGATGTGCAGTAAAGTGGCAATAGTTTATGTCAAATTGCTACGAACAAAAACAAACATAATCTACCAAAGGAAACCATATATATATACATATATATATATATATATATATATATATATATATATATATATATATATATATATATATATATATATATATCAAACATCAATAAATCAGTATTTAAGACAGTACGTGAGACCCTTCACTGTTGGGTCAGATAGTTTAGCTTAAAATTTTAAAAAGCGACACGGTGATGATATTAGCGTCTAGTAAAATGAACTCATGACTCCAAGGCGAATCCAACGCAAAGTTGGGTTAAAAAAAAGGAAAGGTGTACTGGCACGAACGTCAGCTACAATGAAATATCCAGAAGTGAAGAAATGAAATGGCCCGAAATGTTTCGATAAAGCTGGAGTGACTAGAAATCTAAGTTTGAAACCCATTAGTAAAGATGAAAGAGCTTGTCTCGGCAAAAGAAAATATGGTTATCGTAAGAAGGCTCAAGTCAAAATAAGCTCTACGCAAATGTTTATGTTCCACTGTTTATGTACTGTCTCTGTACAAAAACTTGAAAAGAAAGCAACGCAATGAGGTATCCTCTGGGCAAGAAAGCGAAAGCTTATGAAGGAACTACGTTGTAATGCGCAAATAGCAAAGGCGAAGCAGACAAGACTTACTCGGAAGCACAAACAAAAAAGGTTGATGAACGCTAACAGTGTGACGCAGACTGGTGTGTTCAAAACGCCGACATCGGACACTAAATCTTATAAATCCTGACAAGTGACCCTAATGTCCGGACGATATAGATTCAGTTAAATTGCAAAAAGAGTGTGAAATGCCAAATTTAAGTAGATCTATTAATAAACCATTAGTTGTGGCCAGATAGCCATTAGTTAGGTTTATGACGACACGCTATGCAAGAGGTGTGTCTGTAGAGTCTAGGCGACAGTTGTACTAGTTAAACGTTGTTTACACAGAAGCCGGGGCTGACTGCTGGCGACCTTTTAAAGTTCCATTTTTCACGAAATGTGTCAGAATTGAGAAAATGCAGAGATTCTGTTACTATAAAACCAAGCATGTCATACTGACCATGACATAAGCGACTTTTAGAGGAAAGCGGGAGAAAATACATTTGATTCTGATTGGTCACGGTTAAATAAGGGTGTGTTTTACACGGAAAATCCTTAGAACATAATATCGCACAAGCTAAACTAGAATTTAGTCTTGAAATTTCTCTGCAAGAAAGGAAGCCAGATGTAGAATCATTTAGTAAGGCTCCGGATGTTATTTTAGAGAAGTGCATCCGTTAATTTGTGGACCAGGGGAATAACCGCCAAACCAACGGTTGAGTGACACACAAAAATCACAAAGGTACTGTCGCAATTCCAGATATAGTGTTGAGGCAATTCATATGATGTTTGCTTAGTGTACAGGTCTGCATGATTTCGTTTGATAGATTTGTATAATTGATTTAATTTGATACATTTGTATAATAATGTGTTTTGTATTATGAATCGGAAGTTCTTGCATGAATTCATTTGATACATTTATTTAATAATGTGCTTCTGTATTATGAATTGGAATTCTTACCTTAATTCTTAGTTAAGTATGACGTAGTGTTTATTTATGTCGTAAAAACACTATGCTGAGTATGAATAGGAAGTGTGACGTTAATTCTTGAATTTATCATATTGTTTGAATAATGATTGTGTTCTAAGAATTTAATGTATTACGTTGTAATGATTTGCGAGAATACATGTGAATTCACCGAATTTTGATTTCATAGATAATTTAGCGACAGTGTATATAATTAAACGCCTCGCTTTATAGTATGTCAATGTATTAGGTAAAGGCAAAATGAATTACACTACATTCATCTGATCATTTGAGGACATGTGTAGTTAATTACTAGCCGTAAAGTTGTTATCACTGATAGAAATATCTGATTGTTCGAACCAGGAATAATGGACAGTCTCAACTGTAACCATTGTAACGGGGGACATAGGTTGTTTTAATTTTCTTTTAAAAGGAAGAACATAGTTTTTGGGGAAGATCGTGAAGTTACGGGAATAACGACGTAAACATTAGACAAAGAATTGAGAGACGGAAATTGCAGTGTACGCATGATACAGTGGACAAGTCTGGAATCAAGCGGGAACATCCAAGAGGGTAGAATGCCTAGATTTTGGACGAGGTGGCGACTTCTTGAAACGACATTGGATGGAACAGTGAACGTGGATCGAGAAATAACAGGTTATGAAAATCGAACAAGTAACTGACTTTGATTGTACCACTCGATCCTATGATGATTTTTAACTATCAGTAATAGAACGGCTAATTTGTTTAATTCTATTTCAAATCGTATTGTAATTCGGTGAAAGTTGTATTTCTAAACTGCGTGCATTCCTAATGAAAGGAAGTTTCATAATTGTGTATGTAATTGATTAAATTGTTTATTTATCTTTACCTGGGCTCGGAGTTGTTTGTTCAATATACCTGCTCATTTTGCCACATACATTCTTATACTCAAACCGGGCAATTATATCGAGGGCAGTCATCTCTTAGATAACGAGTATCAAAAGGGAGTGGGTTATAGTTATTATTATTATATGTTGTACAATACCTCTTGACAAAGTGGGACGTAACACTTACCCTTTGACAGGTGGGGCTTGTGCAATATAATACGAATAACGCTCATAACCAGCAGGAAAACCTGACAAAGAGCATTTTGTCATAAAACATCCACAATATGACTGATAATATTGATGCAAGCCGCCTGGTCTGAGATTTATGAGGCGCCGAATTCAATAGCTTTAATTTGATTTTCTGGTTGTAAGAGTCATGTAATGATGATGGACTATTCCAGTCAGCATAATGTCATTGGAAGTGTAGCTAGTAGAAGAAACGTTTTGTTTTGGCAATGGGCTTCTAACATTTTTTGTTTGCCAGTATATACAGATTCATCCTCCTGTATAGTTCTGAGGTCTACTGCAATTGCTGAAGTGAAAATTTTACATGCTATTAAATATGCCCTTGTTCTGATTTGTAAGATTGTGCTGCTTCAGCTGACGTTTGGCTCTACCGTTCTAGAAAAGTTCTTAGTTTGGATAATGTTTTGGCATGTCTTTTAGACTTTGACTATGTTGTGAAATGCCTTGGTGGTTTTGATAATGTTTTGGCATGTCTTTTAGACTTTGACTATGTTGTGAAATGCCTTGGTGGTTTTGATCATGTTTTGGCATATCCAGGTTTTGATCATGTTTTTGGCATGTCATGCGGGTTTTGATCATGGTTTGGCAATGTTTAGGTTTGGATAATGTTTTGGCATGTCTTTCAATATTTTATTTATACAGAGTTCAGAGGATCTATTGGCAGTTTGAGTTTTGATCTGACAATAATGTCTTTCCGATTTGTTGGTCAGCAGTATGAACAAACAGGTCTATGTTGCCAAAATTATATTTGAAAGCTCTCGCATGATTCAGTGGCAACAGTGCTGGTCAATTATTTTGTCTACTGAGAGGCATCCCTGATGTCGGGACAAACGGGGTCTGTTTATCTTTTTTTCAAGTTTTGTGAATGGAAAAGATCAGTACCAACTCTCAGTTTTCGCCTTTGTTATTTCATCCACAACTTTCCTGTCATAGATCCGCTTGACCAGGTGTTGAGACAATAGTTGTTCTAATTGGTTCATGGAAGCAGGTCCATAACATTCTTAGTGCCTGGTAAAAGGGTATGTTTTGAATCCAATGTGCTCAATGACATCTTACTGGGAGAAAATATTAAAATTTACCATCTGGTTCGGAGTACACATGGTGTGAAGTTTGTTATGAATGATCAATTGATGTTGTGTTAAAAAAACATGATTCCTGATTGAGTATTTAGCCGTGAACTTGATTAAATGATAGCGTTCGTTTGAGGTTTTAAGAAGATCACCAATCTATCCTTTCCATTGTGTCCTTCATTTTGACCAATCCACTGGACCGGAGAGGAGACACTAACAAACGATAATAGCTTGCTTTCCAGTTTGCAAATTAAATATCTTGTTACATACGAAGGGTCCTTTTAGGCCCATTGCAGTGATATTAATTTGCAGATATTTTTTTCCGCTAAATTCAAAGTTATTTTGGTTTAGTTCTAAATTCGATAGTTTTACAAAAGAACTATTTAGTGCTTTCTTCTCGGGTCGTGTTTGTCATGCTGTTATTACCTTTTGGGATTTTAGTGTACGGGGAAGTTACATATATTAAATCAAAGAGATTAGTGGATGGTAAAGTTTAACGATGTTCACTTTTAATAAGGAAAGCGATACTATCTTGATGATAAGAAGGGAAGCATTTAGATATGGATTCTCGCGTGAAAGTAGAGGTATTCCGAAATTGTATCAGTTCCGTGACTATTACCATAACTTGGCCTCCCAGGATTTCCTAACTGATATATCTTGGATAGGATGTAACGCCAGCGTGCAGATTTTCTTCCATTTAATTATCGAGTGTTGAAATCATTTTTGATATTCTTCAGCGATGTTCAAATATTTAAACGATAACGAGTTGTCTGGTAGCTTTCCACTTTATGGACGGCTTTATGAACAACAAGAAAGCCTGCAAGGCAACATGTCTTAGAGGTGGGCTCTGCCCAACCAGACAATGTATCTATTGATTGTTTCTGACACACAGCATCAAAATTCGGCGATAACAGGATTTTCAAAATTAGCTGATACGGTACGTATGTGTGGTGTTAGCTTGGCACCGTTTACATTTAGTTCAAAGAAGTCTTTTGGTGAAAACTCCAGCTAATAATTATTATCATTTCAACAGTGACAACAGTTTATGACCATCATCGTAGCAGCCATATTCGATGCATGACTTGATCTAATCTCATTTAGGATATTTAGGAAGTTTATTGGTGAAAACCCCATCTAGATATGGCTATTTACAGAGGAGTAGAGATAGTATTGCAACACGCTACATTCCATTTTTAAATATTGGATGTCAGACTGGCAAAATTGTATTAAGACAAACTGGACATCAACGATTCCGTTTAAGTCGAGTTGTGATACAAATATTTATAAGATAGATTTATAAGGTCACCATGATCGATGTCAGAACAGTACCTTGTCTATTTAGAAACAATAAAACATCATAGTAAATCTTGCGGTGAAAACTCCATGCCAATATGTCAATCCAATGAGGACGTTAATGAAAACAAGATTTTATAGATGTCTGCCGTGGTTGCCATATTTGACGTCCTATCGGCATTATTTATATTTTAAAATACGATACATCATTAGACGTCTTTAGTGTGTGTGTGTGTGTGTGTGTGTGTGTGTGTGTGATTTGGATTTGTAACGTAGCTTTGACAATGTTTCACTCATATCGCTTCGATGTCTGCAGTACGGCAGTTTATAGTGATGTCTAGCACTAGGGAATCATGCCGCAGACATGTAGCATGATGTTCCACCAAGTCACATTATCATGACACCATAATTTGCATTGTTTGTTAGTTTTTATATTTATTAATGTGCCTGCAGATCATAGTCTATGTTGTTAGTGATACAAATTACTCCTAAAAATGCTAAGGCCCGGATCAGTCGGGAAGTTTGACACTACCTTTAAGAAGGTACATACGGTATATCACCGTATTGCATTTTAAGTCAAATATCAATCTGATTTGTTCATTTGCGTATGAAGCTTCTTTTCTATTTTTTCAATTTGAATAGTTCACTTGCATATATGGTGCACTGTTTACATCAATTTTATTTTAATAGAGAGGTATATACTTCACTACAAATAACAAATGAAGTCATTTTTGAGTTTATCAAATCCCTTATTGTGTAATAATAATAATAATAATAATAATAATAATAATAATAATAATAATAATGCTTTATTTATAGAGGGTGACTCATTAGTCAAGGACTATTCTCCCTTGAGGCCCTCTTAATGAGAGTATAACAAATGCACATTGTATGAAGATAGCAATAATTAGTGCTTATATTAGCATGTTTCGTATTAAAATACTAAATTCCATTATCTGTTAGAAACACATGCATACTCATGATATCTCTTCTTAAATACTCTAATATTTTTAGTCGATTTTACATGTAGTGGAAGCTTTTACCACAGAACTGTGCCAGAGCATTGAAAACTCTTTTTCAATTGCTCTGTTCTTGGTTTTGGTACTAGAAGGTTTCCATGTGATATTGATCTCAACTGGTATTGTGTTGAAAAAGGCCTGAATAAGTCCTGAAGATACTCTGTTGCAGTTCCATGTAGACACTTATATAAAAGTTCTGCCTTGTGAAAATCTATCCTATCATATATTGTGAACCATTTGAGTTCTGTAAATAATGCTTTTGAGGAATGATCAACAGATGTATCTAAAATTACACATGCTGCTCGTTTCTGGATTTTATAAATCCTGTCAAGCTCAGATTCAGCACAGTTTCCCTATACATTAGAACAGTAATCCATTGTTGGAAGAATATATGACTTGCAGTAAGTATAGATTGCGAGTTTCCATAGGTAAATATTTCTTGATTCTGCTGAGAAGGCCAAAAGTTTGGATGACAGTGTTTTACAAAGCTTATCAATGTGGTCATTCCATAATAAATTATTATCTATGGACGCACCTACAAGCCTTTCATGATTGACATTTTCTAATGGATGATTATTTATTGCAAGAGATAGTTTTGGGTTCCATGACTTGTATAGCTTTTGTGTCGTCCCCAGATTCATACATTTTGTTTTAAATTCTTTCATTACCATCCTATTTTGTTGTGTCCAGTTTTGGACTCTAATAAAGTCTGAGTTTAATCTTGTTTGGATAACTTCATTGTCAGAACTAGATGTATACAAGGTTGCATCATCTGCAAACAAATCTGTATTTGTGGATTCATTATTTAATGGTAGATCATTGATATAGATAAGGAAGAGGAGAAGGCCCAAAACTGAGCCTTGAGGGACTTCTGAATGAATAGTGCGAGTTTGAGAGCTAATATTGCCAATGCGTACTTGTTGAGACCTTTGGTTATGTATGATCTAAACCAGTTTAAAGAAGGATTGTCAAACCTGTAACAGTTAAACTTTTGCGGCAGAATTTTATGACCAACAAAATCAAAAGCTTTCTTGAAGTCAAGGAAGAAAATCCCAGTCATATGTCCATTATCCCTTTCCTTCAGCCAAAGATGAATTAATTTGGTAAGTTCTGTTTGGCACGAGTTGTACTTTCTAAATCCTGATTGTGCTTTATGAAATAGAGAGTTTGTTTCAAAAAAGTTATAGACATGAATGGCTACATGCTTTTCAAACAGTTTTGACAATACAGGTAGAATTGATATTGGTCTGTAATTTCCTGGATCCTCCTTTTCTCCTTTCTTAAAGATAGGTGTAACCTTTGCACATTTCAGTGTTTCTGGACAATTACAAATCATTATACTTAAATTTATAATATGCGTTAGTGACGTTGTTATTACTGGTGCAGCAATTTTAGGAATTCGTGGACCAATACCATCCAGTCCAGATGATGTATTAATATTCAACTTAATTAGCATATCAAAAACATCAGCTTCATTAACATTAGCTATTGAAACATAATTATCTTCAGGAATGTTAGCTGTTATAAATAACAGTAGAGCATCAAGTTCAATTGGGATGTTAGTCTGGTTCCGAATACTGTTACTAGAGATACTTATGAAGATTATTGAACATTTCCACAATATCTTGTACAGATGTTGCTATATCATCATTTTGCTTACGTCTAGGGGGAAGACAACTGTTCTTGGGTGGGTTCAGCTCTTTTAGATGCTTCCACAATATTTTGGTACTCTTACTTTCATTAATAGCCTGTTTATAGTAGTTTTCTTTTGCCTTATATATCAGGTGCTTAGTTTTATTCCTCCACTTTCTATAGCTTTTCATGTCTTTTTTCTTGTGGAAATTATCTCTTACGTGCCTAGCCTCATTGATCTCAGGGATAATCCACTTGGGTGTAATTTGATGTTTAACCCTTTCTGTTTTAATTGGGGCATGCTTGTCTAAGGCTGCATTGAACATCTGATACCATTTGTTAAATGCAGTGTTGACATCAGCTATATTGCAGACTGATTGAAAGGGTTTGCAAACTAAATCATTTAAGAACATTTTCTCATCAAACTATTTAAAGTCCCTGTATTGTATTTCAATGTGTTGCACATTTTTAGATGATTCCAGAACATGTCTAGTTATACAGACTGGGTAGTGGTCACTCAGTTCATACACTGGCACATTTATTTCACGTATGTTTTCAGGTTTATTAGTATAGACATGATCAATGATAGTAGCACTTTTATATGTTACTTTGTTGGGGTGTTAATTAACTGAGTAAAGTTGTAAGTTTCAAAGTTACTTAACCATGTTAACGGTGGAGTATTCATGTAGTAGATGTTAAAATCACCTAATATGATAGTTTCTAAATCTTCCTTTAGTAATGCTTTTTGAATTTGAGCCTCAAATCTATCAATCCAATCAGCTGTGGAACTAGGTGGCTTGTAAACTGAACATAAGAGTATTGGCTTGGATTGGGCAAGGGTTACTTCGATCCAGATACTCTCTACCCCAATCGTCTCTAGATCAACACGTCTGTTATAACTAATGGAACTGTCTACATAGAGAAGAATACCCCCACCACCCATAGAGTCTCTATCTTATCTTTCAAAAGTTGAAATCCTGTATTTGGAGAGCCAAATCATCAGTATCATCGGATAGAAAGGTTTCACATAGACCTAGAATATTGACTGATCTAGTCTGCTGTAATATTAACTTTATCTCATTCAGTTTAGGGAGGATGTGTTGAATAATTAGGCTGATCACATGCAGACCGCTTTTGAGGTGCCCAAAGAGACATGACAATTTTGATCAGAGGATTGATTTTCAGACAATGCAGTATGCCATGTATTGTTTTTAGACTTTACAGATTTCTTTACATTGCCTTGATTATTACATACACACATGAAGAAGATAACATACAAGATCCATCTGTCGTACAATCACCACATGTAGTGGATACATGAAAATATTCAATATATATATGACTGATTTACATGCATACAAGAAGACATTGACATATTAGACACTTGGGGAGCCGCAGGGGGAGAAGTAACTTGAACAATATCACATAGTTGTTTACAAGTTAATAAGCTGCACTTTGTACATAAATCAGATAGTGCCTGAAACCTGTTTACAGAATTATAATTATTACATTGAAAAGTATACACATATTCTAATGCATTTTATTGCTGGATGTGTGTTGCATAGACCTGTACATCATAGCCTTCTACCTATTGGTATATGCACAAATTTTGCTTATGTCCTAGTTCGTTACAATGATGGCAACGAATCTATTTTCCATGCAGACACCGCTGTGTTACATGACCGTGCTCTCCACAATACAAGCAGCTTTCTGACTCATGCCTAACCCCTTTTATAAGTCTTATGTACTGGTCTGTATTCCTAAGCAGCAAGACAGTACCTCTGTTGGACAAGTGGATTTGGTCTCGCTGGTATAATAGTTGGTTCACACGATTGTCTTTGAAGAAGGTCATCATTATGATGAATTGTAAAGATAGCATATACTAATTTTCAACGGAAGATAGAAACATGCTTTCTTTTTAAGAGGAAATAAAGTCGGTCAGCCTGTCAAGCATCAATACATAAACACACGTAAGCACGCGTGCAAGCACATACATACGCAGACATTCATGAAGTTAAAACATATATTGTTACCATTTTCATAAAGTTTTCATTTGCGGTTCTTTAATGTGTCATGCTATCTATCTATCTATCTATCTATCTATCTATCTATCTATCTATCTATCTATCTATCTGTCTGTCGGTCGGTCTGTCTGTCTGTCTGTGTGTGTGTGGGTGGGTGGGTGGGTGAGTCTGTACTCCTAGAAGTCAGCTGGATCCTTTCCCTTTGTCTCGTTTCTTTTCAAAAGGCTTTCTTTGTATTTATTGGGGGACATGGAATTAAAGACATTGACTCGTAATCAAGTTAATGGAAAGCGGATTAATTACTAGGACAGAACGTTTCGTAAAATGCTATTTTACCCGGTAATTTTGCCAAATGTTACTTTGATGTGTCGGTCGGCGTTATATATATATATATATATATATATATATATATATATATATATATATATATATATATATATATATATATATATATATATATAACAAAGGATATGTAACACGATTTTTTCCTATTTTGGATTGTGTACGCATTTTATCAACATGCACATTAAGACCTGTTGGAAAGACAACATTTGCAATGATATTATTGATTTCCGAATTACTTTTCGAGATTAATACAGACATGTTTAAATTATGAAAATCTTGACAACAAATGAAGTGAAATGAATCTGAATTAAGTAACTCATATATAATGGACTGTTTGCTATTATGAATTTCCTGTTAAAACTCAGTTCGTCTTAAGGCATACAAACGCTGTCGGACAAGCGTCCATATTGATAGAGAGTGTTTCGTGTGGATAAGTGTGCTACAGCTCTTGTATTGTGTCACGGCTTTGGAATGCAGGACTCTTCTATGGTCGTTAAAGGCATTATTTCATGTCGACACACATCTGAAATACATTATATTAGGTGGTGTCAGAGAAATTAATTGTTCTGATATGAAAATAACAAGTTAATAAATGACAAGAAAAAAGAACATGAAAAAATCTGGACAAGACTTGATGTTATCAACTTATATAAATTTGGTCTCATCTACACTGCCTTGGCACTATATGAAAATATTGGAATTTTATGGAGTAGATAATTTTTAGATGATAAACAAAAACGTTTACTAATAGTTACGCACATATAGAAATATAAAGAATAATAATAATAATAATAATAATAACATCACCAACAAAAATAATAGTAATAATGAGGACTTTGTATAGCGCTTAATCTTTAGAAGCTCTAAGTGCTTTACAACATATATAATGGAACGACTAAAAAAACAAAGAGAAAGCAAACAAACAAAACAAACACCATTAAAGTAGAAAACATAAAAACATGCTGAAAATATTTAAGGTAGCAAACATTATTAGGTCGTTACTTTTTTTTTGCAGTCGAAAAAAAGCGAATTTTAAGTGCACTCTTGAAAGGGATCACTGTGTCTTTGTATCTAAGTTCCATGGGCAATGTTGGTGTTGCTGATATTTGTTGTTTGGGGTAAAATGATGTGAATGAGAAAGTATTTGTTTTGTGATCAGAATGGCCTCAGTTGTATTATGATTAATCTGTTACTTGTTACATGTCATCCATGATTTCTCATCAGAAACGCACCTCTCTACTCCTTGGATGGTAGCATCAACTTCAGTTGAGTGGCTAGATTTGTATATTTGGGTGTCATCAGTGTACAATTGGTGAGACATTGCATGATGATATATGACACTTAAGAGCGGCTGAGTGTACAGATTGAAGAAAACAGGTCGAAGAACAGACCGTCTGGAACAACACAACATATGTCAATTGGGCTGTAGTATATTCTATTTGAAGATAATTGTTTTGTCATGCTGAATAAGTAGAACTTGAACCACAGTAAGACTGTACATGTATTGTGAATGCCAAATACATGCTGGAGATGGTGAAGTAATATATCATGGTATATTGTGTGAAATGCTGCAGACAAATCAAAGAGGGTGAGGTTAAATCTTTCAGTTATCTAAAACAGAGAGAATGTCATTAGCTACTTTCAGATATACATACATGTATGGATGCTTTCCGTTAGGTCTATTATTCTTCGCTAGTATCTCGTAAATAAACATATTGAAGTTATTGTAATATAAATTATTGAAGAGTTGACGGGCAATTGATAATAAAGACCCTTTAATGTCATAACTGGGCCAATTGTCCTTACAATTTAGAAATGGTGCCTAATTGCTAATATTCTTGATAACTTACAAAAGGTGCCGTCTTGCTAATATTCCTGAAAATGTAGAAATGGTGCCCATTTTCTAATATTTCTGACAATTTGGAAATTGGCGCCTATTGTCTAATATTTCTGATAATTTGGAAATGGCGCCTTCTTACTTACCATGCTTCAGTATGCTCAAACACTAATGCAAAATGATAGAAGTTATAGTGTTAATGATGGTAGTGAAGATAAGGAAGCAGATGGTGGCGGTGATGATGATAATTATGATTATAACGACGATGCAAGATGAGAAAAATAAGTCGAAGTGAAAGTGACAAAGACTGAAATAAAAGATCTGGTAATATTGGTAATTCTTACTCAGAGAATCAAGAGAGAGAGAGAGAGAGAGAGAGAGAGAGAGAGAGAGAGAGAGAGAGAGAGAGAGAGAGAGAGAAAGAGAGAGAGAGAGAGAGAGAGAGAGAGAGAGAGAGAGAGAGAAAGATGATACTTGAAAGTTCATAAGTATGACGTACATTCCATTTCACGGAGAGGAAAGTACAATATAAAGGAGATAGATGATTTTACTTCAAATGTCGTGAAACCTTGGCACCCAGGGTGAAGAAAAGTCGAGAATTAAGTCGTCGCAGGTCTTCAGGGCATCATATATATTTCAAACTTTTAGAAGAAACATGCTCTCAGATTCAAATTTGCTAGCAGTAGAGAAAAACATCGGCACATTATACTATTCATATCAATATTTTCATATTAACGTCATTGAAAAATGTAACGTGGGTGGAACTTCCTAGATAATATACGCAAAGCATGCATCATAAGTCTAAGCATGATAAACCGCAATAAACTTAAAAGCATTATATACAGATGAAAGATATAAGATATACGTTTTCTGTCCAAAGAACTTGTTGGGTCTGAGTTAAACAAGTGTAGTGCACATTCTCAAACCGTTGGCTTGTCTTTGTATCAGTGCGTTATATCTAAATTGGTTATAAGTGTTAAAAGCATCTTGACATAATGTTTACTTAAATTTAAGTAAGAGTGGCTGACTTGCATTAAATACTTGCCGCATATTTGAGAGTTTCATTTTGAGTTCGAGGGTGATTAGAAATCAAACAAAATTCTTTAATTTTCGAAACAGTCTCCAGAATATCTTGCTTCGTACGAACATAAAAGGTTACAATTTAAAAAATGCAAACGCTGCGATACAATACAATTATTCGCGATTCTAACACATCCATGATTTCGATTTTTAACTCTTCTGTCTTGATTTTATACTCATATGCATTCCCCATGTGGATAATTTTCGTTCTTTTCCGTTTCTTAAAAGTAGAAGGTTGAGGCTAACACTAGATAATAATGTATTATTGTCCATGTATAAGATTTTAATGGACGAGACATCCACATTTTAGAGTGCTTACCACATGTTTTAACATATTGATCAATCACAATAAAGTGCACATGTTTAACATATTGATCAATCACAATAAAGTGCACATGTTTTAACATATTGATCAATCACAATAAAGTGCACGTTTTAAAATATTGATCAATCACAATAAAGTGCACATGTTTTAACATATTGATCAATCACAATAAAGTGCACATGTTTTAACATATTGATCAATCACAATAAAGTGCACATGTTTTAACATATTGATCAATCACAATAAAGTGCACATGTTTTAACATATTGATCAATCACAATAAAGTGCACATGTTTTAACATATTGATCAATCACAATAAAGTGCACATCATTAACCAAAATTAGCTGATCTGAAAAGAGTATTGACTTCATGAAGTAATAAACTAACACAATATTCATAGTGTTCGCGCATACAGATTTGAAGTCTAGTTTTCATAGAGATGTAGTGGCAATTTAAATATAGCTACTTAAATAAATGGCACATTATAAATATACTAACAATTGTAGAATGTCATAGAAGACACAGATAAAAGCTTGTGGAGGAAATGGAGCAGTAAAATACAAGTTACGAAAGATTGCGTAAAACAAAAGACATTAATATGAAATTTTCTGTAGCAATAAATAAAGATTAAAGATCAAAGTAACAGAGAATTACATGCGAATGAAAAAGCAGTACATTGCGGATCTTTATCAGTAAAAAAGAAGCCAATGCCGCAATAATTCGTTTATGCTTAAAGTGTAATTTATGTCCACTCAACCTTACGCATGTACGGCAACTCTGTATCGCTACTGGACCAGACTGTTTCCCAAATATTTACTGAGATACAAATTTACTACAATAAAACAAACTAATTCATATAGAAAAAGCTGAAACGTTTTTAAAGTCTCGATTCGAAAATTGGTCATTCAATTTTTGGTAGAATCAGCAAAACTGGGCAGCTTGGATTGCACCATCTAATTTCGGTATCTCGTAATGACATTTGATAAAACATTTTTAAACAAGACTGATATCAAAATCTTCAGAATCCATATCCAATTCAACAAGTATTGCCAAATACGGGATGTTCTCTCTGAATGTAAAATACTTCTGCTTGTTAGTGGCGCATTCAAATCAAATAACAACCTCATAGATGTGAATGAATTTCGAAATCCCACCACAGCATGACTTGAAAGACATCATAGGACAAAACAAACACAATATCAGGAATTGGACAGAAGAACTGCGTGCCAAGGATTAATGGAATCTACTTCGGTCATTGTTTTAGTAACTTAGAGACAAAAATATAGCCTTGGGGTAGTTATTGTTGAATGTTCTAGACCATTGCTAGCTGATCAAATGATAAAAAAGGAAGTCCAAAATGACTGGACATGTAATATCTACAGAGCAGCAATGACGTGACAGACGAAGGAATATTTAGACTGAATCAAGCATCAGACCCTACGCGGTCTGCATCCTGTGAGATCCAAATAGAATATAAATGAACAATGTTTTTTCACCGAATGAAATGGTTATGACAGTGGGAAGTTACATTGCATACAACAGTTTGCAGAAATCCAGTGACCGCTTTAAACAGTTTTCAAAGCATACCATCAATACCGATGTAAACAAACGTGTATTTCAAGGTTAAAGAACCAGTGCTAGTAAGACATAAATTGTAGAGAAGAAACAGGAAAACCTGATTTTACCATTTTACATCAATCATTTGTTTCAACTTGAGAATATTCCGCATGATGAAGCAAATGAAGAATATTGTAGGAGTGGTTTTTAAAATGTATTTCTTTTTTACTGTAACAATTTATATTTCTGCAAAAATGTGATTCAATAAAAACGTATGACATCATGTGCGTTCATATGAGAGAGAGAGAGAGAGAGAGAGAGAGAGAGAGAGAGAGAGAGAGAGAGAGAGAGAGAGAGAGAGATTCAATGATTTCGATTGTCTTCTAGTTTAAGCTTTGATTTCTGCAACTGAACTCGAGTTTTGGGACAAATTTTCTTCCAGCTTTTAGTTAGAAAGCGAGTTTAATCGTATTATCTTGGTGTCCTTCCGCCCGTCCGTCATACTTTATTATAAACACAAAATCATTTTACCGATCACTTTTTGGTGCAGGTTTGCAGTAAGGTTTTCTCCCCGATTGCACTGCGATTCAAGGAGCCACAATAAAGAACTAAAGAAATAAAATGCAAAAATTTATATTTCTTCCTTGTTGAATATATTCTTTATTTTAATGTTTTCAAAGTCATTCAATTATTCAAGATATAACATGCGTGTAAGTCTCCTTCACATTTGACTAAATCAGAATGTTTTGGCCATAAGGGCAAACATTTATGAGATCTTTATAATCTGTTTCCTGTCCATACGTAAGTACATACATACATACCTATATAGTACTTACATATATACTAAAGTACGTACATACTGTTATGCATATATAGTTTATATTGTGTGACCGACCTTTATCCATAATTGAGGGAAGGAGTTTTTGTCCTAGTTGACTAAAAGTTTTAGTAATTGATCTGATCTGGATGACAACTTAGTATGTTCTGGAAATGAACTTTTAACCCTCATCCAATTCGTCCTTTTGTGTCTTAGGTTTTTATATTAAGGTAGTTTATATTAGAATTACTCATTCCTATTTTAACATCTGAAGTGGAATCAGTCTTTTAGCTGTGTTTAGTTTAATTTGAGAGGATTTGCTTGTTTAATATATTCACAAGAGTTACAAAGTGCTCAATAATAAGATCGGACAAAATCACTATTTTTGGATTAACGTGTGTTCACTGACAAAATTTTGTTAAATATTAGCAGTGCATTAAGACTATTTGCACATCGACGCTAATCTATGCTATTGGAACACCACTGGAATTCATTCGTAATACTCTATAATGTTCGACTTGTTATATAACTTTTATAACTATTTGGGGAATTAATTCAGAATTATACACGTTCTTTCTAAATTTTCATTTTTGATTTCACGGGAAACAAATTTTTTGTTGAAATTTACTAAACTTCTTGGATTTCGCTATTTTTTGTAACTTTCTTTAAGTTCATAGAGCCGTAAAAACACACACACACACATAAACATGCACGCACATACATGCACGCACGCACGCACGCACGCACACACACACACACGCACATACATGCACGCACGCACACACACACACACACACACACACACACACACACACACACATACATACATACATACATACATACATACATACATACATACATACATACATACATACATACATACATACATACATACATACATACATACATATACACACACACACACACACACACACACACACACACACACACATGCATGCATGCATACATACATACATACATACATACATACATACATACATACATACATACATACATACATACATACATACATACATACATACATACATACATACATACATACATACATACATACATACATACATACATATATATATATATACATATATGTATGTATGTATGTATGTATGTATGTATGTATGTATGTATGTATGTATGTATGTATGTATGTATGTATGTATGTATGTATGTATGTATGTATGTATGTATGTATGTATATGTATATATATATGCGTAGGTAATGTGAATATTGGTAAATCCAAATGGAGTGGTTGTTATTACCCTTCAAATCTTTTCTGATCACACTGAATCTATCTTAACTTGAACATCATATGTATAAATGTGAGAATAGTCGAGGTACTCCTAGAAAAATGTGGTTATTTTGGATTCAATACACTTAATATATTCACTTAGTCGAAAGTTTTAAAGTCAATTCACTAAGTGAATACACACATGGCATACTTTGGCCTAATTCACTAAGTCAATACACACATGGCATACTTTGGCCTAATTCACTAAGTCAATACACACATGGCATACTTTGGCCTGATTGCCGAGTTATTAGTCATAAGACTAGCATCTTACAAATAACTCCAAGCAATTCAATAGCTGGATTTCAGAAATAAAGGAAGCGTCTAGTTGCTATCTAAGCGTCTAGTTGCTATCTAAGCGTCTAGTTGCTAACGTTCGTATCTAAGAGAGCGGATTCATTATCAATCCGATAGAGTATAACATTTACACATATTTCTGTCGCATTTTATCTTATATTCGTCTTCACCATTAGTTATCTTACATCATCACTGGAGATAAGAACATTTACACACTGCATACATGTATGTGCTGATTCGTCACGTACGTACATATTTTTTTGCGTATTTTGTTTTCTTTTTAAAACGTTTATGTAGCTACACATTTCGACAGAAACACACCCATCAATACAGAAATATCATTCAGGAGTCGAATTCAGAAGTGTGAAGCTTCCGAGTGTATGCCCATAAAAAAAACTTTTGCGTACATATATCTAATTTAATAAAAATAATACTCAATGTTTTAATAAAAATAATACTCAATGTCGGTGCATGATTGGTAAATGTAATCGGCGGAAGACGAGGTAAATCGTAGAATTGGTATGGAAGAGAACTAGGGAGGAGAACATACTGCGAATGTATAGGCAGCAAAAATAAACTTCCATTGCAAGAACAGAGTTTGTAATTTAATCATTTGTTTGCGTGAAAAACATTAATGTCACCTTGATCATTGTGCACACCTTTTGCCAAATCCAACAAATGTTAACAACGCGGGGTAAAAAAAATGTTATCCTGTTCTAACCATTCTTTATTTTTGCATGCAAGTCTGAGCTTGTTATTACCATGCTTCAATATTTGTCGCCAGACCAGATATGAAGAAGGTTGGTTTAGATCGAGATTAACGGCATATCAACACTCTAAAGGTTATTTAGTGCAGAAGCATGTAAAGCAAAGGACTTGCCTAAGGACAAACAATGTTGATCTCGGCTTGTTCAGTGATGAGAACTAAACTCGTAACTTTTCTGGAAACGTGTCCGAAACTTGAAGTACCACGACCCCTTTGTGAAAAAGAAACGATTCATCAAAGTATATGCTTCAAGATTTTCCCCACATATAGTATAGAATAAAACAAATATACTGATTTTGTTTTTGAATGCAACATTCATTTAAAAAGAAATATTTAATAATTTTAATGATACCTGGCTAAGCAACTAACACTTGCCTATTTATGCTGAGCTACAAGCGTGGAAGATGTTTGTACAGTTTTTATAAGTCTTTGTTATTACTCGGCCGGGGTTCGAACACGCGACTACTCGCATCTAAAGCAGACGCTCTAATCTCTAGGCCATCTAAAACTTTTTGTTTGATTATACTTTTGAATAACTGAGATTAGCAGGTGCTTGAAATTTTCTCTGAAGTAGTTGCACTTATTTGAAATTATTGTTTTAATAAGACACGGTGCAAATGAAATGTCAGACAAGATGATTCACAGCTAAAACAGTCACGGCAGGTTGAGATGCTGCCAAAAAGCTGTTTAATTATTTTCGTATGTCGACTGTATTGACGTCGATATAAATACAAAACATCAAATACATATATCAGGGATGCAATATCAAAAACAGGAGGATAAAAGTCGTTACTTATTATTATTATTAATAGAAGAAAAACTCTCTCTCTCTATCTCTCTCTCTCTCTCTCTCTCTCTCTCTCTCTCTCTCTCTCTCTCTCTCTCTCTCTCTCTCTCTCTCTCTCTCTCTCTCTCTCTCTCCAGACTGAGATACAGATATGGTACCATATAGTTCAAACTGGCAGAAACCAGTCACGTTTATATTGTAATCGGTAAAATAGTAATGATGAAGAACCTAATTAATACATAAATCGTACTTTTATCAAGAGTTTTATAAAGAATGTTTTGAAAGAACAAACTTCTAGATGTACAAAGACATCCCAGCTAATCTTGTAAACATCCAACTAACTCAGATTGTAACCATTATGCACTCCATCAACATTAACCCAAAGAGGTAACTGTATTCATGCATTCTTTAAGAAACGGAAATACGGGTTGCTCATTTTACCTTTTACGTCTTCTCTTTCCTGATCAATCCAGCTATTGGAGCAAGTCTGTCCAATGTACTTGTGATGTATCACAGTTTTAACCATATCTTGATGATAAGTAATGCATTTCATTTAGGTAAAACATAAAAGAAAAGTTCTCATTCAATCTTACAGATAAAAGTTGAACACTCACTCCAGATAAAATAGTGTACGTAAAGAGCTGCACAACGTTGATACAGACATTTTACTTGTGTAATTGTTGAAATACTTCAAATATTAAATACAATTTAATCGATTTATTCAAAGGTAGTTTAACCACGTTTTCAAACAATATTTTACAACACAATTATTGAAGTGCTGAAAACGTATTGTCGGACAGCATGTTGTCGCAGGTGTTGTGGTAGCTTAATTTCGACGGTTATTTGAAACTATTTTACATTTCTCTGCAGTATGCAAATTCAATGCAAGGAGTGGGGCGTGAAAACAGCACGGCTTTTCCTTATAACACCAAATCTCTTTGATGCTTTCTCATTCTCAATATTAATATTAAAATTCCGTGTTTTCCGTACAAGTTTATAATTTATCATTATCATTATCGGTGTTGTACAGAATCTATATCTTAACATGAAAAAAAAACCTATTTCTTTCATTTTGTTGTGGTAATATTGCATTGCAATTATTATTTAAGTTTGTACTAGTCATTTCTATATCGCATGGCTGTCAAGCCCGATTTCACACGCCTTTCATAACTTTTATGAACATTTAATTAAACTTATTTGGGAAATTCTCGTCCTGCTTCTTGTTAATCTTTGAAACCTCACATGTTCAACCGTAATATATTATTTCTAAGGTTCATTTGAGACGTTTCTGAAATATGTAGTCATTTAATTTCACTCTCAACCTTTCGTTTGGGACTGTAATCTAATCAGTTGTGTTACGTAATGCTAACGTATAAATGCTTATGGCTTACATACAGTATGGCCTGTAAATTGGTATTTTTATTTCGTAAATGCTATCATCCACATCAAAAAAGTTAATTTTGAAATCTTTAGCAACATCTTATTCAAACGCCAGGGAGACGAAGCATACAAACCAAATCATGCTAGAGCATATTGTTTTATCATTCAAAAGAATGCAGTACTTTCTTTGTGTAATGGGATAGTTTGGTTTGTCAAGGGCGGAAGTTACTCAAAATTGACCTATACAACTCTAACTTCATCATTTAAGACAAGAATAGTTTGTTAGTTCCACAAATACATTATGTAATGAGGAAATTAGATGGATCAAATAAAAAAGACAATATGTTTTTTTGTTTGTTTGAAAAGCTATAATTTCATCGCTTGTCTGAAAATGACAACATAATAAGCTAAAGCAACACACACACTGATATTAGCTATGTGGTTTCGAAAGTCATCCTGTTGTCAAATTATATCTACATTGAATGTTGCCAATAAACCATGACATGCAACTGAGTCGGTCTATATTTACCGCGAAAAAAATCAGTTGAATGTTAACATCGGGTGTTAACTCCTTTTAATGTCGTGCTTTCAAGATAATAATGTTAGGGCGTGGTTTCATATATGAAATAATCCCTAAAATATACGATTCTTTGGTTAACGTTGTCTAGGAGATTATCGACCATGATGTTATTGCCCTGATCAAGCAAACAATTCAAAAGTATTATATTAATGGATGGAGTTACTGAGATCTGAGCAAAGATATATAATAGAACGACACTATCTCCGGAATGTAAAATATAACAATTTAATCAGCTGCATAGGCAAAATGAAATTAAACATATTTGAATGATTCACTTTCTCTTAGAGACAGAATTATAACAGGCATGCTAAATGCACCAGCCCTTCTGTCATACCTAGAAACAAATTTCATCATAATATCGAGTGACTGAAAATTGCCGGCATGTCAGCAGAACTTGACTCTCTCTCTCTCTCTCTCTCTCTCTCTCTCTCTCTCTCTCTCTCTCTCTCTCTCTCTCTCTCTCTCTCTCTCTCTCTCTCTCTCTCTCTCACACACACACCTGTTCCGGTCCTGAACCGTAACTTCGTTATATAATGTTATACAGTGCAAAGTTATGTAACTATTTTATCTTCATATTAATAAAACGAAACGTAAGTATTGTCAGCTGTTTCTTTTATGACGTCAATCAATATCCCCACATTTCTTAGTTCATATATCATCTGTTCGCAATTCAACAGACATAATCTACGGTAAATTCGCATGCAGATACTGATACACATTCGTAATTAGCATCGATTTAATGTCTCTCTAGTCGCTACTCTCATTCCTAACTGGGATAATGACATAACTAGACCATGTTGCTAACTATTACATCTACCGCAACTGCAAAGTACAGGCTGAACTATTTGGGGCATCAGTTTAATGTGTCTCTAGTGGATACTCTCGTTCCTAACTGGAATAATGACATAACTACATAACTAGACCATGTTGCTAACTATTACATCCACCGTAACTGCAAATTTCAGGCTGAACTATTTCGGTCGATACACGTCGAATGTCTTGGTTAAGAACATTTACAACTTAATTACATACATGAAATAATGGATTTAATATTGTCTTTAAATACATTACCTTCTGACCAGCGATTCATTGGCATTGACGTAGTAAAATCGATACAAAGTGCTATATATTCTTTAAGACAGATACATTATTTTTCACTATGCGTATCAGAACAAAGCATAATATTCCTACAATACATGATTTATATTACATATAAACTACTAAACCAGAACAGATTTATACCAATTAAACTTTGTATTTCATTCTTGCAATGCATGAATCGTAAATCAATCGAAACAATGCATACACAATTAACATCTGAGCGCAAGGAAAGATGAAATATGAATTTTAAACGGATAAATTCAACCGAAATTTAAAAAATATTGCTGTGATTGAGACAATACATTATGCTTTTCTGAGACGTCTTCCTTTTCTATGAAGCCGAATCTCTCTTTCCGTGTCTCTCAACCTTCCCGACACTCGTCCCCTGGACAATGTTAACGAGGAAAGTAATGTTTATTAATCACAGACCCTTCTTCCCTTTCCACATAACAATCTGCGCAAGGAAATTATTGGAAACCTTACATTTCCTCTGGGAAATATGCCCCCTCGTTTAGCTTAACCAGTCAGAATTTTCTTTCTCTAACTTCCAACATTTTAATAGTGCCATCGAAGTCACTATAATACGCTCTAGTCCTCTTTTAATAGTAATTATTATGAAATATATCAATTTATGACACCTGTTTTAAATATATCAAGATTTCCTAAATTATATATCTACTATGCCAATTCTTCTACATGACTATATTTTAACATACCTGTCAGACCGTTGTCCTACATTTCCTAATTAAAATGCAGTCATGCCACACAAAAGAAGTCAACCATTGCTAACAATTTATGGCGAGTCTAGATCCTACGTATTTATGAATGGTGACGTGCCACGCTGACCACGACGAATATGCTGTGAAAATATCTACAAACGTTTGCATCATTACACATATATTACGCCTTCTTATCAAATATATCTCACTTAACATGCTGTCACCTTTTCAAACATTATCGAAGTTTGTAAAGTTAGCGTAGAAATCAATATTTGTTATTCCTCGGTAAACATATGTCAGTGTTTAGTAAATAGTTCATATTTGAATCTGTTGACCATTGTAGTCACACATAATAATTTATTTTAAAACTGTGAGTACGCGTAAGAGGGGTAGTTAATTGGATTTAGCTGCGTTATCTAGGAAATGACTTTCCTCGATGCTATGATCCGGTGTAAGTGAATAGATATAATATCAACGGAGAACTGGGCAAGATTATTGGGAAGAAATAATGCAATATGAGGCTCTTTAGATAACAATAAAGAAAACAAACAAATTTAATCAAAACAAGCAAATTGTGGTAATTTCAATTCATCTTATGTTAGGTCAACATAATTTAATAGCAGTGTCTAATTTGGATTTATGTCATCATCATAAGGAGTGGTGAAAATAGCGCAATGTCCACGACTGATTGCATCACCTTCTTCTCGACCGTGTTCCAACGGTACCTATTTTCTCGAATCTTTATACTCCGACCGCTTCATCGCTTTCTGGACCTCTCAGTCCTTTATTCTAAACTCGTCACTTCTCCTTTTCCCGGACGTCACCCGTCACTTCTCTTTTTTCTTGACTTCCGTCTTCGGACTGTCCCGTCTCACTCTCTCTCGGAAAGCTGTTTCCTTAAAGAACAAAAGTATCCTTAAATCGCTATATGTACCACTGTCTAGATGTACATATAATTCCTTCAGTTACATTACTCAGAACTAGCTATCCAGACTCTGCATAAACTCTGACTTAATATGGTAGTACCTTACCCTCGCTTCTATACGACAAGTCATAACTTACCACGTGCGCGGTTTATCTAAAATTACCACGTGCTGCTACATGTTCAATTACTATTGCATACAATTCACAGATCCTTAACCTACAAGACTATTTAAACATTCATATAATGCTATGAAATAATAGACATATGAAAATTTGAATCGCATGCAATCAATTCTACCAATGATCTAATCAATGTAAAATTAAATTTATTAATTGCATAACAACTCTAGCATCAACACATTCCATTCCATGAAATTGAATAAACGATACATAATATGGAACCTATGGAACCTAGGCATATGAAACACATTTGCATAAAACAAAAGTACAAAAAAAATAATATGTGAAATTAAAACTGCTTCCTTTAACACTTTTGTCTTAAAATGGCGCGTCCTAGCACTAAAACCTGTCTTTTCTCACAAGAAAGACACTGGTTCCATTCTTGTTTAAAGAGGGAAAGCATTATTCTCCTTAGGCTTCCTCGGAGTGAACCTTTTCATCTCAGGAAATTTCGGACTAGAGAATTTTGACCAAGGCTGTCAGTTTAAATTCAAATTACTTCCAAGGTGTAGGCCTTAATTTCACCCTGACCAATGATAATCAGTGGTTTCTAAAATGTTCCTAAGATAATATTTCTTTCTCAGTCAGAATCTATGAATTACGTTATATAATATTTACCGTTGAAGAATGACTAGTTGACATGGATCGGTATTTCAGCTGTCTCTTTCTCAAAACCGTGCTAAGATATTCCGGTCAGCTTCATTGAGTCGGAAAGCTGGCCCCTTTGAAGTTTTAACACTGATATGGAAGAGATGAATCTGAAAGGTCGAAGTGTTATAGAATCTTAATGCACAATGCATTCAACTTTAAGGTTCAATGCTGTTCGAAATTCGACATGTTACAGTACGTTTGCGACGATACCTCCAGGTGTGTAAGTAACATCATTTTAAATTTTATATTTCTATTATTTTGCAAAAATCATATAATCGGTTACAAATATTGAGGACCACCTAGCAGAGGGGTCTATCATGACCAAATGTGATATAATAATAATAATAATAATAATAATAATAATAATAATAATAATAATAATAATAATAATAATTATTATTATTATTATTATTATTATTATTATTATTATTATTATTAAACAAAATCAGTTTAATGCATTAACTTTCTTTCTGGTCCAGCAAAACAAGTCATTTTAGGACAATAAAAATTAGCAAATTAAATAGATATATTTTAATTGCAATATTTTAATTACTGCATAAAAGAGAGTGCTTTAGATTTAGTGATTGTTCAAAAAATTATAATGACTTTAAATTCGACCAAGTTTAAACTTCTAAATAAGGTATGGGAAATGTTTGTGAAATTGACAGAGAATATGAATATATTGCAAGTTAATAGCAAATTGATAAATATTAAGTTTGCTGCAAAGTTATAAATTAATGTAGAATACACTTCAACATCTTGGATCAACATATAACTGTAGTGATCGATAAATCGGTGCTCGTCAAATTTTATCAATCTCCGGTAAACTATCGCTTCCTGATTATGTAGCTTTGAGATCATTGAGATCAGCAAACACACAGAGAGACATTTGGTTTACACATGATGTTATCAGGATAAACTTCTCATAATTATGTTGAAATTGATGCTTGGTCTGATTTAAAGGTTTATGTACAATCATGAAACTTTATGGTAGTATTTACAACATATGAATGTAAGTTATGCATTTAAAATATCGTCTCGCATCATTGTATCTATGAAACTCAATGTTGCATTTCCTAGCTGATTTAAGTCCATTTGAGTCATATAAGTAGAAGACAGAATGGTAACTGTAGTTCGTGAGATCTTTAGGTAAGAAGGATAACTGTAGTTCGTGAGATCTTTAGGTAAGAATGATAACTGTAGTTTGTAAGATCTTCAGGTAATGCAGTGAATTGTTGAAATATGTCTGAAATATGTCTGAAAATGTCTTACCCAAACTTGGGTATAATCTTTCAATAGTCAATGTATTGAATATTTAATAATGAAATTGCAGATTGAGCGGGTGACTGGTTGATCATTTATATTATAGAAATCTGTTAATAGGTAACCATTGTCTTTAAAAACGATTGCAGCTAGTACCTTCACTCTTAAAATAAAGACGGGACATCGTGTAATTTCAGTTTTTTAATAACGAATTCTAGCCGACACACAGTAAACATCTCATTTTACTCTCGATATTGTCTATAACGTTCCGAGCAAGGTCTGAAACTGAATATATGCTAATTGTGGGGTTTTGTTCACTACAGGACTCTATTTAATAGTCTTATTACACTGATTTTAGATTGATTGTTGGTTCAGATATTGTAGTATTCTGAATTTAAAGCGAATTTTGAAGCGAAATAATATTTACGTTGTTTACAGTTTTGCACCGGTGTCGCAGCCTGTGAAAAAAAAAATTGTTGAACTTTCTTGCTACATAATGTCATTGTTATAATCTACGACAGGAGCATGCGTTACAAAATGACCTTATTCAAAATGCAATTCTCTCAAATGCATGAGCTTGTATCCTTCTTTATTCGTCAATGCGAAGTATTTCTGTAAAAATTATTAAGTGCATACATAACTGTCAGATGTAGCTTCAAATTAATGTCTTGGATAATAAGTATTTTGTATAGGCACCTCTCTCTCTCTCCGTCTGTCTGTCTGCCTCTCTCTATGTGAATGTTTGTCTGTCTGTCCGTCTCTTTTTCTGTCTGTCTGTCGTTCTATCTGTCTGTGTTTCTGTCTCTCTGTCTCTGTCTCTGTCTCTGTCTGTCTGCCTGCCTGCCCCCCTCTCTCTCTCTCTCTCTCTCTCTCTCTCTCTCTCTCTCTCTCTCTCTCTCTCTCTCTCTGAGATACATTGATATAGATAAAGTAGGTCGGCAGACGTTTCCTATGAAACATTTCTAAATTGTATGGACCTCAGCAAGTTTGTACATGTATTTCTAGCTAAGGATCATCAACATTTAGCAAGTGAACCGATATTCTCTATTCAGGTACAGATTATCCGAAATTTCGATTGTGGTTTAGAAGAAACAGGAGTATCGTACATTCCTAAACCGCCTGGTAAATTTCAAATAGATTCATCTCCCTCAGTTCATCGTCGAGTCAATCAAGCAAGTAATTGTTTTCGTCAAGAGGAGATTATTAATCTTGGCAACGTTGGGGATAGTAAGTAACATAAAAGCTCTTTCAGATATAGTTATTCACAGTGTTATGGTAAGACTCTCATAATAGTAATGTCAAGGATTTTTGGCTTTTACACACGTAATATATTGCAAGTGTACACCAAAGTAGGATAAAGCCTTTATCATAATCCTTTTATTTTTTAAAACTAAAATGCTTATTTTTTTTTATTACTATTCCCTATGCCGCGTTCCAAACTTAGCCTGAAAACGAACCTTATTACGTACGTATTTTAGGAAACGTAATGCAAAGTGTCGCTTACCTTCAGTGATGTCAACAAAATAGTTCCAAATTAAACAGATATTTGGAAAACAAAGTTCACTGATATATATCTTCCCATTATTTACTAAATGTCTCACAAAATATGATATCCTAATCCTTTTTTATATAGAAAAAAAGCGGGCTCTGCGGGTTTTTCTGGATTTGAGGAGTATGCCAAGATTTAACAAACTACAATTTCCTAATATGGTCCAGACGAGTAGAGTTACAAAAGCATCCACAAAAATTATAGTTAATAAGGACCAACAGAGAAGTTGAATCTTAACGTTAGATTGCTTTCTGTGCATAGTCCTTTCATACAAGAGTTAATTTTTGCTTTTCTTTCTTTTCTATTACGCTCTCGTTTTCGTAAAGATGCGTGTTGCCTACATGTCCGATCCCGCGAGGTTACACATATACAGTAATTGGTGCTAAATCTCAGCTTTTATTGTTGCGAAGATAAACCATTCTCTTGTTGTCTATCAAACTTGGGTGTGTATTTAACCTTGCTGTCACTATGGCATTCAATGGCACCATTTAAAGGAGAAAGTCATTAAACGAATTTCTTCGTCTCCTCGTCGTCGTCAAGCATTTACCTCAGAAATTACGTGGAGTAGATTTTGAATACCTAATCTTAGCTCTGGGTGTCTTTTCTGATAACTTGAGTATTCATATCTTTAAATGGTGATTATTCACTTAATGTCCCTATTCGAAAAATACACGAGTTCAATGTCAATATTAATGTACGTAACGTATTTGTACGAGGTCAGCCAAAGGTGAGATCAGATGTAAACCAGATTGAGTGTCGCATTCTATGATGTCACAAAGAAAGTGCCGCGTATTGAATAAAGACTCATTGAACCAACCCCTGCACTTATTGTGATTACATCCTACGTCCATCATTCTTGACCCAATTTAGTACCAGTCTGCCATTGTAAACGTCTATAGTGATCGATAAAATTTAGACTGGAAGTTCTGTGATGACAGTTAAGACATTCATAAAAAAATCTCATTGAATGTTAAATCGTAGAATAATTCATACTTTTTATTTAAAATTTTGAAATACTATTCTATTAAAGCACACCTCTAGGATGCACACTTTTAGGAATAATATATTGCTGTATATCCTTCAGGAATAAAACGATGACGTATACCCTTTAGAAATATTGCATTGATGTATACCTTTTGGGAATACTACCTTGATGTATACCCTTTAGGACTACTACTTATATGTATACCCTTTAGGACTATTACTTATATGTATACCTTTAAGGAATACTACTATAATGCATAATTTTGCTTTAGGTACTACGTTGATGTATATATTTCATTTATACTATATTCATTATACCTTTCATGAATAATACTTTGATGTACACCTTTAAGATAAATTACTTTGATGTACACCTTTAAGATAAATTACTTTGATGTACACCTTTAAGATAAATTACGTTGATGTATACCCTTTAGAAATACTACGTTGATGTATACCCTTTAGGAATACTACGTTGATGTATACCCTTTAGGAATACTGTTCGATTGTGCCTTTTAGGAATAATACATTGATGTATACCTTTTATGAATAATGCGCTGATGTATACCTTTCAGGAATACTACATTGATGTATACCCTTTAGGAATACTACATTAGAATATACCTTTTAGAGATACTACATTGATGTATACCCTTTAGGGATGCTACATTAGAATATACCTTTTAGAGATACTACATTGATGTATGATGTGTAGGAATACTTTATTGATGCATACCTTTTATGGATAATACATTGATGAATACATTTTATATATGATGAACACCTTTTATAAATTGCTATCTTGACGTATACCTTTTAGGAATAATACTTGATGTATACTCTTTGGGAATACAACATTTATATATACCTTCTAAAATACATGTTGATGTTTACCCTTCAGTAATAATACATTGATATATACACTTTAGGAATACTACATTGATGTATACATTTTAGAAATACTTTATTGATGTATGCCTTTTTGGAATATTACATTAATGTGCATCTTTTAAGAATACTACATTAATGTATACCTTTTAGGAATACTACATTGATGTATACCTTTTAGGAATAATACTTGATGCATATTCTTTAGGAATACAACATTTATATATACCTTCTACAACTACTATATTGATGTTTACCCTTCAGTAATAATATATTGATATATACACTTTAAGAATACTACATTGATGTATACCTTTAAAAATACTTAATTGATGTATACCTTTTAGGAATACTACATTAATGTCTACCTTTTAGGAATACTACATTAATGTATGCCTTTTAGGAATACTACATTAATGTATACCTTTTAGGAATACTACATTGATGTATACCTTTTAGGAATACTACATTAATGTATGCCTTTTAGGAATACTACATTGATGTATACCTTTTAGGAATACTACATTAATGTCTACCTTTTAGGAATACTACATTAATGTCTACCTTTTAGGAATACTACATTAATGTCTACCTTTTAGGAATACTACATTAATGTCTACCTTTTAGGAATACTACATTAATGTCTACCTTTTAGGAATACTACATTAATGTATGCCTTTTAGGAATACTACATTGATGTATACCTTTTAGGAATACTACATTAATGTCTACCTTTTAGGAATACTACATTGATGTATACCTTTTAGGAATACTACATTAATGTCTACCTTTTAGGAATACTACATTAATGTCTACCTTTTAGGAATACTACATTAATGTCTACCTTTTAGGAATACTACATTAATGTCTACCTTTTAGGAATACTACATTGATGTATACCTTTTAGGAATGCTGCATTAATGTTTATCGTTTTATAATACTACATTGATGTTTACCTTTTAGGCATTACTACATTGATGTATACCTTTTAGGAATACAACATGTATATATACCTTTTGATAAATATTGAACTGATGTTTACCTTTCAGGCATATTACATTGATATATACATTTTAGGAATACTGCAGTGATTTATACCTTTCTGTAAGACAGTCGGCTCCACTTAACTGCACATCAGTTAACTGCACACTCCAGATAACTGCACGTAGTCACGCCGGTCCCGTTTTTTCCCAATGCTTTTCAATGGGAATAAACTTCGGATAACAGCACTTTGCTTAAATGCACACTCCGGATAACAGCACGATATATTTATGCAATTTTACTCCGGTTAACTGTACAATGTATAGTCATGATCAGTTATTGCAAGTCCACTGCTGTAGCGCTTCAAATAAGCCGACAATTAAGCCTGTAAATGCGACTTTGTAAATGATTGACATGTAAAGGACAGCATGGGAAACATTGCTCAAAATCGTTTGGGTTTTAATGATTTCAAAGCAACAAATGGATGGTTGGAAAGATGGAAAATGCGCAACGGAATTTAATTTAAACGACAACACGGCGAAAAACAGGATGCAGACTACTTTGGAGCTGAAAGGCTTTTTCTGTGGAAAATGACCCAACAATGTCTGACAGCAGTTTTCGATTAACAAGCAATCTATAGAATTTCTTGAAATTCGCTATAATGCCTTGATCCATTGGTTGAATCAGTGAAGTTGTGTTCGGAGAAAAGAAAACAAGCTTAACATTTAAGTAAAAGTTGAAAGAGTGGATTCTAATCATTCTTTAAATTTATTCTTCACATATATTCATGCCGTGCTGATTTAAAACTGTACTGTACCGTACTTCAGTTAACTGCACACTCCTGTGAACTGCACAGTCTCGTGACGGGCCCGAGGGTGTGCAGTTAGTTAACCGGAGTCGACTGTATTACATTGATGTATACCTTTTAGGAATACCCACATGAATGTATACTTTTTAGGAACTACATTGATCCATATTTTTTTGGAATACTTCATTCATGTTTATCTTTTTATAATACTATATTATGTTTACGTTTTAGGATTTCTACATTGATGTATACCATTTAGGAATGCTACATTGATTTATAACTTTTAGGAATACTACATGTATACCTAATTTATAAATACTCCATTGATGTATTCCTTCTAGGAATACTACATTGATATATAGCCTTTTGGAATACTACATTGATTTATGTCTTTCAGGACTGCTATATTGATAACTACCTTTTAGAAATACTTTATTGATTTAAACCTTTCAGGAATATAACATTGGTATATACCTTTTAGGAATACTGTATTGATGTATGCCTTTAAGGAATACTACATTGATGTATTCCCTTTAGGAAGGGCATATATCATCATCTTCCTTCGTACATGCATCACACAAACCTGCGCGCCTGTCCTTTACCATGGTCCTATTACGTTTTAGGGATGTAATAATGCAAAAAAAAAAACGCTTTAGTTCGATATTTTAAGATTATTATCTATTTGTTTGTTTGTTTTGTTTATACTAGCAAAAGCTCTATCGATTCTCTAAAAGTCTTTGTTAAATGAAATTATAAAACAGATAAACTAAATCTACAAGAAACACAACATAAAACCAAGAATTTAGAATATTTATGACTACGGCTCGATTAGAAACAATATTTACAAATTATGGATATCGCGCATTATTGGTTTGAAAGTTGGTGATCAAATGACCTACTTAAGAATTCGGAATATCATCTTCTCTATCCGAAGCAAGTCGAATAACGTTCGACTCTGAAAGATAATCGGAAATAATTAAAGTAATACTTCTCATATTGGCAAGTGTATGACGGACGGACATCCGGCTAGACGCGAGAATGGCAATCTTATAACATGATAGGTCTTGAAAATAACACTTGACGTTTCAACAGTCAATGAAATACCAGAACATGTTGTTTTTAACTGTCATGAAAAATTGAACAAATAGAGTTAATTGATATGCAACTTATGTTGGTGTTAGCGATGACACGTCATTTATTCATTCGTATACTATGAAGCTAGCATGTAATATTATTCACGAGCTTTAATGCAGTTTAAAATTACCATTGTTTACATGGAATAGTTTTTCATTGTACGCGATGTAAAACAAAACAAGGACGCTTCAAATGCAACACAATGAGGAGCAAGAGCTCTGTGTTAATAATAACCACCATACTGTTGCTAATAAAATCAAGAATAATGAAAACTAGTAATCAGAAATAATTGATTACATTATGAAAAATGAACAAATTCTTTATTTGAATAAACAAATCATGATATTATTTTATTTTTATTTTTGTGTGGATACCTGCTTGAAGTCCTCTTGATAAAGCTAAAAGATCATATGGTTAAGTTAAATGGAGCTAATACCGATAACCTTTTCCGGTAGTGGGGTTCGATTTGATTTGTCAAGATAAAGAATGTGTATGTAATACATAAGTTGTGTTACAACATTAATACGTATTTGATCAGTTAGCATACTGAGATAGAGTAGTCTTCGTTGATACATCTCACCTCATTATTTATAAACAGAACCCAAATAACACTCAGTGCGTGGGTCAACTCTTTCCACAGATGTTTCGTCTGTAACGGGGCAACAGCTCAATTATTGCAGCCTCATAAGCGCATGCGTATACAAGCAAGAAGGTGCCAAGCGTAAATATAATCCTCAAAGATAAATATGTAACATCTGTCAATCCACCGCATGTTTCATACAAACCCGGCTGACAACTCATCCGGAGGTAGCTTGAGTAAAAATCTTTACAAAAGACGGAGTTTCTTATGAAATTTCACTTACAGAAATATGTTTCTCAAAACTAATATATTTAATCTCCTTCTGGAGGTAACACAATATATAGATAAACCATTCAAAGATCTTCACGTTAAATATTTTCTTTGCACAAATGACATAGTATAAAATGTATTTGTTTACATATACAATTTAAAGACTTGCGCCTAATAAAATAAAGCGATTACATCCTATCATTGTGTATTTACATATGCGCTACGTGGCTCGAAATTTGTGTTACATGTGATCGCATAGACATGTAAGAATAGTTACACATCGGTTCTCTTCATAAATTCACATCACATCAACAGCTACAGGATGTGGTCAAATTAGGACAAATAGTTTATGTACATTTGACCCAAAATGTCCAGGACACAAATAATCAGATGATAGATTTATCAGAAGACCACATGTCTGAACACTTAATAGTCAAACGCTGCCTATGTGGCCAAACGTCAGGTCTGTATGCATTATTTAACATGCAAATATGCCTATGTGGCCAAACGTCAGGTCTGTATGCATTATTTAACATGCAAATATGCCTATGTGGCCAAACGTCAGGTCTGTATGCATTATTTAACATGCAAATATGCCTATGTGGCCAAACGTCAGGTCTGTATGCATTATTTAACATGCAAATATGCCTATGTGGCCAAACGTCAGGTCTGTATGCATTATTTAACATGCAAATATGCCTATGTGGCCAAACGTCAGGTCTGTATGCATTATTTAACATGCAAATATGCGTTTTTGAATGTCTTATTACATTTTTAATCGAACGCATGAAGTAGACAATTTCACAGACTTCAAATAAACACAACTGGTAAGACGTCATGCTTATAATCAGTCAAATTATTTGAGTAGTTTTTTCTCTAGATTTCCATTTCATGAAACATGTACAAACAGTGCTTATTGACAAACGTGTACAAGTTAATTCGGATGATTTCTTTTGAAGCCGTTAAATTTGTATTGGAATTTACTTTCACTATTTCGTGCTTTTTTTTAAATCCTCTCACTTCAACAGAATTAGAATCATTTTGTTGTAATTCTTCGAAACATCGTTTTATCGAAGCATTGAATTTAAACACGGTAAACGTTTTATCTTAGAAATAAATTGCATTGTTGTCTGCATATATTCATAGTGCAGTTATCTTCCTTAAATTAAATTGAAACAGCTTAAATATCTGTATGACTGAATACATATCTGTTATGTATATGTTTTTCATTAAATTCTATTATGTTCAAATTCTCATAGACATGCTTGTATACCGTTTTGCATTATTTGTATAAGCTTTTTAACAATCTACTTCATATTTTGTTTAATGCCGTCTCTTTTCGTCTGGAATGTCACTGATTATCCTGCAAGGATATATATCATATTCCAGACATTCATAATCTCAAAATGAAAGAAGACGAACACACACACACACACACACACACACACACACACACACACACACAATCTTAAAGGTTCCCCCCCCCAATACTTCTATTCATGTACTACTCTTCCTTTATTACTGAACATTTACTGGCATATTGTGTTGAGCATGTCCCCGATACTTAAGCTTAATCATATCCTTTCCATTTACGGGTGCAGACTTTAATCAATATTACGGGTACGTACTTTTATAGCTGTTTTTTCGTCTTGAAAATATTTTTAACTTTGTTTAATTCACAATAATTGTTTGTCGTGCACGGTCTCAATATCCTTTCTGTTCACGTTTTCCATACTCAATAGACAGGATCGTCTAAAATTGGTTGCCTTATTTTAAATATTTCTTCTTAAAAGCTTCGAAAATTTTGTAGTTTGAAATTTTATTCTGTTTCGATGATTTTAAATTTAGGCATCTCAAGTGTACATGTGCTCAGGCAAACCGAATATATTATTTTTCGGATTTCATGTTGAATGAAATACTTGCATATTCTAGTATTTAAGGTTGTTCTAAAAGTTGAAACCATTCTATTTAGATGCTCTTTTATCTAAGCAAGTTTAAAAGTATTCGATGAATTTATTTGTATCTGTTCGGTTTTGTATTCATTGTTTTAAGGACATCCTTTCTCTCATCTTCCTTTTTTGTGTTCATTTTCTCAGTCCAAGAGTACTTTTTCACCATTACAATATATATAATTGTACAGATAGCTTTTGCAGTACATTCTGTCGTGGTCAGCGTGACACGTAACCATTAAGATTGAGGTATGATCTAGGCTCGCAGCTCCTGATGGTTAACCTTTCGGAATAATTGGATCCGTTCTAGCAGTGAGTTGGAATAGACCGAAGCAACCCGGTGATGCTGAAATGCCGGCAATAAGAGTTCGATCAGTGACTTTATTACATGATTAAATTTGTTTTATCAGTAATGCAGAACGGCTAATTGAATTTGGTATACATTCTGTAACTCTATTTCAAACAGAAAATGAACCATTAATATACATGGTCAATTTATTTTTGTTTATGCAATTTATTGAATTGTTATATTTTAAGGGAGGGGTGGGGGCTCTTGTTTTATTCTATATCTCTGTTTCTTTGCTCAGAACACTTTTTTCCATCCATGAATTTCACATGATTTTATTGTTTACTCGATCCGGGCTATAACACCGTGATTGATTACCTGTTAGAGGAGAATGATAACAAAAATACCACAAAAGTGGGAGATCACTATATATATATATATATATATATATATATATATATATATATATATATATATATATATATATATATATATATATATATATATATATATATATATATATATATATATATATATAACGCCAGCTGTCACCTAAGTGACTAATTAAATTCATTTGCAGGGAGATCTTTTTTCATTTTCACCGTAGCTTGTGTGCTGTGTATATAAATTTCGTGTGTAATGTGTAGATAGACTGCTTGTGTGATGTGTAGATTGATTGCTTGTGTAATGTGTAAATAGGCGGAACAGTAAACAGTTTTCCATTAAATATATTTTCTTTTCATCTCCTTTGTTTTATTCCTGTATTTAACTGACATTTGTGCAAGAAACTAGAATTTTCCAGGATTGAAGATATCTTACAGATTGCTCGTAGTTTTGTACTGCAAATCCTGCTTTTGATGAATCTGACGTTCTATCCCTGCTGTCTCTGCTATGTCGTATCCGGCATCTTAATTACATCTGCTCGATAAATTGTCTATAGGGCGTTATCAGCAAGCCAACAGACCACTCTTCCTCAACTGGTATTTTCATTTTCAGCGATTTATAATGTTTTTTCCATACGCTTTAAACGTATGGCTGATTTCATATTTATGTAAAATTCTGCCATTCCTAAAGTGAATTCTAAAACATCTAATTAATATATCCGATGCTAGGCTCACAAACGTCCTTAGTGATAAAGTATCCGCGGCCATGTTGCCATTGAGACTGTCTAGGCACTGGTCAGTTGTAGTCTTTATCGTCCAGCTAGGAACCAATAACGTACAATCATGTACCCGAAACAAAGTTCTCTGTATAAATGTAAATATTTTTTTCTCTTGGAGTAGGAGGAGGAGGAGTTACATGTTAATAATATGCTAAAAAAAGCTATTTAATGTGTTCAATTAATTTAAGCCTAAAATAAGAAAGTATAAGTAACCATTACGATTGCATTTGCTTGATATTTTCTAGCAATCATGGAATTTAATTGCTAAGTAAATGGGACAACTAGACACACTCCTTATAGAAGTACATACTATCTAAATAATTATTTATTTAAAGCAATTGGGATTTCCACCCATATTAATTTTTACTTGAAGAAACGAATCATTCATTTCTAATTAACACCAAATGTTTCTGTGTGAAGAGTGAAATGAGATCTATTGCGATTAGACCTTTACTGGTTGATAAACCTGTCTTCTTCTTGTTTTTTTCTGCTGGATAACTCTTTATTTTTAACGGTTATCCTGTTTATTCTCTACCTTTCAACGGCACAGAAGGAGCTGCGGGCTCGACAGTCACGGCTGAACAAAGTATAGGATTTTTGAAAAGCGGCAGAACACCCATGCGCTTTTTCCACTAAATTATCAGCTAAATATTTATTCAACCATCTTGCAAACCTTTTTCTAAATCGTAAATCGTGAAATTATTTTAACAAAAGACACAAAACGTTTTGGTTATTATAATTTTGTCCGAGATATTTTAAACTATTCCAGAAACATCGAATAATAGTTTACGCCCGTAGGACGATAAATTAATTTTCTGGTCTGTTACATTTGGCGCTATCTTCGATCCAATTACCGAAATTAATGTTCCGTTTAAATATTCTTAGATCTTAAAATTGAGGCGTCTGAATAACAGCCATTAAAGTATTAAAATATAGAGGACCCTCCACCTAATTATCATATCAGGGATTTATAGATAAACTGATAATTATTAATGTGATAATTTTTAATGTCATGCATTCTTGATGGCAATAAACTCTGCTTTTCAAGAAATATACACAATATCTAACACTACAAAAGAAAATTTATGTAGCAGAAGTATCCACATTATATACTGCAGTCGTTATCTAGCCAGGTAAAACTCAAGTTGGATCAGTGTATTGGCGACTTCGGAGTTATTGTTTGCAAGAAGTGATCATACTATTTTATCTTTGTCAAAATGAATATCATCAAACATTCTTTGTAATATCGATGTCTTCACCAAAGTGCGGCACACTTCTCATTATTCAAATTGCAGAGATGAGGTGGTATTTAGACTAAAGTTGTTCTGTTGGGAAGTAAGTTATGGAACTATATGGCGATGTTTTATTTGAGAGAACGATGTTTAATAACATCAATAATTATTATTATTATTTCATTTGTTTCTTTACATTGTCAGAATCGTGCAATATGTTAAGATATTGCGCGTGCTTCTTATTGAAATCACATGAATAAAATAACTACTTTCTATTTGCACACAAACAATGGACGCAGACGCCAGCGCTTTTGATCTATTTTATTTGTCTGTGGATGAAGTATTCCAACTGTTTGAGCCAATTGAAAGTAGAGATGTCAAGGTTGAGAATGTGGAAGAATTCATAGACTAAAAATAGATTTCAACGAAGCAGGCGACTAAACGTGATATCAGAAATGTGCAGCGATGGCTGTGTGATAACAAATTTGGGAACAAATCATGTACACTCACATAGTAGCCGCTTTACGTTTTGATTGTTTAAATTTGCTTCTGAATGAACTAAAGCAGACGTTTCGTGGACTGCTACATATCAGCTGCTTTGCCACATTCCGCGTTAACTTTCTTGATACATATGTTTCGAATTTAGGCGGGTGATAGATTTCATAACATTGCTGGGCTTCTACAAATAACATGCAAGTGACAAGGCATAAAGTGTATTCTTTAGCTGGTAATAAGAAATGCAAAAATATACTCGATGATGTCCGGTGCTAAATTTTTGCATTTAAAGCGATTAAGGGCTTTGTTTCTTTAATGGCAATTTTGCAGTTGTCAGTCCACCACGGCACACTAGTTTTATTGTTTTTTTCCATTTGGTTTCGGTATACCTTCTTTCGCTGCTTCATATATTGCCTGGATTATGTTACTGTAGTGTTGTTTGGTACCGTTACTACGTAGTTCGTCTAGTTGAGTTAAGCGTAATATACGTTGAAATATTTCACAATTGGCATTATCTGTTCTCCATTTCTGTACGTGCCATTACTGTTCTTGTGGGCATTGTAGTACTGTACATATCGGGAAATGGTCACTGCCTAGTGTGCTTTGTGATAACACTTCCCAATCTGTAATCTGTGCAAAAGTTGCTGTTGCTAGCAGCGATGGTGCAAGGCATTCTGGTGCCCTAGGCTAGATCAGATATCTGGCGCCCCACTTTTACTCACGCCCTCCCCCACCCGCCCATCATGAAATAAATCCTTAGCCCAGCGCTCTAGGCGATTGCATAGTTCGCCTCGCGGAAGCGCCAGCTCTGGTTGGTAGCGTTAGATCTATTGGCGTATGGTTTCCAGTGATTGGGTCAATTCTAGTAGATGTACCTGTGTTCAATATTATTAGATGGTTTTCCCTGGCGTAATTTTCTGATTTTCCTTCTTCATTCTATATGGGCGCCTCCCCATTCTACATGTAATTGTTTGGTGTTCTATCATATTTCCATGTAGGTCGATGTTGGTGTCTATTTCTGCAACATCTGTAATTGTGTTGTGTATATAGATGGCCAGTCTTCCTCCTTTAATCCCGTTGTTTCTGTATTTATGGAATTTTATATAGTCGCCTTTTATTTTAGGAATGCGTTTACTTATGTCTATTATAAGTGTCTCTTGTATGCATATGATATCAGGTTTGAATATGGGCATGTTCATAGCTGAGATCAGCTTACCATGATTTGTATATAACCCTCAACAATTGCATTTCCGTTTAATGCATTTTGTTGCGTTAGTTGTATCAAAGCCGGTATCCGTTGTATAAGCATGTGGTTAAGTATCGTTGAGGAAAATGCTTTTTCTAGTAGTCTAAAAGGTAATAGAAATAGCTCTTGTTATATTTATTTCATTATGATGAGTTTTTTTTTTTGTTGAATTACCTCTCTTTGCTCCTTGAAATATTGAGATGCTAGGTCGGGGTCAGGACAGTCATCGGATGTAGTATGAACCTCGTTTATGAGAGTTGTGTGTTGAGTTTGATGAAGTATGTGTTTGTTTGTTGTCTTCTGTCACTCTATGTTTGTTGTTTCTCGTTTCTTCTCTAGTGTGGTTGGTTGGGGTGCCCTGATTTTGTTGTTTTTTTTCTCATAAATGGTGTTGTTTGGAATCGATTGGTCGTTGCCCTATTTCCTTCTTGATTAGTTGGGGTCGATTGCGCTTTTGACGGGGCAAATTGCTGGCTATCTATCTTGAACCCATGAGCTGAGACCAGAGAACTATTCATTAGATTTTTAGAGAATGTGGACGCCAATCAATCGTCACACTGCCATGTTCAAAATGTCATTTCGAGGAGAGAACGCTATCTTTAATTAACTGTTTGGACAGCAGCCAGACGGAATATTAGGGCACAGTAAACGTTTTATTCAGGGTAAAGCTGTCACAATTGAACAAATGAAGAAACTCTGTAATTTTCAAACTACCAGGTCAAGCTGACCCCGATTTATTTTTGGCGCCACTGAGGAAGGGGCCGAGAAATTTGACTGATTGGTTATGCTAGTTAAGGGGGAGTGTTTCCCAACCCAGCGTAAAAAAGTGTTGTCCAACCAATCAGACAAACTGTTTTGGATCGACGTTTGCAGCAAAGGTAGTGTGACAATTCCATGTAATTTGTTGGTGTGATATATATAATGCTTTGCTGAATTTATTTGTATTTGCATGAATTTTGTTTAATACAATCCTATAATAAAGTGCTTTTTGAAGTATAACGGTGTGTATCAATAGGAAGTCGTACATTAATCTTTGGATAAGTTCATGAATTGCTTAATTTGTTGTCGTGTTTGCATAAACATTAGGTTTTAAGAATTGAATGCATTACTTTAATTAATATGATTACGAGAATCCGTGTGACTTCACCTAAATTAGAAGATTTCACGTATGATTAAGGGCGAGTGTGAAATGACGTAACTGATTGCAAATGTATATCATTTATTCGCTGTGTAACTTGAGGTTGGCTCAGAACCGCTAGGTCTTGTGTGGTCTGTGTTATTGAGTGATGTTAATGCGTGACAAATTAGCCATTTGACTAACTAGAATCATTAAAGGACATCATAAGTCGATTGATAGTCTAAGCATCTGTTTAGCACTGATATATTATCTGATAACGAGCAGGAATAATGCAAATTCCCCGGTATAATAAATAACAGGAAATTTAGGTGGTCTCTATTTATATTTATTTAAAAGGGAGAAAATAGCCCTGAACGTGCAATCTTGAGAAGGGAACCTGAGAGTTGAATCTAAACAGTGGAACCTGAAAAGTGGATTCTGAGACGTATTGTTGAGGGTGGAATCCTATGACGTAATCCTGCTACATATAGATACTAGGTTTCCTGGGATGGATTGTTTAGGGTGAAATCCGGAGATGCAGGAGTCTGAATAGCTACAGTGGAAGTCGAGCGAACCGAAGAACAGGTTATGAAATCAAGACGTTGACTTCGACTGTTCACTCAAACATATGATGAACTAAATCTATCAGTAAACATATCAGCTATTTTATTTAAATCCATTTGTGCTTTCCCTGTTTTTGTTTTCAAGAAGCTGAAATATTTTTCATGTAATGACTTCAGATAGTTGTTATAAGTAATTGATTAAATTGTTCGTTTACCTGTACGGTGGTTCGTGTTTGCTTGTTCTATATATCTGCTCAGATCTCTCTCGCGGTCATCTAATATATACTGAGTACCAAAAGAGGTGGGATATATAATAACATTATATACACCACCCCGTAACAGCGCTGTATTCGTCGTTTTTAGCATAGTCGTTGTTTGTGCAGAGTTAAAGTTTGTATGTTCTTTCTTGGCTTGGTTGTATGTGATTTGGGTGCTTTTCCTTTGCGTAAAAGTGTATCGGCATTCTACAGTGGATGGTGTATTTGCAGCTGAAACATTTGTTCTTTTTTGCAGCATATTGCCCTTTGTGTTGGCCTACGTATTTCTAAGATCTTATGTGATTTCTGCATCGGGAGGTGAAGTGACTGCAGCATTATCAATTGTTGCAAAAGTGGGTTTTTTGGTTGATATATATATATGTAGCTTTATTGGCTTTCCCTGTGGTCTACGCTTTATAATCTTTGGTGGCTCAGCAAACTCTAATAGTAATATTGATGTTTCTTTTCCTTGGCTGTTTCATAGTGTTCTTCTGTTTTTAATGTTATGGAACTTTAAGTCGTAATCCATATCTGACGTGGTTCTCCAGATGTAATTACCTGTCTGTTTTAAGATTTCTTTAAGTCCAGTGGTTGGTGTTGCCTGCTCTTTTTGTTTTTGGTTGGCCGTTGATGTTTTACTAAAGGTTGTTGTTGCGTTTGGATTATTGTCTTTGCCGTATCTTTGGTGGCCATTTTATGTGTTGCCTGGTGTCTTTTGATCATGACATTTATACATGCTATGTTAGCTATATCTAGGTATTTAGATATATTCAATATTGTCTTATGTGTACTGTTCCATTTTGTGTCCCCTGATGTTGTTGTGTGTTGGGCTTCTTGCAATTGCAGGTGCTGATGTTGTAACATCTGTAGTTGTTGCAGCTGTTGCTGGTGTTGTAATAACGGGTGTTTTACATTCAGCTTTATTCATGTCAGTGGGTGATGGTGTTGTTGTTATCATCATGTTGTCATTTTCCATTGCTTCTGGTGCCTTTTTAAATTGGAGACTGTTTGGCTTATATGGTTCAAGCGCGGACGAGATAGAAAACATCCATACGATTTTTGTTGGGTCCTACAGTTAAATTTTGGGTTATATAGTCGAGAATGCTGTCGATTTTGTACGCTTCGTCGTCTTCTTTGGTCACGCGTTGTAGCATTAGGGCAAGTAAAACGTTCATTTAACAATATGAGAATTCGGTGCTTCAGTTAGGCGAGTAACATTTGTCGAAAGTGCCAATGCACACCAAATCTCCTGTGGCTAATATTCCACATTTTTGGGGACAGCCTCCGTCAGAGACGCATCAAACAGGCGATCAAAAAAATAACAAACAACCCCAAACCAGTCACTTCGTTGCTGGGAGCAACATCTTGTGGAACACGTCCGATGCTCCGATGGTAAGATTGGTTGTAATTCTAAATCAAGTGGGTTAAGATGTCGATGTATTTGAGAGTGTGTTGATGAGTAAAATATTTCCACATGCGTTCTTTCAAAGTCCATTGAAAACATTCGCCCATGCTGGATTTTGTCTTAGGATTGTCCGTCGTGAAAATACGAATGACACGTTTCTTTAATTCTGTCTGGAAAGATTGGTTCTGAAATTAGGTACCTTTGTCGGCTGCCATCGAATAGGAAGACGACCACTTTATTCCAACATCAGTTTGAGGGTTCACATTAACTCGGTGCTCAAATTTGGCTTGACTGATTGATTAATTGAATTTTAACGGCTCACCAGCACTTTTAGGCTCTTTAGCGCCATGCAATAGGTTATATGTTTAAAAATAAGAAAGGTTTAATATCGACCAGCGATATAAAAAACCAAATAGTTAAATATAAAATGGTAAGATGTTGGTAACAGGAAAATATGAAGCTTCCCAATCAACGGGAGATGTAAATGGTGTATGTTGATGATAAGATGTTGTAAAAAAGAGGCGGTATTTGCATTAGATAAAAATGCTTGTAGGTGATATACAAGTTATAGTTTACAATAAAGATTTCCTTCCTTCAGGAAATCTTAAATACTAGTGATATGTATAGAATCAAAAAGTTCCTTCATGTCATGTACATTACAGTATTTATCACGCGTGGGTTGCAGGTCGGAACACTAGGTCATAAAGTGTTTAACAGTGAATGGTTCATTACAAGAAATGCACTCTGGTGGATCTTCACCTTTTAGTATGTGGGAGTGGATAATGTATGTATGACCGATTCTGATTCTTGCAAATGACAACCTCCTCTTTACGGATAGTTCTGTAGGAAGGAGTACATTCTCCCAAGGTTGGTTTGATGGCATGAAGTTTGTTATTGACTGCATCATCCCATGACACCTGCCACTTCTGACGTAGATACTTTTTGATACAAGGTTTAAAATCAGTAAACGGTGATTTAAAATCCGATGGTTCTTGGGATAGAGCCATCTTAGCAGCCCGGTCTGCTTCTTCATTACCTCTAATACCAATATGGCTAGGTAGCCAACAGTATACTATATTGTAGGAGGTACTAAGCTCCGAGTTTTTGAATATTGACTAATAATGGATTATCCAGTTGTCTTTTGTGTAGCGACTGAAGCACTGATAATGAGTCACAGAAGATAATGCTATTTGAAACGCGTTTCTGTTTGATAAATTTCAGAGCAAGGTCTATTGCTCTGACTTCCGCTGAAAATATGGACGCATCGTTTGGCAAGCGCACTTTGGTTATGTGTTTGCCACTAACGAAGGCTGCAGCAGCCTTTTCATCAACCTTTGATCCATCAGTATAAAATTTAGTGTAATTTGTAAAATCGTTGAGAAGTTCATGATAAGAGGTCAGGAATATGACAGGGTTTCTCTCAGATTTATTCCCATCGTGTAACCTAAAAATCACTTTGGGTTGCTTAAGGAGTCAAGGTGGTGTTTTCGAGCCAAACGTTTTCTGAACTGTAGAGAGATTACTTTTGATATTGTCAAGTCTAGCAGCAGAGAGGGTGAATCCTACAACGTTTTTAGACAAAATTTTGATTGAATCCTTAAAACGAGCCTTCCTACGATCAAAAAAAAATGTCAGGGGCAAACCCTACAACGTTTTCAGACAAAAAATTGATTGAAATCTCCCTACGAAATCATTTTAACTAAAAAAATGAAAAGGATTTTTTAATCAAATTTGGTCGCAACTTGTTGTCATCCACCCTCTCTGCTGCTATGGGTTAACAAAAATAATAAATAATTTGATCGAGTCTTTAGGATGAAAATCATTTATGATTTTACAAACAGACTAATCGCTAACACCTCTTCTTGTAAATCAATCAGATTATTTGACTGGTCGGTGAGTTTGAAATTAATTCTGGTTAATGAATTATTATGGCATCGCATATAGACAGGATTAATTGGGTTTTCAATAATTAGGAATCCTGGAGGAGCTGTTGGTGCAAATGAATAAAGAATATATCCTTGCTGAGCTTGATTTGATCGTTCGAGATTAATTTGATAGCTTCCTTCGATAACATCACACACTAAATTGAGCGCAATCACCGATGAAATATTCACGTTGAACGGAGCGATATGCCTACCGCCACCGTCTGGGTCATTATTGTGTTTGAGGATTTTTATTTCTGGTGATGCTGTTTTTTTCCATGCATCATGAATTATTTTAAAACCAATATCGATGGTGTCACTGAGAAGTTTTTTTAGTTCCGGTACGTTATATCCTGGTAGTTTAAATGTTGGGATATCTTCAACGCGGATTTTATATTGATTTGCAAATCCTGTTCTCGACGTGGGGTTTTTATCATCGAGTATTACTTGAATAATTTGTGAATTAAATGTTTCCATATCGTCGATAATTTTATTGCATGTTTCTACGACGCTGATAAATTCATCTCGGCTGAGAGAGCCGGATTTAAGAGATATTAACAACAGCGATAAATCATTATTCATTGCTGTGAAATTTTTAATGATTTCAGGTTCGTTAACAAAATTATATTCCTGCAATGGTCCACCCTCCGCCCTATGTTCGTATGCTAACCCAAAAAACTCTATAAATATGTTGTATTTTTTATAACTCCTTATTGGATTTTTAGGTTTTATCCTGTCTGTGACATAATCAGTTTTTTGTGGTTCTGGTAAATCAACGGTTTCCTCCAGAGTTTTACTCTGGGGCGGTAATTCAGGCCATCCTAGTACGGTTCTTATTGAGCTTTGATAGATATCTACTACGTATCCTTCTGTGCTTATCTCAATTGCGGATGATAGCGTCGGTTCATGAACTGTTATAGCGATTTTTGACTCTACTCCAGTAATCGATTTTATTCTACGCGCGAATTCATCATTGATTTGTTCGATTTGGTATGACCCTGTTGGTATCGAAACGACGTTCCAGTCTGGGGTTCCGTCGTCTTTATTCTTATTTGCAAACACCAGTGAATTATTGGGTTGTTGACCACCAAATGATTTTGATCTGATATTAGGCCAACTGTGATACATTCGTAGTTTTGCTAGCGCTATCTCCTTCACTGGGACCGGAGAGGGGAAATTCACACTAAACTCGGGTTTCGTAGATGTTATTGATATCATACTCGTTTGTACTGGGTTCGTGTTCTCCACTACTCGTTGAAGTAATTCCTGCTGTGTCGTCATTGTTATTATACTCATGATTTATTTCTAATTTTGGTATCGAGGAATCATAAATACTGACCATCACTGAGAATTCACAATCTGGTAATGTTGATATTATTGAGATCATTTTGTTTTTTGGGTTCGTGTTTTCTGATTCCATCGGTGTTGTCATTGTTATTATACTGTTGTTGTCGCTCTAATTTCGATATCGCGGAATCAAAAATATTGACCATCGCTGAGAATTCACTATCTGATATAATCGTATTATCGAGTGACGACGATATCATCAGGGATAACTGCGAATATGCGGTTGATGCAATATGAAATTGAAGTAAGTAATTCTGCAGTTTACTCTGGCTGCATGATGATATCTTTTTTGCTATCCCGGTTAATATACCCCCGATTGTAGCCACCGCAGAAATGCAAATTGGAACTACGACCGGGGCAATCATTGTAACAGATGCAAGTATTATTCCGGCACCAGTGAGAACGCTTGACACCGAGTATATAATAACATCAATTGTGGTGATTCTTCGTCGGTATTTTTTTATTTTTATTTGATATTCCTCAGTGAGGGTTTTGAGTCTATTTTGAAATTCTCTGACCTGATCATAGCGACATTGCGTCGATGACAAAGTCATTGTTGTTTATTTTAAAAACACTAGCGTTTTCAATTGTGAAATCCTTTTAATTTATTTACTTAACTCCGCTACGAATTCAACATACCACGTTATTGAAACCCTAATCAAACTTTTATCAGTATATGTTATAGTGAACTTTTCAGTTGTATCCTTGTCGATGATCGTTGAAATCGTATTGTTGACCCCGGATGAACTCGACGATGATATATTAAATTGAGTTAATGGTGTTACTAGTGTTAATCGATAAATACCCTTAACGGTTGCAGTGATATCTAATTTGTTGTTTGTAGGTGTCCACTCAAATGATCCGTGTTGGATTGTATATACTACGTTATTGGTTTTCTCATGAGGAATTTTTGTTTTTTCAATGATTGTTATCATCCTCGAAAAATCACCTTTGACGGCTTCGATGAAGTTTTTCGTCTCATCGATGGATTTTTTAATATCAGGGAGTTTTATTTCAATTTTATCCAACGTGGTTCCAATAAATTTATCCATGATGTTTCTACGAAAAATTGAAAAAAATTTTCCGTTTTCTTCAATTTTAGATTCAAGTGTTGTTAGTACAATCACAGAATTGTTTACCACATCGCTGAGAAGTTCTAATCGATCTGTAATCGTCGAAACGAGTACACCCGGTTTTAGTTTACCCTGATCGGAAAATAACGCGATAGTATCCTCGATTGCGTTTTGTTGTTTCACCAAAATATCATCCAGAGAAATATTACTGGTTTTCAATTTACCCTGATCGGAAAATAACGCAACGGTGTTCTCGATTGCGTTTCGTTGTTTAACTAAAATATCATCCAATGACACATCACTGGATTTCAATTTACCCTGTTTGTCTTGAAATACAACTATTTCATTAGGATCAACATTTGTTAAGTTCAACGTCTCAGCTATTTCATCTTTGATTAGTTTTTTTACATCTTTGACAGAATCAGGTGGTGCAGTGCCATCGGGTTTGGGTTTCAAAGATCTCCCCCAAATATCAATCATGTTATTGTAAAACTCTTTCTCTCTCTAAAATCGTTTTTGACGACTTCGTCGTTGCCAGCGATTACTAGTGTATTCATTCACGACAACATGTGGTGGTTTTCCGCTTGGGTTACTCAAGGAGTTAGAAATAGCGTCAAGGACATTTAATACTTCGCTGCCACATATTGGTGGGTCATTCATTTGTTGTGTTGGTAGCGTAGAATACCAAGTCTTCATTGGAAGGGTTTTTATATACCGCATAAACTCTTTTGGTGGGGCTAATCCATATGAATCGAAATAAACAATCCCACGTGGATCAATAGCGTATGCAACCCAGTGAGTTCCAGGTCCGGTGCTGTTATCTAAATTAATGATTCCGGTTTCAACGCTGTTTGGTTGATGTGGTAATTGATCTTTCATAAAGACACCTCTGAAGTTTTTAATCGCGAGTTTTTTAGACGCATCCATTAAATCAAAATTGGACATGGGAACCATAGGTTCCTCAATTAATAAATCGTTCCTGGTAGTCTCAGGCCTGATCCGTGAACGGATCTCCCGCTGTACCACGAATACGGGGTTCCTGGTAGTCTTAGACCCAATCCGTGAACGGATCGTCCCTTTTTTTATATCCTTTCCCAGTTGCTTTCTTTAGTGCCATTCCTGCAGCAGTTCCAACGGCTCCTAACGCTGCTGCTTTAGCAACCGCTGGGGCTGCTGCTGCAATTAGCGCTGGAATCGCAGCTAACAACGGAAATATACCGCCTGTTTTAATCATATTTTTGATAGCAGCCGCAGAAAGAGTAATCTGAACACCTTTTTTGGCTGCAAGTGCATCATTGAAATGTTTCACCTGACGAGTTGTCAGCGATAGTTTATTTGCACCACCAGTCATTTGGTTGGGTTTCAACGTGATTGTGGTTCCACATCGCTTAACCGATTCTGATTGCAATTTTTTTAATTGACCGGGAGTTAACGTAACACTAATAACACTATATGACATTATACATAATAGATTGATTCTAATTCAATGAAAAATCAATCAAAGATTTTCTACTGGTGCATCTACCACTCTCATTCTTCCTCCAACACCTTCGAGTAGCATTGATTTGTCGCTGAGAATGACAGCAACCGCTCTATAATTATCAATAGCATCAGGCTTATCTACATTAGCTCTAAAGTGTATATCAACGACGGATTGTCTTGTTAAATCGAGATGTTCCAGTGAGAAGTAATAGATCGGATATAGATTTTTAAAATCAAATTGTGATATTTGCAAACCAGTATCAACATTTTGATCGCGTGCCATAAATGACAACAGACGATGATAAACTCGTGCAATATGATTTTCTTTGTAATTAAGTTGTATATCCTCGGATGGTTCCTGTTGGCCATTTATTCTCAGTGAGACGTCTTTCACACCTAATTGATCAAATATCATATGACTGTAACGTTGATCTCCAACTCTTTTATTATCTTGTAACGCTACAAATATATGACGTGGCGCAGTAACACCTTGTTTTGATGCTAGATTCCACGTGAATAACCCGTTGAGATTTGATTGTTTAACATCTGTACTCACGGTTAGCCAACTCAACAACGACTTTCCTCCTTGGTCCATAAATGATAGTAATCGTTCTTCTGCGGTGATTGCTGGAGTCAACACTGGCATCCACAATGATATTTTTGTTAATTTGACTTTACCGGCATCATCATTTACATGATCTGCAGCTGGGTTTGCTGGAATCCTCCAAATTGCGTCATTATCATCACCCTTTCGTACAAGCGATACTGTATGCTTCGCCCCATAAATAACTTTTCGGACGTTTCTACAGAATCCAAATATATGATGTAGTGGAATCGCGCATGAAAATGATTTACGCTCTCCTTGCAACATTGCGTTTCGTGTTGCGGCTCCTAGATTGAAATTAACGTCGTTGTTTATAATCATATCCTCGACATCAACATCAGCATCACCAGCATGTTTTTTTGGTCGTCTTATAATAAATTGATTTCCTCCAGCGGTATTCTTAGCATCTTTTGCAAACATCATAGAGGGTCCTGCTGATCTTGTATAATCATCGGAATATCTCGCTAACCCGATTATTGTTGTAGCCACATCAACGTCACGATCTATGGACTCAATTTCTTTTCCATCAATGAGATATCTAGCACTCTCAAATAACGCCATAATACCATTATTGACAAAACCGACTTGAATACCAGCTGGATACTCTGTATCATTTGTTCTTATAATCTCTCCTTCTACTTCAATAAACGCTTCACAGGGCAAAAAGTATTTACTGGTATCATGGACTTGAAGTTCAATTCGCGATCGACTATTTGCGTCTATTGCATGATAGGCGTAATATTGATAATCGCGTACAGAATCATCCTTGCCAACTGGGGCGTCTATATCAAACGCCGGATCATGTGATTTTTTGAACATTTTATTCTATTTATCAGAGTCTAAATCGTGAAATCATAAACGATTTTCATCGACGTAGTTTTTTAAAGCCGCTTCCTGCTATCATATTTGCAATATTGCTTTGGTCCCCTTGATTTATCAAGGGAGTTAAAGCCATCGACGCTAATTTTTCGTCTACTGCGTTATTTATAATTCTACTAACACTTGCAGGCATTTCCGCTGTAGACGGTAACGGTTTCTTTTTTCGTGATTTCACTAATGATGTTAATTTATTCCTCGCAGTTGAAAACGCTTTTCCAGCAAGATCTCCAACAGCACCAATACCCTTATCACGAATAACTTCAATTGCTTTCATTCCTAGTTGTTTAGCCAACGGCATCACTTTTGGAGCCATTCTCGCAAATAACCCTGCAATGGTATTGCCTAAACCATCTCCGTAGTATGCTCTATAAACTGGAAACCGTGAATTAACTACATAGACGGGGGCTGGTTTATCATGATTGTAGTGTATGATCATTATTTGAAATCAGAAACCATTTTTCAATTGTGAAATCCTTCGGATTTCCACGCTAGCGTTTTTATTCAGTCTCGGTGATTAATCACTGTGATAATCCTCCACTAACTCGCCAATGAAATCTCGATATGTGCTGATATCCATGATACCGCCGGCAAATAACCGTCTACAGATATCAGCTGCTTCATTAATTATTTCCGGTGAGTTATTTCCAGCTCGGAATCCTCCTACAAGAACATCTAATCGTGATATATCATTGATAACACTACCAGGACATGAAATCCTTGGATTTTCACTCTTTGAGTTTCCAATCCTTGGATTCTCACTGGAATCTTGCAATCCACTTCCGCTATAACCAGTTGCTTCATCCTGTTTTTCTAAATCCTTTTGTAAATAATCAAGAAGATCATCATCATCATCATCATCAGGTGGTAGTTGTTGTTTTTTAGGTGAAAAAGATATTTTCTTTGCAGGTTGCTGTCGCTTTTGCGGTTTTTGTTTTTCATATTGTTTATACACTATATCCACCGCATTGATATATTCAATGTATGATGCACTATCTGTCTTAATTTGACTTTTTTTAGTTTTGATTTTGTAGAATATATCAGCCCAATGAGTGAAATTCTTAACATATTTATGATGTTCTGGTTTCAACATTTTTTTTCTGTTTTCATAAGTCATAACAACAAGCGCAGGAATTTCTGGTGGATCAGTCTTATCAATTGCTGCTAACCCTTCCTCGTTAAATCTCACGCGTAAATCATCTACTGTTCTTTTTGATTCCATTTTTTGTACAGTCTGTTTTGTTTGTTCAGTTTTCGCTGCTATTTTTTCAAGTTCACCGCTAACAGATTTCCCCGTCTCGGGATCATTCCCCCGTATAGCACGCTCTACCCCGTACGTTGCTGTGGTTACTGGTTTAAACAATTCTTCGGATCCCGCAGCAAAATCAGTTTGTAAACTCTGTCGTTGTTGCAGTTTATTTCTTACAGAGTCACGAATTGGTACAAATCTCCTGATTGCATCCAGTCGTTCACGAGCCAATCGGGTTGTTAATGCTTCATTGACCATTATTTGAAATCAGAAACAATTTTTCAATTGCAAAACACTTTTTCAATCCGACCTAACACCATCGGATGATTTTTGACATCCCTTGAGGGTCGGCTAAAAAAAAATGATTAATGGTCGGGCAATCAAATAATGATAAATAGTCGGTCAATCAAATAATGATAAATGGTTGGTCAATCAAAATTGTTCATTTTCTTGAATTAACGCCCGTAGGTTTCTAACTTTAGAATTAACCTCCTTTTTCAATTCGTATTCGTACCCCAATTCTTTTCGTATTCGTTCTACGATGGTATACAACGGAGCGAACACACTTACGTCACTGGAAAATGCGAGAGAGTCCTTAATAGAATTCTGAATTCTTTTGATGAGCGCATACTTCTTTGGTAGCATGTATTTATTGTTGTTAACTCCGTATTCTATATCCTGAAAATCAGACATGATTTGATCAGGATTTAACCCATCTGATAGTTCAATATCCCAACCTTTCAATTTTGAAATCTCGGATATGATGTTATTCATGTTTTCAGAATTCATTATTCTATAATAATGATATATTTCTAAATGAAAAATATGACGTATTAGACATAACTAAATTGAATTTTCTGTCCGCTCTTTTTTGAAATAGCCGATCGACAAACCCCCTCTGCAGCATATCGTACTGAGGGTCTACAAATATTGAAATACTTGCCGGCTTCATATATTGATTTAAATACTTTTTCTTCGTTAGTTATTGTATTCAAAGATTTCACAGGTCTCGCTTTTTTCGCGTATTTCCCAGTCCTTCCTCGTTTGGTATTCTCACTATGTGTGATTGCTTGAAGATTTGATAAGGAATTGTTCTTCGGATTAGAATCAATATGATCAATAACAAAACCATCTTTGATCAATCCATGGAAACATTCATACACGAAACGATGATTGTAATATTTCTTCTTTCCAACAGTAAAGAACAAATACCCCATACCATTATCCCACCCAACTGGGTTCTTCAGTCTACGGTTTCTTACAACACCATCACTGGATGCTTCATAATTTGTACTCACTGGGTGTGGTCTGAATTCCTGGTTCATTCGTATACTATACTATTTGTCTAATTCATTGACTGATCCATTTGCAGTGATTCATTATATAAAAATCTTTCATTTAGACACTTGTTTTTAGTATAGCATGATGGAGTTCAAGAGATTGACTTCGAGAAATGCTAAATTTAATGCTGATAGAGAGTTTAAGAGATTATTGAAAATCAGTCCTAGATTTAATCTCGATAGACCCAAAAAACGTAACAAACGTCCAAGAGACGGAAACATGAAAGAGTTTAAGAGATTATTGAAAATCAGTCCTAGATTTAATCTCGATAGACCCAAAAAACGTAACAAACGTCCAAGAGACGGAAACATGAAAGAGTTTAAGAGATTATTGAAAATCAGTCCTAGATTTAATCTCGATAGACCCAAAAAACGTAACAAACGTCCAAGAGACGGAAACATGAAAGAGTTTAAGAGATTATTGAAAATCAGTCCTAGATTTAATCTCGATAGACCCAAAAAACGTAACAAAATCAATCCTAGATTTAATCGCGATAAACCCAAAATCCTTCGGATTTCAAAAACGTCCAAGAGAGATTACCCCTGGAAAGATGCTCAATTCAATCTCGATATAGTTTCTAATACACCAAAGAATACAATTCTTGATAAAGCCATGATTAGTAAAATCAGAGACTGTTTTAATGAATTTAAGCGTGATGGAGCATCTTATTGTTGGTCAACATTTCGAATTGATGGTGTTGTTGATGCTACCATGAATGATGAAAAAGCAGCAGTGATAATTTCACGTGTTGGGGAAAAACGGCATTTTTTCCGAATCAAATTCATTATCGAAGTCGATGGCAAATGGATTATTAAGGATAAATTTGAACCAATCCTCAAGAATAAAAAAGCTGTCATTGTGAGTAGAGATTCCAAACCAGGGATTCTAACCGGCATTGATAAACCATACTACGAAAGATCTTATCCCGTAACAGCAATGGTTTATGGGATATATCCGTTAAATGATAAACCCGATATCGCAAAACTAGCTCCTATGAAATATTCGTCAGGGCTTAATTGTGTAGCAGAACGAATACTAGAACACTTCACAAATGCATCCCGAGGAAATAAACTAACTGATCTGCGACGTAGGAAAATAACCGAGTGGGAACTGACAGTGAAACAGCATGGTGCAAAGATTTCTGATATAGCTAAATTAGAAACATCATTACGATTCCCAATAACCGTTATGACGATAACCGGAGAGGTTTTATACGAACCGAAATATAACAAAAATGGAGCACCAATACAGATTATTGATCATAACAAACACGCGTGGACACCTGCGGTAACAATATTTCCACGAGAACGAACCGTGAAATATATCCCTAAGGAGTTCGTCGGGGATGTTTTCTATGAAGAGAGATTATTCGATGCTATTCATGCGTTGTGTAAAGATGATCCTGTGTCAGTGTGGTTACTTAGAAGTGATGAAGAATTCGATCAATTTGTAAAACCAAATGGTGAATTATATCGCATTGAAGAATTAGATAACAGAATGAGAAAAATCGCTAGTGATTTTTCACCGCAGAATTCCCATGAAAAACTACTCACGGATAGTTTTACTATTCCATCAGTGGTAGCTCACTTCGCAAGAGAAAAAAACTCATGGCGTCCAACACGAAATGATTTTCTCGAGGATGTTAAATTGAGTTGCGTCGAATTTGGTCATGGAGGACTGTGGAATACGAAATACTCACGTGATGGTATGATTTCAATTGATATAGCCGCGTGTTATCCCGGAAGTTTTCTCGGGTATGGGGAATGCGCTGAGTACTTCAAACGATTTGGACACCCCACGCATGAAATGACTCGTGTTGCGATTAATGGACCATTGCCTGATTTTGATTTAACCGGATTCGCTCGTGTGATATCATTCGAATTAGCTACAGGGTTACATCCGTGTAGTTATGTTTGGCTCGGTAGACACCTATCTGAAAAACACTGGATGACAATAGTGCTATTGAGATATATGATTGATTGTGGTATGCTAATATCGTTGATTGTTTCCGATGCTATTATATGCTATCGAGCTCAGAAAGAAGTTTGGCTACCACAACCCAATCTAGATAGAATAATCAACGAACTACGAAAACAGTTTCCAGATTTCAGTGAAGAAGAAATAATAAATTGGTCTAAGAAGTTATTTGAAATTAAAAAAGAACAAGCAAAAGATCTCGGAAGAAGAATAATCGGTAAATTTACCCAGGGTGGACGATACGATAACGCAAAATACTCTTCGCGGTTGATCATAGATGTCGCTGAATACGATTTTATTGTAGCGGATTTAATGAAACAGGGAAAACTTGTATCCCGTAAGGATGCTTTTCTATCCAATGGTGAGAAATTAGGTACGGTTGTTACCTACTGTGATGGATATAATTCCCAGTACACACATTTGAGAAGTTCAATGTTAGCCTATGCTTCTATTAATCTATTTTCGATGATAAATAGATTTCCTAATACCGCGGTTAGAGTAGCCACTGATTCGATGTATATACACAATAAGTACAAATCAGCTGTAGCGGCATTCACAGATCCCGAAGAAAATTGGGGGCGTTGGCGATTTAAAAAAGAGATGCTACATGAGTATTGTGAATCCGCAGACGTTGCCATGGATGATAAATATCTTTGTTGTAACCGTATTGAAATTCAATCAGAATTTTCTAATGCACCACCGGTATCTGATCCAGTATGTAGATACAAGACAATTTATTTAAACGGTTGTGGTGGGTCAGGAAAGACAACTCGTGCAATTGAATTATTTCGTGGTGGTGGAAATACTTGTATTTCTACTAACATGATTGTGCTAACACCGACTCACAGACTCGCCAGAGAGATGATACAACGAGGGGTAAATGCTTGCACTTATCACAGCTTCTTTCGATGGAAAGGTGACAAATGGACTCCTGATCGAATGGGTGATAAATTCATTCCTGAAATCATAATCTGGGATGAAATATGCACAGTGTCATTAGATGTATTAAAAACATTTCTTGAGTGGTTGTTAACCAAAAACACAAAAGTCGTCATGTGCGGGGATCAAGGCCAACCACCACCATTTGTCGGTGCATCTCCACATGAATGGCTAAAGGGTTTTGTAGACTACTATGAAGAAATCACCACTGATTATAGATCACTTGATGAACGATTACGAGAATTTAAGAAACTAATTAGATTACAACCGGATAGAATCCAATGCGAAATAGCGCGTGAAGTGATTTCAGAAACCCCAATGAATGATTTCTGGGAAGCGTGGAGACCAAACGATTTGATCATTGCAAGTAGAAAAATAGTCAGGGATACACTTCAGATGAAGTTATTTGAATTGCATAAAGAAAAATTTGCAACGCTTCCAGTACCCCTTTGTTATAGGCCATCGGATACACGAAAACAGAATATTGAAGTTGATATTCCAGGACAGAATGAAAAACAAATTCTGGTATTAAATGATATTGTGCTGGTTGATATCAATGTCGTTGAAGATGCATTGCGTGCTAATAAATCCCCGTGGACGCTAGGATACGCAGCAACAATACACTCTTCACAGGGATTGACTATATCGGATACAATTGTTTGGATGGTAGATAATCGCATCGAATGGTCAAATTTAGTCTATCTCGCAGTATCCAGAGTACGAAACATAAATCAACTTCGAAGAGTTGTTTTCGATGATAATGACACAACAATAAGTGATATTGATGTTAGCATCATTAATAAAAAACTCTCCGGTTACAAACAACAGGACAAAAAAAAAACAACGAGAATTTGATATTGATGCTAAATTAATAATCACTTTGAAGAAACAACAGAATAATCACTGCGCGAGTTGCAATTGTATAATGCGTTGGCAGTATTCGGATAAGGATCCTCGCCAATTCACCGTTGACAGAAAAAATAACAATCTCGGTCATGTCAGAAATAATGTGATGTTGACTTGTCTTGAGTGCAATAGACGCAACGGCGCTAGTTAAGACCATGCGGTGGCAATTGAGTATCCTCGGGAATCACTTGCAGTTGTTGTCGAGTAAATCCTCGCTGAGGGGCAGTTGAATCCAGTTTATAGACTGGAGGTCTACCAGTTGATCGTGTTATACTAGATATCTTATGCGTAGTGACGCTCCAAATAGGATCAGTAGCCCTTTTTCTACCCCCTTCAAGCTCTCCTGGTTCGTATAAGTACCTCACAATGGCACTACTACCAAGAATTGGTTGGGAAACGCTAGCGTTTCTAGGGAAATCTTTTTGTGGTTGTACGGGTATTGACTTCTTTTTAATCGCGTTGATAGGTTTCATGTTGATGGTTCTAGTAATCTCGTTATTCAGTGCAGTAATCACAGATGGTAATCTTTTAACCCATTCACTGGATCGCTTTTCTTGAATGAATTCTTTTGCGTATTGATATCCAAATAACCGCTCAGCAATCGTCCGATTAAATCGTTCTACAATGGCCTGATCGCGATGTAGCGCAGTATGCCCTCGTCGTATGGTGACATTATGATGTTTCATTGTAGATAACACTGCACCCTGAAATTCCTTGCCAGGATCAACTTGTAACAGATTTGGCCAACGCAGAGGACCTCGTCGATAAATCCTTTCAAATGCAGAAGCGACTTCAGTGGCTGATTTTGTTTTTAACGGTTCTGCTTCTTTGTATCGACTTGCAATATCAACTACGGTTAACGCATATTTGTAACCACGATCATGTGGCAGAAATAATATATCAGCCTGATGAACTTCATTAGGAGCGGTCACATCAAAATGCGAGAATTGAATTTGTTTAGGCGGTGGTAGATAAATTTGCCATAGTGCCTGTTTGGATAACCAATTAGCCGCAGTGGTTTTTTTCACTTTTGCAGCGCTAGCGAGTTTATTGATTGCAGCGTTACCCCTCCAGTATCCCCTCGGAGAATAATAAATTGATTCCATATTATTAATTACCAGCACCTAACATCAATTTACTTTTCATAGCCGATTTTATCAAAAATGAAGACAATTTTTCTTTGAAGGATTTATCAGGAATAGCATTTAACGCATGAATTAATTTCACATCTGCTAGATGCCTGTGTTGCAAATTGCTGCTTTTATAAGCAACATCATGAAGGTGACAGGCCTTATCAATAGCGTTTATTGGTTCCTCACCGGGTCGGGGCTGATTTTGATCATTGAGTCTGATATCAAGTCTTGTTCCCGGTCCACAATAACTATACCCTGGAAGGTGTTTTTCTCCGGGGTATTTTGCCCATGGGGTTCCAGGGAGTTTTGCTAATTTGGCTGCGATATCACCTCCTCGTTTTTTTAAAATCAGATTTCATAGACACAAATCTAAATTTCTTTGTACCACATTGCACGCATTTACCAGAAAGCGCTGATCGGTTATTTTTAGTTGTAACCGTCGTCACATCATCTGTGCCAGTACGCGTTTTACACTTCACACAATATAGATCCATAATTTATGTATAGAAATATGGATATAATTGATTTTTCAGCGACTAAAACAAGAGAACCAATTAAGCATCATGCAGCGCTACCAAACTCTATCCGGATGATTATAATCGGGCCATCTGGATCCGGTAAAACGCAATTGTTGCTCAATTTAATAATGAGATGGATGAAGTGGGATAAGTTGTATTTAATTGCCCCTAGCGTAGATGATCAACGATGTTATGAAGTGTTAAAGGATTTTAACGAGAATGCATCAGAAATTAAGGGTGAGAACGCCATTGATTTTATAACCGATATCGATGAAGCACCGAGTATTGATGATATTGATGGAGATATTAACAATTTAGTCGTATACGACGATATAATGTTGGATAAACAAAAAAATCCTGCTAGAATATTTTCCCGTGGGCGTCACAAAAACACTGACGTGATATATGTCACTCAACGCTACACTCAGGTTCCAAAAGTGATCAGAGATAACTGCAATTTATTGTCTGTATTCAACGGAGTTGATACTCATACGCTACGAAATATTTGGCAGACATGGTGTTCTGATATGGACTTCAATCAATTTAGAGATTTCTTTAGTCATGCTCAGTCGACTCCGCACGGATTCGCAACAATAAATTTACATGATCCTCGGACACGATATCGTATCGGACTGGATCAAATATTCGGTTAAAATCGTAAAAGAATTATTAACCCAGAACTGAAAACTTTAGCAGCAGAGAGGGTGGATGACAACAAGTTGCGACCAAAATTAATTAAAAAATCGTTTTCATTTTTTTAGTTAAAATGATTTCGTAGGGAGATTTCAATCAATTTTTTGTCTGAAAACGTTGTAGGGTTTGCCCCTGAGACATTTTTTTTTGATCGTAGGAAGGCTCGTTTTAAGGATTCAATCAAAATTTTGTCTAAAAACGTTGTAGGATTCACCCTCTCTGCTGCTAGTCTGGATGATGTTCTAATGCCAAATGAAGGTATGGCGTTTGGTTTATTTCCATATAAAGTTTTGTATTTTGGTTGAAAAACAGCCGAAAAAGCAGGGTGCAGATGGTTTGATCTTAACTTAAGAGCGTATTGTGCAGAAAGCATTTCTCTGCGATGCGATAAAGGTGGTTCATTCGCCTCCGCGAGAACTCAAATTTGGAAAAAATGTCAATGACGCAAAGCAAATATTTGTAGCCACGAATGTGTGTGGCCAATTGAGAAACATCAGATAAATCAGCTTGCCGTTGATGATCTATGGATTTCACTCTGGTGCGACTTCTGAAAAATGTTCGTCGAATGGGTTTGTGTAAATTGTGCTTGGCTTGTTCTTGTAACCATCGTTGCACTTAGGGTAAACGGATACTTTTCAGTCGGGTTTTCATAACACGATACAATTTCGGAACTCCGTCGTTCACTGCAGGTAGGGATGGATCGTAATTAATCCTGGATAAGACCTCTTGATTCAATTCTGTTTTCCCTTCTTTATTTTTGACTTCAGCTGAAGGAGGACTGGACACCATCTTTTTAACTCAAGCTTTAAGTTATCCTAGTTGGTGAGTGGGGGAAGAGGTCATCAAGGACACTGCAATTTTCCGAGGAATGGGTAATGATGAGGGTGTTTGAACGTCTTATAGTGCCTGTTTTTTTCTCAGGTAATATTGGGGCTATGTCTCTCTTGACCGCTGGGGGTAGTGGTCGTGGTGATGGACTTTTTGTCAGAGCCTTAAACTCTTTCAGATGGGCGGAACTATTTCGTCTACAGCTTTCTAGTCGAAGAGTTGCAGTCGTTGCAACAGCTGATTGTACTTTTGCGACTTGTCGGTTTTGGACAAATCGTTGCGATTCATCTACTAGTGCAATTCATGTTGTAACTGAGACCTCTCAGGCAAGTAAGGATTGGGAAGTAAATGCGTTTCCGTTGCTCTTGCAAACGATGGTGTTTTATCAATCGTTTGTGAGGCACTAAAGGCTATGTCGGGTAAAAGACTTCCAAAGAGTCCCAACGTAACAGGTAAAAGGTAAAAATCCTCCATTCACCAATTTTTTTTTCTTTTGACGAATGGGTATGTTCGTTAGGACCATTTGATGAAAAACGTGTTGATGTTGGGCTATGCATTTGTTCTGATGTTTAGAAAAAGGTGTTGTGCATTTCAAGGCATTCAAACAAAATTCGCACACTGTATCGATGACGTCCTTAGAAGCAGTTTGAATGATTGTTGTTCTCAAGGGTGGAGAGGCTTTATAACAGGACGGACAACATGTCTGGCTAAACGAGGCAGCAGTCCTTTCCTTTTATTTCCTTTAGGGGTAGAAGGATGCTGTGTTCTTGGGGTGGGTGACATCTGTTTTTGTTTGTTGGTTTTGTTGGTTCAGGGATACACACCCCAAAATAAACTGACGTCAAAGATTTGGTACTCGTCCCTTTATCTTCTTTTGTGACTATCGCTTTGTCCATGAATGTGACTATGTATTTTCTACAATCGCGAAACAATCCTCTCCTTTGGTGGCTCCTCTTTGTCTTTGGACGACTGAGTCTTTCTAGGGGATGAGATCTATGTTTAGCTAAGCGTTTTTATGAATGACGAGACTGTAGTGTTCCTTTTCCTTTTTGGATAGGAGAAAGACGATGGTGACGGTGTGCACGTCTTTGAGTGGCATCTTTGGGTGTTAATGAGCACAAAATTACTGATTCCCATTATTTACCACAAGTTCGTTATATACTGGAATGCCTAGCCGCTGAGTTTCTTTATGTCGTATCAACTTGATGACAGGCATAACACATTAAGAAGGGGATCACAATGGACTAAATAGGGACAGTTCTTGCTTGGATAAATCCAGTAAACTCTGAATCATGCCCGATCTCTCTTGGACTTTGACTTTGGGTGCATGTACTTTGTGAGTAGCTGCCACTGCTGCTGAAGAGGAGGTTATTACCGCAAGAGAAGGTATTGCAGACGCGAATTTCCATTGTTTCATCCAATGTGGAAGAACAGGTGTCAAATTGGAATTATCTGGCATCATGGAGAAGTGGAAGAGCCGGATGGGCTTTACTTTGTTGAGTGATATAAATGACACTGTCATTACAATGATACCTACTGCGTGTAAACCAGTTTAATTTCTGTGTCTTCTTCTCCTAACATGTTGTCGCAAAGGAACAAATGTGTTTGACTCTATCCCGTCGTCTTCGTTATGAATGCCTAATCTTAGAGCGAATGTAATTGACATACTGAGTACTTTCTGATCCCCACCATTCATGGTAACGGTCAAGAATGGTGATACAATGTTCTGATGTAAACGGTCTAAAGCGGAATATTCGGACAATGCATCTTTGATCCAGACAAATCTGACGCGTTGGTTGACTTTTGTCACTTTCCTATTGTGAATTTCTCAACACAAACATTAAACAGCCACCGGTTGAGATTTTTTCTTCCTTCTAGACCGATCTTGCAATTCGTTTGGTAATCCTTAAATATTAGTTTTAAAACGGATTTTATTACTTGTCTAATTGTTCAACTCCTAGTCAAGCTGTTTGTTTAAAACACATGGTATGTCACTTGAATGACTAGGGTCCCACTAAATGTAGGTAGTGACATTTCAGATACAATCGAGCATGTTCTTGGCAAGCTGAATCTTTCTGTTCCCACTGGTAAAGTGACAAACCGCAACCGAAACAATTGTCTTTATATCCTTTGCCCAAGTAGAAAAATCCGGCTCTGGTTAATTCATCAGGGATAGGTCCTGCTAGATAGTATGTCCATTTTACTTTGAAGGCTTGGAATCGTCTTTCAAAGTCACAGTATTCAGGCAAACTCACAGTGAACAAATATCCGTCATTCACAGGTTCATTTCGATGAGTGTACGGTGTAATTCGCAGGAGCTTACTTAGGGTTGCATGACATACGTAGGGTAGTAGACGCATGGTCTCACGCAGAGGCTGACGTCTAGGAAAGAGTCCACGATAGCGAGTGTCATTTTTTACACATCCTTCAGGTTTGACACGAATAACATCACTTTCCATGGTAGATGTAGTTGTAGTAGCTATATCAAAGTTCCTATGATATATTACTGAATCTCTGGAGTCACAGTGTACGGCATTCCGCAATTGCAAAGGTATAGAATCGCACTCTACTTGAGAACTTGAATGCTGTCTGTTTAAGTATTCATCCTGCTCGCTTGGTTTTTGTAGTTACATTGACCTATCGATCTTGGACGTTTTCCCTTTTTATACTACTCGTAATGAAGTCTCGAGATTGTACATCGTTCTATTTTATGCTAAGTTTTGGAAGTCTTCCTTATTTACGGACAGTGGTACTACCTTCTATATGGTACCGTCATACCTGTACCGTAGTGTGATGGATCGAAAGGCCATAGAAAGGTAAGGACAGTACGGATACCATTGAGTATGTTCCTGAATAGCTGAATCTTTATATATACATATATCCATTCGCGAATTCAGACCACAACTGAAACACTATACTTCGTATCCCAATCAAGTCTCAGGTTCAGCGTAGATAAACCTTGTTCTAGCTACAACATTCGCAGAAGGTAATCCTTCTCTATGCGTGGCCATATTTGAAACTTGTCCAATCACCTGGCACAATCACAATAGTCAGGCAAAAAGACAGAAAAATGGTATGGGTCTTAGTGGGTCTCTCACTCGATTCTTGTTGTGTCAATGTCATCCTTCTTATTAGTGGCTATCCTCTCAGAACTAATTCTTTTATAGCGGCATGTCCATACGATAAAGTGAAGTAATTGGGAAGGCTTTTTTTCTTCTGGTACACGATTTGATGCACTGCTTCCAAGATCCGAATGATGATTTAGTGTGTGGGTAAACGTAAAATCTTGTACGGTTCGTAGATGCGCACTTTAAAGTTTCCTTCCTGTCCAGACAGCAAAGATTCTTTTAGTACGCCAAAGTTCAAAGCTATAATTGAAAATCAATCCTATCACTTACACTCCGTGTGCATTTCTCTTTCTTTGTCCCGGTATTAGTAGCAGTAATATTTAGGACCACCACATGCAAAACTTATAATCTTGTTGTCGGGATGCTAGTTTGTAAAGGCTTCGGATCGGTCTCCTTCTTTTGTAATGTAACAGTGATCCAGGAGATCGATGTAAATGCAATTGTCCGTGTCAAAATAAATACACGATCTCCTAACAGTTCTACTACTTCGTGCACTTTTATGCGAGCGTGGTGCTGTCACATAAGCGCAACGTAGACATTTCCAAGTTCATCGACTCCTATAAAGTCCAGTTCTTCTTCGTAACTGACATATATTAAATCCACACGAACGAAGGTCACGTGTTCCATGTATTTGGATTTGTCGTGAATCATCTGAAAGTAGCGGGAAGGTTCTGTCAAATACCCAGTCTTGGATAAACGTGGTCGTTGTGACATTTTGACCCACATATCAATTTAACATCACTTCGGCAAACGACCGCCATCCTTCTCTTTAAAGTGACGCCTTCCATCTCTCTAAAGTGACGCCTTCCTGGTCCCAGTGCTTCTCTTTGAATTTTATTTGGTCTTCGGGAGTGTGTTAACACCATGAAAGATAACCGCTGGCTTCTTGTGTCTGTCTCAAAAATAGATCAACGTAGTCTGTGAAAGTGCATTTCTGAGTCTCTTCTACTTGTGGTATTTTACTGGCTTGGGAAGGTAATAGTTTTAGTACACTTATTACAATTGGTATATCCCATGTCCAGAATTTTAAACAATTTCACACTGACCCAGGTTCCCGACAAGGCGCGTTCTTTCTGTGTGTGCTGACGAGCTCGGCCTTGGTTGCACGTCTCCGTACAAGTACAGCACAGAGGAAACATCTGTTTTCCTTGACAATGGCGGAGTAAGACGTGATGGTACAAGTCTGTGGGAGGCAAGACTTAACACTTCATCAATTCCTCGTATTGTCAAATGTTGTCAACGATGATGTGTTCCGTCAGCAATTGCGAGTGCCCTGCGGGAAAGTGACAATATTTGGACACGTAAGGATAAAGCGAACACACGTATTTTATTTCTACTACTTTTTCCTCGTCGGCTTGGTTCAGCAAACAGATTGCATTCGTCTGTCCTCCAGACAAACTGTCCTGCGGATTCAGTGGGTCCAACAGCTTGTAACGTTCCGCGAAGCGTTTAAACTCCGGATAGGTTTTCAAACGGTGATCTTACTATTGTTTTTCACACATTTCCATCACATGCTATTCTTGCTGTTCTAACTTCAAGCGCCGCTGACAAGTGGCCTCGTACAAATCTTCCATGTTCCGTTGTAAAAACTGATTTTTGTTGTCCCATTGAGGGTGACAAAGGAGACATCCGTGAAATAAGCAACCGTTCAACTCGTATACAATCTTGTCGTTTTCTAAGTCCCAACCATCTACTTACTACCATCCGATAGTCATTTTGCAGAAGAGTTGAATCCAGTTGTCTTCCTTGTCGCACAAGTAATGTAGCCAGTGTTGGGTTTTGAACGAGTATTGACTTTTAACAAAGTTTGTCGTTTGAAGGCTTATGACAGCCATGGTGTTTTCGGGCCGGAATCGTCGGTGTTACACTGAAGCACAGGCGTTGGCAATGGCGCACGTTTCTTTCAAAGGATCGAACAGTTCTCGAAATTTTCCAAATCAACGACCTTTAGCTATTTCTGGTATTCCAAACATTTTAGGCATTCGATACAATGGCATGACCAAATAGATTTTTTCACGTCTTCCAGGAATATTCCTACAATGAGAGCAATGACTAAAGATAGACTCGATGAGCAACATAAAAAGTAGGAATATAAAAACCGGTCTCTTGCATGCATTCGAAATCTAAAATTATGAAATTCCTTTTCTTCTGGTCATCTACTTCCTCTTGATGTTTGGAACAGTATTTTTAAATGTAGCATTTGTGTTCCAAGTCACAAATCAGAGGAAACCCGCGTATTCTCACCATTCCTCACGTGGACAGACAGTGAAGGACATTGTCCGCTAAATTTGATTTGATCGGTTCGCATAGATATCCAATCGAAATTGAGATAGAGGTTGTGACTAAAATTTAGATCTGAATGAGAACTTCATAGCTCGCAAGCATAAGGTCAGTAGTTCTAATGGGGAGATTGCTGAGCAAATAGGAATACTCAGAGAAAGCCACTCTTATTTAGGCGGTAGAAAGTAAACGCAAATTCTAAGGAAAGACAAAGCTTCGAAAATGAAGCTTTTAAAGGGACAAAACGTACGGTTCAGTCGCCTCCCGAGTCTCCAAAATGTGGAGACGGAAGTGATACTTGCCAAGTCTAGTAGGTGGAGAGAACGTGTGTAGGAGGAGGAGGAAAACGATGTTGAGGAGGAGAAGGTGGAGAAAGAATATAGAGAAGACGAGTAAGAGAAGGAATTTGAAGAAAGTCAGAGAAAGAGAAGAAGGAGTTTGGTGGATCGGAGAGAAGAATATACAGATGAGTAAAATATAAGGACATGTGGAAATCGATCTCACACTACTAATCAAGTGATGCAATATGCTATTAAAAGGTCGAGCGGAAGGAGAATACTTGCAAAATGTGAATCACTTGACTATGGAATAGTTATTAAGTTGTTATTTGTGAATTTTACTTTTTGCATATTCCATCATTTAACTGTAGGAACAACCAGAAGAAAAAATAGCTGAATAACAGGTCGGGTTCTGTGGAAGATGCACGACAAAACAGATATTCATTCTCAGGGTTCTGTGTGAAATTACTCGCAACATCAACAAGACATGTATCATGTGTTCACAGATTTCAAAACGGCCTCAGAGCTTTACTTCTTTAACTAATTTAACTTCCAACAAAAATCGAGTCTGGGTGGGGTTTCTATAACTTAGAAAAACATAGGGATCACCCCACCCACCCCACCCATATCAACGCTAACAAAAAAACAACAACAACAACAATAATAATAATAATAATAATAATAATAATAATAATAATAATAATAATAATATTTAGGTCCATCAATATTTTTCTTGGCATCGAGAGAAGACAATATAGCTAGACATTTTGCTTATCAATTACCTAGGTAGAAACTTTAGATGTATCCACTGTATACCTTTGCTTCATACGACATCTGCTGTGCTAAAATGTTACCTGTTGAATCTTGAAGGATCTATTACAAGGAACAGCATTTCCCTGTATTTCATCTACCTTGGCATGGTGGAAATGTGTTATACCTCAAACATATCGCAACGTCAAAAAATGAGAAGCATAATTATATTAAAAGCCGGTTCATGTGGAAAATGCCTGCATGCTATTTTTTAAAGAAATTACAGATGCCTTAGCACGTGATTTGAAATTAATACATTTGTACCATCTGCAATATGTGGCATGGACCGACACTGACAAGTAGAAACGGAAGTTGTATCTCATTCGAGTTTTTCCTTTCATACTTATATCCAAAGGCAGCAGTTTGGTTTCCTCTTATTTCCATTTGTTTTGTGATTTAATGAGGAAGGAGCAAATCAGACACGACCGAAAATTGCGATGCGAAACGAAGCAGGTGTATTCTGCTTTGATTCCGCTTAACAGCTATGAAGTACTCCTGAAAGCGGAACATGTATCAGGCGAAGTTGTATGCATTTGCAACAAGCATAGTGGAGGGAATATTAGCATACCTCTATGCTACTTTTATATCTTATGACTGCAAAATCTCAATAGTTGGTATATAGGAAACATAGACAACTGATCGAATTGTGATCTATGTGGTCGAGAAATAATCATGAACAAATCCAATGTACACTAACTTTAGCGGCTTCTAAAATAAGCAAATCGAATTTTTGCCAGGGTAGACTATGTTATTGTCTGAGATAGCAATCCAAACATTATAAAAAAAATATAAAACTAAAATGAAGTTATCTGGTAGTTTTTATCCAGCTTTACATTTGAATTCCAGGAAGTCAAAATGACCGTTTGGATTTGTAATCCTTTGAGATGTGCAAATATGGGCACCGTTTCATAATACTACACTCGCCAGGTTTTATCGTAGATTTTACGCAAGATTTTCCCGCGTGATTACTGATGCTTCACTAATTATAATTGCGTACGTTTATTCGTAAGTTTCCATTACATTATTACGAGGCATTACGACAACTCTCATACAGTCGAAACTGCGAAGATGTTTCGTAAGTATGTTTGTTGAGAACGAGATTCAGAGAGCAGGTTATTTTGAGGCAGTCCTATGTTTACCGTATATATGGGTCCTCTGAGAAACCTACTTTGCATCGCATTTTACACGCACTCCGTAAAATAATGACATGTATACATTTTTATGCGTAATGATACATTTTACTTTGTTGATTAAACCAACAAATATAAACAAGCAAGACATTAAATCTCTAATGGTACTGAAATTCCGCCAACAATTACCGCATACTTTTACCCTTTGAATACAGCATGTAAGTGCCAGGAAGTGATGTAACAAGAGAAGTAAAAGACAAGGAAAAGCCCTATCAAATAGAATGTAAAATTCTTTTCGATTGCTGCTAATCCAGGTACATAAACTTTACGTGTTTACATATGAAGCATTTCTTCTCCGTAAGGTATAGTCAGCTGCCTTTAATAAGTCGAACAAAAAGAAAGATTCAAAAAAGTTAATAAATGTTCATGTAATAGCTGATAATAATTTTTGTCAAGCAGACTTTTTGGTCTTTAAATAAAAACATACGTCTCAGCTAAAATAAGAAAGGAATATACGAAAGCAGAGACTGCGTTTTTGATGATAATTTAAAAAATGTTTTTTTAAAAGAAACGTATCTACAGTTTCTGGAGAAAATTTGGTTCCAAATGGGCATTGCACAACATTTTTTTTTGACTCATTGGTTCGATAAAGAGACTAGTATACTATACTGATTGGTTTATTATTCGATAATGAGAGTAATAGTATATTCCCGCATGTTTATGTTCTTGCTTCCGTTGAAAGTACATATTTCTACAATAATTTCTCAAAGATACATATAGATTGGAAAACATTGCTGCATCTATGTAAAGCTGAGCAAACTATTATTGCATACAATTAAAAGTCGTTTCTTTTTCAATCAAGTAAAATTTGGCAATCAGGTGCCCAGTGCATGGTTTCAAATTTTCCTCTGAAATGCTTTAAATCGAACACCAAAAACAATAGTATCTAAATCCATGTAGCTGCCTGTTTCTTGAGAGTACATAATCTGGCAATATTCATCATCAAAGAACGGGCCAATCACCTAACTAGCGGCGGAAATTTGCAGCCAATCGTAATTGTGCTATTTCATTACTATGTTAGGCTGGAGCAAACCTTATAAGGTAATTGTATTTTTTGACAGCTAAATTCGGTCGTCTGAATTTCAATATAAAACAATATCCGGATGGGAGTGGTTTAAGTAACTCCGATAAACAGTGGCTGTTTGCCAAGGCTTCCTTCTTTAGTCGGAATTATCACATCTAACATGTATGTACCAATAGATGTTCAAATAAAATTCCTCCGTAGATAGATCACCAGATTTTGTCACCATTACTTGCCAGTGTTTTAGATAAAGCAATGTGTATACAGTGGTTACACTTCTTAATAAGTATTAAAAAGTTCGCACAATGTATGGAGATTTTACAGTTTTTCATTTATATCAACCATCATCCACAATGTATGACCTATTTCACATTTTTTAATTTATATCAACCATTATCCACAATTTACGGCACATTTCACATTTGCTCATTTATATCAACCATTATCCACAATTTACGGCAGATTTCACATTTGCTCATTTATATCAACCATCATCCACAATGTATGGCCTATTTCACATTTTTTAATTTATATCAACCATTTTCCACAATTTACAAGTCAGATGATGTAAACTATTGATTAAGATGGATATAGATATATGTTATGTAATTTCTAACAGGAAACAAAAAGTGAGAAGTTTTTGTTTCTTTCTTCTAATATGTATATTTAATCCAATAATTTCTCGAATTTTAATTATTTTCATTATGTATGTTTTCAGTAAAGAAAATGTTTTAATATAGTTAAATATAATATATTAATCAGAGAGAGAGAGAGAGAGAGAGAGAGAGAGAGAGAGAGAGAGAGAGAGAGAGAGAGAGAGAGAGAGAGAGAGAGAGAGAGAGAGAGAATCACGTTCCCACTGTTTGCAGTATGCTTTTATTGCAAGGTTTAATGAGCCAATAAACAAAGCACCAATGAGAGATTTTTGTTGTTTCTTTTTCAGATTTTGGTTTTCAATATAAATAGTGAAATTATTATCCACTTAAAACGTTTTGGGCAGTATCGCAATGAATATCAAATAATTTGGAAAGGTTGTAGATGATGCAACGACTATAAGATAAGTTTGGAAAGGTTGTAGATGACGCAATGAATATTACATAAGTATGGAAGTTGTAGATGACGCAATGAATATTAGATAAGTTTGAAAGTTGTAGATGACGCAATGAATATTACATAAGTATGGAAGTTGTAGATGACGCAATGAATATTAGATAAGTTTGAAAGTTGTAGATGACGTAATGAATATCAAATACGTTTGGAAGGTTGTAGATGACGTAATGAATATTAGATAAGTTGGAAGGTTGTAGATGGAATCACCTCACAATTAATACTTCCAGTTCAGTACCCAGGAATGTAGTTCTAGTCTATTTTTAGAACATTTTTTCCTCTCTCCTTTTGGTGGTGACAGAAGAGTTATATTGATGCATCTTTGGTATGGATTTAAAGTTAATTGTTTATTCTTAAGAATAGGAGCTCTGAGAGTGGTTGTCTGTATGTATTTTGGCGACAGTGTACACTGTGTAATTAGGCCTTAGTGATGATCCGGAAGTGAAATCAGTGTTCTGTGTACATGCTGCTCTGTTTACAGTGCAGCCACTCAAAAAAAATGCCGATCAACCCTTGACAAGAATTTCACTGTGAAGTCATCTTTGGGGGTATTTTAGATTTTCATATGATTTGTATTGATTGTTACACTGTGGAAAGGTCAGTGCTGAGAAACATATGTAGAGAACATATAGTAAAATTAATTGTGATGTATGGCCAGATAACGGAAAGGGTTGTATAAAACGCCAAAGATTGCATAACGCTGCCTTGCACTTCCTACTGAACTCTACATGTTTCTTCTTAGATCGAAATCGATAGCCTGATGACTTCCGGTCCGTTCATGTATTTGAAAGAAAGGAATCCGATTAGATAAATAAATAAAGGAGTACCGATATGGAATTGCTGTTTCCTTCAATTTTAGTTATATATATTTATGGGTTTGCACCCTTTTTGGGGTTGTGTTGTCATTGTTGTTTGTATAGTCGTTATTATCTTTGCTGTCTATTGTAAGTATCTTGCAGGTGATTTATTACATTTTGCCAAGTAATTAGCTATCTCCCATTCAAACGAGTGACTTATACAAACGATGCTTTCTTAGATGAACGATATTTTACTACGAATATCTTTATGAAAGACATCTACAAAATAGTAAGATTTTCTTACGCGTCAAACCCAAGGAAATCATACGCATACGCTTAAGATACTTCATGAAACAGTTCCCTGTACTATGACCGAAGTTTCACACTTTATGCATACATCAAAATTAAAAGGAATTTAAAGTTATTTTAACAATACCAAAGTTTTACGTTGTCTCTTTTAAAATATCTAAGACAACCCACGAACAAAACCTAGGAAACTATTTGTTCTTTAAAAGCCAAACCCTATGCGAATTATTATGAAACTGTAGATTGGAATATTAATCAGCTGATCGTGTTATAATGTGTGAAAACAACATGTCTGTTGTCTGATTGACATCGATCTTCCATGACTAAGTTTGAATTTATTTTCTCCATCTTTCAGTCACTTTGCATGCCGTGACGTATCGAAGCACCTGATTGTAAATAAATACCAGCATTGCTCTGACATGTCTACATATTACGATCCATAATTTAACTTCCTAGGTTTTGAACAGTGTAATTGTCAAGGATATTTCCTTCCTCCAACAATAATTCCATTCACGCCCAAAATGATTTTTTTAAAAAAAAAAAAACAATGATCTACTATACTCTAGTATTGGATTCGGGTGGAACATTTTCGTCTAAAATGGATCAGTTCAGTTTTCTTTCTATTTTCTGTCTTGTCATAAAACTGTATAACGGCACACATTAGTATATGGTACAACTCAGAAATCAGCTGCAGAGGTTGGATACAACACAAAGTAAAATTCGTTTCTGAACTGTTAGAAATGCAGGAATCATAATAGCGAAAACGGTTATCAACAACAAGTAGGCGCTGTAGTTTCGTAGTTAACGTGCTAGGCTATCAATCAAAAGGGCGCGAGTTGGAATCCTTAAATAGAATCATCATGTTTCGTTGTAGGATGGCCATGCACATGCAATACACATCCACGTAAAATATACCATACGCCTCGGTATACAAAGCCCACAAAACTAGCGTTATCTCACAATTGAACGCTTGTGTAAAGATGAATCTTTGGCTAGACAATGAACATGGTATGAGCCATTTCCATATGTTTGTTGGGGGGCGGGGGCGGGGGAGCATACCACGATGTCTCAAGAGGACGAATATCGATGAGAGCGATGCTCAAAGATTCTTGCGAATGAAATTAAATAATCCTAAGACAATTTCATAGCATATATTGGAGTTAAAAGCTTCATGATTTGCATGAAAGTATTTACGTGGATAAACTTCCTCAAGCCCGGTAGGCAAGAGTAGAAACTGTGGTGTCAGTACAAGACGAATAGACAAGAGTGGTCGATGTACCCACCGAGTAGACAAGAGTGGCAGTTGTACCGAGTAGACAAGATTGGTAGCTCTACAAGCAAATAGATAAGAGTATTAGTTGTACAAGCCAAGTAGAAAAGAATGGTAGCTGTACAAGCCAAAATAGACAAGAGTGGTAGCGTACACACTGAGTAAACAAGAGTGGTTACTGTTCAAGCCAAGTAGACAAGAGTGGTAATTATACAAGCCAAGTAGTCAAGAGTGGTGGATGTACAAGCCGAGTATACAAGAATGGTAACTGTTCAAGCCCAACTGACAAGAGTGGTAACTTTTGAAGCCAAAAAGACAAGGTATGGTAACTGTAGCAATCAAGTAGACAAGAGTTGTAAATGTAATAGCCGAGTAGACAAGAGTGGTAGCTGTTCAAGCCGAGTTTACAAGAGTGGTAAATGTGCAAGCCACGTAGATAAGAGCGGTAACTGTACAAGCCGAGTGGACAAAATTAGGAGATGTCAGCGAGAATGTTGGTGGACTTGCGGTTCCACCAATTAAAAAATGATTAGTACATGCATATGGTTTAATATCGACAACATATAATACGTAACGTGTGTGTGTGTGTTTGTGTGTGTGTGTGTGTGAGAGAGAGAGAGAGAGAGAGAGAGAGAGAGAGAGAGAGAGAGAGAGAGAGAGAGAGAGAGAGAGAGAGAGAGAGAGAGAGAGAGAGAGAGATTAGTTGTATTTGGAGGGCAGAAGAAAAGTTACAAATGATATGTTATCTTTGACACGTGAGAGCGGCTATATAATAAATGGAGACATGTGTATTGATTATGTGCATGCAACATACAATGACGTGGAAGTGAAATGGGAATACCATTGTAATCCAAACCTTTAATACAGACATATACAACTTGCTCTAGTGCGCAAAGAGGTTATGAGATATGCATTTTTAAAGAGGCGCCTTGCGATGTAAATATGCGGATAAAACCAGACGGTAGTTCATATGTTGCACATATCTACTCATACAATCAAGGAGACGACTGTGTGAAACCATGTCTGCTCAATAATCAAGGACCAGACTGTCTGAAACGTGAAATAATCGGTGCAAAGCGAAACTTGTAAATAATTTGGATAAATTACTGACAATATTGATTCCACAAACGGTTAGAGGGTCCGTATAGGATGCGATAGGTCAAAGGTTCGAACCCTGGCTGAGTCATACAACAGTCTTATAATTAATATCAGCTGCCTCTTTAGGCGCCCAACATTATGAGGTTAGTGTTAAGATGTAGGCCTGATGTCAGGATAAGGTGATTGGGTGGGATATGATGCTACGTGTCAGACGCGTGGTAAACCAGTGCTAGACATCGCTACTAGCTACCACAGTGTATACATCGTAGCGATATGACTGAAAATCACACACACACACACACACACACACACACACACACACACACACGAGGAGTACATGAAGTAATTTTCAAAGATTTGTTTTATTTATTGTCAATGAATTACAATTTTCATCAAAAAGTATCGTAGTTACGAGAGCAGTACGCAGAAGAGAAAATTATAGATTGTATCTACGGTCGCATAATCCACTGCCAGATCAATGTAATCGTCCAAATATAAAATCAGACGATTTAACTGGGGAATCATTTCAGTCTTTGACTCTGAAATTTACTTTGATACACAATTTGACTAAACTCAGCATTGTAAAATTATGATTTGATTCATCAATATACGAGGTAAGGAACAGGTAGGAATTTAACCCACATTAATCAACTATGGTGCACCCCATTCAAGTGTCATTTTACAATGTTATTATCAAGTTCAGTCGTTAAACTAGCGGACTGTTCTTTAACTATGTGTCAAATCATCAAGACTAGAGAATAATCCATCTACAATAAAGAACTCAATTAAACATTTTCAGCCCCATGCTGTGTGGTGAACACAAAGGTGTGTATTTATTCATATTCCAAACTAATTTCAGATGTATTGCCCTCCGGTTATTACTTTCAGTCTTACACTGGCTTCATTGGACCTGGAAAGCTTTATCGGAACCATAGTAATCACATGTCCTAATTTCATTAGTCATTTCGAAAAAATAAACATTATCACGAAAGCTGTTAAGTGTATGTGACTTTATAGGGGCCATTCACCAAGCCGCAACATATTTGAATTGGTATTAACTTTGTAACTGATGCATTCAAGACCATCCGTATTTTCCTCATCCGAGACCATCAATATTTTGCATCAGTCGAGACCAACCATATTTTCCTCATTCAAGGCCATCCATATTTGCCTTATTCGAGACCATCAATATTTTACTCATTCAAGGCCATCCATATTTTCATCATTCGAGACCATCCATGTTTTCCTCAGTAGAACTCGAAGAGACAAATTTATCTGATGCTACAGCAAAGTTAGTTTGCGCGGTTTTACCTCAGGGTCTCGTGTTTATTCTGTCCATTCACGTATCCACATAACCGTTTGTTCATTACACGTTCGGTTCCGTATTATAATACTGGGGCGTTTAGTAATTGCTTGGTAAACGTTTAACTAAAATATCACGATCAGACTGTGTGTTAATGTTCCTATTTAGATCCTAAAATCGAAAATCACAACATCAAGGTCAGGTTACAATCTCACATACTTATTTATGAGTTCGTGCTGTAGGTTTTGAATCACTGGAGATTGTTAGAGAAACAAATGTAAAACTCCAATAGGCATTATTACAAGATAGCGCGGTGCATGGCTTCATGCTAGAAGTCATACATAGGTCAAGTTGTACGGTAAGAGCGGTAAGAGATCATATACCGTATCAAAATTGTAACATATCGATGTCTGAAGACACTTAAGTAAAACAAATACATATATGCACATCAGTATTACAGATTATGTCTCGCATTGCAGTTAGGTCCCAATTTAGATTAAGATCACATGAAGGTAAAGTCTCAAGTCCAGTAGTTGTGTTCCCATACCAGCATGCCATTGTTATTAATATCCAACGCAGATCTATTATCGCTTGAATAGAAAGTTTGGAAATTCTTAATACAGGTCATAGATGGTAAATATAGTGTTACGTTTAGGCTCTTAATAAGCACAACAATAAAAAAGTGAAAACAACACGCTTTGTAAAATTTAACATAATTCTTTTCCCTAGAAAAGCAAAGCAAAAATGAAAAATTCTAGTTTCAAGAAACAAATTCAAAATTAATTCAAGAATAATCCTAGAATGTTTTTTTTTAGAAGTCCAAATTAATAAAATGTTATAATGAATGGCGATGACGTCAGTTGTGGTCAGTATAATACTGATGTGTCAACAGTTATGGTTGATGATCCACAGAAGATAATATTCCGGTGTTTGAATTCCGAATAAAAATTGAGTATATGCTTTTGTCCAAGAATTCTGTATGAGCACTTAAATATTCTCCAGTGAAAATAATTAATCTCTTAGAATCCAAAAAATCTGAAAAAATTAAACTGTAACTTCAACAGATCACAACAAAACGAACAAAGGAACACCTTGACACGAAGTGTTTAAAAGCCCAAACTAAACCTATATTTCTAAACATCACTATTAAACCTGGATACTGCGTAAAACAATTCTGTAAAACAAGAATACTGAAAGTTCAACGCAGATATTCGAAATAGTTGCTTCATATTTTAACACAACGTAGAATCTATTTACGTCTAAAGTTTCATAATCCAGTTCAGCCTCGGTTTCACTCGATGAAATCCCACACTAAGGATGAGACAAAAATGAAAACGTTGTTTATTTTCACTCTGAGTTAAGGTCAGGAACTAGGTCGAGTTAGAAATAACGTTCCTAAATAAAGGATTTTGAAAAACAGGACTGAATTTCTGGACAATTTCATCTCCAGTAAATAAAATTATATTACAATATAATGTAATGGAATAATAAATTAAAAAAAATTATCAATCAAACAATTAAATCAAATCAGATATAAAATAGATCATATATACGTAACACCGATTATACAGTAAACACTTTCTATCAAGACAACGAGAGTGGCCAGTTTCACATTATTAAGTTCACTTCAACTTGAAATTCTTGAATTCTCTTCTTATTCGGAGATTTTATTTTGCAAATCTGCCTAATTGTTTTGTATCACAATTACAGTTAAAATCTTTGAATGAGTGCGGGTACTAATATTGAGAATATATTAAAAACCCAATCTTTGTACATGAGTATAGTTTTTAGTATATATATATATATATATATATATATATATATATATATATATATATATATATATATATATATATATATATATATATATATATATATATATATATATATATAAACATATGCATATATATACATACATACATACACACACAGCGGTTCTCTTAAACTGATCAATATTTGCATTCAGATTTCATGGTAGCTCTGTCTCATTTGCCAGTATAGCGGGCACTGGCTCATGTATAAGAATGTATTAAATTTTGGTTTTCGCGTGCCATTCAAACCTCAAAGCAAAATTAGAGATCGTCAAGAAATATACAATTCTGGCGTTGTCATTATGTTAAAGCGAAAATGTGTATTTCTTGTCCTTCTGCAAGGATTAGCCAAATTAATATTCAACAATGTAATAACTACCCTAATTACTGACTGGTCGGAATGCTATTAATAGTTTAGAGACCAAAAAGTATTTCTCCAAGGCTATGTGCATTTGCCATTAACGGGAATCATATATTGATATGTATATAGTAAGCCATTGATTATTATTCAAACATGGAGTACATTAACTTAATATAGGAATGATCGTCGCGCATGTTTTCCCGCCAACCATTTAACTTAACGTATTATTCGTTTATTCACTATTTCGCAAAGTGTTCCAGATAACCTAGTCAACTACTTTCTTATAATGCTGATCAGGATTTTTCAAGTTCGACTCACTCACAAAAAATAATATTTTCCTAATATTTGAGGAAGCGTCGAAACTTGAATTGGTTGTACATGAAAAATTAGTCGTTCTGGCTATGTAAGGTTGATGTCATTTATAAGTATCAGAAACACATAATTTGTTAAGACGCGTTAATCCTCTGAGCTTTCTACTCTGTCGTTTGACATGTTAAAGATTTATATGGGTTTGCATTCAGAGGTTTGTAATTAGCACGGAATGCCCATGTCGATTAACTGTAAACAATCTCGTATAACAGTGTACGATTCCATCCTCAAAGCTACCGAATGATTAATACAAGCCGAAGGGAGATGTCAGATTGATCCAAATAATATTTTGAAAGGATGTATGATTACATCGAATGTTGGCATCATGTTACAAAACCAAGGAAGGTACAAGTAAGATTAAATCGCTGTTTTCTTAAATGCGACATACAAGTTTGTCACAGATGCTGAAAAGATGATGTGTGAGTTTTCACATACATATCGAGAGCTACATCAATTGGCTTAGGAATTATCTTGGAATAGTAACGACGTATGCTTGGCAAGGAATATAACAAAAAGCACGTCAATGAGAGAAAGACTTGATAGTATTATAAAAGGACAATCGTAGGTGGATTTGTGATACCCATGCTTGATGTCAACTCTAGAAAACCAGTTTACATGGCATATTACAAATATCATGGCACATCACGGAACTGGCAATGGCAATCTTGTTCGTGGATTTTTTACAAGCACAACAAAAGTGTAAACGGGTCTTGTATTTACGCGCTGCACCGACTACTAAAAAATTGAAATGCTAGTACATGTAATTGATAGCATCAAACACGTTGATGTCGATTGGAAGAAACAGTTTGGAATGTAGACGGTTTAATCGACAGTTAAAAAGGTCACCCATGGTTAGTCAAATCATTAATGAAGCCGCTCAACAACATTTAGGTGACTCGACTATTGCACATTTGACAATGGAAAGATGGTTGTTTGTCTCGTAAGATGTATTTTACTAAACCACTACTGTATAAACAAAGGATAAATTAAAAAATACATTTAATCCTGCGTTTGACATGGTTGCGCGTGTATTTGCAGATCTCAGCACACAATATTGTAATGCTCCCTAGAACTTGTGGAGGTGCGATGATTGGCTGAATGTCTTTCTGTCCGCTTTATTCGATTCTAGTTATGAAGAGGATGATCGCCATCGGTGTTATTGCCTGGATCGAGAAGATATAAGTATAGGAAGGAATAAACAGAGATCTGAGCAGATATATAGAACAGAATGACGCACGAGCCCCGTACATGAAAAAATGACAATGTAATCAATTACATAAACAACTGCAATACTGCATTACATTAGGAAGATTGTGAAGTGGAAAATTTCATTCGATCTATTAACAAACCATTAGGTGAGTCCAGATAGCCATTAGTTAGATTTATGAAGACACGTCGTGCCAAAGAGGGGTCTGTATAGTAGGATGCGACTTTTAGAGGGAAGCGGGAGAAAATACATTTGATTCCGATTGGTCACGGATAAATAAATGATGTGCTTTCATACGAAAATTTGTAGGACATAATATCGCACTAGCTAAAGTAGAATTTAGTCTTGAAATTGCTCTGAAAGAGAGACCAGAGGTATAATTATTTAGTAAAGGCTCCGGATGTTATTTTAGAGAAGTACATCCGTTAATTCGTGGTCCATGGAAAACCGCCTAACTAAGGGAGGGACACACCAAAAACACAAAGGTACTGTCACAATTCCATGTATATTGTGATGCAATTTATATGATGTTTGCTTAGTTTACAGGTCTGCATGATTTCATTTGATACATTTGCATAATTGATTTAATTAGATACATTTGTATAATAATGTGTTTTGTATTATGAATCAGAAGTACTTGCATGATTTCATTTGATACATTTGTGTAATAATGTGCTTTTGAATTATGAATTGAAATTCTTACCTTAATTCTTAGTTAAGAAAGACATAGTGTTAAATTATGTTAGTTAAACACTATGCTGAGATATGGTTACGAGAATACATGTGAATCCACCGAATTTTGATTTAATAGATGATTTGGCGACAGTGTATAAAATTTATGAGCTGTGGAAATTAAGGCAGAGCCATAATTCAACGCCTCGCTGTGTAGTGCGTTAATGTATTAGGTCAAGGCAAAACGAATTAACAATTTGTTTAACTACAGTCATCTGAAGACATGTGTAGTTAATTACTAGCCGTAAATTGTTATCACTGATAGAAATATCTGATTGTTCGAACCAGGAATAATGGAAAGTCTCAACAGTAACCATTGTAACGAGAGACTTAAGTTGCTTTAATTTTCTTTTGGAAGGAAGAAAATAGCTTTTTAGGGGAGAATGGGAAATTGCAGTGAACGCATGATACAGTGGACAAGTCCGGAATCAAGCGGAAACTTCCACGAGAGCAGAGTACCTAGAAATTGGACGAGACAGCGACTTCTTGAAACAACATTGATTGAACAGTGGACGAGGATCGAGAATAGCAGGTTATGAAAATCGAACAATACATTGACTTCGATTGTACCACTCGATATTATGATGATTTAAAACTATCAGTAATAGAACGGCTAATTTGTTTAATTCCATTTTCAAATCTTATTGTAATTCGGTGAAAGTTGTATTTCTAAACCGCGTGTATTCCTAATGAAAAGAAGTTTCATAATTGTGTATGTAATTGATTAAATTGTTTATCTTTACAGGGGCTCGTACTTTGTTTGTTCGATATACCAACTCAGTTTACTTATCAATTCTCATACTCGAACCGGGCAATTATATCGAGGGCGGTCATCTCTTAGATAACGAGTATCAAAAGGGAGTGAGTTATAGTTATTATTATTATATGTTGCATAATACCCCTTGACAAAGTGGGACTTGACACTTACCCTTTGACAAGTGAGGCTTATGCAATACTATACGAATAACGCTCATAACCCGCGAGTAACCTGACAAAGATACACTTTATTTTTAGATAAAACTTTTACAATATTTCAAACACAAACATGTATTGCCAATCTATGTCCATGATAGAATCGGTTCATCATATAATCGAGTAACCAATCGAAGCCATTGTCTTGTATAATTTCTTAACATGATTATTTCCAATCCACTTCAACTTCACGGTCCTTTCGCACTTTTTTCGTCTCCATCCTCTCTACTTTCTCGCCGCTCATTCGGCCCTCTACTTTGTGTGGGTATATGAATACGTAAGCATGCAGATACGTATATACGTAAATAAGTAAGTACGAGAATACGTTAGTGCGTAGATGCGTATATACTTGGATAAGTAGGTACGTCAGTCAAGCTATCTCCCTTTCCAAACTAAACAGAGAAGCAGCCTAAATCTTCTGTCATATATCCTACAGGGAAAATATCATTACTCCACTCTCGATTAATGTAGTTTATAATGTCTAATTCATCAGTGAA